>CAWUFW010006058.1:0-1220438 GCA_963921515.1 Calotriton arnoldi
AAATAAAAAAAATAATTTCACATCTGACGTTAATTTATAATGCAGTAACATTCCATTTTCACCTTTAGAAATCAGTTATCCCCTCCATGATCATGTCTTTTCCTTGGACCATGAGCATTGCTCCGCTACCTTTCAGCTATGTTTGTGCTATTGTAATATCACAGGTCAGATTTACTAACAGTTGAGGCAATGCAGCTCAGCAAGGGAACTTGCTGTACTGCGTCGCATGAAACAGAGAGAGCTGAGATGTGACACACTTCTGCTCCTTCTTAGCACTAGCACACTGTGTGCTACCTAGAGCCAACACATGCACCCCTGCGAAATGATGTCTTCTCTACGGTCAGGATAGTTTGTGTGAAGGAAGGTGTACCTTTCTGCACAAAAACAATCATTAGAGACATTTTTCTCATTCCAATGTTGCAACACATGGGTAAAGGAAATTATGGAGAGAAAGGAAGTCATTTCTCCTGATTATACCTATCTGTGGAAGGTGCACAGTTTTAGAGTAATCACAGGTTTACTACCTTTAGTAAATGTGGGATTGTGTCAAATTCCATAGGTGGATGCTAAAGTATGTGCAACAAATATAATACAACGCAGCGCAAGCCTCTCAGTTGCATTACATTTTTTACAGTTATGTACTGTGGCACAAATAGCCCCTTGTGTGGCTTTGTAAATCCCATTTAGGGACTTGTGATGCCTTGCAAAGACTTCCTTCAAGCAAGGACAATGCAAGTCCTTAGTAAGTCTGGCCCCACATACATACCGACATATATACTGGCTAAAACAGATTGAGGGGTAAATGGATGAAGAGAAAGGACTATAGGAAGGAATCAGTGCATTGCACAGGTTGAAATGATATGTTTCAGGAAAAGCACAGTCACAGAGGCAGAAAGCCTAACAAGGTGTTTCAAATCTATTAGGCAGTGTGCCCTAATTCTCATTGTAAAGGAGAACTCTAAGCTTTCTCTAAGGCAGGGTTGTAAATGAAAAACTAGTCCAGCACAAAGTAAGCCAGCCTGTTGCGGGACTCGGGGTGAATGACGATTCTCCTATTAACATGCAAAGAGAATCTTGATTTCATTAAAGACAACGAAGGCTAACATTATGCATTAATCTATTATTGCTACCCCAGCATGTGGCCCTTTAAAGAACATTAATACATTATAAAACATTAGAATGTCTAGTGAATATAAATATCCAGTACACGCAGACCACCTCCATTTGCGGGACGTGGCTACTTCATTTCTCTCACAGTGAGTCTCCCACAGTGAGTTGTAACGCCTTGAATATGTATTCACGTGATTGGTCCTTCATTTAGGCCTTTTTGTTTCTTTTCGTCTCTGACATTCTAGGAGCTTATGGGCCCTCCATTTACTCCACAGCCGGATTTGTCGTGCTGTTTTACATTGGTAATTACCTTTACGTTTTTTTCATACATTGACGATTCTTTTTGCTTCCATCACCTGACTAATGCTTGACAATTATTTACTTTCAGGTGCTTGCATTCCCCCCCTTCACAAATCCCCCATGGTCCTGATGAAGACCCCCCAATAAGGCGGAAATTACCTTTATGCTTTCAGGGGTCGAAACATCGACAGTTGTGTTATTTTATGTCAAACATAGGCAACAGAGATCCTGTATCTATACCTTGACTACTGTGTTATGATTTGCCTTATATGCTTTGCCAAGAATTTGGAGGGATAGGTTTAACAATCTTTGGATGTTTTTTAAAGCACATTACCTTCCTCTCCCTTTACACCATCACTCAACCCTTCCCGAACACTCACCCCTCCCCTTCTGAGCACCATCTTTATGGTTCAATTCGTACATTAATTGTTTTACTTGTTTGATTCATTCTTTCCATTTAGAGATGAAATTAAATCACGTTCATTTGTTGATCTCTTATGGTGATGTCTGAATTGTTTCTTCCTAGTGCATGTTTGAGTCTGCTGTTGTTATGTCGAAGTGCAATTGACTGCCACTGTGACCATTCCTTTGTCGTACCATATAATACCTGGGTCCAGTGGTCTCACGGGTCACCCCATTGATATATAACTTTTTTTTTTTAAATTCTAAAAGCGAATGCCACACAGCTTACATGCTCTAGAGGTCTTAAGTAGAATTTTGCAGAAGTATTGGCATTCGACCAATCTGCTGCTTTTAAAATCTCTGGAAGCGAACCGCCTGCCCAGAAAACGTTACTAGCCATGGCGCCTCTGGAAGAGTGGGCATCAATACCAGTAAGATCCACACCTGCTTCATTCATAGTTACTCACACCCATCTAACTATCATAACTGTAGAGACTACTTTATAAGGTTTAACATAAGACAATTATAGTTGTTCTTCCCCATGGGCTCTATATTCCAAGATCTTTCTCTCATAGGCTCTCATACAATTCACCAAACATAGCATTTCACATTCATGAAAATAAGGATAAAAGATCAACTCAGACATGGTTTTTGTCCTTTTCTAAATGTCAAAGGGTACCCCTTCAGAAGAATAGATTCTATTCAAAATGTCCAACGCCTTAACATCAGAAACCTTTCAAAATTAAATCAAGCAAAGTAGCCAGCTTCAATGAGATTTGTCTAAGAGAGAGGTAGTTATTACCTGACCATGAAGTAAAGAGCTTGAAAATTAAACTGACGTCTCATAGAGACTCATAATGAGCCTTAAGAGGTCTCCTTAATCTTATGCCCTTCATTACCCTTCTTTCAAAGGGTCACTCCCAATTGCAAACGTATTAACTAATGCATGACCAGCAGAAATAGCTGATCTATAACAGTTAAATAGTCCTACATGTGCGACCTGAATTGTACAAGTCTGCTAGGTAATTAGTTACCTCAGCTATAGGAGCTCACACAATATCGAAACCCTTCCCCATGCACCAACTACACCACTTCTTCCAAACAACTCATTCTCTCTTCCTAGTTCCCGGGGCCCAAGATTCATCCAATAGATCTTTAGCCTTTCCTGAAAGGCCTGAATATCTGCTAGTACCCCTGTAATCCTCCAAACAAGAAGGTTCACTTTCCCTTCTAAAACCAAAGGGTGCTCTTCTCCTTCTGAATCCATTTTGAAGACCCAAAGACACTAGAACCAGCCGGGTTATAGCTACTGAGAGCTCCATCACGCCTGGGAACCTAATTTGTTACCTCCAAAAGGGAGTCGCCAGAATAATGCTGCTACCTTCAGATCTTACTTTCATCAATACACTCTGTATCATTGGGAAGGGTAGAAGGGCATAACCTCCCTCTCTTCCCCAATCCTGCAGAAAGGCTTCTACTGTCAATGCCTCCGGATCCAACCACCAACTATAATACTTGGGTACCTGGTATGTCCACCTGCTTGCAAACAAGTCTACTTGAACAGGACCTCATAGTCTCTGAATTCCCCTGTAATGTAAAGGACACCGGGAGATGGCCTGAATGGACCATGACAGTGGTCCCAAAACTCTTCTTAAGGTGATCACCCCCTTTGACAACACTGCTCTTATCTCCTTCCTTATCTTTGACACCTTCTTCTGTGGGAGAAACAATTGGGATAATTGAGTATATACCTGAAATCCCAGAAATTCTAGATTCTGAGTGGGGACCATGACAGACTTTTCTGCATTTACTATGAAACCTAAACTCTCTAGGAGTTCGATTGTCCAAGCCAAGTGTTTAAGAAGCTCTGACCTGTCCTGGTAATTAACAAAATATTATCCAAATACATTATTAACCAGACGCCCCTCTCTCTGAGGAAGGCTTTCACTAGGCACATGACTTTAGTGAAAAACTACAGAGCTGAGGACAGTTCAAAAGAGAGGCAGGGGAACTGGTTGAGAACACCCCTCAATCTGAAACATAAATATCTCTGATTGTCCCTTGGCATAGCTATCGTGTAGTATGTGTCCTTTAGGTCTAAATTCACCAACCAATCTTGGACTGCAAAATGTCTCTTAATAGATGGATGCCTTCCATCTTGAAGTGCCTGTAGACCAGAAATCTGTTCAAGTCCCTTAAATTTATGACAGGACGCCGACCTTTGTCCTTCTTCTTCACCAGAAAAACTGCACTCACTAAATCCTTCATCTCCTCTGTGCCTGTAACTCGAACCAAAGCCATTTTTCTAACATCTGGGCTACCTCTGTCTCTATTAGCTCCATCTTCTCTGTATCTGAGGCCAATTCCTTTGGCTGTCTGACTTGTACTGATGTCTCCCAGAACTCTATTTTGAAACCAGCGACAGTTTCTAATACCCAACCATCTCTTGTAATTCTCTCCCAATTGTGGATGAAGAATCTCAACCTTCCCCCAAATCTTACATGGGAAGAACCAATTGAGCTCACCTTGAGATCCTGTTCCCTGAGGCCTCAATCTTTCACCATGGGATCTTGAATTTCTCCCTCTCTGAGGGTAGAAACTTGAGTTGGAGCTGTAGCGCCTATAATAACGTCCATAGTTTCTGGCATCCTGGGTATATTGGGACCTGAATGAACCACTGCTGACAGTCAGTCCCCTCTAGTCAGCCTGTCCAAAAACAGCCCTTGAACCGAAGTCTCTCCGCATATTGGATTGAGCCTTGCAAAAGGCAGTAAATGGCGAAACATATTTTCATAGGGACTTGACAAAGCTCTCCCCAAAAAGTAGTCTCTTTGGATCTCCCATGTCCTCTCTGGTGGCCAAATAGGCCAGATTGGGATTCATCCCCATTAGCATCATCTTCCTCCTCTCTTTAATTAGGCTCGCCTTCGCGTTTCTCAACAAACAAATGCCACATTGTGCCTAACCTCTCAACAGGTCTACATTAACCCTGGCATTTTTGTTCTTGGCCTCTTCGGCACTATCAAGAATGCGAATCAAAGGACCCAGCATATCAAGAACTTTGTCCTGACGTTTGTTTCAAGCTCTTCTCGATCCCCTACCTTCGGTCCCTACCAAACTTAAACAAAAAGGTTATGAGCTCAGGGTCTAGGTTGGTAGTAGTACAGATCTTGTCACCAGTAGAAGGTCTAGGGCACTCAGCCCGGAGTAAATTATGGATTTCTTTGTTCAAAGACTTCCTGACCCAAAGTTTTAGGAATTTGATTACATGGTTCATTGGCCACAATTCCGGACAGCGAGGATGTTTTATCATGGTAGGGTTAAACATCTCGCTCCCAAAGGGGTCTTTCACTTCAGCAGAGATAGAGGCCTGTTCCAAATCATCATCTAAACTCCCCAAGAGATCAGAGCTCTCTTGTGGGTCAAAAAAATATTTGTCACATTCCATAACATCACAAGCCTACGTTTCTTGATCCACAGAGGAATTCAGACCGTCCTGCAAATCTTTTGTGCCATAGAAGTCACTCTTTCTAAGCATGCCACCACGGGCAACCCTTCTCTTCATCCCATCAAGGTGGCCTCTTCCTTTTGTGCTGCTATGAGCACCATCTTCTATTGTAGCACACAGGCTGCCTGCACCGTAGGCGTGGTTTTGTGCCTTCTCAATATGCTTCCTGTATTCGGAGGTCTTACCCCTTTTATGGGCTTTAGAGATAGAAGGGGAGTCTCCATCAGAGAAGGAAAAATAATTCTCCTTTGAGAGGCTGTCCCTCTTCCTCTTAGCAACTGCGGCATTCACCGCTTCTCTCACAGATGCCCTAAGTTCCTCTTCCAAAAAAATCATAAAGGAATCTCGCACCATATCAACCGCAGGAAGAACCTGGGGGTTGGTAGGCTCCACTGCGATATTATAGGCCGGCTTGAGTGCAAAAAGGACAAGGATGTACCCCTAAGGCAAGAGCCAACGTAACCTTGCTTAGTAACTGTAGGAGGCTGGTTTAGTATATGGTGTACACTTATGTAAGTGTAGCACCCTGAACTAATCCAGACAACTCTTATGGTGATTTTAGTGGTCTTAGACAACCTTAGAAAGCATTAGGGGTACCAAACCCAAAACACAACACATGCTATTACCAGGCGTGCTGGCTAATATGTGTGCTAGACTCAAATATCAGAGTAAAAAGGTCTACATTTAGGATTGCTGAAAAACATTGACACATGCAGAAAGCTTTGATCGTAGAGAATGGGAACATGAAGAAAAACACAAGTGATGAATGCAAAAAGGGAGCATGCCGAGAAATGGGTGAGGTAGTCATGAGAGTGTCTCTTGTTGGCAGCGCTGGAAGTACAGGGAATCCACCTGGAGCTCAGATCTGCCAGCTTTAGTGATCCGGATGTGGGGTCCGGCCAGCCCCAGTCAAATGAGCTGGCTTTGTCCCTGTACCAACAACAAGGTGCAATCAGCAGCGCAGCGCTTTGTATGCTGTGCATTCATGGCATCAACCTTCTGTGGTGTGGAGGGGCGGGGATGAAAAGTGTCGGTAAGGGGCCAGGCCTCCTAATTTCAGTTCTAGCTGTGCCCAAAATAGATCCCTCAATCGAAGGGAAAGCGGCACTAACACGCTGGTACCAGGAAGCAAAGGAATGTAGCTTGTCACTTTACACTTACAGGTACTCTCTAGAGCTAAACTATGATTTGGGGCAAGGTTTGAGTTTTATAAGCTTTGCATAAAAAAAGAGAAGTATGCACTGTAGGATTGTCAGACAACCATTTATATAGCACTTACTAATAAGCCTTTATTATTGTTCAAAGGGACCCCTTTTAGCAACTTTGAAATGACAAATCATTGAGAAAAAAAGTAAGACTCTAAACTCATGCTTCACTGTTAGCATGTAGCTCCTTGATGCCAATTCATCACTCATTAATCTAAATTTAAAGGATTGTAACTTGAAATCATACCAGAATGCCTGTAACAGAGCCAGTAACCCACTGAGCTAACTGAATTAAACATATATCAGTGACTTGCTCGCTACATGTTCTGCTTTGCAACAGGCACACCAACCCTCTATTCAATTTTATGAGTCAAAGTTGTGATTAGACTGCGTACAGATCTATGTAGCAATTGCACTCGCACCAGAATAATATCACCCTTCTAATGCCCTCGTATTGCTGGGTGCACAAACATCTCCGCAGCAGATGCCTTTTACCCCGTCTGCTATTGTCAAATGCAGTTAGTTTGCAACAACTACGGAAGCAAGAGTAGATTTACTATCACATTAGTCATGGGTGCCAATTTATTTGTGGCAGGGGATTTAAAAAAGAAATGTATACGTTGGCGGTCAGATTCCAGCCCTTGCTGCTCCACCCCTCTCTGATGCCAGCCCTTCACCCCGAATCTGTGAATTCCCACAGAAGATGTTTTCCAATTGCACTCCAACATGTAGGCATAATGACCTGGACGTGAAATATGATCCAAAGAGAATGGCCAGAGGATGACCAAAAGTAAATTGGCGGAAGAGGAAGAAATCTAGAGACTGAGCACTTCTTGCCAAACAGTAGATGCAGGACTCATTCTTATATGCAGCATTTCCCTGAATTGGGTATATCAGTGAAGCCACCAATGTCACATAAGCAGAGTTTCAAAGAGGAGGAAGTGTATCTGAGATTGCTTTGAGTTATACCAATGTAATGCCTTTTAGAGAGAGCAGTATCAATGAATGAGACAATGATTCCAAAGGCTTTGAGCTCTGATGTGGGAGCGAGAGGACTGAAGTCTCTTTCAGTCTCCCTGGGTGTTCTTTCATTGATACCTTGAGACAGGGGTCCCTGCCCACAGCGCTGTAAACCTGGAAAGATAGGTCATGGTAGGTATTCGTATGTCGACGCCAACAGCTGACTGTACTTACCTTTTCTATGGTCGGCTCTTCCGGTTTGGCTTCTACATTGCCTTCTTCAAGATGTTCCTGCAAGAGAACAAATCACTTATACTTTGCAACAAAAGCAAAATAATGTGCTATTCATGTTAAACCCAGGTTCCTTAACTACATACATGTGTATTTGGTATCAATACAGAGCAATTAAATGTCTCATTTTTCCGCATCTTCGAGGGATGGTACAGATACATATAGAAGAGCTACATCAATTCCTACAATGCTGGCAGCATCACAGAATAGGCAATTCTTTTGGTTTCTTCAAATTCAATCATGAGACCTACATGTTATATGCATACAAATACAGAAAGGGAAAGGGAAAGAAGCAGGCATGCAAAGGTATGGTCAGAGAGAGATGAGAACAGGAAGAAGTATGAGCAGGAATGAGCAGTAAGAGGTATTAGCAGGGAAAGATATGGTCAGGAAAGGTAAGGACAGGAAAAGGAACAGCAAGGGAGATGCGAGGACCGAGAGCCGCAGGGCTGCTGGCAGAGATGGAGGCTTCAAGATGTATGGGCAGAGGCAGCCACAGGCTGTGAGAAGTGAAGAGAGACTGCGGTTAGAGAGAGGTACATGCAGGGAGAACTAAGGGCTGGGAGCTCATTGAAGCTGGAGTGATGTGAACGGCGTAGAGTCCAGGCAGGAGGAGGTCTCGCAAGAAAAGATAAGGGTTGGAAGAGGTTAAGGAAGAGAGAAGTACGGACAGGGAAAGGTAATGTAAAGAAGACGATTAAATAGGAAAAGGTGTGGACATGGATGAGGGAAGGAGAGAATGAAATATGCTGCCAAGGTAAAGTACCGAGGTGAGTGGTATGCACTGTGAGAGGGGAGAGCTGGAAGAGGGGCAAGCAAATAAAGGTACTGGAAGGGAGAGGAACAGGGAATGTACGTTACAGGAAAGGAGAAGAGAAGAATGGGAGAGGAGTATGCTGGCAGAGATGAAGGTGGGCAGGTAAGAACAGGGAGAGTTTGAGGTGAGAAAGGAACAGCCAGAGAAAGAAATGGCGAAGAAGAGGTGTATGCTAGAAGATGAACAGGCTGAAACAGGCGCAGCCGGGGAGAGGTAAAGACAGACGTGGATAAATGGAAGCCCAGACAGAGATGGGTGCAGGATGGGTGCTGCCTGATAGAGGTGAGTGGAAGGCAGTGCTTATTTTGCAAAATAGTAAGTGTCGGGTCCCAAGACATTTTTCAGGAGGCCACTGATACTTGTGCCACTTCAAGTCCCTGCGAGCACTCCTAAATTCCGGTACAAATGACACATACTTACCGTTACAGTCCTACAAATGTTACAATTTGGACTGTACTAGGTGACAAATAGCTGTAGCAATTTCCTGCGCACCCTGGTTTTTTGTTTAAACATATATTATGTTTGTCAACAGATTGCTCATCAAGCGACTGCAACGCATACAAAACGCCTCCGCACGACTGATCCTCGACGTACCACGCCACAGCCACATCACCCCCCACTTGAGGAACCTGCACTGGCTCCCCGTCGACAGGAGGATCACCTTCAAACTCCTCATCCACGCACACAAGGCACTCCACAAAACTGGCCCAGCCTACCTCAACAGACGACTCTTCTTCTACGTCCCCAACCACCAGCTCCGCTCCGCCGACCTCTCCCTCGCCACCGTCCCTCGCATTCGAAGAACAACCACCGGCGGCAGATCCTTCTCACACCTCGCCGCCAAGACCTGGAACACCCTTCCACTAAGCCTACGACAGATCCAAGACCTGCTGACCTTCAGGAGGCTACTCAAGACCTGGCTGTTCGACCAGTAGCAGCATCCCCTCCCCCCCCTTCCCTCTCCCCAGCGCCTTGAGACCCTCGCGGGTAAGTAGTGCGCTCTACAAATTCTGTGATTGATTGATTGATTGCTCATGTGCTTTTTAAAAAATAAATAAATTCAAAATAGACTGACAGCACCAGCATGTACTGGACCGCCTTAATAAGTGCCCGTGCCGAGTACCGGAAAACCCAGCACAAATAAAGCACTGGGGAGAGGAATAGAGATATGTACAGGATGGCTGCAGGCTGACAAAGGTGTGAGTAGGAAGACGTACATGCAGGAAAAGTTTGAGTTAAGGAGAGGTACAGGCAGGTGAGGTTTGAGCATGGAGAGGTATAGCAAGAGAGATGTATAGAAAGAAAAATATTAAGTGTAAGATGGAAACATTTCCATATTCAAAACGAAACACCAATAATTAATAACTAGAACCATTCATTCTTGTTTAAAGTTGAAATGTACAACATATTCAGAACATGATGGCTTAAAGGAATGCAACCCATAGCAACACAGTTTGCATATTAGGGGCAATTGGCAAATCAGTGCTTCCTTGAGTTCAACAAAATAGAGGTTTTGGGTGCATTTTTTCACAAAACCCATGTATGGGCATGTCTTTTATAAAACATCTACTATATGTCTGGCTTCATTAGGTCTCGCCTACGCAGCGCGCATGCGCTGCGTAGGAAAGAGACCTTTAGAAATCGCTCCAGGTTTGCTTTCAAAAACGTGCACGCGTTGCATTGCTTTAAATGGCAACGCGTGCACGTCTGGCGATTCCCTTGCGGGAGCGAGCGGCGCCATGTGTTAGTAATTATCGCAAACACATGGTGCCCCTGGCTCGCTGCCGCAAGGGAAACGCTTTGGTTGCTCTCGGCCGCACTCCCCTCAACCCCCCCACTTTTAGCGCGAGGCGCGTGCGCTTGTTGTTTGTTAACCAGAATGAATGTAATACTATGAGAGGCGGATCAGTGTGCACTGCCCGTCATGTAAGAAACATTAGTTCTACAAGCGTTTTATTTAATTTTTTTATACAGCGTTTTTATTCAAGATATTTATAAATAAAGATGCAAGCACAATCCAAAAATATGTCCTTGTTAGCAGATTCGTCTTCCCTTCAGTGGTATAGCTTTCAGTAGTGTAATATCTGTAGTAGCACTGCAGCCCAAAATATTCCGGCCCATTGCTCTCCAGTGACGTGGCTCCTTTTTAATGCTTAATCAAGGGATACGTAGCCCCTCCACACGTCACCACACTGGCACACAGCTGTGACAAAACTCTAGCCTTTCGACACTATGACATAGTAGCAAGTCATGGCAGTAAAGGAGTGTTTGTCATTAAGTCGAGGGAAGACAGAGCGAACCTACAATAAATGGAATGTTTGAAATAGAGGATGGATAGTTTCCTTTTACTATTTATTGACTGTTTACAAGGTATCTTAGTCCACAGGATTCCATAATAAAAGGGCACCAGGTTGCACCAAAAGTCCGCCAAAACTGAGGTGTTGCTAGGCGAGAGGGGAGTGACAAATTGACATAATTGCATTTTACCTGTGGCTCTGAAAAGCTTTCGACCGAAGGCGGGAATAGCCAGAATGCTACAGCAAGGGTTATTCTGAATCTCAGGATGGCTGAATAATTTTCTCGCCGCATTACAGTTGAGGCCTTCTGTACAGTGCGTCCTGCAGCGTGTGGCATTTCGCCCTAATTTCCCCCAAATAAGCTTTGGCTATTCCCCTACCCATTTCTGCACTTCTAGGAACTGCAACTATGTGTTCACGTACTGGGCCTGGGGAGACCCTTCTGGCTGCTTGCTCCTTCCATGTGAAATACTCTGCGCCCCCCCCCTCCCCTTTTGCCTCTCTTTCAGCAAGACGCTGCAAACGTTTCTCTTCATTTGTCAGTGTAGGTAAATCCACAGTTTGAATTTTCAGCGCCACCAAACCCTTGGTGTTTACACGTTCTGCCTAAATTAAATAATATAAAACAAAATAATAATAATATGCAACATTCAGGCTTATATAAAGTATTCAAAGATGGACTTCTTTTCATATTTCTATAGAAATCTGAGCTAATGGCCTCAGATGTTTGCTCTTTTGGATTACTTGTTTCAAATCATGTACAGAAAAGCTCAGTGATGCCATGCCAATGGCAAACTGTGCGCTATACAAATACCATCAATATTACAAATATAAATGAGGGAAGATACCCTGGTTACAATTCTTGGCAAAATGTAAGCTAAAACGTGAAAATTTGTAAGTCATAAGTGTAGCCCCAAGGTGGTCTCTTAGGCTATTGAGAAATAATATGTTTTTTATTGCCTTCTTCAAAGATAATCGACTTTGGAATGATGAAAGGCTGATTGGACAAGGCAAGATTCGTTGTGCAGGTGCATCAGTCCACCGAGCTACTAGCGAAACATTATGCCCACCTAAAAGAACAAGCATTGGCATAGCCAATAGGTCTCGCCTTTGGGACCTTATAAGTGTTAAGTTATCCAGCACAATATCCTTGGAGCAACAACATCACTTGTTGCATGGCTAAACACTTATAAGGTCCCAAAGGCGAGACCTATTGGCTATGCCAATGCTTGTTTTTATTTGGCAACAAAATGACAACGTGGCAATAGCAGTGACAATTGGACAAAAATGTCGTTTCTGTGGCATTTTTCAGAAATCTGTGGTGTGCATGCCTCTTGTCATTAACAGCAACCTGTACGTCTAGCTTTTTAAATAAACCATTTAAAAATGTCTTTAGTGCAATGAGTTCTATTTATCCCATCATCTTGTGACGTTCGTGATATTATAACTATGAATGTATTTAGCTTCCTATAGTGTGAACAGGAAATCAACAGAGAAAAGGTAAACTATGGCTGACATTTGTTCCTGTACTTAACCTCCTCCTATTAGGAAAGAACAAAGAATGCAACAGAAACAGAGCCGAAGAAGTAATAGAACTCTGTGTGTTCCATTTTTATGGAACCTATTTAATAGAATCGTATGTTGAAGCTCTACATTCAACAAGGCGTATCGTGACAACAAAGTAAAACAAATCAGAGAGCCAGGGAGATAATGGATAGCACTGTTGTCGAGCTGCAGGCCATGCACGAACTACAGTGTAACAAAAAGGCTACTTAAGTCCCCAGCATCAAAAACTGATGTGAACGTAAATGGGGCAATGTAACCATCTCAGTAAATCCTTGGTCTTGAAAAACAGCACATACAAGCTATCAAACAGCATGACAAACACATGCAAGCCACTGCTGAAAGGGTGGCCCAACTCCCTGCCCCTGTAACCATCTTCATATTCTACTATTTTAAAGACTTGGGGGCATATTTATGAAATAGTCTCTGGGAAAGGGAAGGAATGCGCCGTATTTACGGCATTCATTACTTTTCCCCCTGTGTTGACACACAATGGGCAGCCAAGCGCCAATGCAGGCACCCTTGCGCCATGGTGCAAGAGTGCCTGCATTGCATGCAGGATTGTTTTTGTGCAGGAAGGAACACCGTCCTGTTCAATAACCATATTGAGAGGCATATGCCACTACCTATGTGTGCTGAAGAATGCAGCACACATAGGAAGAGGAATTAACAATGAGAAATAAGGATATTTCTCCTCGTTATGCCTCTACTGGGGAGGCGAATCTTTTTGCCACATTCCCATGTTTACAAGATCTTGTAAATCTGGGGATGCATCAAAAACCATGGGAGTTGTGTGGGAACACTCACATAGTGCCCATGGAATGCCTTCCCAGGGCAGAGTTATACAACACAGCGATTAGCGCTGCATTGCGTTACTCCATATTTTGGAGTCACGCAAAATGGCTTTGCGTGGCTTAAAAAATCTGACTTAGGGTGTGCGTCACTCTTGCACTATGTTGCATGGTGCAAGAGCGACCCAAACCGGGTCATAAATATGGTCCTTGGTGACATTAGATATACGCAAAGCTAAAGGAATCTTAACCAGACCTAAAAATGCAAAAAAAAAAAAAAATCTAATTTTTGAATGCAGGTGGCTCAGTAGACTAATGCATTCACTGCAGGGATCGTAGATGTGAATCCCAACAGGTTCACTCAGATTTTCATCCTTGGAAGGTGGATAAAATTTGTACCACTGAGTAATAATAAACTTCTGTTATTAAGCTCCAAGATCCCACCATGGTCAACATGTGCTTTACAAATACACGTTAGGATATTGTGGTAAGGAAGAGCAAAGGAAGCATACTGGCAAGAATATGATCAGAAGAATCAAGTAAGACTAGGTGAGAAAGATGAACAAGCATTTGCAATGCAATAGGTCTCGCATTTGTGCGCGTTTAAGCTATTGGCATTGTAATTGACAATGCATTTTATTTATGTTTTCAAAACTAATGCGTAAATAAAAGGCATTGTCATTTACAATTTCAATGGCTCAAACTCTCGCAAATGCGAGACCTATTGCATTGTAAATGCTTGTTTCATTGGCTTGGGGCAGTCAAAGGGTGATGGGGGCAAAGGGGGAAGAAGGAAAGAGTTAAGTTTAAAAGGTAAATGGAGAGGGTCGGTTTACAGCCTCTAACATTTGACCTCGGCCTTTAATTGCACAGCAAATGTAACAAGGGAAGAACGTGATTTCTATCCCTGTTTACAGAAACAGACCTGGAGCCAATTAAAGCATGAAGCGCTCTGGTCAAATGCTCCTAAAGAAAGGGAGAAGTAGTCCCTAAACAGATGCTACAATGGGACAAGTGGAAGGGTACAAGAAGTAAGGGCCTGCTCTGTGGAAGTAAACAACTGACGAAAAGGAGGGACAAAGAGGGAGGATCGACCACTAGTAAGCAAGGAATTTTAAAGGACACTGAAACAAACGAATGAAAAGCAGGGGGAATGGCTTTGAGCCCAAGAGAAGTATATACTAAAGTATATACAAGAGGTCTCGAATGCTCGACCTAAAAAGCAGAACATTTCCAGAAAATACTAGATAATGTGAACATTACAGAGGAATAGTATTGTTTACAGTTGTTGGTGATGTTATCCTAATGAGGTGAACAATAATATGCTGAGGTGCGAAGACTCAATCAGATGCAAAGATGTGAACTCTTTCCTGTGTGCGCATATTTTGTGTAAGAGATTATTGAAAAAGATGTTTCCCCGGGGTTCGCTGTGTCAGCTTCGCCAGGACGGAGGTGTTCTTGACAATAACATCCCTTTGTTTAACATTAGTTCTCACTGTTCTTCGTCTGTACTCAAGGAATTAAGTACTATGACTAGAGAGAGATGCCTTAAAATCTTAAATGTTGCGTTTTGAAACTACTTACCTTGCCCGGTTTGATCTCTTCACTTTCTTGGGCGTTGAGTGTTGCGCTCTGAAAGTAAAATACACATTTAGTAAGTCTTTTGGCAATACTAATGTAATAGACTGTGTACTGTGTTAGCAGTCTTTTGACAATACTAATGATTATAGTAGACTGTGGGCAGTGCTACCATGCACACAAGTGAGCTTCTCACATCCAAAGAACTGAACTGATTGTACTGTGAGAATACCAAAGTCCAAACATCACTCATACCCTCATCCATATTCCTGGCCTGAGGAGTGGACTCAGATTTCACAGCGAGAAAAGCACCGATTGTAGGAAGCGAGGCCATAAACCTAACCAAACAAAAGTGATGAATGCAAGCGACAGACTTATGTGAGCTGCTCAGGGAAGGTTCTCTCGCTTGATAAATGATCTGGGCCGAGTTGAAACATGATAAACAAGCACTGGCAAAGCCAATAGGTCTAACATCATCCGCCAGCCTTTTGGTTTAAATTTTCTTTTATTGGTTTTCAACACTAAGAAAATAACGAACGAGGCAGAACGCTCTATGGTCTTCGGGATGTAACCCGGCAATCGTAGGGTTATGTACGGCAAGCTAAAAGGAAAATGAGGAAACACAATACCCCCTCCCCCCCTCTCCCTCCTCCTCCCCAGGGAATAAAACAACGCTATCAGAAAAGCCTGGGAAAACCAACCAGGGAAAACCACGGGGGACACTCTAAGAAGTGGAAGGGACCGGGGCGGGCAATCTAGGGGGGTCCGCTAGTCTCAATAGTCGTAAGTATTTAGGGCAAGTGAGTTCTGTGAATTCGGAGGTCAATAATGTGAGAAAGGGAGCCCACAAATCGTGAAAGGAGGTCCCTGGATGGGTCAAGGAGAGAGAGATCTTTTCCATCCCCAAGATGGCCCACAGCCTATGAAGCCACCCCAGGCGTGTAGGTACCGTCTTGGTGCCCCAGTGAGTGAGAACATTTTGGACTGCCGCTCCTAAAGCGAGGGCCATCTGCCTGCCTCTCCGGGATTTAAGGGGAAATGTGATGGCGTTCGGGAGGCCCAAGAGCACATAAGCCGGGAATCTGGGGATCTGGGTGTCGAAGTGGGAGTCGACATCATCCAGGATCTGCTGCCAATATGCCCCCAGAGAGGGACATTCCCACAGTAAGTGTGTAAGGGTGCCCAGTGAACCGCAGGATCGCCAACACTACGGGCTACGGGAAGGGTTACCTCTATGAAGACGTACAGGCATCAGATATCAATAAGTGGCCAATTTGGTGGCAGTCTCAATAGAAGCGAAGTTGCGCGCTGTGGTCTGGCTCTATAATATATGTCCTTCCATTCTTTCTGTGTCAGAGTCCGACCTAACTCCCCTTCTCATCGTAGTTAACTAAGAGTCTTTCCAGTATCGGCAGTGTCTCTAGTGAATTTATATAAGTCCGACGTTAGCCGTGCGTCGCTGTGTCGTGTGAGCAACCACCTTTCAAACGGGGTAAGGAATCTCTCTGCGCCCTCCCGCACGTCCCTGTGGAGAACCCAGTGGCGGATTTGTAAGTATCGATATCGTTCCGTCTCTGGAATACCATGATCTTTCCGGAGGTCAGAAAAGGAACGGGGGCCCGAATGGTCAAAGAGATGGCCTATGGAGCGGCAAGCCTCCGTAGTCCAGTGGTGGAACCCCCGTGGTCCAGACCCGGCGTGAAGGCAGGGTTTTGTGCTATAGGAGTGATCGGGGACAGAAGTGTCGTCAGGCCTCTGGAAACCACGACCCTGTCCCAAGCCAGCAGGACATGACGGGTCACCTCAGAGAGATACAAGTTACGGGGCCGCCCTGCACGCGCGAGGAAAGGGATTCCCCACAGGGGCTGGCCAGGAAGAGACCTATCCATAAACAACCAATGTTTCTCCGATTCCGGGCACGACCACTCCACCAGCACCCGCATTTGGGCTGCCCGCCAGTAGGCTAAAAGGTTGGGAACGCCCAAACCCCCCTCTACTGGGTCTCTATAGGAGAGTTCCTGGTGCATTCGAGCCCGTTGATCTCGCCAGACAAAACGTTCTATATCCCGTTGTAATGAACGTATGACCCCCACAGGCGGCACCAGCGGAAGCGTGTGAAACAGATAGAGAATCTGAGGTAAGATCACCATTTTCACCGCCGCTATACGGCCCAACCATGAGAGAGAGTGGGGTCTCCACTTCCTGAGGGAAGCACGGACTAGTCTCAGAATTTCTGTGTAATTTGCAGTTTTGATGGACGCAATAGTGGAAGAAACTTGCAAGCCTAAATAAGAAATGGAATCATGGGCCCACTGAATCGGGTAAGAGTGTTGAAGCATCCCCCGCGTCTCCGACCCTAAGGAGAGATCTAAGGCCTGTGACTTGTGCACATTAATCTTGAAACCCGAGGCCAGGGCAAACCTATCCAACTCGTCCAAGAAGGCAGGCGGGGACTCCCTAGGGTGCTCCAATGTAGCCACCACATCATCCGCATATAAGCAGAGTTTATGCTCTGTCCCCCCGAAGCGCGCTCCTCTGATACTAGGGTCATCTCTGATCCTTTGAGCCATGGGCTCCATGTAGAGAGCGAACAGGAGCGGCGACAGCGGACATCCCTGTCGGGTCCCTCTACAGATAGGAAAGGCCGACGACGACGTCCCATTCACCCGCACCGTGGCCGTGGGGTTGTCATAGCTACTAAAGACCCAGTCAATGTAGCGGCTCGGGATGCTAAAGTGACCCAGAGTCACCCGAAGATACGGCCAGTGGACCCGGTAGAACGCCTTCTCAGCGTTGACCGAGAGGATCATCCGTTCCGCTGGGAAGCGCTCCGACCGGTCCACGAGGTGAAGAAGCTGCTTGGTTTTGTCGGAACACTGCCGTCCAGGGATGAACCCGGATTGGTCTGGATCGATTAGCCCGGGGAGATGTCGAGAGAGCCTGTGTGCCAGAATGCCGGTAAAAATCTTCAGATCGACACTGAGATGGGAGATAGCCAGTGGCGCTTGTCCTTACCCGGCTTAGGGATCACAGTAATCAGTGCCTCTAACATGGAGGACGGGAGTGAGGTAGCCGGGTTAGACCCGATCGAATTAAAAACCCGGACAAGAAGTGGGGCAAGCACTGCACAGAACATTAAATAAAAGGCTGAGGAGAACCCGTCGGGACCTGGAGATTTATTAAGCTTCAAACGGGAGATTGCGGAGATGACTTCCTCCAAGTGGATAGGAGCCTCAAGTTCCTCCGCCTGACATGGTAAAAATTTAGCAGTGGAGAGTCCCTGAAGATAGCGAATTGGCCCATCCACGGGGAGGTCTTGGGCAGCGTAGAGTGCCTCATAGAATTGTCGGAATGTGTCCGCGATCTCGGGATCCGTATCTCGAGCTTGCCCCTGTTGATCCCGAATCTCAGTGACACGAGATGCTTGTCGCTGCGCCCAGAGTCTATTAGCAAGGAGATGCCCGCCCCTATCTCCACCCACGTAGAACGCATGTTTCAGGCGGAGAGCTGCATACTCGGCCCGGTCAACATCCAGCCCCGCCAGTTGCGCCCTGGCTGCCTTAAGGAGCTTCCAGACCCTAGGGGCCCCCGTCCTCTGATGAATGCGCTCCAGTTCAGTCACCTCCCCATCAAACGCTCCCGTTTCTCCCTCCTGTCCTTGTTATCGGCCGCTGCAATGCCCAGAAACTCCCCCCTAACCACCACTTTCAGTGCTTCCCATAGGGTCGTATCTGATATGGCTGGGGTGTCGTTAAGCTCTATGTAATCGGTCATGCACTTTTGTATCTGCTGTACTACCGAAGGGCGCTGCAACATGGTCTCGCGTAAACGCCAGTACATGCGGGTGGGCCGGGGATGATGCAGAGACAGGGATATCCGCACAGCCGAGTGGTCAGATAAGGGGCAGGGTAGGATCTCTACGTCCCTTGCCTGTTGCGTCAGGGAATCGGTGGTAAGTACATAGTCGATTCTGGCGTATGTCTTGTGAGGGTGCGAGTAAAAAGTATATTCCCTGGTACCCGGATGGCGCTGTCTCCATATGTCTATGAGTCCAGCCTCTGCTAGGAGCTGCCTCCCTTCCCCCGAGAGGGCCCCAGACTGTCCCCATCTCTGCCCCGAACGGTCCTCTGCATTGTCAAAGGCCAGGTTAAAGTCGCCTCCCAGAAGTACGTTTCGGTCTGGCAGTCGTGTGAGTTCATGGAGGGCAGTCTCTGATGAAGTGCTCTTGCCTATCGTTAGGGACATACACCGAAGCAATCGTGAATGTGCAAGTGCCCACAGTAAAGGAGTGTGCCAGCAGTCTGCCCCTAATTTCGGCCTGTTTGATGCCTATTTGTCCTGGGAATCTAGCTGAGACCAGGATTGTCACCCCTGCCGTCTTAGAAGTGTTGGAAGAGAACATCTGATGGGGGAAGGCCCTGGAGCGTAATCTGTGGGTATCCGAGGAGAGCAGATGTGTTTCTTGGAGCAGACAAATATGGGCGTCCGACCGCTCAAGATAAGACAAAACAGCCCGTCTCTTGGTAGGGCTGTTCAGTCCCTTAACGTTAAGGGACAGGACATGAATATCAGGAGTCATGTGGGGAGGACTAAAAGGGAGAGCCCCCCGGTCTGCACAGTTGGAAGAGAGACATCAGCGTGAGGTAACAGCCACCCAGCCAAAATAAGAGGAGGAGGAGGGGACCCAAAAACCCATAACAAAAACCTAACAACAAGGAACATTTACTGCAAAAGTCCACGAAAGTCCCGGGCAGTCGCCCTGTGGTGAGGCGTGAGATGGATAGCAGGGGCTCCCCGCCGCCCCCACCCCGCACAGGGCCCAAACGAATACTTCAAGGTGGATCCCAGGATAGATGCATGTGACATCGCCGTAACCAACGTGTTTCAATCAGCCGAAATCGAGTCTTCTGCCAATGATTGTAAGACAGCCGATCTTTGGCAATGGTCTCCTGGTCCGGATGGAGGCCCCGCGGGGAATTCCCAACTCGCTGCCATTGTGTGAAGTCCGCTCGGTGCTCCACAGGGGCGCCCCGCCCCGGCTCAGGGCCGTCGCCCTCTGGAAGTCGAAGAAGTGATGCAGCCTCCTGAAAAGAGCGAACCTGTCGAAGCTTGCCCTCCCACTTAAAAATGAGTCTGAATGGGTGGCCCCAAGAATAGGAGACATCTTTAGCGAGCAGGAACGTCGTAATTGGGCGGAACTCCCGGCGCATCTGCAGCGTGGAAGTCGCTAAGTCCTGGAAAAGAAGAGGCCTGCAGGAGCGAAACTCAATGGGATGGTTGGCCCGAGCTTCCGGTAGGATACGCTCTTTGAGCTTGAAGTCATGCACGCATGTTAGAATGTCCGGCGGAGGGGCAGTCGGTGAACGTCTAAGTCCCACTCTGTGTGTCCGGTCGAGTTTGATCTTCAGATCCGGAGGGCCCCCTAAGATATGGCAGAAAAGGTCCATAACGAAGGTCTCGACATCCTGCGCCTCTGTCCCCTGCGGTACCGCGCGGATCCGTATGTTATTCCGGCGGGAACGGTTTTAGAGATCCTCCGCATGGGCTTGCAGGTCTAAATGTTGGTCTCTAAGACGCAGGACCTCCTGCTGGAGTTGGGACACTTCGTCGTCCCTGGCTGACGTTTGGTTCTCCAGCTCATCGACTCTCTCCCCCACCGAGTCGATGTCTCGTCGCATCTCTCAGATCTCCGCTGTGAGATCCTTCTTCATTGTGTGGAATTCCCTTGTGAGGTCGGCAAAGAGGGACTCCAGGACACTGCGCGTGACCGGCCCCTTTCGGTCTTCCGCACCCCATCCTGCGGAGGGGTCATTCTGCGTTGGGGTCAGCTCGGAGCCTCCAGCTCCAGCCTTAAATAGGTCCTTGACTGATCTGTCCTTGCGGGACTTGTTGGTGGCCATCTTAAGGTGGGCTTCCCTGCTCCTTGTCGGGAAAGGAATACGGGAGCGACCGGTGGGGCTACCCACCCCAGGCGCCAAAAAAATCTTTGTCGGGGTGTCCCTGGTTCTATCCTCAGGCTCCACTCTAGCGCCTGAAGGACCAGTGTCCCAATGTCATAGGAAGCTTGGTTGGGGCCTCTGATCAGGTGGCGCGACCAATTGCCGCAGTCGCAGCCGCACAGAGAGCTAGCTCCAACAATCGCCCCCCAGCAGGAATCCAAGGCAGGCTACAGTAGGTCCGCAACATCTCAGGCCCTAGAAGTGAAGGCCGCAATGGCGAAAACGGTGGCCCGCCGGCACAATACCTTCCACACGGCGCTGGGCTCCCAGTCGCCTCAACGGCCTCAGGCAGGGCCCGCTCCTTCTCTCGGCGCTGCGTGGTAAGGGTCAGTCCACCCACTAGTGCAGGATACTCATCAGGAGGGCGGGCTTAGGTACGGGTCCGCCAACATACGGTTACCCTCAAAAAGTCCCCCGGCCTCAGCGCTATGTGGATCACCTCCGTATCGCTCTGCAGGGGCGGAGGGGGAGGCACCAGTCCGGGGAAGCGCTCCAGAGCTTGTCGCTGCTGCGAGAGGGGCTCACCTACTGGGAACTCAGCGGTACTTCCACTAGCGGTCGCAGGCCTACATCACCATACCTGCACCGCATCTGGGGCCGCGCCGCCGTTCTCAAGGCCACTCTCAAGGTCTCTCGTGGCGGTGGGACTCAGCTCCCTGAATGCTCCTTCCTGACTCCAGCGGCGGCACTCAGGTCGGAAGGTGAGCTGCTAGCCAGTCGCGCCGCAGAAGATCTCTGCTCGCACCCTCCTCTCTGCTCGGCCGCGGGGCACGGCTGGGCGGGCTCGCGCCGGCCGCTGATCTCCGGGACTAGGCACCGGATTTGCACCAAAGTCGGGATAGCGGTGTTGCTGCAGGTCTCGGGCACACACCAGGTCCGGAGCACCGTCTGGGAATCCGCTCGTCGTCGCTGTGTAAGTTGGGCCCAGATCGGCGGTCGGAGCGGCGAGCAGGCATGTCCTACTCGGCCGCCATCTTGACCACGCCTCCATCCGCCAGACTTTTGGCATTTCTTTTGTGTTGTCATGGCTTTTGCAAAACTTTAGTCAGTTTAGGAGTTTTCCAATCTAATAAAACATTGACTAGAGGCAAAAATTATTTTTGGTCTCAAAAAGCACACAGTACAATAGTACTCCCTAGCACTGAAGGGAACTTCTTTGTGTGTGTATGTGCTGTTTGTAAAAGAGCAGCATGCCGTGATTCACAGTGTCGCCAGCCAATGGCTGAAGTGTAGTGACATGTTGCCCCTTGAGGCATGCTCGAGTGGGTTGGAGAAAAATGTGAACGAAACAACCACAGACAAATGTGTGAAGTGTGGCTAAAAACCCCTGAGTAATTCTGTCATACATATAATTTTTGTAAAATCAAAAACTTTTGGCTAACAAAGACCTAAAAACGCCAATCGTTGTTCCAGTCATTGATTGTCAACCTCTTGCCTGTGAAAAAGAAAGCAGGAAAGGAAAGAAAAAAAAAGAAAGGAAGGAAGGAAGGAAAAAGGAAAGTAAGAAAGAAAAAGAGAAAGGAAAGAGAAAAGAGAAAGAAAGGGCAGAATGGAAAAGAGAGAAGAAAGGAAAAGAAAAAAGAAAGAAAAAAAGAAAGAAAAAGAGAAAGAAAGAAAGAAAGAAAGAAAACAGGAAAAATAAGCCTCGGGAATGAGGAATGAAAGAAAGAAAGCAAGAAAGACAGAAAGAAAGATGGAAGAAGGAAAGCAGGCAATAAAAAAAAGTGTTATAAGTTCTGCAAATTAAACACAATTAAGGCTGGTCTTCTTCCTGGCCAAAGTTTATCAGAGAACCGTTGGTGAAAATGAGTCCAGAATAAACGTGTTCTGAAGAATTGTCTGCTTATGTATTCACATGTATAATATCAAAGCTTTCGATAAGTTAATACAGAGCAGTTTCAAATGGATGGAATCTGTTATGCTGTGAAATACCAGCAGCCAAACAGCAACCAAAGGACACTAAAAAGGAGTTTACAATAGCATTGACAGGAGTCAGGAACTGATAAAGCATGGAATGTGCCCTATGCTCACATCTGGTATCAAGCGTCCTGCTGTCACATGAGACTCTAAGAACAAGATACTTACCTTCGATAACACCTTTTGTGGTACAGGCTATATTTAACCGCAGAGTCCTCACCTTATAAATATCTCCAGGCATCTGACTCGACCTGGAAACTTTTGTATAGAATGTCCTCAAGCGTCAACAAGTGGCGTCAAGCGACGTCATGGTTCCAATTGCAATCCCATTTTGTGCGGCTGTGACGTCAGTTTCCCTACATATACATCACCTGTTCAAGCTGACGTCAGTTTCTTTCTGCCCTCCACCTGTACCAACAGACGTGGAGCCTTATGAATCCCAATTGAATGTATATGGTAGGTATACATATTTTGTATGCAGATATCCAAAATTGTAAGTATTTATCAACATAAACCTCAACTTTAGCCCCTTCCACAGAACAGGAATGTGGAATGGCAGGTGAGGAATCTGATGTTAGATAGAGTTTCTACCAGAAAATGTGTTACTGAAGGTAAGTAACTTGTTCTTCTGATAGAGACTTCTAACCACAGATTACTCACCTTTTGAATAGATACGATAGCAGTACCTTTCAGGTGGTGGATCAGTGGACTGACTCACACTAGGAAATCTTGCAGTACAGACTGGGCAAAATGCCCTTCTCTCCTGACTTGACCATCTAAACAATAATGCTTGGTGAACATGTGAAAATATGCCCTCGATGCAGCACATGTTGCAGTCTGACATATATATAACACTGGTACACCTCAAGCCAAAGCTGTAGTAGTAGCCTTTGCCCTAGTTGAATTTGCACGCAGCCCCTCTCGAGGCTGTTTCTTGGCTAGACTACAACAAATCTTAATGCATAAGACAATCCACCCAGAAATTGTTCTTTTTTGTACTGCCTTCCCCTTTTTGACTCCTGACAACACATTCTCTTGGGCTCAAGACGATGTAACCATCCCTCTTCCTTTGTAGGATGAGGTGGTGCATAAAATGATGACAATGGTATAGATTGTCCCACATGAAAGTGGATAACTACTTTAGGAAGGAATGCTGCTCTCATTCGAAGGACCAACTTATCAGCAAAAAAGGAAACATGTGGAGGTACCGATGACACAGCCTGAAGTTCACTTATTCACCTAGCAGACGTAATAGTTATAAGGAACACTGCTTTCAGAGTTAACAGACACAAAGAACAACTGAGTATAGGCTCAAAAGGTAAGCACATTAGATAAGTTAACACTAGATTCAAATCCCACTATGGAATTATAAAGGGACCTGGAGGAAACATATAGACCAACCCCTTTAAAAAACGAATCACAACAGGTGGTTTAAAAAATGACGGTTGATCCGGTAAATGTAAGAAAGCCAAAAGGGCTGCTAAATAACTTTTAACTGCAGTTACAGCCACACCTTGCTGAGCCAATGATAAACAAAACAAAAAAACACCAGAAAGGGAAGCTTGTAAGGGTTGGATCTGATGTGAAGCAAACAACATCACAAACTTCTTACAGTGCCCATCATAAACAGTCTTTGTAGATGAACGTCTGGATGCCAGGATTACTCCAACAACTTCCAGAGGACGTTCATAGGTTAACAACCGTCTCCGCTCAATTTCCATACATGAAGTTGTAACCCACTCGAACTCAGGGGCAGAACCCAACCCTGCTGCTGCAGACAGGAAGTCCTCCCTCTGAGGCAGCCAAATCAGTGGACTAATGCTCATGCCCAGAAGTTCCGGATACCACACTCTCCTTGTCCAGTAAGGAGCCACTACTGGATAAGGAGAGTTTCTTGAGTGCTCTGGGCAGGAGAGGTAGAGGTGCAGTGGAAAATAGGTCAAACCTGCGTTCTTCCCATTGTTGGAAGACTCCCTGTACTACCTCCAAGCTCAGATGCCATTCGTGAACTGCTAGGTATCGTCAGCTGAGTTTGTCTGCTCTGACATTTAAATAACCCACCAGGTGTTGGACGTTCAGAGATATGTCTGATCGCTCAGTCACTCCCAAATATGAAGAGCTTTCAGATACAGAGCCCGCAAACCCACTACGCCATGTTTGTTGCAATACCACATGGCGGTCATTTTGTCTGTGAGTGCCTGCACTAGTTGCCATTTGATCCTTGGAAGAAAAGCTTTTAAGGCCAATCAGATTACCCGAAGCTCCAACAAATGTATGTGAAGGATGAACTTCCATTGGTGACCAGAGTCTTCTGATCTCCATGTCCCTAAGATGACCTCCCCAACACAGTAAAGATGCAGCCATCACAATTATCAGTTCTGGTTGGGGCAATGAGATGTGTCTGACACTGGTCAAATTGCAGTCTAGTAGCCACCACTAGTCTTGTGCAGTCTCCTCTGATACCGCAATTAAATCTGACAGATTTCCTTGGTATTGAGCCCACTAAGAATTCAAATTCCACTGCAGCACCCAAATGTGCCACCTGGCATGGCCCACAAACAGAATGCAGGAGGCCAAAAGGCCCAGTATTCTCAGAGCCACTCTCACCGCGATCCAGGCTGCAGGCTGAAACATAGGGATCATATCCCAAATGTCCTGGGCTCGACGAAGCAGAGCTATAGCTCTAAACAGCACAGTGTCCAGTACAGCTCTGATAAAAGAGAGACTTTGAGAAGGAGTCAAGTGTGACTTCAGCATATTGATGGTAAAACCCAAAGACATTATTAGGTCATCCGTCATCTGGAGATGGTTGGCAACTGCCTGAGATGAGCTTGCCTTTAACAGCCAGTCGTCGAGGTACGGGAAGACTTATATTCCCAACTTCAGCAGATATACTGCAACCACCACCATCACCTTTGTGAACACCCGAGGTGCACTGGTCAGCTCAAAAGGGAGTAGGGAGCGTTGAAAATGCTCCTTTTCCACGTTAAAACGCAGAGAGCATCTGTGAGATTGCAGAATGGGAATGTGAAAATCCACATCCCTCAGATCCAATGCTACTATCCAGAATCCTAGGTCCTTGGCAGAAAGAACGTGGGCCAATGAGGGAATTTAGAACATGTCCTTCCTCAAAAAGAAGTTCAGAGGTCGAAGATCTAAAATTGGGCGAAGGACCTATTCTTCTTTGGTATTACAGAATAATGGGAGTAACAACCAGTCTCTACTTCTGAAAGTGGAATGATCTATATTGCCCCTTTTTCTAACAGAGCCTGAACTTCTGTCTAAGGAATTGACAAATGATCCATCGAAAGAAACTGTGCTGGTGGAGAAATGTTCGGAGGAAATATTTGAAAATGTAGGGCGTAACCTTGTGCCATGATCTGGATATCGCATTGCTCAGAAGGTATGCTCCTCTAGGTCAGAAGGTAGTAGGTGATACGGCCCCCAACCGGCTGATTGTGAGGGATCAAGGTCAACTTAGAGAGGCTCTGAAGTTGTTCTAGAAGGGGGGGCTGGATTGTGGGCAAATCGTTGTGTTTGGGGGCCTGTACTGTGTCTATCTCCTCCTCAACCACATCCTCCAAATGCCTGGTTGGACTGCTGCACTGCTGGTATGTACCATCTCTGAAGGTATCCTCCACAAAAATCCCGAAAGGGGAACTGTTGTTGAGACAACTGATGCACTCTAAAGAACCAGCCGTCGCTTACTTAAATCAATCAAGGGCAGTATCTGCTTTCTCCCCAAACAACCTTGAGCCATCAGATGGCATATCCATCAAAGAATGCTGGACATCTGTTGAAAAAAACAGTTGAACAGATCCAGGTATGCCTTATTACCACACTGGTCCCCAAGACTCTACCCAAGCAATCCATTGTAGCTTGTCCTGATTTAATGGAAAAGTATGCAGCATCCTGCCCATCCGAAAACAAACTTTGCAAATCTTTCTGAGTGTCCTCCGGTATTGATGGTAAAACATCAGCAACTCTATTCCACAAAGTGTCAGAATATCTTCCCAACAGACAGGAAGTATTTACGGAACGTAACGCCAAACACGTTGAAGAAAAAAACTTTTTTGCATATGCTTCCATCTTCTTAGACTCCTTATCAGTTGGAGTGGATTGAAAAGTGTTCAGATTAGTACAACTTGTAGATGCTTGTACTATTAAACTCTCCAGAGTTGAAGTATCTACTGGGGCTAGTCTGTGCCTCCTCGCAATCTGCCTGTTTATTGGAGGGCAAAATCCAGGTTTAGCACAAGTGCCTATCAAAACACCAGTTAAAGCCTCATTAAATGGTAATGAAGGTTCCTGTGAAGCATGTGATGGATCCAAAATTTCAGTCAATAAAGTAGTTTTAACCTCTTGTGTAAGTAAAACTAAATCAAGACTTTCTGCTGCTCTGAGTATTACAGTAGCCATTACTGGTGTAGGGGATGATAAACCTATATCAGAAGTCTGAAGCATCTTGCAAACCTTGCAGATAATCATCTTGAGGATACTCTGCATCAAAAAGATACGCTCTTTGTGAAAGATCGGGTTCTGACCTTGCATACACCATAGTTGAAGGGAACTGACCTTCAGAATCTGATAAAACAATCAGATCCGCCATTGGAATTGGTGACGGCAATCCCAGTGTCATATGCAACCTCGGTTGAGGAACCTGTGGCGTCAATAGCAGCGCCAATGAGAATGAAGTAGTTGGTTTCATAACTAATAATCCTGACATCGTCGTCCTCAAACCTGAGACAAGAGACACAGTTGGAGTCGAGGAAGGATCTGTTGATGTCTGATCAACAGGAAGCCTCCTCGGATCAGTGGAGTCCGAAGGCATACTAACAGGATCCCGACTAACACCAAAGATTGAGTCCATAGCTTTCTTAAGCTGTCGGATCTGATTTGGCATCGCTACCTATTTGCTAGAAGTCGAAAAGGAAAAGACGTCAAAGGAGGATCCCTTGAAGGAGGATCCTTGGCTGGAGAACAACTTTGAGTGGAAGGCACCATTACTTCATGCGACTCTGAATGGCGGGAACAATGAGAGTGATGTGACGCGCGAGAACCCTGCTTCGATTTCGTATGCTTGTAATGGCTCTTCCGTGACTTTGATGAAGTCCTATCTTTTGAACAAACTTTCAATGGAGAAACAAGACTGGTCTCTTGGCCTCAACCGAGATCGACGAGCCATAAACACAGAATGGGACCTAGTATTCAATTTCCTGAACAGCACAACTGTGAGCTTAATTTTCCACTCCCGAATAGCATTTTTGTTCATCTTGGCATGACAAACACAACTTCCAGTCATGGTCGGATTCAAGGCACCACAAACAGACATTGTGTGGATCTGTGACCGACATCTGTTGGTTACAAGTCATACATGGTATTAAACCTGAAGGTTTTGGTGATCTCCTGCACACAAAAAAAAGTAATTTCTTGAAGATATTAACCATCAATCATCGAATGACGGTTGAAGCTCCAGATCCATGTCGGTTGACGCGGAATGAAATAAACTGATGCCAGCACAAGCAGGTGACGTATATGTAGGGAAAACGACATCACAGCCGCACAAGATGGAATCGCATGTGCAACCATGACATCGCACGATGCCGCCTGTTGAAACTGGAGGACATTTGTTGGACTTGGCCCTTTTTGAAGGGTCATCCCTGAACTTTTTGCCTTCCTCCTGTATTTATTCTGACCTGTTGTTGGCTGTTTTATGACTCTGGGCACTTTACCACTGCTGATCAGTGCTAAAGTGCATATGCTCTCCCTATGGTAAATTGATGTATGGATTAGTGAATCCATGATTCGCTGGATTGGTTTACTTGTCAGACCCTAGTACAGTGCCCCGAGTGTGCCCAGGGCTTGTAAATCCAATGCTGCTGGTGGGCTTGCAGCACTGGTTGTGCCACCCACAGAAGCAGCCTGTAAAAGTGTGTCTCAGGTCTGCCATTGCAGAGCCTGTGTGCAGTCTGGTACTGCCATGTTGACTGGGCAAGTGCACCCACTTACCAGTCCCTAAACCTTCCCTTTTCTGCATATTAGTCACCCCTATGGTAGGCCCAAGGGCAGGGTGCATTGTAAGTATAAGGTAGGACATGCCCTGGTGTGTGTGGCATGTCCTAATAGTGAATTACAGCCATTTTCGCTTTTCACTATTGCAAGACTACCTGTTCCCCATAGGCCAGAATGGGCAGTTTGATTATTACATCTATAATCCTAACTGACCCAGGGAACTAGGTAGAAATTCGAGTTTAGTATGCCTGAACTCAGAATGATAAAATACATCTTTTAGTGAAGTTGGTTTTAACATTCTGTGTTTGAAAATACCCCTTTTAGAAAGTAGGTATTTTCTTGCCTAACTATCCAAGCCTGCCTCTGCTAGGTTGTGTATTCCTTGTCTGGAGTTTGAGTGACAGGGGCTGGGGCTGGGGGATTCCAGGAGACAGGGTGAGTCAGCACAGGGCTGAATAGAGAGATCTGCATCTAGATGGGTGGGAGGAGTTGCACCTGGGACCTGAATAGGGCTGTGCCTTCCGCCCACAATGCTGGCTCCACCTCCCGTGGTGCGTCTGATGTCCCTGGCCTACACTGTGAAAGGAAAGAAGGAGTCTTGTCAACAAAGTGCTCCAGGACTGACCAGAACTGGTTTGGACTAGGCAAAGGCCTCTCTGCCTTCAGAGAACAAAGAGAATATGAGTATAAAAGAGGGGACCCAGACCCCAGAACTTTAGATCACTTTTGGGAAACAAGAAAAACCTTTGCTGCGGAGAGGAACCAGAGAAACTGAGGAGGAGACTATCCCTAAGCTGAGTGCTGTTTGGGGGATTGGCCTGCAGTGGTTGCCTGACTGCCAAAGAAAGGAGAAAGGAACTTTGTGTGTACTTTCATCAACTTGTAAAGGATCTCCAAGGGCTTGAGAGAGAGCTTGCCTCCTGCTGAAGTCTCAGGAACAACAGACTTCACCCACCAGCTCCCCAAGAGTTCTTTTGAAGTGCCTGCTGTTGTGTTGGGCCTTCTGAGGGACTGCGTGTCGCAAGGAGCTGGAAGCGCGACTCACGAAGAAGAATCGTGACGCCGCCGCAGCCGCTGTCTCATCACTGAAGAAGGGTGTCGCCGCTGTCGCACCACATCGCCGAAGCGCCTCGCATCGCCGGAGAAGAGGATCGACGTCGCATCAGACGCCGCCGCATCACCGGGTAGCGTGTTGCAGGGCCTGTCGCGGCCCGGAAGAATCGTTGAGTCGCCGCACGGACGTCGGGCGTGCACGCATCGTGTCGCATCAACAAGAAGACGTCATCTTTGTTTCATTGCACCGGATCTTCATCGCATCACGGCGTTGCTGGTCGCATCGCCACGGAAGCGCAGTAAGAAACCGATGCATCACCTCCCCATGCCGAGAAGAACCGACGCATCCCCTACGCATCAGTAGAGACCCGAGGCATCACCGTTCTTGCTTGTAAGGAACCGACGCATCACCTTCCCTGCAACACTTTCGTTGTATAGCGTTACGCATCCAAAGTACATTGAACTCAAAGTGTCGCATTTACCATCTAAAGAGAACTGAGCTAATTCTACCATTTTTGAAGTACAGTATTGTGGATTTTTGTCGTTTGTGGTCTTGTGTTAAATCTATATAAAAGATACTTATTTTTAATATACAACTGGTGTGGTGTCCATCTGTAGTGTTGTCACTTGATTACTGTATGTGTTCACAAATGCTTTACACACTGCCTCTGAGATAAGCCTGTCTGCTCGTGCCAAGCTACCAAGGGGGTGAGCAGGGGTTATTTTAGGAGTGTATCCCCCTTACCCTGACTAGACGCAAGTGTCCCTATTTGGTCAAAGGTACCTACCTCTGCCAACTAGAGACCCCCAAATCTAACAACATTGCTATACAAAAGTTTCCGGATCCAGTCTGACTCTTGGAGATATTCAAAAGTTGAGGAATCTGCTATTGTACTCAGTGAGCAGAAAAAAACATGTGAATGACACACCAACAAACCCAACAAACCAAAGAATGAAGAAATGAAGAAAGCTGCCTGAAAACCACTTCAAATAAGTATATTGTGCACATAATGCCAGACCTAAAAAGAAGAGATGAAGTGAAAGTGACCATGCATGGAAAACTTTATGCCACATGATATATGCAATGCTCATGCTGAGATGTAACCGTTCCCAATAATGTGTACATCAGTCTAACTACAATGGTCAGAGTAGTAGAAAACCTAATAGATCGTTTTCATGTCGTAGTTCCTGTAGTAAAAGAAGAATAAGATAGGATTAGCTAGTTGAGAGAAAGAGTGGTGTTCATGAATGAAACATCTGTTCCAAAGGCTTCTAAAATGTGTGTGGGTCACAGAAAGTATCAGAAAACTGTTACGGACACCTTGCATCAGAGATAGTCAGAACCAGTTCCGGATCACCAAATAGGAAAAGAAGACACGGGCCTATGGGCCCCACTCCTTTGAGGGGCCTACGACAACGGATCAAAATACAACTTAAAGTATACAAACCAGAAACATCAGATTCACATAACAGTTTGTCTCTTTAAAGCTCATCTTGTGGCAGCTGTCAGTTTGCAAATAAATCCGGTGCATTGGGTATTAGGAGATAGTTTGCGAGGGGGGCCCCAAAATTCGACTGCCTAGGGGCCTCCACTGGGTTTAATCCGGCCCTGATCAGACCATGCATGCGTTTCTTACATATTTCTACTGCTGACTATATTAACCTTTTCAATGGTGGGCTCTTTTGGGTGCAGAACATCTCCACCCCCTTCTTCCACATGTTCCTAAAAAGAAAAAAAAAGCCCAAATATACTTTTTTAACAAAAGGAAAGGTTCTGGTATTCTTTTTACATGTTGCATCTTACCACATACATCTTTAACTTGAACTGATATCAAGTAATTAAGGATCCTGGGTAATCTATCATACTTGATGGAGAAAACAAGCAAATGAACCACATTTTGACCAGATTCCAAGATATCACAGAGTAGGCAATTCTTTGGTTTCATTCAAATTACAGGTGTAGTAACTGATTAGTTTCAAAGGAGGGAAACATTCAAACTCAGGGGTATATTTACAAGAAGATAGCTCCACCAGAAAGTCACTTTTAGCTACGTTCTGGTGGTGCTATGCCCTTCTCCAGATTTACAAAGCGACGTTAAGCCACTTTGAGTGGCTTAACGCCGCCTTGCATATACAGCCCCTTTACACGCATCACTTTGCGTGAAAGGGACGTGCAATAGGTGTTGCTGTGAGCATTCCACCGCAACACCCATTGCCTTTTGACACTGCCTCAGATTTACAAGGATGTGTAAATCTGAGGCAGCGCCAAAAACTAATGCCATGCAATAGCAGGCATTAGAATGGCGCAACGAGGAGTAATACTAATACTTCTCTTTCTCCTCGTTTTTGCTTTTTTTATGTAGAAAGAGCAAAACGCCATTAATGATTGTTTACTGCACATAAACAATCACTAAATAATGCTGATTTGCTACTTCTGTTGGTGCTGCATTCTACAGCACACATAGAAGTAACAAACCACCATTATTGATTGTTTATTTGCAGGAAGGGACACCTTCCCGCACATAAAATATAAATTCCCTGCAACGCAGGCACCCATGCACTATGGTGCAAGGGAGCTTGCGCTGGCGCTAGGCAGCTAATTTTAGCACCAGCACAGCGCTCCGACATTTCCTTGTAAATGTGCCGCTCAGTGTGGCCATCTGCAAGGCTAACTAAACAAAGTGAAAGCTGCATATTGAAGCAATTGTGTACTAAAAAGGATCAAGTTATTTTAGAAGTGCTGGGCCAAGAAAGCCCAAGTAAACGAAACAATTAGATCCAAAATTAGACACTTTTTTAGATAATAGCATTATAGGTACTGGAGTATCTAGAAAATGTGCTGTGAGCGTTTACCACAATGAAAGTAATTTATATCTCCTATGACATCACTTTGATCAGAATCGGTACGCACACGTTTTGGAAATAAACAAAAGTTCAAAAATGCGGAAAACCCTTAAGATTATTTTAATGTTTATTGCCATATAGAATACTTACAGCATCCAGTTTGGCCTCTTCCCTTTGTTGGACAGTAGGTGATGATGTCTAAACCAAAAAAAGAAATTTAGAAAATCTTTTGACAACAGAAATATATATATTTGATAGCCTATAGTGCCACAATAGAGGGTAGATTTGGATATTCCATAACACGATCTTCACCTTCCTGGACCCAGTGCCACCAGGGGTGTAGCTTCAGGGGGGTGTTTGGGGTGTTACAGGAATTTTCCCATACACAAAGACAAAATCCCACACACACTTCCTCCTCTCTCTATCTTGAAAGTCTTCAAAAATGTTGGTTATTTTACAAAATATTGTGCTGTTTTCTCTCACTTAGTACCCCTACCAATCCGCATTCCTCTCCCCTTCCACTGCCCCATAAGCCCATCTTGTGCGCCCTGCTTGTTGTATAATGTATTTTAACAAGGAATGCCAGCATGATTATTGAAAAATCTGCAGTTCACACCCCTTCCAATGTTACTGACCATGCTACACCCCTGCGTGCCACTGCATTTCTCAGAGACAATAATGGTAATGGAATACCAGGCATATGAGAGCAAAGGGACAGCAATGAGGACAAATAAAAGTAATTGATGTAAGAATGACGCTTGACAAGAAAGGGATGAAGAAAAGCTGAAGGCCTGATAAAAGGACTGTACTGAATGGCAGCAAGAATTGAAAAGAACTTATTTCTCATCTAACATTCACTTGCCACTGCAATCCACAATGTTCCACCTTCAAACACGTTCTCTCAAAGACCTTTTCCATATTCTCAACTCTCTCAATGCCACAATCTATGAAGATCATGTCCTACCATCATCCTTTATTAAGCCCTCTCTGGAGAAGCTATCTCTCCTCTCCTACCATGGCCAATGCTCCCGTCACTCAAGTCATGTTCCCTGAAGCTCTCAGTGCAGGTCAGATAGTACCAATCCTGAAGAACACACACTAGACCCTGACAACAGTGCTAACTACTGACCAATTGATCATCTACCCTTCATCAGCAAAGTCACAGAAAAAATAATATATGCACAACTTCAAATTCACCTCAATACCAATTATCTCCTGCTCGACTACTAATCCTGCTTCAGATGACGCTGCAGCACGGAGACAGCTACCTTTCAAATCATAGATTAATCCCTCCTGGCTACAAAGTTGCCCTTTTCCTCCTGATATTATTGGACCTCTCAGCTGCCTTTCACACTGTCAACCACCTCACACTCATCCATACTCTGAAGTATGGAATATGATTCACAGTAAACATCCTTCACTGGTTGTCCTCCTACCCCTCCAACCAACACCAGTACATTCACATAGACACCTCTAGGTCTAGAATATACCAATCATCAGAGGATTTTCCTAGGGTTCTCTTTTGCCCCCTGTTTCAGCCTCTACCTGAAGTTCTTTTGAGCTAAATACTCACAGAGACAAAAACATGAAATTTCACTAATATGTCAATGACACGCAACTGAATTGGAAGGTCTCCTGCGTTCCAGAGCACAGTACTCTTGCATCTAAGTGGCAGCAACAGACTGCTCCATGGCCTTGCATACTCCAAACTGGCACCCTTAACAACAGCCATACATGCATCAGCATGCCTCATCAAGAACCTGAAGAAATATGGCCACATCACCCCTACTCAGACAGAGCCCCACTGGTTGCCCCTGTCAGCCTGTACCATCTTCAAAACCAGCTGAATCATTTACAAAACCATCACAACAGGCACCCCTGTCTCTATTGCTGACAAACTCACCATCTGTGGTGGCTCTTGATACACCCATAAGCAGTGCACCATCAGACTGGGGATGTAGGAATGCAAACAGGTAAATAAAGGCAACAGTTCTTCTCCAGCTAATCACCTAGGATCTGAAATGACTTCCCTGTATTCATCAGGACTGCCCCAACCCTGATCCAAAGTAGGAAAGAGCTGAAGACACACCCCTTTAAAGAACAATGCATTATAATTTCACATCTGACATTCATTTATAATGCAGTAACTGTCCATTTTCACCTTTAGAAATCAGTTATCCTCTCCATGATCATGTCTTTTCCTTGGACTATGAACATTGTTCTGCTACCTTTCAGTTATGTTTGTGCTATTGAAATATCACTGGTCAGATTTACTAACAGTTGAGGCAATGCAGCTCAGCAAGGGAACTTGCTGTACTGCGTCGCATGAAACAGAGAGAGCTGAGATGTGACACACTTCTGCTCCTACTTAGCACTAGCGCACTGTGTGCTGCCTAGAGCCAACACATGCACCCCTGCGAAATGATGTCTGCTCTACGGTCAGGATAGTTTGTGTGCAGGAAGGTGTACCTTTCTGCACAAAAACAATCATTAGAGACATTTTTCTCATTCCAATGTTGCAACATATGGGTAAAGGAAATTATGGAGAGAAAGGAAGATATTTCTCCCGAATATACCTATCTGTGGAAGGTGCACAGTTTTAGCGCAATCACAGGTTTACTACCTTTAGTAAATGTGGGATTGTGTCAAATTCCGTAGGTGGATGCTAAGGTATGTGCAACAAATATAACACTACGCAGCGCAAGCTTCTCCGTTGCATTACATTTTTTACAGTCATGTACTGTGGCACAAATAGCCCCTTGTGTGGCTTTGTAAATCCCATTTAGGGACTTGTGATGCCTTGCAAAGACTTCCTTCAAGCAAGGACAATGCAAGTCCTTAGTAAATCTGGCCCCACATACATACCTACATATATACTGGCTAAAACAGATTTAGAGGTAAATGGATGAAGAGATAGGACTACAGGAAGGAATCAGTGCATTGCACAGGTTGAGATGATATGTTTCAGGAAAAGCAACACAGTCACAGAGGCAGAAAGCCTAACAAGGTGTTTCAAATCTATTAGGCAGTGTGCCCTAATTCTCATTGTAAAAGAGAACTCTAAGCTTTCTCTAAGGCAGGGTTGTAAATGAAAAACTAGTCCAGCACAAAGTAAGCCAACCCTGCTGCGGGACTCGGGGTGAATGACGATTCTCCTATTAACATGCAAAGAGAATCTTGATTTCATTAAAGACAACGAAGGCTAACATTATGCAATAATCTTTTATTGCTACCCCAGCATGTGGCCCTTTAAAGAACATTAATACATTATAAAACATTAGAATGTCTAGTGAATATAAATATCCAGTTCACTCAGTCATCATCCTCTTTAGGCTGCGACGAAACAGGATTACATCTTCTTCTTCTGCCAATCCTTACAATGAGTTGTCTGGTAATAAGACCTCAAAATTAATCTACAAGCACAAAGTGCCAAAAAACATCAATCAATAAAATCTGATAACAAGGTAACATATTTTTTTTTTTATTTCTTAAATTTTTCCCTTTTTTTCTCTTTATTTTTCTTCCTCTCCTAGGGTGAGGAGGGTGGGATAATGTTAGCCTCTATTGTCTTTAATGAAATCAAGATTCTCTTTGCGTGTTAATAGGAGAATCGCCATTTCAGTACAAGACCGAAGGCTACCATTGTGCATGTTTAAAGCCAATGCCACACAGCTTACATGCTCTACAGGTTTTAAGTAGAATTTTGCAAAAGTATTGGCATTCGACCAATCTGCTGCTTTTAAAATCTCTGGAAGCGAACCGCCTGCCCAGAAAACATTACTAGCCATGGCGCCTCTGGAAGAGTGGGCACAAATACTGGTAAGATCCACACCTGCTTCATTCATAGCTACTCACGCCCATCTAACTATCATAACTGTAGAGACTACTTTATAAGGCTTAACATGAGACAATTATAGTTGTTCTTCCCATGGGCTCTTTATTCCAAGATCTTTCTCTCATAGGCTCTCACACAATTCACCAAACATAGCATTTCACATTCGTGAAAATAAGGATAAAAGATCAACTCAGACATGGTTTTTGTCCTTTTCTAAATGTCAAAGGGTACCCCTTCCGAAGAATAGATTCTATTCAAAATGTCCAACGCCTTAACATCAGAAACCTTTCAAAATGAAATCAAGCAAAGCAAAGTAGCCAGCTTCAATGAGATTTGTCTAAAAGAGAGGTAGTTATTACCTGACCATGAAGTAAAGAGCTTGAAAATTAAACTGACGTCTCATAGAGACTCATAATGAGCCTTAAGAGGTCTCCTTAATCTTATGCCCTTCATTACCCTTCTTTCAAAGGGTCACTCCCAATTGCAAAATTATTAACTAATGCATGACCAGCAGAAATAGCTGATCTATAACAGTTAAATAGTCCTATATGTGCGACCTGAATTGTACAAGTCCGCTAGGTAATTAGTTACCTCAGCTACAGGAGCTTACACAGTATCGAAACCCCTCTCCATGCACCAACTACACCACTTCTTCCAAACAACTCATTCTCTCTTCCTAGTTCTCGGGGCCCAAGATTCATCCAATAGATCTTTAGCCTTTCCTGAAAGGCCTGAATATCTGCTAGTACCCCTGTAATCCTCCAAACAAGAAGGTTCACTTTCCCTTCTAAAACCAAGGGGTGCTCTTCTCCTTCTGAATCCATTGTGAAGACCCAAAGATACTAGAACCAGTCGGGTTATAGCTACTGAGAGCTCCATCACACCTGGGAACCAAATTTGTTACCTCCAAAAGGGAGCCGCCAGAATAATGTTGCTACCTTCAGATCTTACTTTCATCAATACACTCTGGATCATTGGGAAGGGTAGAAGGGCATAACCTCCCTCTCTTCCCCAATCCTGCAGAAAGGCTTCTACTGTCAATGCCTCAGGATCCAACCACCAGTCTACTTGAACAGGACCTCATAGGCTCTGAATTAGACTGAAAACCTGTGGATTCAATGTTCAATCACAGAAGTCCCTGAGGTACCCATAATTCCAATTCGCCCTTATATTTTGAAGGCCTGGGATATATTCTGCTCCCAACAAAATCTTGTGATCCCAACAAAAATAACAAATTCGTTTCACCAGGTCTGCCAGAGCCTTTGATTTTTTCGATCTGCACAAGCAGTTCATATATGATATAGCTGTAAAATTGTCTAAACGAATCAGTGTCACAGTGTTCATCAATGAATCCTTGAAGAACTTCAAGGCCTGCCAACGTTTCTAAACAATTTATGTGAATTAACTGTTCCTCCCTGGACCATCTTCCACCTGTTTCCTAGCTGTTCAAACAAGCTCCCCAACCTAAATTGCTGCCATCCAATTCCAGCACCAGTTCAAGAACATTCCCAAAGATGGCCTTGCCATTCCAAGTCTAACCACCTTTCCAGATCCTCTCGAGCATTCCCTGACAGGGGAAGAGAGTCCCAATACCACAAGCCTTTTCTCAGACCCAAAGCTTTCAGTCTCTGAATTCCCCTGTAATGTAAAGGACCCTGGGAGATGGCCTGAATGGACCATGACAGTGGTCCCAAAACTCTTCTTAAGGTGATCACCCCCTTTGACAACACTGCTCTTATCTCCTTCCTTATCTTTGACACTTTCTTCTGTGGGAGAAACAATTGGGATAATAGAGTATATACCTGAAATCCCAGACATTCTAGATTCTGAGTGGGGACCATGACAGACTTCTCTGCATTTACTATGAAACCTAAACTCTCTAATTTTAGTGAAACACCACAGAGCTGAGGAAAGTTCAAAAGAGAGGCAGGGGAACTGGTTGAGAACACCCCTCAATCTGAAACATAAGTATCTCTGATTGTCCCTTGCCATAGCTATCGTGTAGTATGTGTCCTTTAGGTCTAAATTCACCAACCAATCTTGGACTGCAAAATGTCTCTTAATAGATGGATCCCTTCCATCTTGAAGTGCCTGTAGACCAGAAATCTGTTCATGTCCCTTAAATTTATGACAGGACGCCAACCTTTGTCCTTCTTCTTCACCAGAAAAACTGCACTCACTAAATCCTTCATCTCCTCTGTGCCTGTAACTCGAACCAAAGCCGTTTTTCCAACATCTGGGCTACCTCTGTGTCTATTAGGAATCACTGACATAATATCGAAGTCAAAAATATAGACTACAAAAATATCGATGTAAAAATATTGATAGTCAAAATATCGACATCCTATATTTAAAATGTAAATTACAAAAATATTGAAAAAAAATATAGATGTAAAAAATATCGATGTCCAAAATATCATTTTTTTTAATATATAAAAAAAATATTCAAACAATTATATTATTAAATTAACTTAAAGAAAATTACTTACATATAATATACATTTAAAAAAAATAATAAACACATTTAATTTAAAAAAAATAAACATACATATATAAAATGTAATATATAAATGTATATTTAATTCATTTAATTTAAAATAATTAATAAACTAATAACTTTAATTTATTTTAAAATATTATAAATATATAAAAATTAACTATAACATATATATAGATATACATTCACCTATAACATAAAATATCATAATAAAAACATTATACTATAAAATAAAAAAATAAAATATTTATACATTTTTAAACTTACATTTTGCACTCCATTGAGTGTAACAGTAGGGAAAGTGTTGGATAGCGTAGGGGTAAAAATTACTATTCCCTCTCCAGTGAGTGCAACAGTAGGGAAAATGTTGGATTGCGAAGGGTAAAAAATTACTATTCCCACTCTAGAGAGTGCAACAGTAGAGAAAGTGTTGGATAGTGTAGGGGTAACAATTACTATTGCCACTCCAGTGAGTGCAACAGTAGGGAAAGTGTTGGATAGTGTAGGGGTAACAATTACTATTCCCACTCCACTGAGTGCAACAGTAGGGAAAATGCTGGATAGCGGAGGGGAAAAAATTACTATTCCCACTCCAGTGAGTGCAACAGTAGGGAAAGTGTTGGATAGCGTAGGGTAAAAATTACTATTCCCACTCCAGTGAGTGCAACAGTAGGGAAAGTGTTAGATAGCATAAGTGAAAAAATTACTATTTCCACTCCAGAGAGTACAACAGGAGGGAAAGTGTTGGATAGCGAAGGGGAAAAAATTACTATTCCCACTCCAGTGAGTGCAACAGTAGGGAAAGTGTTGGCTAGCTTAGGTGTAAAAATTACTATTCCCACTCCAGAGAGTGCAACAGTAGGGAAAGTGTTGGATAGCGTAGGGGTAAAAATGACTATTCCCACTCCAGTGAGTGCAACAGTAGGTAAAGTGTTGGATAGCAGAGGGTTAAAATTAATATTTCCTAAAAAGAAAAAGAAAAAAGAAACAAAATAGCAACTTCAATCCAAAATTGTTAATAACACAAAAATAAAAAACATATAAAAATATAAAAAATTACAAAAGATAGGAAAATAATTTAATGTTAAAAAATACTAAAAGTTAACTGCAAACATTAATTTATAAAAGTTTAAAAACAACATTTTACAAACAAATAACTATTTTTAATATAAACTAATTATAATCAAAAATATATTTATTAATGATTTTTAAATAAATTACTTCACACCATATTCCCCTATAAACGCACAAACAACTCCTACATAATTGACACAATTAACATATTTACCAATTAATTATTTATAAATAACAAACAATTAATAATTGAATAATAATAAATGAATTACCACAAACAACACTATAAAATCGAAATATAAAATAAATACTAATAAATTAAAATTATTAATTACTTTATTCTAATTAAATTACTTCACACCCTATTCCCCTATAAACCTACAGCCCGCTTAAAAATAAACAAAACAATTAACATAATTATCAATTAAATAATTAATAAAAATTAATAAACAATTGATAATTAATTAATACAAAATTAATTATAAATACTAATAAATACAAATTAATAATTACTTTATTATAATTAAATTACTTCCCACCCTATTCCCCTATAAACCCACAACCCGCTCCTAAAAAAATAACACAATTAACATAATTATCAATTAATTAATTAATTAAAATTGATAACCAATTAAAAATGATTTAATAATCAATTAATTATAAATACTAATAAATAAAAATTATTAATTACTTTATTATAATTAAATTACTTCCCACCCTATTCCCCTATAAACCCACAACCCGCTACAGAACTAAAATACGCAAAAATTAATTAACATAAAATTAATTACTTCTAAAAATTTCACACATACATTAAAAAAAAACTATACTTATACAAAAAAATTAGATCACATACTTTTAACACACACTAAAATACAGAACACTAATATAAATATCGATATTATTAACAAAGATATTTTTACTAACGATATTACTGACTTCGATATTAAAGAAAACGATATTTCTTACCTTAAGTCGATATTCTGGTCAACGATATTCTTGCAGTCGATATTGTGCCACTTCGATATTAACAACTCGATATTGTGGCACTTCGATATTCCAACATCGATATTCTGTCTGTGCACCGTCTATTAGGCAAATTCCTTTGACTGTCTGACTTGTACTGATGTCTCCCAGAACTCTATTTTGAAACCAGCAACAGTTTCTAAAGCCCAACCATCTCTTGTAATTCTCTCCCAATTGTGGATGAAGAATCTCAACCTTCCCCCAATTCTTACATGGGAAGAACCAATTGAGCTCACCTTGAGATCCTGTGCCCTGAGGCCTCAATCTTTCACCATGGGATCTTGAATTTCTCCCTCTCTGAGGGTAGAAGCATGAGTTGGAGCTGTAGACCCTATTGTAACGTCCATAGTTTCTGGCATCCTGGGTATATTGGGACCTGAATGAATCACGGCTGACAGCCAGTCCCCTCTAATCAGCCTGTCCAAAAACAGCCTTTGAACTGAAGTCTCTTCGCATATTGGATTGAGCCTTACAAAAGGCAGTAAATGGCAAAACATATTTTCATAGGGACTTGACAAAGCTCTCCCCAAAAAGTAGTCTCTTTGGATCTCCCATGTCCTCTCTGGTGGCCAAATCGGCCAGCTTGGGATTCATCCCCATTAGGACCATCTTCCTCCTCTCTTTGATTAGGCTCACCTTCGCGTTTCTCAACAAACAAATGGCACATTGTGCCCAACCTCTCAACAGGTCTAAATAACCCTGGCATTTTTGTTCTTGGCCTCTTCGGCACTATCAAGAATGCGAATCAAAGGACCCAGCATATCAAGAACTTTGTCCTGACATTTGATTCAAGCTCTTCTCGATCCCCTACCTTCGGTCCCTACCAAACTTAAACAAAAAGGTTAGGAGCTCAGGGTCTAGGTTGGTAGTAGTACAGATCTTGTCACCAGTAGAAGGTCTAGGGCACTCAGCCCGGAGCAAATTATGGATCTCTTTGTTCAAAGTCTTCCTGACCCAAAGCTTTAGGAATTGATTACATGGTTCATTGGCCACCATTCCGGACTGCAAAGATGTTTTATCATGATAGGATTAAACATCTTGCTCCCAAAGGGGTCTTTCACATCAGCAGAGATAGAGGCCTGTTCCAAATCATCATCTAAACTCCCCAAGAGATCAGAGCTCTCTTGTGGGTCAAAAACATATTTGTCACATTCCATAACATCACAAGCCTACGTTTCTTGATCCACAGAGGAATTCAGACTGTCCTGCAAATCTTTTGTGCCATCAAATTCACTCTTTCTAAGCATGCCACCACGGGCAACCTTTCTCTTCACCCCATCAAGGTGGCCTCTTCCTTTTGTGCTGCTATGAGCACCATCTTCTATTATAGCACACAGGCTGCCTGCACCGTAGGCGTGGTTTTGTGCCTTCTCAATATGCTTCCTGTATTCGGAGGCCTTACCCCTTTTATGGGCTTTAGAGATAGAAGGGGAGTCTCCATCAGAGAAGGAAAAATAATTCTCCTTTGAGAGGCTGTCCCTCTTCCTCTCAGCAAGTGCGGCATCCACCGCTTCTCTCACAGATGCCCTAAGTTCCTCTTCCAAAAACATCCTAAAGGAATCTCCCACCATATCAACCGCAGGAAGAACCTGGGGGTTGGTAGGCTCCATTGCGATATTATAGACTGGCTTGAGTGCAAAAAGGACAAGGATGTACCCCTAAGGCAAGAGCCAACGTAACCTTGCTTAGTAACTGCAGGAGGCTGGCTTAGTATATGGTGTACACTTATGTAAGTATAGCACCCTGAACTAATCCAGACAACTCTTATGGTGATTTTAGTGGTCTTAGACAACGTTAGAAAGCTCTCTAAGTGGTAGCTGTGGAGAGCAGCTTCAGGCTTAGTCCAGAAGGCGTTTGAAGCAGCTTGTTTTACCAGCACTTAATCTTATGGCATGAGTTAAGTGAAAAAGAACCACACAGTGTAGTTATAAAAAAATATGTATTTATTATTAACACTCACTAACACAATTCAATATCTCCTACCCGGAGATATATGCACAATACACACAATACTTTGTCAATAGAATACGTAAATAGCACAAATACACAGTGGTCCCCAGGGGGAGACCAAACCATATACTAAAATAGTGGAATGAGAACCACAACTCAAGTCAAGAGTGCACCCAGAAGACATAAAAGAGTCGGGAACCCAAGGAACCACCCAAGGTGAGCAAATAGGAACCCCACGGAGGTCGTGTGCAGAGTGGGAACACGACCGCGGACTCAATGGAAGTCAATGGGTAAATTGTGGCTGCAATTTTAAAGAAGAAGGATGCTTCCCAGTGGACCCCAAAGAAACCATGTGGAAGATGGAAGGTTGGAGAGTCACCCCACCCGTGGATACCCCAGGAACCAGGATACCTACACCAGGGAAGCCGGGTGCATAGGTGTGAAGTGACGTCGAAAAACCGCTGTAGACCACAATGGAGGACTTTGGAAAAGATGCCGCTGGAGAGGAAGGGGAAAGTGTCCGGTGGAACCCAAAGGTAGACTTAGGATAAGAGGTACCTGCAAGCAGAGGGGACAGAGTCTATGCCACTCAGGAGTGACCAGGAGGCACGGAAGACGAATGTTCACCGAAGCCGGAGATGCAGGAGAGTTGACGGAGCCCTTAAAGTTGTAGCTGTGCGGATCAGGCAATGCTGTAGAAGACCAGGAGCCGTTAACAAGCTGTCCCATGTCGGATGTCGAGGGCCAAGGGGTCAGTGTCCAGCAGGGGCACCAACAAGCCTTGGCAGCGGCAAACAATGTAGTCAATGAAAAAAGGAGCAGTGTTGGGACCACCAAGGTCCAAGTGACTCACCATGAGCAGGTGAGTCAGAGCATGCCTCGAGCAAACAGGGGAGCCCCCTGGAGCCAAAGAAGACCCTCAAGAGGACCCACAGGCCGGAGGCACAGGAGTCGCAAGAGGACCTCGAGCAGCTCGCCAGAGGATGAAGGCCCGTAGTGCAAAGGATGTGGTGCAGGCGAAGATCTTGGCTGCAGGAGATGCTTGAGGCTGGAGCTTCTTGGAGCCCGAAGATCACTAGAGGAGAGATTCAACAAGCCTTGGCATCGGCACGTCGACGCGGTTCACAGGTGAACTGCTCCAGCAGATCCGACGAGGGATACTGGCCTGCAACTTGATAGGAAGACAGTGCAGGCCTTGAGGGAGTTGCAGAACCACCACCTGTGTTGCTGAACCTTTCGGAGTTCGTAGGAGCTCAGGAACAGCAGACCGGTCAGCTTTGGTGCGGTGCATGCAGATGCAGGTAAGTGACTCCTTCACTCCAAGGGAGATTCCTTTGGGTGTCTTGGATGTTCACAGGCCTGGTGAAGAACCTGTATGGAGCATAGGCACAGACGTTGCAGCAGACTTGCAGGACGACGAGACCAGGAGCAGCAGGAGTCTTCCCAGTTGCAGTCTCAGTTTCCAAAAGCAAAGTCCAGCGATGTCCATAGTGACCAGACGGTCGAAGTTGAAGTCATATTGGATCTGAATCTTTTCCCACGACGAATCTCGGGACCCACCCACAGGCAAGCCCTTAAGTACCCTAAGGAAAGGGTTGGGACGATTCAGGGGTGCCTCCCACAGGAGGGGCTGGACAGTGGGTAGGATGCTCCCATGTCCTTTGCCCAGTTTCGCACCAGCCAACGGCTCCCTGAACTGGTTTGAAATGGAGTATGCAAGGAGGGCAACAAATGTGTCCTTCAAGCAGGCTCAGTGGCGCTGGCAAGCACCCCCACCCTGTTCCAATACACTAAGTCCTGTCTGGGAGGTGGTCACACCTCCCTGTGACAGGATACCTATTGTCCTGCCTTCCCCTGCTCGAGCTTGGCTCAGCAGCAGGAGGGCAGAATCGTGTCTCTTGTCGGCAGCAGCCATAGTTTGCTGTCTGAGTCTAGAAAACTGGTACCGGGGGCACTGAGGGCCTCCCGGAGGAGCTTTACAGTGCATGGAATCATACCTCCCATACCGATTACGGTGTGGGGAGATGATTCCAACATGTTTGATACCAAACACGACAGGGTTCGTTACAGCCAGTTTAGAGATAGCTATCGCGTAATGACGCATGGCCACTCTATGTATCGTAATGGCTGATGAACTTAGAACCTGGGAGAATGGACTCCGAGGGTTGTAGGGGTGTCCTGCTCATGCAGGGACGCCCTCACACTTAGAACAGAGTACCCTGCCTATAGGATTGAAAGGCCTGCCTTAGGAGTGACTTATAGTGCCGTGACCTCAGATATAAGGAAACATATATCTATCGTAACTGGTGCTAGCACCAGCTTACACAGGCTGCAATGGCAGGCCAGTAGTCACAATTTGAGTGGTCTCTCATGGGTGGCATAATACGTGCTTCAGCCCATGGGAGACCCCTGGGTACCTTAGTACCATATGCTAGGGACTTACAAGTTTACACCAGTAGCCAATCTGGAGTGTACCTAAGTACTCACCATGTCCAATTTAGGGGAGAAGCACAGAGTCTGGGGTTCTGATTAGCAGGATCCCAGTAAGACTAGTCAGTAAAACAAAATTACACCAGCAAAAAGTGTGGGTGACCATGAAAGCAGATCCTATTTTCCTACAGTAACAATCCGTTCAAATTGAACTATTAATCAGCCCAGTTTTAATGGACTAAAAAGATATTAATCAGGCAGAGGATAGGCCAACACTCTATCTGTATCTGAAATTGTACCTTCAGAGGGACAGTAGTAAAGGGCTTCGATTCAGGATGTCATATGTCCCGTGCAGGCCCACTGTCATTTTCCCTACGTTTGCATGAGCACGTTGCAGGCTGCCTTCTGCTTTGCACACGTTACTATACAAACTCATTTTGCTTTGTGCCATACTGTACTTTCACACAGAACCTGCTGTTGTTTTCGCATTCTTTTCTTTCCTGGGTTTTAGTCTGAACACCGTAGACAAGGTCGAACAACAATGCCCCTTGTTATTTTGTTCTGGTCAGGCCCTAGCACCTAGACAAAACAAGCAAATGCAGCTGTTGTTTGGGAACACGTACTTTTGTCATATAGGTATGCACGGATAGGTAACAACACACTTGGAGAGGGATCTTTCCAGGGAAGAGATCCTGACAGCACCTGAGATGTAGAACTTTCATCTGTGTATGCTAAGATACGGGGTCTGCTGCCAACCCCAGAGATCTTCTGATATATAATCACTTTGCTCCTGTAGAAGAGGAGGGGGTGTTAGGCTACCCTGTCTTATATAATGACAGCTCCTTTTATGATTTATGGACTACTTACTATGCTGACTGTATCTGTGTTCAGCATTTTCTTACTTATTGTGACATGTATACTGCATACTAGAGCACAATAGTTAAAATAATCATTTTAAACTTTTCTCGTGCCTCTGTCAGATCTTATTGTGGACTAGTACAAGTGTGAGAGCGAAAGGGTGTGTCCTGTAACCGCGACTCCTGAGACAATCAGGAGTGTTGTGTTCCGGGGTGTCTAACCACTTGTTCCTCTGTGAGTGAGTAGGAGGGCAAGTAAGACACTACAGCTAGTCGGTCCCGGCCACATGGGTACTAAGATGGTAGGATGATTCTGTCCCTTCGTACTAAGATTTTATGGTTCCAAGCATAGTTCTGTGCCTACGCAGAATCCCTGCCACATAGTGCCACCAACATTTGGTCTGGTACTTTTTCACAGGGCCCCTGAGTAGAGCATGTGCTTGTCCACAATGCCGTCGCACTATTTCCCAGAGACGTCCGTGGTGGGGGTGTGGGGGGGGGGGGGCTTAGCCTCCTCAGTTTGTAGGGACTACCTATTGCTGTAGGTTTCTCAAGCTTACATTTTAAAAGGTTTTTTGGCCCATTTTAGTGCTACTGTTTGAATACCTTTGTTCTGATTAATGGCTCAACCGGTTGTGGTTCCGGCTCATTGCAGCGCGGCAGTTACTCAACATTTTTTGCAGCATGGAGTCCCCAATAAGGGGTCTCTGGTTGTTTTTGTGGTCAAGGCAGACCCTGCGTACAGTTTTGAAGTTTTTTACTCCTGGGTTTCCTTTCCTGCTGTCGATGTGAATGATAATGCTTTTCATCATTACACCGCTGCCGCTGTTCCGGCACCTTATCGCCCTTATGCAGTTGCTGAAGTTCCTCTCACTGCCTGGGAGCACCAGATTTGGTTTAATGACCCCCTACCCCATCCTATTGAAACTGTTAGAATGGGCCCCTTGAGTACTGATGGGGCCACTTAGCCTGTTGTGGCCGGTTTTAATCCATACTCTAATTATCTCAACGCCAATTTAGCAGAAGTACGTTTGTTATATGCTCAGGTTGTTCTCCTATATAGACGCCTGATCCAATTTGTTGCCCATGCTTTCCTGGCAGCTCCGCCTGGGGCTGCACCTCCTGTGCAGGTTGCGCATGGTGGTGGTCTTGTTATTAGCCCCGTTATTATTATTTCGGTGATGGGCAAACATCCTCATAACCATGAGGACTTTCCCTTTTGGATTGCTCAGAAAATTGATCAGCTTGATGCGGTTTTCCCTCTTGTGGGTCCTGTTGAGAAACATAGGATCCTTACTATGTGCTTGCCTAGTAGTCAGATTCCCCCCCTTGGCCGACTGCAACACCTGGTGGATGACGTTTGCCTCAGTGTATACACTTTGTTATGGCACCCCCTTGATGAGCATTCTTCCGAGCGTTCTCAAATAAGTACAGAATGAACATGGGGCAGGTCCTGCCCTGGATTTGGGAATTAAGTTAATGGGTATTTTTCCCGTTGTATCCGAAATTATTCTTTCTAATATTAAAGGTGAAGCAGCACCCTTGATGGTTCATCAACTCCTTTCGGCTGTGGCTGACGTTGATCATGAACGTGAGTTGCCAATTATTATAGCAGATGTTTACACATCCTTAGGTCGTAATAACTTTGGGGTCAGGCCATCTACTCCGTCTCAAGGTAAGGCCCCTCCTGAAAAGAAGGTTCATCCTGTCTTTCCTAAAAAGACATGGGACAAATCTAAGCAGCAGCAGAAGCCTAGGTCTTCTGGTGTGTCACCACCCCGGACGCTTCTGAATGTAGATATGATTTACGTGATCACTCTAAAATTAAAACTCCTGAGAGGTTTCAGGTTCCTTATCCTCGCTCTTGTCGTTCCTTTCAGGATTCGTCTGCTCAACAGTATGACAGAGGAGGATGGCAAGATCGCAGACAGGGCAAGTCCACGCAACCAAAGCAGGACCCGCATCGCTCTTTTGACATGAAAGTTAAGAGAGAGAAACCACCTCCATGTAGAGCACCATTCCAGAAGAAGAAAGTTGCCGCTATAACAGCGAAATATGCCCCAGAAGGTTAGAACCCTCCTCCTGGACAGGAGTTGGACGGTGACTCTCCTCAACAGCACGGCGGAAGTTACAGTGGTGTGCCAGACACTCCGCCAGTTTCTAGAGGAGAAAGCAACTGATGTACAAGTTAGTTAACTTCGGTAACGTAATATCTGGCAGAGCTGCAGATTCCTTAACTTGTGAATTCTCCTCAGGCGTCTGACTGGATTGGAAATTTTTCAGGAGTACATTAATAAAGAAGAAACATCAAGTGGTATATTAATACCAGACATGGATTTTAAAGAAAACCCTCAAAAGAATCAACGAAGCACAGAGCTATGTGAAACCCTGCACCCTGATGGATAACAAACATGCAAGGGAATTAAAAATCTTATACTTTACAGACCATTCATCAATGGTAATGAATGGCAAGGTAATAGCAAAACAAAACTAATAAAAACAACCACAAGCTGTTTGTTAAATCACACCATTACGAGACATAGCGACAGTGCCAATACAAGGTATGATGATACTAGACAAAGACTTTCAAAGAAAGAACCAAATGAATCAACACTGCTCACTGCTGTTTAAACCAATGTAGAAGAGAAAGCACCCCCAATCTACTGATCACTCACCATTGGAAATGGATGGTATGCAACATCTAAACAAATCCTATATGGAAGACCAAGTGGTTTTGCTGAGTCTCAACCTTAGTTGAGACAGTGATCACCGGTATATAAAACCAGTACTGAAAAAAGGGTAGAACCCTTACCTCATGGGTCATTCGAGCATTAAGGAATCTGTGGCTAGACTGTGCCTCTACCAGATATTACGTCACCGAAGGTAAGTAACTTATACATCTGATAGAGGCATCTAACTGCAGATTGCTTAACTGCTTAACTTGTGAATTAAATACCATAGCTATACCCCCTGCAGGAGGGTCTGTGAACTAAACCTACGAAAGTTCTCTAAGAGAACCAGCCGTTCATAATTAACAACTGACCACGTAGGAATAGCAGAACAAGAGCTTAGCTCTTAATAGAATCCATGATCACTGTCACAGAACATATAAATAAAAAAGAACCCTACACGCCAGAAAGAATCGGGCCTTGACGGAAAAGGGGTAAACCCCTAAACAACCATCTGACAGTAATCAGACATTATCCTCTATCCCCCAAGGGGAAAGAGAACTCGTTGACCAAAAAGGGCAAGTGCAAGACAAAAACCATGCAATGTGCCTTTTTCACAACAATAGAGAAATATCAGTAAAAGAACTGTCCTGATAAAGTCAAAAAGAAGGACTCTTAGAACTCATTCCCATTATACAAAGATGAATGAACATCAAAAGAAAGATGAACAATAATACCTCCATGGTATAAAGAATTTTGTTGGAATAAAATGACCACTCGAAGATTACATAATATACTGTAAAGAAGCTAAATGACACCAAACAGAATTGAATCTCATATAGATATTCATCAATTATGCCACAAAGATGTATATATATATATATATATATAATGTCCAATAATGTTTGGTAAGTGTTGAGGAAACTTTATATAACTTTGTAATGTTTCGTTTATGGCTTGTGCAGTGGCATTTTCCTCCATTTTTCAAATTCAGGGCACATTGCAACCATTTCATTCATTCATTTCATTCATTCCATTCAAGTAGTGAAGTTTCCCAACATTTCTTTAATACTTGGCAAATAGAACATCTTCGTGCCACAGTACAAGACAAATTACGTGATTTGCCACTGCACAAGCCATAAACGAAACATTACAAAGTTATATAAAGTTTCCTAAACACTTACCAAACACTGTGACTTTAAGACCACAGCATATAAGGGTGGTCTGATTTACATAGACTTGAACACGTGGTCACCGTTTGAAAGCAAGAGATGGCTGCCTATGATTAAGACTCGCTACAGGAGTTGAAACGCGTCAGGCGAAAAAGTCTGTTGCTGCAATACAAGATGTGAAATAAATTGCCCATTTTTTCATCAACCAAGGCGTACGGCGTACTTCTTCTCTGGAGAGGTTTGGTGTATTGTTAAGCGAGGGAACTCCGTCCCCGCACGCCGAGGCTGCCCCATTGTTGAGTCGGGTTCCTGCACGGAGATTGTTTGCTGGATATATATATATATATATATATATATATTCACTGAAAAAACCATAGGTTTCAGACACGTTATAGTTAGAAATTAGCATTTAAAAAACCTTTGAAATTCACTGATAAAAACCATAGGTTTTAGGGACAGTTATAGTTAGTTGGACATTTCACTCGTACAAAACCCGTGAAATTCCCCGGTTATAGTTAGTTCAGCTAACTATAACTCGCGCCCCTGCAATGCACTGCTGATGACGTCACATATTACATCACTCATGACATGGTCAGTGACATCACTGATGACATCACTGATGACATCTCAAATGACATCACTGATGACATCATCCAGTGACTGTGTGTTTCTATAAAGTTTAAATATGTTTAATATATATGCCAAGGTGTATTGAAGAATAAGTGGGTGTATAAGTGTCTGGATGGATGATTTAGTAGGTGCGTGACTGACTCTATAAGTGAGTGATTAAACGTATCTTACTGAATGCATGGGTTAGTGACTAAACTGTGTGAATGTCTGTATCCGTCTGTCTGTTGCTGTGTAAGTGGCTGCATGGGTTTGTGAATAGCTACATGAGTGTCTATATGAGTTATTGATTGGTTGTCTGAGTATCTGTATGGGTGCCTGAGTGCTTGTGTGGGTGGGGTGTGTGTAACTCTGTGCATAGATGTGTGAGTGGGTGATTCACTGGGTGCATGGTTTCAAGAGTGCATCTGTGATGGACTGTATGGGTGGGTGAGTGTGTGTATGGGTGTGTTAGTGAGAGAATGTATATCTCAGTCGTACATGTGTGAGTAACTACATATGTGAAAGGCAGTATATATGTGTGTTGGAGTATATAAATGGCTATAAGTGAGAGTGTGTGATTGTGAGAGTGGCTGTATGGATGAGTGTGTACTTGTATCAGTGATTGTATAAGAGCATAACAATGTGCTAGTATTTGTATGAGTAAGTGAGCTGGTGTGTGTATCACTGTATAGGTGAGTAAATGGCAGTGTGATTAATTATTTGCATGACTGACTAGGTGTGTGAGTACCTCTATGGATGAGTGGCGGTGTGTGAGTGTCTATGTAGGTGTATGAGTGCATATGATAGTCCTGTACTGAGTGACCATAAGTATGAGTGACTGTACAGGTGAGTGAGTGGATGTGTGTGTAGACCTAAGAATCAGTGAGTGGGTATGTAGTTATTGGTGTTGGAGTGTGTATGGTTTTGAGAATGGCAGTCTGTAATTTAGAGTGGGTGTATCAAAGGTTATATTAGGGTGTGAGAAGATGCATGAAATTATCACATGGATGATGTCATCAGTGATGTCATCAGTGATGTCATTTGAGATGTCATCAGTGATGTCATCAGTGATGTCACTGACCATGTCATGAGTGATGTAATATGTGACGTCATCAGCAGTGCATTGCGGGGGCGCGAGTTATAGTTAGCTGAACTAACTATAACCGGGGAATTTCACGGGTTTTGTACGAGTGAAATGTTCAACTAACTATAACTGTCCCTAAAACCTATGGTTTTTTCAGTGAATTTCAAAGGTTTTTTAAATGCTAATTTCTAACTATAACGTGTCTGAAACCTATGGTTTTTTTCAGTGAATTTCAAAGGTTTTTTAAATGCTAATTTCTAACTATAACGTGCCTGAAACCTATGGTTTTTTAAGTGAATTTCAAAGGTTTTTTTAAATGCTAGTTTCTAACTATGCCTACAAAGGTAGGACATGTGAAGAAAGAAGAAAGAACGCACAGAAAGAAGCAAAAGAAATGCAGAAAGAAGCAACAGAACTCCACAAAGACAAAGAAAAGTGCAGGAAGAAGCAAAAGATGTGCAGAAAGAACCAACAGAGGAGCAGAAAGAGGCCTTGTTCCAAAATCATCCTGTGCCCACAACTTTTCCGACGTGTACTGGTGGTAACTGACTCTGACTAACCAGAGCCAGTGCTATGCTAAAACACACTTAGAATACAGTGAAAACACCTACATACACTAGGGAACACTATGCGTTGGGGTACCCCTGTGATTAGCATGACCTCCTCTGTAAGTCCCTAGTACATAATAGGGCAGGGGATTAAAACTACCTCTTAAAACGCACTACAGGGTGCGTTTGCACAGAGGTGAAGGAGAGGCCTGAGGTGACATGTGTGCAAACGCACCCTGTGGCGCGTTTTAAGTTGCGGGATTAAGTCCCCTTGAATCCTGAGTGTCCCTGGGGCCCAACTAGCCCCCAGGTACCTACAGTTAGGACCACAGAGCTGAGTTGCAGAGGCGTTCCGAGGCCACGCACCTTTTTCACCTCTCTGCAACGCAACTCTGTTGTGCTTACTGAAGGTACCTGGTGGGCTAGTTGGACTCCAGGGACCCTCAGGATTGAAGGGGACTTAATCCCCCAACTTAAAACGCGCCACAGGGCCTGTTTGCAAACATGTCACCTCAAGCCCCGCCCCCTCCCTTCACCACTGTGCAAACGCACCTCGTGGTGCGTTTTGAGTTGGGGATTAAGTCCCCTTGAATCATGAGGGTCCCTGAGGTCCAACTAGCCCACCCTGTACCTCCAGTATGCGCCAGGGAGCTGCGTTGCAGAGAGGTGTTCAGAGGCCACGCCCCTTTTTACACCTCTCTGCAACGTAGCTCTGTGGCGCTTTCAGGACGTACCTGGTGGGCTAGTTGGCCCCCAGGGACCCTCAGGATTGAAGGGGATTTAATTCCCCATCTTAAAACGCGGCCTGTTTGCACACATGTCACCTGAAGCCCCGCCCCCTCCGTTCACCACTGTGCAAACGCGCCCCGTGGCGCGTTTTAAGTTGGGGGATCACCAGGCACATGCATTAATGTTGGATTTTGCGATTTCTTAATTGCGATTTTTAAGGAATCGCAATTAAGGAATCGCAAAAGCCTATGAATGTAGAAATCGCTTAAAAAATAGCGATTTCTAAACATTCCTTAATTGCGACTCGCAAATTGCCATGAAAGTTCAACTTCATGGTAATTTGCGCCCCCTATTAGCGAAATCGCTAATTATTTTACTTTAATGCATTGCATTTAAGGAATCTCAATTTGCGATTCCTTAAATGCAATCGCAATTTGAGAACTCGAAATTAATTGCGAATTCTCAAATTGCGAGGGCCTTGACCCTTGATGCATCGCAAAAGCTAATTTTGCGATCGCAAACGGCCGATTTTTGCGAATCGCACCGTTTGTGATCGCAAAAAGCTTTGATGCATGTGCCTGCACGTCCCCTTGAATCCTGAGGGTCCCTGGAGTCCAACTAGCCCACCATGTACCTCCAAAAAGTGCCACAGAGCTGCGTTGCAGAGAGGTGTAAAAAGGGGCGTGGCCTCTGTACACCTCTCTGCAACGCAGCCCCCTGGTGCATACTGGAGCTTCCTGGTGGGCTAGTTGGCCCCCAGGGACCCCAGTATTCAAGGGGAATTGTTCCCCATCTGCAAACGCGCCAGGGCGGGTTTGCAGAGTGCTGCAAGGAGGGCGTGGCCTCCGGCGCGATGCCGGTCTTTTTATTTTTATTTTTAAGAAGGGGGCTGTGTGGCCCCCTTCTTTTTCTAATTTATTGGCCCTGGGGACCCCATCCCCCAGGGCCTGCCCCCTAATTTAAAAAAAAAAAAATTTTGGAAGGGGGACGCGTGGCCCCTCTCCCGAGGCCTTAATCGGCCCTGGGAACCCATCCCCCGGGGCATGGCCTTCTTTTTTTTTTTTTTTAAACTGATGGAGGGGGGCTGCGTTGCCCCCCTCCTCAGGCCACTTATGGCCCCGGGGACCCCATCCCCCAGGGCCGGCCTTTGTTTTATTTATTTATTTAAAAAAAGAAAATTAAATTGTGGGGAGGGGGGCCGCGTGGCCCCCCTCCCGGGCCACTTGTAGCCCCGGGGACCCCATCCCCCAGGGCTGGCCCTCTCTGTTGGGGACCGTGGGGGTCCCCAATCCCCACGGTCCCGCCGGCTCCCGCGTCCCTCGGGAGCCGGCATTGCTTTTCCACATGGGGAGCTGCTAAGATGCAGCTCCCCGTGTGGAAAAGCAATTGTCTTTGGTTTTGGAAGAGAGAGCAGGTTTCCCTGCTCTCTCTTCCAAAACAAAGCAGTATGCTATGGCAGGACGGGGCCGCGAGGCTCCCGCCCTGCCATAGCAAACTACAGTGTCCCGGGGGTGGGCACCCCGGGACACTGCAGGAGCCGGCCCTGGGGTGTGGCGGTCCCCAGGGCCATCACTGGCTCCAGGAGGGGGGCCACACAGCCCCCCTCCCAACATCTTGAAAGCCCCAGGGAGGTGGTGGTCCCGGGGCTCTGGGGTCCGTAACGGACCCCCATATTTAAATCTTTAGTGCCCCGGGAGGTGGCGGTCCCGGGCGTGTGGGGGCTGGAGCCCCCACACAGGTACTTTTAATTTTAAACAAAGAAGCCCCGGGGGGTGGCGGTCCCCGGGGCTGCGGGAGGGCCGAGAGCCGTCCCGCACCATTGTTTTTTTAAAGCCCCGTGGGGTGGTGGTCCCCGGGGCTTGGGGGGGCCTTAGAGGCCCCCCCATACATAAATTTGAAAAACCCCTGCATGCCCCCGGGACTTGGCCCACCCGGGGGCCAATTAACAACGAAGCACGGGAGACCGCCCTGGGGGTCCTTGTGGGACCCCCTGAGCAGGCCTAGGGGGTCAGGGTGTTTCTACCCTGCCCCCTTTTTGCATTTTGCGCGTTAGTTTCTCTGATTTCTTGTGCCTCGGTTCTACCGAGGCACAAGATGGCTGCCAACACTTCCTGGTTTGGAGTGTTGGCAGCCAATTAGCATGCAGCTCGTGATCTGGAGGGTACGCGGACCTTAAGCGGCCATAGATATATATGTGATTTTACTTTTGATTTTCTCAGGAACTACTGAACGGATTTACACCATTTAAGCAAAAGGCACGACTCTGAACCAAGGGCTACCTTTTGCCAAATTTGGTGTAATTCCGTTCAGCAGTTCGGGCTGTAGCTGCGATGAAAGGTTCCTATGGAAAATTGCATGGGAAAACACGTTTGGGACCCCCTTTTTCTCGGCCCCTGCTTGCCGAATCACCCCGAAACTTTCAGGATAGGAGCGGACCGGAGCACCCCACGAGTTTTGAAAATTTCGCGAAGATTCGTCAACCGGCGCCAAAGTTATTTCAAATAGAATGTTGCGGATTTCCTATGGAAAATAGGTCCTAACTATAACTATCTACTGGCCCAGTGGGCCTCAGGTAGCAAATCGAGTTTTTTAATTCAGTATTCCTTGTGCTGTTCAGAAGCTGACACACTCCCAGCCCCTGCAACCCCACATTACCTCTTAGTGGTGGTGCAGTCTTTCACGGCCAGGCTGCTGCACTACAAATCCAACACAAACTTGCCCTGAAGCAAAGACGCCTCAACAGTGAAATCTTCATCCGAAGCTTTATTGATAAAACCAGCATTTGCATTCCAGAGATTCTCTTTGCCTTGCCTGACGCGTTTCAGGGCTCCTGCCCCTTAATCATAGGCATAAACTGTCTGTCCACAGCAGCACTCTCACGCATTTCCTCCTCTCTGCATGCTTATGAAAGGCTGCCCTTTCGTGGGCCTCACAGGTGAGTTCAATAGATTTTGGCATGCTGGGAGTCGTAGTGCGTGTCTGCGCAGATTATTCCCTACGTGGGTTCTGTGTCCTTTCAGTGATTTCTTTAAAAATGTATTACCCCAGTGGGCCTCAGGTAGCAAATCCGTTTTTTTAATTCAGTATTCACTGTGCTGTTCAGAGGCTGACACACTCCCAGCCCCACATTACCTCTCAGTGGTGGTGCAGTATTTCACGTCCAGGCTGCCGCGCTACAAATCGAACAAAAACTTGCCCTGAATATGTGTGTCACCAGAGATTCCGAGTGGCCCGAAAACTCACGAAATTTTGCTAGCCAATGTCTACTGCCAGCCCAGAAGGATCTACAAAGCTTGCCCCCGCCTGGCCTTCAGTGCCATGGACCGACAGTCTCAACATGACTTTGAGCTGTGGACACGCTCGAGGCACGAAGGCAAACAAGAAAAGAGAAGTAACCACATCTCACATTAAAAACTCTTTCGTTTTTTGTTTTTTTAAATATCGAAGACCAAATATGTGTAACACATATGCACACAGCCATGTATACTCTGTATACCTAATAGCTAAATAGAACTGAAAACTCAGTCCAAATGCGCTTTGCAATATTACTGAAAAAGGAATTGCACCTATTAGTGCAGCGAAATATTAAAGTGGAACCATGCATGAAATGAATTCTTGTTAGCAACAAGCACATACAACCAAACTTGTGATACAAAACAAAATTTGATTGTCTGACAAGGACTTATATATATATATACGGCTATATATAAATATCATTTACACTTGTTCAAGAAGCAACAGCAATGATTTCATGGTTTCTCAAGGACTGTTAAGCACAGAGAAAATTAGATACATACCTCAAGAAGAGAGGTAATATCTAACCTTCAGACAGAAATAACATATGCTAAAAAACATTGCAATAAAATGATAATAAAAAGAAGAGCTTTCTATAAAGCCCAAAAACATCCTACCATGAAATGCATGACCAAAAACAGCCTTATCAGTTTCAGACACTGCCTTTCAGACAGCTTAAGACACAGAGTTCACACCGCCATGTTCCAAAATTGAACAAAGGAATTACCTATACCGTCCCACAAAGGAGGAGGCCACCAACTCGTTTTTACACCATAAACTCCGAATTTACCAGCACAACTCTTCGAAAATTGAAGCACTTATAATAAATATGCAGTCCGCTCGAGAAGAGAAAATTAACTGCACTTATTATCCTGGCTAAGAAAAACCAGAGGGGCATGTAAATCTAACAGAACCCCAAAAGGGGTATTACAAAAGGAAAAGGACGGCTATTAGCTCACAACAATAGCCCTTAAAAGAGCATATAAAGAAGTACAAGAAGGAGTAAGCTGTATAGCTGAGTGATGCCCACACAAGACAGGGTACACAGAGAAAACTATTTACTAGTTAAAAAAAAGACTACGAAAGTAGTACACATAAAGAGCTATACAATAGCAAACCAAAACTCCATGTAGAGTAAGACGTACACCCAAAAAAGGCTATGAACTCTGGAGACTAAGCTCCTCATCAGAGTAAAATAAAAGAACAAACCAGCTAAAGAGCTGCAAAGACAATCTGGAGATTAAAATAGTCAAATCCGGAGTCAAACACTCTAGCAGTAAGAAAGAAGTAGTGCTTAATACTTCAACACCACAAAGTGCAGCAATAGCAGAGGCAGGATTTAAATCTTTCAATCTGAAGATCCACGACTGTGGATATATAAAAGATAAACAAAAGACCTGATAAGGCCAAACTACAAGTGACCAGCAATGAGGGGTTGTATTGCTGAATCTGCAAGGCTGTCAAATAAACTAAAGCATCAAAGGTTATATCTTTCAAGCTCTCCTGAACATTTTCGGGGAATTCGACTTATGCAACCAAGCGTGTCTACAAAGAGCAACCGGACGAGCCATCGTTCAGCCAATAGAATCGGCAGTGTCCATTGCCGTCTTAATATTAAACTTCGCCATCTTGCGCAAGCTGAAAGAGTTCAGCCCTGATCCCTTCAGGAAGGGAAGGAAGCTGATGGGTGACAGAGTCCCATAAAGCATATGAAGCCCTGTCTAAGACACAAAACATGTTTAACGACCTCCATGCCGAACTAGTCGAAGCAAAGATATTCCGGCCACACAGATCCAACCACCTAGATTCTCTACCTGGTGGAAGTAAAGAAGAAACATCTAGATTCGGCAAAGTCGTAACAGCTTGAACGACAAATCCCTTAGCAGTAGAGTGTCGGGAAAGACAGAAAGGGTCGTCCGGAGCAGGACGATGGCGATGGGAAATGGCAGGATCAACATAGACTCTGGTCACTGGCCTCACCCAAGTTCCCAGGAGAATATCATTTAGAGACTCTCCACAAGGTAATAAGGGTTCAACACCTGTCACACCTTGGTGAAGCAAATCCAACAAGGGATCAGTTGACAAAGTCACAGAAGGAAGCTGCAATTTCAAGACATCAGCAGTTCTCTTTATAACTTCAGCAAAAGCTGCACTAGCCTCCGTCGGCATTCGAGGCGGAGAAAGCAGATCAGAAATAGGAGAGGGTTGTAGATTACTATCCTCACACAGAGCAGCCCAAGAGGCTGAACAAGACCAACCAAGCGGTCGACGTAACCGGCGTCACCTGAGCCACCTTACAATGCTGGAGCAATAGCAACAGAGTCAGCTTCATCCACTGACTGCAAAGGAGAAGACACGAGAACCGCAGTGGCTATGAGCGGCGTCTCCGGTGCCGATCGACATTGGGACGGTGCCGTATTGTCATGCACCATGAGCGGTGCCTCCGGTGTTGACCGACGTCGGGCGTCATCGTATCCACCTCCAGTATAACCTCATCCAGCGCCATCACAACTGGAAGCCGCACTGGGCTGTGCACCGATGCCGTGATGACCCCAGGCACAGAGTCGAGGTCTTCGACTGGCGCCGAGGGTGAACCCGCCGGCGTGTTTCCACTCAGAGTACCCCCTTCCTCCTTGGAGCCCAAAGGCGCTCTAGAGGTAGGCACGGACCCAAAAAAAGCATGCAGGGCATGATAGTATGCCTGCATCTGGGTCGTAGATGCCAAGGCTCCAGGATAAGGAGGGAGGCTTGGGGTCGACTCTTGTGCGATGGCCTCAGGTAATGAATGGGAGGAACTAGCAGCCATATCACAACGCTGTGAGGCTGAAGGCCGCAGCGACCTCGATCCCTTATGACAGGATTTTCGCGACTTGGGTGAGCGGCGCTCACAGGAACGGCTCCTTCAACAGCCCAGGGCAGGAACCTCAGAGCGGGAAGGAGACCGACGTCGCATGGACTCCGACCGGGGGAGCCGCGACGTCAACAGCTTCATCCGCCTTTCCCGCAAGGCCTTAGGCTTCAGCCATTTATAGGCGTCACAATCCTTGGAGTCATGGTACTCTCCTATGCATCACATGCAGATGGGATGGGGATCACACAACTTAAAACCCAAAGGTCTGGGCACACTGTTCCCTGGCACAAAAAAGCATCGAAGTAGGCCAAAAATACAAACAGCCCGGGTAACTGCTTTTCAGGATCCGTGTTGCAGTGCAGAAAAGAAGAAACTGAAGTCCGCCCACCGGAGGGGACTTATATGGCACCACTGATGTCACATCTGGAGACAACGTCATGGCGTAGCTGTACGGCGCTGTCCTCCAGCGTGCATAGGTACTGCTGAAAAATTTCTGGATCCAGTCTGACGCCTGGGGAGAATTCACAAGTTAAGGAATCTGCGGCTAGATGTCGCTATCAGATACCTTTGTAACTGTTGAAACCACGGACACCAGCGTAGCTCCACCTGATAGGCTTTACCATGTAGACATTCATATTGAAGGTGATATTAAACGCACCATAAATGCTATTTTTTGGGACAACTTGACGTCTTCTTATGATATATTTCTGACGGAGGTCGATTGGCCTCCCCTGTTTGTTCTTGCGTGTCCTCAAGGCGAAGATGTGATTATAACTTCCTTTTCGCAATTCGTCCCTGATGAGACTAAGCAGGCTTATGCTTCTGAGTGGGCTCTTGCTTTGGCCCCAGCCTTATACTGGAACCAGGCTGGTTGGGATAAGGATTCTCCTTTGCATGTTGTTCCCATTGGTTATAATCCTCAACCACAGCCTCCATATCCAATTAAATGTGACGCCAAGGCATCCGTGAAAGAGATTCTTACCCAATTAGAATATCAGGATGCAATTGAACCCTGTGTCTCTGCAATGAATAATCCTCTCTTTCCGGTTCTATAACCTGATGGTTCTTATTGCATAGTTTTGGATTATAGACATTTGAAAATTCATACCTGTACTTTTGCATTGCAAAACACGCATAGTCCAGCTTTAATAAATAATACTGTGTGTAAATAGTTCAAACTACACTAGATATTTCTAATGGGTTTTTCAGTCATAACCTGGCTCCTGAGAGCCGGGACTTGTCGCGTTCAGTGTCCTCGGTTCACAGAGGAGATATGCGAGACTACCCGTGGTATATAAAAATAGCCCTGGGGTCTTTTGAATGAAATTGAGCCTGACACTTTCTCTTATGTTGATGACTATACCAATCGAATGATGAATTAAATGCCCATCTCGCGAGGGTGGATCGCATCAGCACGCAATTTGGTGCTCTTGGCTACAAGTTCAATTTTGCGAAGTAACATATTGCGTTTCTGGCCGTTCTTTTTCTTTGTTATGAATTGACGAATGAGGGTAGGGGTTTAGCACCCCATTTTTTGGAGAAGTGCGCTCAATTGCAACCTCTATCTACCCTTAAAAAATTGCAGCCTCTGCTTTCTAAATTTTGGCAGAACTTATATTCCTGACTATGCTTGACGTATCAAACCTCTTTATGCTTGGAAACACCCATCCTTTTCTGCTTCCTCCTGGCTTCCAGAAAACACATCGGTGTTGAGCGCCTTACAGTCTGACTTGCTTGCTACGCTTGACTTACAGACTAGGTTGAATACTACCAATTTGGTCATTCGGATTTTGCCTGGTGTGATCTGCTTCACTTATGTGACATTTAATGAGGGTGACATTGTTCCCATTGCTTATAAATTGCACCTGTATACTCCTGCGGAATTGCGTTTCTCTTCTACTGAAAACATTTTGACTGCTGTGCAAATGGCTATTCTAAAAGAACAACCTCTTGCTCAAGGTAAGCGCATTTTTGTTGTATCGCCTGTGCCGGCCTTAGAGGCGGTCACAAAAGCTAGTATTCCTAATTCTAAAGCTCTGCATCCTCGTTGGATTCAATGGGCTACGTCTTTGACATCCGTGGATGTCAGCTTTGTTTTTTACCCTTCCTTGCAAACGCAAGAGTTTCTTCAGTATGAACATGTTCACCATCTGCCTTCTTCGGTTCTTCCTCTTGATCAGTACAAATGTATCATTTACACTGATGGTTTGTCTTAACCGACCATTGGTTCTAAGCAGACTTATTCTGTGGCTTGTGCTATTGTCGCAGGTACAATGAAGGATGGAGTTTTTCACTCTACCTTGATTCATACCCAGTCCCTTGGGGACTGTAAGGCCAAGTTGGCCGAGCTGAGGGCCCTGCTTTTGGCTCTCGAGTATTCTGATCCTGAATAGCCCACCCTTGTTGTGTATGATTCTTTTTATTGTGTACAGTCCTTCAATGAAAATGTGTACTTTTGGAAGCAAAATGATTTTCGGGATTCAAAAAGTAACACAATAAAGCATAAAATGCTTTGGGTTAGAGTGGCCGCTCTTAAAGAACGCCTGCCACTCACATGTTGCACATACATTGGGCCATCAACATGCAGGAGCGCACGCTGTTGGAAATTTGATGGCTGATGAAGCAGCCAAATCTGCAGAAGCCACAGTTAAAGTAGCCACAGTTACGCGTTCTATGATTAAATAGATAATGACATTTTGGCGGCCATCGCCGCAACTTGGGATGGTACTCCCTTTCCTCAGGAGTTTCCTTCTCGATATTCTTACCAGTTCACTGCTGACAATTCCCTTTGTGACCACTCCTGGTGTTGGTGATTGTCTGAAACCCAAACCTTGACCACCGACAATCTTTGGTAGTGGCCGCCCAAGAAGGGATTGCTTCTGTGCATGCAGGAGTAGCCACCAGTATTTCTCTTTTACAGCAATGTTATTGGTGGCGTAGTTTAGACCAGCAGACTCGCCGATATGTCCTTTGCTGCAATGTTTGCCAACAGATTAAGAGTTCTACTGTGTTGCGACCACCTCAAACACATCTTTACATTTCCAATCATCCCTTAGGCTGCATTTATCTTGATCACTGCAGTCCTCTTATAGCCGATAATGCTTTCAAATATATTTTGGTTGCAGTGGATTCTTGCACTAGGTTCCTCTGTTATGTTATGTTATAATTTTTGTAAAACGCATGGCTGCCCCAGCAAAGGGGCATCCCACTGCTGATCTCAGTCAGACAAAGGGGCAGGGCAGAGGCAGGCGGAGAAGGAGACTACTTAGGGAAAAGATAGGTTTTTATAGCCTTACGGAATGTCGCATGGTTTTAGATGCTTCTGATGCTCACCGGGAGGGAGTTCCAGAGTTTAGGAGCAAGAGCTCAGAAGGAGCGCGCTCCTGCCCTTGCTCTCTTGACCCGAGGGACAGACGTCATGTGCTGACCAGGCGAGCACAGATGGCGGGTGGGAGTGTAGGGTATGAGAAGATCCGCTAGGATATCAGGGGATTTGGCATTCAGGATTCAATGGGAAATACACAGATGTTTAAAATGGATTTGTTTCTCCACCGGGAGCCAATGAAGTCTGCCGATGAAGTCAGAAGTCGAACAGGTTCTGGGTAGACCAAAATGTAGCCGGACGGCCGCGTTCTGTGTCCTTTGTAGGCACTGTATCTCTGCTCTATTGCCCCCTAGATACAAAGAGCTTGCATAATCCAGCCTGGATAGTTCAGTGGCCTGGATAATAACCTGACGAGTGTTAGCATCAAAAAAGCCTAGCAGGGGTTTGAGACCGCATAGGAGCCCAAAAAAGACTCCAGCTACCACCTTAGTTTGAGGCTGGAAGGTCAGTGCTGAATCCACCCATACGCCCAGGTTTTTAACCGTCTCGTTGGGGGTAGGCGGGGGACCTAAGTGGATGGCCACCAGAGCTCGCTCCACAGATGTGTGTTTTTTCCCACCAACAAGATCTCAGATTTGCTGGCATTCAGTTGAAGACAGTTAGATGTCATCCAGTCTGCAATAGCTGTTAGGTCCTCTTTAAATTTGAGTGCGTCCTGTGCGGAGTTGTCGGATAGCGCGACCACTAACTGTGTATCATCCGCATAAGAGACCACAGTCAGGCCCCTGTCTTTAGCAACTGCTGCCAGGGGTTGGATGTAAATATTAAATAAAGTCAGGCTCAGAGCAGAGCCTTGAGGAACCCCTTGGCGCACAGCGTGCGTCTGAGAGCAGAAGGGAGGGGCAATCACTTGGAAGGATCTCTCCGAAAGAAAGGAGGAGAGCCAACCTCTGGCACAGCGCTCTGCTGATGCTCGCACTGCTATAAAGGATTTGCCAGAACTTATGCCTGCGGTGCTTTCCATTCAGACCAGGATGCGGCTTTCGACTTTAAGGCTTACCGTGATTCGATGCTGTCAATGAGGGTGCAGGTGCATTTCTCATCTCCATATAGACCCAAGGGCAATTCTGTGGTGGAGCGGATGAACTGTGACTTAAAGCAATCTTTAACAGTGAGGGGATTAGGTATGGGTCGTGGCTGGTTAACTTATCTTTATAGGGTCCAAATTGCTCTTAATAACCTCTCATGAAGATCTCTGGGTGGGCGGACCCCGTTGGAAATGCTCTTTGGCATCAAGATGTATGTTCCAGGCCTTGATGGTCTCGACGCTGTGGTGGCTGCTGCAACCTTTGACATAGATAACCACTGTGCTGTCTTAAAGGATCTACAAAAGTGTTGTGATACTCTGGCTAAACCCCATTTGCCTTCGACTCTGCCTTTGGATGTAGCTGTCCTGATTCCAGCTTCTGGCTGGCTTCCTAAAGTTGGAGATCTTGTTTGTGAAAAGGTGGAGATCAAGAAAGAATTTGGTCCCTCCTACTGTGCTCCTGTTCCAGTGCTTGGTCTTCAGGGTACCCAAACTGTGATTTTACCTTCACTTCCAGGATACAAAGACAATCGCTTTGTTTCAATTGAACATGTCAAGTTACACCATTTGGCCAATTCTCAATAGTATGCCTACGGGTGCCCCAACACGGGATGTTCCTTTACAGCCTGTGAGCTTCATTACTTCTGATTCTCCCCGGCTGCCGGAGGGGGATGTCCAGTCTTCAGTTGACTTGGTACCTGTTTTACCTTCCTCACACTCTACAATGGAAACGTTTATTCTGATCCTCCCCTCGAGGTCCCTTCAGGAGTGCAAGCCTCTGGCCTACATCCAGCATCCCAGCCTCTGTTATTCCAGCTGAGTTCTTCTGGTTCTATATTGATCAAGATAACTTTTCTTCAAACAGTTCTTTGCTGTCTTCAGTTTTATCCCCCAAACCAGCGCGGATTTGTGTTTTCATCTGCTGGTTAAAATGCACTTATCTGGTTTCCACCTTAGATATATATTTAGATCATGTTTGCCATGGTTTTTTTGTTCATGTGGATTGGACTTGTGACTGTTTTTTTTTCCTTTGATTAATGGACATTACCTCCCAGAACGTTCTGCTGCAGAACTTGTCGACGGGGTGTTGGCCCCACATTCCTCCTCGCATAAAATGAAAAGAGACCAGCCCCTTGTTAACATTTCAGCGGTACCAGTCACTGAGGGGATTGTGTGGGATAAAGTACCATTCGATGTATTCGGTTCCACGGAGACCCTGCAGATACCATATCTATTCCATGTTTTCATGGGTGATGTGATAGTGCCTGGGTTGTAATCGGATGATTGGGACGTTGATGCTGTGAATTCTATCTTTTCCGAATTGCAATATTACACAGTCTTCGACACTGAGGATTTATATTTAAATTCTGCTAAGTATGCCGATTTGTTCTGTTACCAACATTGTGGGGACCATTTTTACATAGAGCCAATGTACAGCTTCCCCAATATAATTATACTCAAAGGGAACATTGTCCAACTCCATCACAGGGTAGTTCCTATACACAAAAGATGAAGTAAACTTATGTTACCGGTTATAATCTCTCGGACCCGGTATCATACTATTTCAAAATGGTTTCCACTCTCTCTAAGAAATATATGCTTACTCAGACCAAGTTATTATATGCATCTCTTTTTAATGATAACCTAGCCCTGAAAGGATATGATTACTGGAAGGACAATATTGACTTAAAATTGGTATGGGGCACTAAGTCCTGACAGGTCCAAGGTGCAGAATCACTATTTTGTGCATATCTGACACCTACGCAAATTGTATTTCTTAATGACACGGTCTAACAGACTACTTTTTTAAGGTTGGGTAAGATTAAAGAATTTAATACTTCCACTATTCCATCCTTGGCCCTTTTTGATAATTGTCAATCTTATACAAATTATACGGAAGACCAACTAAATAGTATGATACAAAATGGTACATTTAATTCTTCTATGATAGCTCCAAGTGGGTGGGTATTATAGCCATCAGACACGAATGTTTGTCATTCTCGTTTTGTGAACACTACTTCTGGGTTCACATTAAATAGGCCTGATTCACGTTATCCACAAACCCGCATTCCAACACTGTTACTACTTATTCCATAGGTAAATTATGTCAACAATGGTTAGAACATTCCACAGTCTGCCTTGAAACAACATCTGTCTCTCCTGTCCGAAGATATAAATATATCTGATTTCCTTTTGGGTCCGAAATCGCCATGTTCGAAACAATTTGTTTATGCTGCTTATAATTAACTTTGGAAATTGTTGCAACTGGAAGCTGCAGTATGTTTACGCCAAATTGATCACGATAATTTAGATAAAGTGCTTGCTGTTGTCATCAACAGTATTAATACACTGTCATCTTGTATTTATACTTTAGGTAATATTGTGTCATCCATAATTGATATTGTACAAAATGAGGTCTCTCTACTTTGTATCATGGATAGAATCAACTTAGATCAGTTGTGCAATTTAGCTGGACACTACAAACACTTAAAAATGGAAACGTTCCTTGGCACTACCTTAATTGTAGCGCATTGTTCTTACCGTTTAATTTGACATGCAAACAGGAATCAATGGCGATTAAAGACGCTAGTTACACCATGCTACACATAGAAAAGCTTGAACAACTTCCCTTCACTATTGCAGAAACTCATTCTGTGGTATGGTTAATACATGAGGTTATCTCGTTGCCCATTTCGACCTTTCAGTTCAATGCCTGCATGAAACACTTCCCAGTAGGTAGATATGAAGCCCGTGGTCAATGAGCTGAGCCAGAAGTTTTTCTTACGGGGGAAGAGTGCGACTCCACTGCCGGTCATTCCCTTGTGTGTAAATAAGTAAAAATCCACAGTGCTTGTAATGTTTCTGCCCCAAATCTAACTTGTTATTTGAAAGGAACTCCTGTTCCTGCAATTATTCCCACTCTCACATTGCTTTCGAACGGAAACTATCTTGTTCTTAATAATCAGGACTGTTGGGGTCTGCGGGAAGGAATCCCGTATGTGGTATCTGTTTCCCAGTTAGTTACTTGTTGCAACAACGTCCTGTTTTCCCCTCCGAATGGGATTGTAGATAGTTTGTTATGGCCTTCCATTCCAACGTTGAAAACAGATTTTAACAAGCTAAGCAGACTCAAAGCGTTATTGTTTCAACAAGAGGTGGCTCTCACTTTAGCACGTGAGACCTTCGAATTGCAGGTGGCGAGAAAGTCTAGTGAAATACAGTCAATGTTAAACACAAATGTTCCCTTACATTTCGGTGAATTGATACATCAAATATTTCATGAATCTGATCCCAAGGGCCTGGCACACTTTTTGAAACTTTTGGGCTCCGGCTTTGTGACATCTTTTCAAACTATTTTTTGAATAATCCCAGCTTTTATACATTCTATTTTTTCCAGCGTGTTCTGTGGGTTCACGCTGATGCTCATCTTAATTTGCGTCATCATTGTGCTGTTCCTGCTCTTCCACAATGGCTGCTCCATTTGTGGCCTTCCAGGGCAGGCATCGCTGCAGCTGTACCATGAGCGAATGCTACAGCTTTTTGGAGTGGTGCCCCTAGACGCTCTGGATGCCGAATTTCGCCTAACCTTCTGCTATGCTTACTTCATCTGTGTGCAACCAGTGTTTCATTGCATCTGGTGTCCCTTTCAATGGGCCCTGGACATTTGCCTGGCTACACCATCTCACGCTGCCCTGTATTTCGAACTGTCGATGGGTTCCTTAGTGGCCTATAACCAGGACTGTTCCTTGGGTATGCAGCTTGTGTACAAACCAGCTTTATGGCCAGTGGACGGAGGTGAGACCTGTGCAACTGCGCAGCGTATTCTGGATCTCAGTTTAACCGAAATCAACACAGGTTGTCCTTTTATTGTCTTGTCGACAACTGGATACGAGGAGCATGTTTGTTCCTTTGACCTGCTCAACTGGATGGCTGACATTTCTAATTTGGAAGGTTTGGATTTCTTACTGGAATCACTGCCTTTTTCACTTGGCACCCTACATCCTGGGTTCCAGCGAAACGCTGTATTTGTATACATTTTTCATTATAAATCTTTTCTTCCAATTTGGTCATAGTCTCTATCGGAGAGTCTCGCTAAAAAACTTTGTATACGCTTTGGTTCTGCTTAGCACCTGATTTCTGTCGTCATTTTGGTGCTACCATCCTGAACAAAGTGCTGTGCAGGCCCATTGTCGTTTTCCCTATGTTAGCATGACCACGTTGCAGACTGCCAACTGCTTTGCGAATGTTACTATACAAACTTATTTTGCTTTGTGCTACCCTGTACTTTCACACAGAACCTGCTGTTGTTTTCGCATTCTGTTCTTTCCTGGGATTTAGTCTGAACACAGTAGACATGGTCAAATAACAATGCCCCTTGTTATTTTGTTCTGGTTAGGCCCTAGCACTTAGACGAAACACTTGAATGCAGCTGTTGTTTGCAAAGACGTACTTTTGTCATATAGGTATGCATGAATAGGTAACAACACACAGGGATCTTTCCAGGGAAGATATCGGGACAGCGCCTGAGATGTAGAATTTTCATCTGTGTATGCTAAGATACGAGGTCTGCTGCCAACACCCAGAGATCTTCTGATATATATTCACTTTGCTCCTGTAGAAGGGGAGGGGGGTTAGGCTACCCTGTCTTATATAATGACAGCTCCTTTTATGATTTATGGACTACTTACTATGCTGACCTTATTTGTGTTAGGCATTTTCTTATGTACTGTGGCACGTATACAGCATACTAGAGCACGATAGTTTAACATTTTAAACTTTTCTTGTGTCTCTGACAGATCTTATTGTGGATTAGTACGAGTGTGAGAGCGAAAGGGTGTGTTTTGTAATCGCGATTCCTGAGAGAATTGGGAGTGTTGTGTTCTGGGATGTCTAATCACTTGTTCCTCTGTGAGTGAGTAGGAGGGCAAGTGAGACATTACAGCTATTCGGTCCTGGACACATGGGTACTAAGGTGGTAGGATTACTCAGTCCCTGCCTACTAAGGTTCTATGGTCCCAAGCATAGTTCTGTGCCTACGCAGAATCCCTGCAACAAGGAAATAAATAATACGCTCTATGAATGCACCACAAAAGACTGTACAAGCGTCCATTTACAGTTACAAAGTAACTATTGCCAAGAGACGCCATACACCAGCATGCTTAAAGCGGCTTCGTTCAAGTATCAACAGGTTGCCTGGCAATGCGCTCTCATGACATGGCGCTCCCAGGCAATAAAACCCAAATTTTATGGAGGACTCCTAGTCCTCTTTCTACTTTAGTGGGAAGTGTGCGATTGCGGAGCCGCAGCTTCTATAATAATGCCCTCTACCCCCGACAACAAATCTGTGCCGCCGTGAGAAGGCTGAAGAGGATGCTGAGGCTGTCGAAGCTCAGGCCAGAATGGGAGGTCCTGCGTAGACCAACAAGAAGCAAAATGGCCTCCTGTAACCAGCAACACGGTCCTTAATATCGGCGGGAAGCTAATTAGACTGAAACAGGTAAGCCATGATTTTTTAAAATATAATTTCAATCTGCACTCTCAAAGGGGAAAATAAACAGATACCTACTTACCGCGCCCAACCATAAATTGGAAGGGTAGACCTTTAAAATAATAACAAACTAGAAGCATAAGTTCGCTAAGGAAAACAGTAATAGTAAAACAAAGAACTTAATGATATCATAAGCACGCAAACAAGAAACACAACAATACCAGAAGCACTTATCTGTAGTGGAGCAGCCAATAAAAATAGGGTCATGACTGCATGCAATGGATATTTGTATTCTCTGGATATTGTATGACGTATTAATGTTTTTTAAAGGGCTGCATGTTGGGGCAGCAATAAAAGGATATTGAATAATGGTAGCCTACAGTCTTGTTATGAAATCAATGCCATCCAGAATGACATGAATCTAAAAGAATTACTAGTGTCACTCTCTTAAGACCAGCAACAATTTTTTTCTAAATACATGTCAACTGCTTAATATAGTCCCATTTTCAATGGTTGGTTCCTTTAGATAATTGCCACTTTCATTGTCAGCTTTATAGGATGTCGAGAGAAGCACAAAACTAGAATTATACTTTGCAACTATAGCAAAGCGCTTTTCTATTCTTTTCACAGATGGCCTCCTAAATTCAGTATATTTCTAACTCATATAAATACCAAGCAATTAAAGAAATTCATTTTTTTTATATCACAGTAAGTAGATAACATTATAGAGCTGACAAGAATGTTGTTGATATCAGAGTGGAGGCCACTCAAACTCTTTTGGTTTCTGTCAAATAATTTGTCTTCTTTATTCACTGTGAGAAGGGCAACAGCTTATCTCACGGTGCTCATTATTGTGTTGATTTGGAGACTACTTTGTCATAGACACTACTACAAGGACAAAATGTGATCCAGATGTAGCATACAGGGTGGCCTTAGAAAGTAATCAAACACATATATGCTCAAGAATAACACTGGAGAGAGGGTGTTGATTTCAGAGGTGTGTAGCCTTTACTCCGCAGCTGTTACTTCGCTTGACCTTTACCCTTCAGTCTTCACCATGCTGATAAGTACCAGCCAAATAAGTATTTATCTTTTTTTTAAACTTATTTTTATTGACATTTCAATAGAAAATCACAGCACACATATAGCCAACATACATATCAAATGATCTTCATTTCACAGCTTCTTTATGGCAACCCTGGTGTGGTCCCACCGATCCCTAAATCCCGCTGTATATTACTGAAATGAAGTGCACAGGCCCTGGTCTCCTCACCTTGCCACAGTACTTTACTAGTGTACAAGCTGGACTTGTCTTACAACCCGTCCGTCTGTTCAGGAAAAATCCAGGCCATGTACAGGTTTAACGCAGTCAGTGGATTGGTCTATCCTGCACGTGGGTGTCCTATATATAGTTGTCACGTGTCTGAGCGCTCGGGCTACCCTGAACTAAATTATAACCTACTAACTATGTCCCTGGGGAGATCAGTGTCAGCACTTAAATGAGGTTGGGTGTTGCATTCACACCACAGTGCCACACTTGCGGAGGGGGGAAGCCAAGGCCAAAGGACGGGGGGGGAGGGCAGCCCAAAGGACCGCCAGCACCACAATAGTCCACACCTACCAAATCTCTACTCAAACCCAGTTGGCCGGAGGCTGCACTCTGCATCCCTCCCTTCTTCAATCCCAGAGAGCTCACCCCTCATTCATGTGCCCCAACAGATCCGGGTCTCCGCCATTAGTCACATTCTGGTCCACATCCTTGCCATCTTCCCGGGCTCCCTCAGTCGAGTTCACTACATCTGATGGATGCTCCCACTCGTCGACCATCTCCATCCACAAGTCTGCCATGGGGTGACTGTGGGCCTCCCGGGCCTCTTCCCTCTCCATCACCTTCTCCTCAGCCCGAGCCCACTGTGTCATGTCCCTAGTCCATGTCTCAACTCGAACCCCCCCCCCCAACAATTTCCAGGCCATGGCTATTCTCCTCTATGCAAGAATCAAGGCCACGTCTAGAAACATATTCCCTAGTTTCTTAGGCATAGGTCTGGGAAAGGCTCCTAAAAGGGAGACTTCTATACAATTCTTAAGAGTGCGGTTCAGGGTCATGTTTACTCAAGCTAGGACTGCCCCCTCCAGTATGCCTGCAGTTCAGTGCATCCTCATGTCATGTGATTGAAGTCCACATCTAATGCTGCACATCGGGGGCTCACCCCCATAAATTGCTCCAATCCTGCGCAGCATCACGTAAGTCCTATGTGTAAAATTATACTGGATATATTCTAGGCAAGTGTTATGTGACACCTTCTGAAAGTATGCAAAACCAAAGGGGATGATGGACGGAGTGTTGAACATTGCAAGCACTCACCCCCAGTCAACTGATCTGGGTTTAAACCATCATCATTCTTTAGCTCACTCCGCCACCCCAGTTCAGACATGGCCATATGCAAATCAGTCTGACCCTGTGCCTCATGGGAACAGTCCAGCCCGAACTGCCAAGCCATGTCTTCCCTGGACCGGAAACAAGCATCCTGACCCCGGTTTCGGGCTGACAGCCCTCATCAGCCAGGCTATCTTGAATCCAGTGGCAAAGTGAGCAAGGGACCCACGTCTGGGCATACCCTGCCAACTTAGGGCGAACAATGCAAAACCAAAGGGGATGATGGACGGAGTGTTGAACATTGCAAGCACTCACCCCCAGTCAACTGATCTGGGTTTAATCCATCATCATTCTTTAGCTCACTCCGCCACCCCAGTTCAGACATAGCCATATGCAAATCAGTCTGACCCTGTGCCTCATGGGAACAGTCCAGCCTGAACTGCCAAGCCATGTCTTCCCTGGACCGGAAACAAGCATCCTGGGACCGGTTTCGGGCTCACAGCCCTCATCTGCCAGGCTATCTTGAATCCAGTGGCAAAGTGAGCAAGTGACCCATGTCTGGGCATAACCTGCCAACCTTCTAAAAGTATGCCAACCACGTCCCCCAATAAGCATCTGAGATGTCTTGGCCCAGTTCAGTAGTCCAGCGTCTCTGCAGGGCTCTAGTGGCTTCCCAGCTGTCATATTCAGTGCCCTATAGAACCATGTGATCAGGTGTCTTCCTGTCCCCATCGTCAACAGATGCTGCAAAACTAAGTGGGTAGGTGGTTCCGTGTCAGTCTGTCCTCAAAGGTAACGGAACGCCTATGAGACCACCTCATATGTAAGGAACTGGCCTGCCGGAGGCGTTGTCTGTTCCATCAGGTCCAGCAGCAGGATAAGGGTGCACATCTGGTAACAGTCGCTCACTGTCACTATCCCCACATCAGTCCAGGATCTCATCTTTCCAGCCCTAAAGTATGTGAGTGGGTCTCCGTGCAGTAACCTCACCAGTGGGAGCTCAGGGGCATAAAGCGTCTTGTTCCCTGTCTGCTTCACACAGCGGCACCAGCAGCTCAAGGCCTTGGCTAGGAGTTCCGGTAGCGGGATCCTCAATGCGGACTAAAGAAGTTTTGCAGGTAATGTCTCCTGATAAGGTTCTGTCCCTATACGGCCTAGCTCCTGGAGTCCCGATCCATCAAGCCACTGTGAGACCGACTGAAGTTGTGCTGCCAAGTGACAGAGTTCAAAGTCAGGGACCCCAAGTCCTCCTTTCAGAGGTGGGCAGCATAGGGTGGCTAGAGAGACCCTCTGATGGCCTGCATCCCAGATAAGCTCATGAAGGAGGGACTCCAGTTGCCGTAACCACGACGCTGGAACTTTCACCGGCAGATTTGTGAAATAATAAAGCAGTTGTGGAAGCATAACTATCTTGGAGAGTGCTATACACGCCATTATGGGCAGCTTTAGGAAGCACCAGAAGGGGACACAAGATTTCAGGGATCGCATTGCCTTGCCCAGATTGCCCTCCCGTAAGTCAGCAGGGTTGTGATAAACATGAATGCTAAGATATTTGAAGGTGTGGGGCACCCAAACAATGTCCAGTGGACAACCTGCGGGTCAGGGGTCTTCATGCAGCACAGGGAAAATACACATCTTGGCTCTATTTGCCTTAATCCAGAGAAAACCCCATACTCTTCGAGGAGTGGCAGGGCAAAGTCAATATTTTCTTCTCTGTTCCACAAGTAAATCAGCAGGTCGTCTGCATAAAGGGAGAAAATATGTTCCTCTCCCTCTACCATGAGTCCCCTACCATGCCTTTCTGTCCGGAAGTACTCTGCCAAAGGCTCAATAGCAAGGTCAAACAGCAGTGGGGATAGAGGGCACCATGTCTTGTACCTTGAAAGATGTCGTAAGAATCCGAGATGGTGCATCCCGTTTTCACCCTGGCCATGGCCGTAGAGTATAACCCCATACTGAGAATGACTGCCTCTAGTAAGCCCCATCGCATGGTATCAAAGGCCTTTTCTAGGTCTAATGACATGCCCATGTTCTAGGGACAGTCAGTTCAGTCCCGGTTGTGAACAACGTTATACAGCCACTGGAGATTGTAGGAGGTATTTAGGCCTTGGCTGTGAATTCCGCTCCGTTCACGGAGTTTGCGGAGTTTTCCGCACTCCACGGAGCACATGGAGTTCTGAAAAATGCGGAGCAGATATTTTTCCTCACTTGTGTTTGCCATTGTCATGTTGGCGAGTGCAAGCAAGGAAAAGTCATCTCCCGGCGGGATTTCTCAACTTGGGAGGTGGCGGATGGTCACGACCGCTCACGTTGATGAACCTTCCATTCGTATTGAGAACGTTGCCGCTTGATTAGAAAATCTACTCAACTGGCAGAAAAGAAGCAGCGCCCTCTTGCACTGCACATGGTGCCGTTTGCGTTAATTTTACAGTGCGGGACAAACACCTGACGCTGAAAATCAATGTGAACGGCGTGACCAAACGCACTCTGGCGCTTGCGGAACTCCTCCTAGCGCAGCAGAGTTTTTTGGTCACTTAGCGGGACTCCGCGAACTCTGCCCAGGCCTAGAGGTATTACGGACAGGGATAAACACATTCTGGTCAGAGTGTATAAGATCCTGCATGCACGGTCCCAGCTGAGAAGACAATACCTTGCGCAAGACCTTAAAGTTAGTATTGAGCATTGAGAGAGGTTTGAAGCCTGCTGGATCAGACGTAGGCAATTTAGTTTTGGGCAATTGCACAACCAGGGCTACTCTGGTCGAGTCCAATTTTGGAGCCAACACAGCTACATATGTCATGTAAAACTCCAGGGGAAGCCCATCCGATCCTGGCGACTTGCCAGTAGCCATGCTCTTTTATGACAGATTTTATGTCTTGGAGAGTGACTGGTCCTGTCAGCTTCTCAGCCTCCTCCACCGAGAGTCTCAAGAGCTTTATGCAGTCAAGGAGGACATCAGGAGATTGCAGCTGGTCTGCTCCCAGCGGTCCATAGAGGGAAATGTAATAGTCCCGAAACTCTGGATTTATGTCTGTGAAGGAATACAGCGTGGCCCCCCTTGGGGACACCATGTGAATGATGGGTGTGCCCCTGTCCTCCGGGCGTATCAACCAGGCCAGTATTTTCCCCAGTTTCCCCTCCTCCTCATGGGCGTGGGATATATGCTCCCTATAATTGTGGCAACAAAGCCGCTCCAGTGCCGAGTTGTATTGCTCTCTAGCCTCAAGTAACTGAGGGAGAGAATCCGGATCTGGTCCCAGTGCGTTGTCCAACTGATGAAGTGTGGCATCGAGTCACGTGAGTTCCAAATTAAGCTTGCGGTGGATCCCCACCATTTGGCTTAGGCAGTTCCCCCGCACCACTGCCTTGGAGGCCTCCCATTCTACCAGACAGCTCGAGGTAGTCAGAAATCTCAGTGAAATATTGGCCTATCTGATCAAGCAATGTGTCCGTAAATGCCACATCTGTTAGGGCCACCAAGTGTAAACACCATGCTGGGATCTTCGGGCGCCCATCCACTGGTTGGAAGGACAAAAGGAGAGGGCTATGATCTGATAACATACGGCCCAGATATTCATTGTATGTCACATATCGGCACAGGCCCCTGGAGCAGACATAGCAATCTAGTCTGGTGTGTACTATGTATATACTGGAGTAAAACGAATAATACCTATCCATGTCCCGGTGCGCAATCCAATCCCTCAAGCACTCTGCCATCCTATGGACCAGTGCCCCAGACAGTGGAGGGTTCGATGTGTCCAGTGTGGTGTCTAGTACACAATTAAAATTGTCGCCTAGCAGCAGAGCCCCATCTACCAGGTGGCCCAACTGTGTTGAAAGGGAGCTCAGAAATGGGTCCTGGTTTGGTGCATACACACTCCCCAGTACCACCACTGTACCGCATAGCCGAACCTAAACCAGAACGTATCTACCCTCTTTGTCATTTTTAACTGTAATGGCCTCAAAGGGGGCTCCGCTCTCACCCAAACAAGTGCCCCTAAAGCAAACCCAGATACGCATGTTTAATGGGTTTTTAACATTACCACACATCTACCAAACAGTACTTTACTCGCAGGTTAGTATATATATTTTTAAAATAAATATATTTTAATGTTCTTTAAAAAAATGTAAAGGTGCTGTTAGAGGTGAAGGGATGTTAGGGGTTATTTTAGGGTTAAGGGGTTGGTAAAGCTAAAGAGGATAATGGTGACTTTAGGCTTTAGGGGTGGGTAGAAGTAAAAGGTGGTAAAGGTGATTTAGGGTTTCGGTATTGGTAGAGCTAAAGAGAGGTAAGAGTGAGTTCTTAAAAAAAGACTGGTGGCACCTTTGCCCCTTTCTGGGGACACCATGAGGAATAAGAAATATTGTAGAACAATGTCCTAGGGTGTTATGGGAGTGTTCCTTCAAAGGGTGAGTGAATATTAAATGAGCACTTCCTAATGCTCATTTATTGTTCCTTTTTCTGTTTTTTTTTTAGTTTTGAAAAGTGGGTGTACCGGTGCCAGGCCCACACATCACCTAAATTGTGGAGCTCTCCACCAGCACCCATAGCAGGTGTCCATGGGAGACGGCATTTTTATCAGCTAAACATGGGTGCCCCAGTGCCCACCCGGGTCAACCATGACATCATCAATCATTGGGGCCGTGGGGGAAGCCCCAAGGCCTCTGTGGCCCCGCTTGCTCCCCAGCCAACCCTGTGGCAACAACCCTGACTCAATTGTTAGTCATGGGGAAGCCCCAAGGCCCCCCACAGGCCATGTCGGCTATGCATCCAGCACCCATAGTAGTCAGGTGGGAGCAAAGTACTGTTTTCTGCCCAGGAGAGTGCAGGCAGGGTAAACAGGAAAACAGTAGTGCCCCAGGGGTTGGGGTTCCCTGCCCTCACGCCCCAGTCCCTTAATAATGTTAAGCCCCGGGGATGGGCTCCCTGTGGCCTTTTAGAAGCTCAGGAATAGGGGAAATTTCCCCTCCTTTAATAATATTAATGAACCCGGGGTATGGGCTGCCAGGGACCTCTAGAAGCTCAGGGAGGGGCGGTTGCGCACACCCTCCCCTAATTTTCAAAATGGCCCCATGGATAAGCACCCTGGGGGCCTCAGAGAGCCTTCAAGAGGTGGGGTGCAAGCTCCCCTCCCCTTTCAATACAATTATTGTGACCTCCCTGGCCTACCCCAGATTTTTTGGGGAAAAGGTGGGAGACTGCCATTTTTTTTATCGCGCCACGGATCTGCAGATCCTCTGCAGACCCATGGTACAGACAGAAAATAATTGCAGTTGTTCTCTATCCTGTCCCCCCCCATATGTTCTTTTTAACTTTTTCCTAGGACAGGGGACTGAGGCCCTGAGTTCTAAAATGGCTGTTGCCACATATTTTTATTAATGTGGCGGTAGCCAATCAGAGCTTAGCTAGAGATCTGTCTGCTCTGCGGATACTACAGAGTGTTAAATACACAAAGTTTTTGAGCCTTAGTTTCTCAAAAACTACTTGACGGATTTACACGAAATCAAGATCAAACTTTCTGTCAAATTTGGTGTAATTGGGTTCAGCCATTTTGGCTGTAGCTCTTTCTAATTTTCCTATAGAAAAATGAATGGGGAAAGAGCAAGTTTTGGGGCCCCATTTTTTCTCAGCCCCCGCTTGACAGATCACCCTGAAACTTTCCAGGAAGGAGCTGAGGTGGATAAGCCTCATTTTTGGAAAGTTTTCTGAAGATTTGTCAAATGACACCACAGTTATAAGCCAACCAAAAATGCTTTTCCTATTGAATTGTGGTCCTAAATATAACTACCCAGTGGCAACTGCCACTGGGATATATAAATATACACAACAACAATGGCCAGAGGATCATGGTACCCCTACCCAACCCCCTAATGTATATCACAGGGGCACAGGGATCTAGCCCCATGTCCTCTAATTCTGGCTTTAACATTTTTCTTGATGTTGTGGCAGCCAATCAGATTCCTCAGTAACATTGGACCGCTGCTTCTGTAAACCGAGATGGCTGACAGAGAAAAAACTATTGTGACCGATCAGATCGCTCTACTTTTTCAATCTGTGGTCCCGCAGGATTCCTGCAGTCCAGATATCTTTGTTTTTAATAATTTCACAAAAACAGCTGAAATAATTTACACCAAATCATAAAAAGCACACTATCTGCGTAGAAATATAGCTTCCAGCTAAATCTACTGTAACTCTGTTCAGCTGTTCTGTAGTGTTGTCTATAATTAACTATGGAAATTAGATGGGGAAAAAAGTGTTTTGGGACCCATCCTTTTCTCAGCCCCTGCTTGATAGATCACCCTGCAACTTTCCAAGAAGGAGCTAAGGTGGATGAACTTTGATTGTGCCCTCGCCATGCACTGCTTATGACCTCACATATTATGTCATTCATGAAATGTTCTATGACATCATTGACAACATCAATGCAACATCTGAAATGACATAATTGATGATAAGACTGTGAATGATGAGAGCACAAGTTATAATTACTTTAGGGCACCAGTTATAGTTACTTGAGATAACTATAACTGGTAAATTTCAGTGTGTTTGTTGGTTTAAAAAGGCAAAAAGATGGGGGTACAGAGGATCATGTTAAAATTCAATAAAGAAAGGCAAAAACACCTAAAAGCTATCTTGAGGAAGCACCAAAAAAGAAAGGATGAGAAAACATTAAGGCAGCTTATCTGCAACGGTAACTAGACGAAGTGAAGTTTTGAAGCAGATGCAAATGCAAACAATGGGGTTGAGCATGAATATGCCAAGGGTTCATGTACAGAATGACAATCATTGAGCTCTAGATGGGATCATAGAAAGAGTGCCTTCTATATAAAAGTGTTTGTGTGTGCAGTTTGCTGCCACTTCGACTTGGCATTTAAAACAACTTGCCAAGCCTTAAACTCACCTTTTATCAGATATAAGTCTCCCTTAAAGTAGGTAGACGCATCATCTTTGATATCTTTGGAATGGTAGTAATAAATACTCTTTACTGGTAGAAAGTGCGAATTTCTCTGCTCTTCTTGCTCTGTGCCTTGCAGCCTGACTCCAATGCACGTCAGTAGTGGGTGACAGCTACACTTTGTGCATTCCCTCTAGACAGCCACACACAGAAGAAGTGTTGGTGTGACAGAGAACTCATCTGCATTCTGATAGCTCTTCCTAGAAAAAGGGGGAGCTGACACTTACACCAGAATAGGCATTGACCTGTTTCCCACAAAAGGCTGATTACCCCCTACTGATAGCCTGGAACAAAGGCTGGGATGAAAGAGGGACCTGTGCACTTCAAGGGCCTTCTTTGAAGTCACCCCCACTTCAAAGGCACAACTGGGTATAAGTACTGGGCCACTGAACCTACCAAGACAGTACACTACTGGACCTGTGGAGAACACTACAAGGAGTAAAGACTGCTGTGCTACAAGGATTGCCACTCTGCTTGACTGCTGCTCTGGAAGAACTGCTTTTTTGCTTTGCTGTGTTGCCCTGCTGCCTGCTGATTTCTGCCCTGCTCAGTACAAAGATTAGACCTATCTCACTTGAACCCTGAGTGACTCCATGGGCTTGCTGGCTTGCTGGCTTGCCCCCTTTCCGAATTCTCAGGGCCATCAAAGACTTCCTTTGACTCTGCAACAGCACCTGGACTTTGCCATCTGTGAGTCCTGCCATGTCAAGTGGTGCCAATCCACTGCTGGGCTCTTGAACGGTGATTTCTGCTGCCCAGAACCATCAAACTTGATGCAGTGACGACTTTGCGCCACTCGGAACCTATGCATTGCCCTTCGAGGCTGACGCAGAAGCCGATCGACATCACTTTGACGGACTACGTGGCCGATGCGGACTGCACCGACAGACAGCGCAGCTCGACAGCAATGCAGTGCCTGCATCATAAAGGGGTTTGACGCCGACACGGGACCCGACTGCGAGGCTCAACATCGACGCATCTACCCGACTGCGTGGATCAGAAACTGTACATCAAGTCTTCGACGTCGATGCTTGCTCAATCCAAGATACTTTTTTAGCAGGCTCTGCATATGTCCTGTAGCAGACCTGCCCTTCACCGTGGTCTGCCTGAACTTTGGATGTACCCCGGTCCAGCGCGACCTCAAGTAACCCCTAAGTTCTATTTGACTTTAAGCACTAGATTTTTATTTAATCTTTAAAAATGTATAACTCCGATTCAACTTATTGGATTTTTGTTGTTTTGCTCTTGTTCTTCTCATAAAATTACTTTCTATTTTTCTAAACATGTGTGAAGTATTTTTGTGGTGTTTTCATTGTGTTACTGTGTGCTTGGGTGTTGCACAAATAATTTACACATTGCCTCTTCCGATAAGCCTGGCTGCTCTGTTCCAAGCTACTGGAGTGTGAGCACAAGTTATCGTTTAGTGTGTACCTAGCTTGCCCTGACAAGAATTGTGGTGCATACATTTGGCAACTAGAGACCCAATTTCTAACAGTCTAGTTTAAGTGAAGAACAAGGAAAAAGTGTTTATTTGTGAAATATAGTAGCTAGTTAAACAATTCACCCCTTTCCTTAATGACCACTTCACTCAGTGGTCACTGAACGATAATTTCAAAAGTTAAAGCAGAAAGTTGGAAAGATTTCAGGCATAGACATGCATATGATATTGTATAGTGCTCGTATGTGCACTTTCATCTATCTAAAGCCATAGAATTTCACTAAGTTTCAGGTATGGGTACTGAGTAGCAATAAAAAGTAATGTCCACATGAACAAGAAAGTGCTCAACAAGATGCACAGTAATCTACTGATAGTGTAAGGAAGCAGATTTAGGCACATGACAATCCCCAGTTTTTTGCTTTTGGATCTTTGGATTTTGGACCTCTACTGTAAGTGAATCCCTCCAATAGAGCTTCCCTCAATGTAAGCTTCACTTTAACATGTTGTTTGTTAGGGTGGTCTTCCCTCAAATGTTTTAGATTTACCCCTCCTATTTTTCTAAATTTGTTTCTGTTGGCCTTAGGACTTTGTGTACGTTACCACTGCTAACCAGGGCTAAAGTCCTTGTGCTCACTCCCTAAAACATGGTGAAATTGGCTTACATCTGATTGGCATATTTAATTTACTTATAAGTCCCTAGTAAAGTGGTTTACTACATACCAATGGCCTATAAATTAAATGCTACGAGTGGGCGTGGAGCACTTATTGTGACACCGACTTAAGTAGCCCTTTAAAACATGTTTCAGGCCTGCAATTGCAGCCAGCCAGCAGTTTTAAACTAGTATTTGACTTGGCAAAATAATCCCTTTACCAAGCCTAAAAGTCCCTTCTTAATACATGTAAGACACCTCGAAGGTAGACCCTAAAGAGCCCATATGGCAGAGTGTAGTGTATTTAAAAAAGTTGAACATGTATGTTTGGGTTTTACGTGTCCTGGTAGTGAAAAACTCACAAATTTGTTTTTCATTCCTGTGAGGCCTACTTCTACAATAGGATAACATTGGGTTACCTTATTACATTTAATAAGTGATAACTTTCGATTGGGAGCAGTTAGAAAAGTCATGTTTGGTAGCTGCGGAATTGTAATTTTAAATCCTCTATAATGGTAAAGTCAGATTTAAGACGCAATTCTGAAAATGCAACTATCTATTAGAAAGCTGCCATTTGTTTGTCCTAACTAACCATTAGGTGCCAGCAGCCTGTTCCGGGGCCACATGACTAGGTGTAAGAGGCAGTTCGACTTTGTATATTCCTCCCAGACAGCCACAAAATGGAGGGGCTAGGTGTGCTTGAATGAGCTATCTCAGGCTAGATGGGGGGGTGGAGCTGTGAGTAGCCCCACTTGCTCTTCAAAAGACTGTCTCGCACACAAACAAAGAACGTCACAGTAGTCTATTATGCCAGCAGAAAGACTGGGGCCAGGGCAGGGAGGCAGGAAATTCCAGACACTTCTGTGGGGGCAAGCCTCCAGAAGTTTATCCCACTTCAAAGTGGGCACCAGATATGAAAAAGGGATACTCAGACCCATTCTTCAGTTCACTCCTGGACCTTTGGAAGGACTCTCAGAGGACCGCCTGCTGCTGTGGATTTTTGTGTACTTCCTAGGACTGTCTTGCTGATCCAAGAAGAATTACTTTGCTGCCTGAAGCCTGTCCCGTGCCCTCAGAGGACTGCCCTGCTACTTGAGAGCTGCTCTTCCACCTGAACCTACAACTTCCAAAGTGCCTCCAAAGGCTAGTTTGCTGACTTCCTGATCAGAGCCTCAGGGACAGAAAAAACTCTAACCATCTTGAACCCACACCTGGACCCAGCCTGAGTAAGTCCTGAACATCCAAGAGACTTCCCTCCAGTTCTGGACCCTTTGAAGTGGTGCTAAAAGTGCCCAGATAGCCCAAATACAAAACATGGGACTTGGAACATTTTCTGTAAAAAGTGCTCTGAGAACCAGGAGGAGAACAAGACCTGCCCGCTCTCTGAACCCCCAAAATGTGCATCACCAGTAGCCTGACTTTGCAGCAGCTCACCCTGCGTTCTTCTTCGCAGCAGCAAATCCTGGTCAGCAGTTCCTCGCAGAAGAGTTATCTGACCTTGTGGAGCCCTCATCGGCTACAGCCAGTATCTCTGTCCCGCTGGAGATTTTTGACTTCCAAAAAAGAGACAGTCTGAACGTCAGAATCTTCACAGTGACTTTGTCCAGCAGCTCCCCAAAGATGACGCCTCCTACTCAGACACCTCTGGCTGCCTTACACTGCTGAACTTTACCTTCTCGGATATTTTTATCCAAACTTTCTTCTAAGTCCGAAGGTAAACGGTGACCGGGCCCAATCCACTTGTGTATCTGACACACACTAGAAGCTGGTTGGTGTTAACTTTCGAATTTACCCTGGTCTCGCATGACTAGATGTCTGCGGTTGCTGCTTTGATCTTTTAGACACTTTTTTACACTTGAAACTTTAAAAAATCATAACTCTGATTCTACTGATTGGATTTTTATTGTTTCTGTGTCAATTAATTTATTATAATGTACTCTATCTAAATTGATTTGGGATTTTTCTTGTGTTGCGTTTTCACTTTATTGTTATTTGAGTGCCGCATAAATGTAAAAGTTACTTACCTTCGGTAGCGCAATATCTGGTAGAGACACAGTCTAGCCACAGATTCCTTATCTTTGAATTCTCTCCAGGCGCCAATTTTTTAAGCAGTACCTCTGCGCACCGTGGGGACAGTGTCGTACGGCTCCGCGGTGACGTCGTCTCCAGTTATGACGTCAGTGGAGCCATATAAGTCCCCTCCGGCGCGCGGACGTCAGTTTCTCCTGTGAAACCTTCCGCACCAGAACACAGAGCCACTACAGAAACTGGTTATGGAAACAGTGTGCCAAAAAAGATCAAAAATCTTTGAAACATTAATAAAGAAGAAAAATCAAATGGTATATTAATACCAGACATGGATTTTAAAGAAAACTCCCAATACAATCAATGAACACAGGGCTAATGAAACTCTATGCCCTGGTGGAAAAAAAACCCATATGAGGGAAAAGACTATGCACTCTATAAAGCATTCTGCAATGGAAATAAATGACTAGCCAAAAATAACCCACAACAATAACACCAGGTTGTAGTGTTAAATCACACCATTACATAATATATTGACAGAACCAATGTAAAGGTATGAAGATACCAAGAACACTTTCATAGAAAGAACAAAGAAATGAATACTACTCGCTGGTGTGTCAACCAGAGGAAAAGAGAAAACACACCCCCACTATGCCAACCACCTACATTTAGAAATGGCTATTATTGCAACATCTAAGCAAAAGCTAAGTGGCCAGATCAGCAATTTGTTTAGTCCCAACATAGATTGAGATAGTGATCACTGGTATGTAAATCCAGCACTGAAAGGGTATAACCCTTACCCTAAAATAATTCACAGACCAGGGAGGATGGGCAGGGCATTAAGGAATCTGCGGCTAGGCTGTGTCTCTACCAGATATAGCATTACCGAAGGTAAGTACTTTTTGCATCTGATAGAGAAATCCGCAGATTCCTTAACTTTGAATTAAATACCATAGCTATACCCCACTTGAGGAGGGTCTGCAAACTAATCCTACCAAAGCTCTCAGAGAGAACTAGTCGGTCAAAACTAACAACCGACCAAATGTATGTAGGACTAGCAGAACAAGAGCTAGGCTCTTAATAGAATCCATGATCACTGTCATAGAACATAAAAATAAAAAACAACCTTACAGGTTCAAGAGAATCGGCCCTAGAAGGAAGAAAGGGTTGAAAACCCCAGAAGAACCATCTGTCGGATTACACACATTAACCCCTGTCCCCCAAAGGGGTATGAAAACTCAATGTCCAAAAGGGTCAGATGCATGATAAAAAGTCATACAATCTGCATTGTTCATGACAACAAATAATCAGAAAAAGAACCGTCCTGATAAAATCCCAAAACAGGACTTTCAGAACCCATTTACCCAAGGGAAAGATGAACGACAACACCTCCTTGTTATAAATAATTGAACTTGGACAAACTGAATATTCATATTCATCCTATACACCAATTGTACAACGTCTTGCCACAAAGATTCATATATAGACATAAATATATATAAATATAAATGTGTCATCAGACACTCTGACTGACTCTGCAATTCACAGGAGTTCACTGGTCAATACTACTACCAGTAAGCAAGAACGTTTAAAGCTTGTCTCCGTACAGTCTTCAGTGCCATGCTCCAACTGACTAAACACAATTTTGAGCTCTGAATAAGCTCAAACACCAAAACAAGCTAGAAAAAGAGAATCAACCGCACCTTTGATTTAAATCGTTTTCTTTTCTCCCTTGTTTTGTTTTTACTATAAATATGTGTAACACATATGATACAATCATGTACATAAGAACTAACTAGCACTGAGAAACCATTTCCAAGAGCTCTATTTCAATAACATTGAAAAAGGGTAATGCACCTAAAAGTGCAGCTCCCCCAACATCTCATAACATAAATCCTTGACACCTACGACACCTGTGATACAAGACAATATATGAAACACAGCAGCACAGTCTATCATGTATACACCGTATACCAAAAAACCACTCTGAAACGAGAGTTTCTGCAAAAATGCGCAACCCAGAGAGAAAAAGGGGCGCACTCTGCCACCAACACAACACCATAGGTGACTTGCGGTAAGAAAAAGCTGCCTGTCAAATGGTATCCTAAATAACTGAAACCACAAGAAACAAAAGTCATGATTTCTAATGAATTGAGGAATACAGAAAACAATAGGTACATCCTCTCCAGAAGACAGGTAATGCCAATCAGGCAGAACCATGTATATCAGGAATATCATAGGAAGAAAAACTTACTATAAAGTCAAAAAATCCCTCTATTATAAAAGTATCTCTCAGACTTTTATAGATGATTGGCGGCCTGGTTGGAGACCAAAACAGCCGGACACCTTAGGACATATTGTCTGAGCTCAAGGACAACCAGCCATCAAATTTACATTGATCTTGGGACTAGTTGACCCAACCCGTGCATCATAAAGCTTTGGCTGCCAATTTACACCACAATATGGAGCAGGGAAGGGAATTGCCTGCAGTTGAGGTAATATTTATGCCTTCACTAGGCACTGTTCCTTTGCCATAAAGGAAGAATTTGCAAGCAAATGGCATTAAACAATGCAAGCATATACTCTGAGCCAGAGCAATGCTTCAACTTGCTGAAGCACCGAATACTCTAAGGGGCATATTCCCAAGAACGTGTGATAACCACCGCAAATTTAGCTTAACGCAACTTTGCATATCGCAGTCCATCGCGGGAAAACAACGCCGTGTTAACGTAGCATTCTCAACCTGGCGGCACCATGCGATAGTCCCACGATAACGTGTCAAATGCCCGTGTTAAAATCAACGCGACGCCGCAAAAATGCAAAACACTAACGCAAATAAAGTTGCGATGAGGCCAACCGCAATAAAAAAAATCAGCGATAACCAGCGACAGGGCTGCAATACCCACGCGTCATGAGGGAAAATGCACAATAAAAGCAGAACAAGAAAAAAAAACAACAAAAACAAAATAAACTGCGTAGCAACATGGATGCACCCGGAACCAGTGCCCAGGTCAAAGCGAAACCCACAAGCCCCACAGACCACCAGCAAGGAACCTCGGGGTCGGGAAAGGCCAAGGAAAAGAGGAAGAGGAAGACGGGGCACAGTCCGCATGACAACCTGATCGTCCCACGGAGGTGACAGAGCACGAACAACAACTGTCCGTCACCTCCACCGTGTCATTGGCAACACAGACGGACAAATAGCATTCCATCGTGAATGCAGTCAGAGCGTCGATGAGGCCAAGATGCGCTGGCACGATGTGAAAAGCCAAACCAAGCAGAAACCCGCTGCCAACAGGAAGGCAGCAACGGCGAATGGAGGTGGGAGCCCAGTGCCACAGGAGGAGCTGGAGCAAATGGCGGCCACAGTCATCAGTGCGGAGACGGTGCAAGGAGTCTGGAGTCCTGATACAGCACGACATGACCGGACACAACATTAACAGGGTGAGTAACGAACAGGGACTGGGGGGACGGGGGGACGGGCACAATGGCACACATGCACAACAACGTGTAGCACACCGCACACCCACAACGACCCTGGGTCATGTCCCTGATCCCCGTGGCACTCTCCAGCACACATACAAACATCAAGTAGGCCCCCGTCCACCATGTGCCCAAAGGGGTCACACCACACACATCACCAAGTCCACGACACACACATGCACCCATGCGAAAGACTGCAAAGATGTGTATGTGAGAGCCACACTGACAATGCAAGTGACACCACATGACGAGCAGCATGGCCGGAATACAATCACCATGACATTGTGCATGCCACGAGACTGAGGTGGCTGAGTGTGGACCACATCCGGAAAGGAGCAGGTCACACTCTGACACATCCACCTGCACAAACAACCACTGACGGCAACAAGACATCTGCAGACAAACAATGCACAAGAGTACAAAAACCGTCCAAGAGCACAAATGACCCAAGTCGCCAACATCACAGCACCTTAAAAGCCCAAAAGTCAAAGGCACACCGCCTCCAAGGGATAAGGGGCAGGAAAATCACAGCTGCAGGTGCGACCCTCCCAAAATGCAGCACACACACATAGCAATGCCAGCACATCCACATGGACGACAATGTGGTACACAGTGCAACACTTACACTGCAGAACAGAGGACACAACTGGGTCCGCCTGTGCATAGGAAATGGCCAATCACATCTGACCTAGCAGGGAACTGTGAGATGCATATGGACGTGTACAACCACACCTACGTCATGTAGTCCAAATGTCCACTGTCCCGCATCAGACAGTCCGCCCCTCCCAAACAGTCACAATGTACATTGACATGAGGTCTGTATGTAAACCTGAATAATGCGTGAACATACATGCCAACACAATGTCAACAAGCATCTCCAGCAGAGCAGACCAGACAACTCCACAGTGATTCTGAAGAGGACCTCCACACTTCCGACACCGATGCCCTACAACAGTACATGGACATCTTCGGGTAATCGACCCCCAGGAGCAGGGCAGCCCAGCTGCATCGAGGATACCCCACCCCATGCACAGACAACACAGCTGGACGCACGCACTACCACGGCTGGCTCCCAGCAGCGCACCCAAGCACACATTGCATTCCAAGGCCAGGTGTCAGACTGCCAGAAGGGGGTGTCCGAACAGGTGCGGGTGTGGTCCCACCTCATGGAAGCCGAACTAGATCACATACGTGGGTGTCTAAGTCCTATCATGGACCACCTACACTCCCCAAAGGAGACCCACACTGCGACAGAGACACCCACATCTGCACATCTCCATGACTGACCACACCCTGAGCCACGGGATAATCATCCACATCCCCACACTGGACTGGCGCATGCCGGCCCAGTCCACTCCTCTTACGTATTGAGTGGGGGACGACAAAGCTACATGTGCAATGTCCCACACTCTGGCTGCGGTGACATGGCTGAGTCCACTGACCACTGCACTCCACACATCAGCAGTGCATGTGGGCATGGATATGTCTGTGTTCTGCATACTGCTATCTGTCCAGGACATCTCCGCCACAGTTGGCATTGTGTACATTCTCATTCATGGGTCACTTGCCTTTCTCAGTCATGGGTCACTTGCCTCCTTCGCACATACCTGGTTCCCACCTCTCCCCACATTCAACTAATGTGTCGCTGCGGTGCCATGCCGTTGATGGTTCGTGTACATGGCTGAGCAAGATTGCCACAGTGAGTTGTGCTTTCGTGTCTGGTGGGTGGGCATGTTGTCTGGCATGTTGTATGTGATTTTGTGACATGCGCATTGCCAGTGTTGTGAGTTGCATGATTGTGGAGTTGAGGTGTGTGCTGTTTTTATTTGGTACTTACCTACATGCAGTGCATTTCCATGGGTGCCATCCTGGTAACGCTGGTTGATGATGGACTGTCGGGGGATGCTGGAATCATGCTCACTGGCTGGGTAGTTGGCTGCAACCTTGATGTAGGGTCCCCGCTGGTCCACTATTGCCTGCACATTGGTGGGATGCGTGTGCTTTCTGTTGCGGTAATTGTGTGTTTTTTCTGCAGGGGGCACTAGTTGTACATGTGTGCGGTGGATTGCCCCCAACAGGTGCGGGACTCCTGCTATGGCATGTAGTCCTTGCTTGGTCTCCAGCTGTTCCTGCACGTTGTGGGGGACGTTTAGGTATGGGGTACCTGGCTGGTGATGGCATCCAGGACAGGTGTGGGGAACTTGGATGGGGCTGGCTGTGTTTCTTCTCCGACTCTGGTGGATGTTGTTTGGGGGGTACGGGAGGCCAACTTGTGCAGCACAGCCAGCAGCTTTGCCTGCGGAGGGATGTTGGTTGTCCACTGTGTTGGTACAGTCAGCCTGTGGGCAATGGTGACCCGGATGTGGTGGATGGTTGTCCTTTTGAGCCTGTAGTGGGCATTGACATTGTCTGGTGTTAGGTCTGTGGGGCTGGTGCGTTTCCTGAGGGTCCACAGTCTTTGTCTGTGCTGCCTCTGTGGTGGTCCGGGTGGGAGGGGCGGGGGGTGCTGGGGCCCTGGGGGGGGGTGGTGGAGGGTGTTGTTGCCCCCTCGGGGCTCCGGGATGCATGGTGAGTAGCTCCATGGCATCTGTTGTTCTTCATGTGTGGGTGTGGACTGGTCTCCCTTTGATGGTGCAGGTTGTCGTCCGACTTTACACTAGGTCAGGGCAGGTGTTAGGTTCCTGCTGCTAACGCGCCTCATCGCCTGTTTTGTGGTCTTATCGCTGATCGGGCTGGTCGTTGAGAATGTTGTGGTGTGCTGTTGTCGCCGATTTTTGCTCAGGAACGCCTACTCTGCATCTCATTAGCGATAGTTGAGGGGGTCATCTGTGGCGATGTTTTTTGCGGATGCTATCGCGGGTAAAATGGTGTTATGGGCTGTTAACACCAGCTTGTGAATGGTGCCATGAATTTATCGCCACTTTGGCTGCGATAAAGTGCCGCTAACTACGCGATGTGATCTTGAGAATATGCCCCTTAGAGTAGTACCAAGGAGTCACTATACACCAGCCTACAATTGGCATAACCATATGTCTCTAAATCTCTAAATGAACCCTGAAGATATATAATTTGCATACTGAACTGCTTCTAAGAAGCATGCAACATATTTGCTTCCATACAGAAAGTCACTTCTCTTAATGATAGCCTCTTGAGCGGAAAGCTCATCCTCAGAGGCCAGGAAACAAAGGGAACCTCCCTCAGACATTGAAATCATTACCAATCAAAAAGAAATGACACCAAGGCCATAACCACCACTCTTCTCCGGAGTACATGTGGTAGTACTGATAACCAAAACTGGACATACACCACATCCTAATAAGGCTTCACCCTGCCCAACAAAAACATACATCTCAAGCCCAAAGACAAGCAAGGAACACAGTGACAGAAATGCAGGACTATGACTCTGTAGTTCTTCATCTTCCTTGGAAGTGTCTTAACGCCTCATCTGCCTGATCTCCAAAAAGATTGGCACCGTCAAAAGATATGTCGGACAAAGCCGACTGGACAGCTTCCGAGAAACCCAAAGATGCCAACCAAGCCCGAAGCCTTAGCACCACTGCAGATGCCATGGCCCGGCCAACAGAGTCCGTTGTGTCCTTGCCAAACCTTATGGTAAGCCTAGCAGCTTGCTGACCATCTTTAACCAAGTTGCCAACCTCAGCACGGAGGCTATCTGGAAGAGGTGGGAGCATGTTCTTTAAAGAATCCCATAAAGCATAGGAAAAGCGCCCCAGCACACAAGACATGTTGGTGGCTCTCAATGCTAAGTTGGCTGAGGCAAAAATATGCTTCCCACAAGCATCCCGACCCCTAGCATCCTTACCCACCGGAGTCTTAGGAGTAGACTCTATGTCATGAGAAGACGTTGCAGCCTGGGTGACCAGGCCACCAGTGGAAAGATGCCTATCTAAGCAAACTGGGTCCCCCGGTGCAGGCAAATGTCTACGTGCAACATCATGGTCCAATGAGACCTCTGACTCTGGCTTGGCCCAGGCACCTAACAAAATATCAAATAGGGCCTTGCTATGCGCAAGAACAGGCATTTCGAACCTGCCCCTGGCACAGTATCTCGAAAAAAGGATCCGTAGACCCCTGCACTGTGGGCAGTGATAAATCTAAAACAGCAGCCTCTTTCCTCAGCATGTCTGCAAAGGAGGAACTTGCCTCCGTGGCAAGACTAGGGGGGGGGCAGCAACTCCGAGGCTGGTGAAGAATCCAGTCCACTAGCCTCACCAAGAGCTGTAAGCCAACTCTCCTCCACCTGAAACACATTGGTGTCTGAAATGGGCTGAAAAAGCCCTGCCCCCGACGACACAGGTGGAACTCCTGATGCCTCTTCCTGAAAAGGGGCCACAAACTGTATGATCCCCTCAGGCTGACTAGCCGACTCCGCCGCCGACACCATACGACGCCGAATCGGTGCCATCACGACATCGACAGGGGAAGGAGAGGCATCTTCGACCGGCGCCGCCGATGTCAATGTCAGAGTGAGATGGTCAAAGAACGGCATCGACGGCAAAGATCTCAAAGGACTGTGAGCCTGCGCCAAAGCGACGTCAGCCGACATTGACCAACGCCGATCCCTCACCTCCGATGGCCCAACCGTCACTGAGGACAATTCCTCCGATGGCGTCACACTCATTTCCTTGGGGCCTAGAGGCGCTCCAGAGGGGGATGGGGTCCCAAAGATGAGGTGTAAGGAATCTAGGCTCTACCTAGATTACATGTGAACACATAAACACATGTACATACACACGTGCTGGCTGACTCAGACTGCGATCAGAGCATAGGTAGTACTGTGGAAGGTGGGACTCAGAATAAATTAGTATGCCTATACTATAATTACGATTCTAATGAGGAAGGAAGGCAATTCATGGGTCCTTTTCTGTAAGTCAGAAATGCACATATTTCCATGAGCCAGCCTCAGTGGAATATCGGTTTTGAGCTACCCTGCTGGCCAGCTGACAGTTCAAACCTGATGTCACCACATACCATTCGGTCATCAGAAAAGCTGCGGAGATGTTGGATCTTCCTCTCCCTACCACAGAGCTAAAATCTAATATTGTAACTGAGGTACTACACTCTTCTTCAGCATCTACTAAGCCTCTACTACCTTTCATTGAGACTTTGGCAGAGCCAATTTAGGATATTTGGCAAAAATCTACGACAGCCACTGGTCTGTCAAGGCCAATAGCCAAATGTTATAAATCATTTCCTGGTGATCCTTCTTTTTTTATCATGTCATCCTACACCAGAGAGTCTAGTTGTTCAAGCTTTATGTTCTTCAAAGCTGACACTGGGTTCATTTCCTACCTTGCCTGTGAATAGAGAATCCACAAAAATGGAGCAATCAGCTAAAAAGCTTTTTTCTTGTGGAAGATTGGCCCTTAAGTCTATGAATACTAACTGACTACTAGGTCATATCCTGGTAGATTCAGCTGAGGCAGATGTGAATGGACAGAGCTTGACTCAGACAGGTTTTTTTTTTCCAACTTTCAATTAACATGCCATTATGATTCTTTCTAGAATGCTGTGCAGTCGGGTTAGGTAACTCTTGGCCCTCGCCCTGGAAGTGACAGTTAGGGGTAGAGAGTTGACGTAGCATTTCTGGATTGGGTAGAGACTCCCACATCGTAGAGGTTTCCACTTCCATTTTTAACTCCCTGCAAAGGGAACAATTTTAAAATGATGAGGAAGAACAGAAGAAAGATTGGCTGATACCTTGGATGACCCCTCTCTCAATTTGAAGGACACTGGACTTGTTCTTGGATAGGTTCTAGTGGGTAATGTTGTGCTGGAATGCAAAATATTGAAAGTGTCTGAGAAGTAAGTGGTCTAGTCCTCATTTAAGGAGTTATTTTAGTTCTTTAGTCTACACCCCCTTTCGTTGAGGAGGCCCTTTGGAGGGTATTCCAATTAGTGTTTCCACCTGCCATTTCGTATATATTTGGAATTTTTCCCATAGTACGTAGGTATTATGTATATTACAGAACCTCTTTTTTTTTTTTTAAAAGAGTGGTGACTGATATTGATTTATTGAGTGTTATTTGTTGCATTGCTGACTTCTGAAGTTTTAGCCCACAGCAGCTCCCTGAGTAAGCAATGGGCTGTTCTGCCTCGCTACCCTGACAGCCAAGTGCTCAAAGAGATACTCAGTTCCCAGTTCATGGGTCCCCAGTATGGGAGGCCCAAGACACAGAAGCAACCGTTGTTATCCTAATTAATAATGTGTTACTTCTGATTGCCCTGGGAACCACTTACCTGGATTTCTCACAGTTCTGATGGCACTTTTGCTGATTTTATATTCAGTTTTCGTGCTCATTTTTCACGAGGTGCCTAATAGGCAATGGGTGTGGAATATTTCAATCTTTATGATACTGTCTGTCTCAGGACAAGCAAGAAAGTTGGTTGAGCGCATGACAATGTTGTGTTTCACACAACTAAGTCCTCAAACTTCACCAAACCTATGTTTAAGATCACCCCTATAGAAACAAAATCTCCTTCCTCTCATCATGAGTAAAAGTCATCAGTAAAACCACACAGATGCAAATATGATTACTGCTTCAGGGTGTATGTTGAGTCATTGACCTAACTTCTTTACTCCATCACTAACTCCTCACTAGTAGCTGAAAACGTTCCAATACAACTAAAGAGAACAGTTGTTACTCCTGTTAATAAAAAAAAAGATTGATCTATCTGTTCCAGGGCACTTAACGTCTGTTGGTTACCATAATCCTCAGCAAGTCTGGAAATATAGAAAGTCATCTGCAAGAACACGATCAGCATCACCACATCCACAGGAACACTATTAGCAGAACAACAGCCACAGACATGTCATAATCGAACATGGAACACCTGTTGGTCAAGCTCCATGTCACTGCCAACTTCACCTTAAGTAGCACTCTCATGTACAGACTGCCAGAACCGCGCACCAAATTCACAACACCATTAAGGACTTCTTCGCACCATTGGCCCTTGATGCTAGCCATTACATCCTTTTTGGAAACCGGATCATCCACCTAAAAGACCACGCCCATCCCAACTCGAGCACTCATTGATGACCTTGGGAGCCTGGACCTCACCCAATGAGTAAAGGGACCTACATCGCCGGACACCTCCTGGACCCTATTTTCACCATCTTCAGCAATATCCGAGTCAAAGAGTCCACACAAGTAGTCTGGATGGGAAACAGTCTTTACAACAAGGTTTTTACCATGTTGTAAAGGCATTTCACACATTTAAGGTAAGTTCAGGGGCGTGGGGGGGTCTCCCTCGACAAATACATTGTTTATATATATACGTATATATATAAACAATGCATGGTAAAGGCATACATTGTAAAAGCATATGCGTTCTAAAAAATTGAGGGGTAAAAAATGCATGCTAAAGGCATGCAGAGTATTTCCATGCGTTGTTCCGTCATACAACCCTCAGGACAGATCACTTCCTTGTCAAGTTCACCATCCCCATCTCGGTCCAATGCACACGCACCAGGGCCAGACCAGGCCAACAAAACAGGAACAGTGTCACCGACAAAGACGGGAACACTGCTCCAACTCCCACTGACCAGATCAGAGCAACAGCCTCCTCAAAGCCATCAAGAATTTCAACAATTGAATCACCTCCTGCATCGAATACCTGGTCCCCTCAAGCACAGCAATGCAACAAGATCCAGACTGTAGGCCATTTGGTACACAGAGGAACTCAGACTAATGAAACACCATTGCAAACAACTGGAGCACAAATGGAGAATGAGCCAGGACAATGCAAACAGGAGCATGTTCAAATTTGACCTAAGACGCAACCACCAAATGATCCAACCCACCAAACATGCTGCTCTGGTGGACTGCGTCAATGCCAGAACCAAAAGAAGCAAAGACATTTTCTCCATTGTGAAAGGTTTCACCTTACCATCATCCGCCTTCAACTTGATCAATACCTTCCAGGACCTCTGCGACAAATTCTCTCAATTCTTGAGCAACAAAATTATTACCACTTACAGCAACTTCAACCCGCAAGCAAACCCAACAGACCTCGCTAAACGCCTCCTGATATTATCCAAAAAATCAATTCTAACCACATGGTCCATCATCACCCCAGAAGTAACTGTCTCCACTATAAAGTCCATCCACTCAGGGACCCCATCGGACCCCTGCCCCCACCATGTCCACTCAGACGACTGCAACCCATCAGCCCCATGCTCACACCCATTCTGAATGCCTCCGCCTCTTCTGCAATCGTCCCATTTGCTTAGAAACATGCAACTGTCCAACTTCAGATCGATCTCCCTGCTACCATTCCCGGCCAAGATCTTAGAGAAAATCATCAACAGACACCTCACCGAAAACCTCAAAGACCACCAATTACTTGACACCACTCAATATGGTTTAGACCCAACCACAGTATGGAAACTGCTCTCATCGCTATCACAGATAACGTTTGGAAGACTATGAACAGAGAAAACATGGCAGGCTCGTCCTCCTGAACCTCTCTGCAGCATTTGACACAGTCTCCCACCCCATACTCACCCAACGCTTACAAGACATCAGAATAAAAGGACACGCACTCTGATGAATCTAGTTCTTTCTAACTGGAAGGACCCAGTCAGTCAGCCTGGCACCATACCACCTCGTATGCTTGTAACCTCATCTGCAGAGTACCACAAGAATCCTCCCTGAGCCTGACTCTCTTCAACACATACATGATCCATCTAGCCAGCATCATCCGCTCTCACAATATCAAACCCTCTCCTATGCCGATGACTCTAAACACATTCTCTCCCTCACATACAAGACACCCAATACTTGGATCAAGTTCAGTGCCTTCAGGACTGAAATCACACACTGGATTAAGACCAACTGTCTAAAGCTGAACACAGACAACACCAAAACCATCAATCAATCAATCACAGAATTTGTAGAGCGCACTACTTACCCGCGAGGGTCTCAAGGCGCTGGGGAGAGGGAAGGGGGGGGGATGCTGCTACTGGTCGAACAGCCAGGTCTTGAGTAGCCTCCTGAAGGTCAGCAGGTCTTGGGTCTGTCGTAGGCTTAGTGGAAGGGTGTTCCAGGTCTTGGCGGCGAGGTGTGAGAAGAATCTGCCGCCGGTGGTTGTTCTTCGAATGCGGGGGACGGTGGCGAGGGAGAGGTCGGCGGAGCGGAGCTGGCGGTTGGGGACGTAGAAGAAGAGTCGTCTGTTGAGGTAGGCTGGGCCAGTTTTGTGGAGTGCCTTGTGTGCGTGGATGAGGAGTTTGAAGGTGATCCTCCTGTCGACGGGGAGCCAGTGCAGGTTCCTCAAGTGGGGGTGATGTGGCTGTGGCGTGGTACGTCGAGGATCAGTCGTGCGGAGGCGTTTTGTATGCGTTGCAGTCGCTTGATGAGCTTGGCCGGGGCTCCCGCGTAGAGGGCGTCCCATAGTCCAGTCTGCTACTGACGAGGGCCTGGGTGACTGTTCTTCTTGTGTCTGTCGGGATCCACCTGTAGATCTTGCGAAGCATGCGGAGGGTGTTGAAGCAGGAGGAGGAGACTGCGTTGACTTGCTTGGCCATGGAGAGCGTTGAGTCGAGGATGACTCCCAGGTTGCGTGCGTGGTCGGTGGGTGTCGGGGCTGCTCCCAGCGTCGTTGGCCACCAGGAGTCGTCCCAGGCTGAGGGGTTGGAGCCGAGGATGAGGACCTCCGTTTTGTCCGTGTTCAGCTTTAGTCGGCTGATCTTCATCCAATCGGCGACGGCCTTCATTCCTTCATGGAGTTTGGCTTTGGCGGCGAGGGGTCCTTGGTGAGGGAGAGGATCAGTTGAGTGTCGTCGGCGTAGGAGATAATGTTGAGGTCGTGTTGTCTGGCGATGCGTGCGAGCGGGGCCATGTAGATGTTGAACAGTGTTGGGCTGAGGGACGATCCCTGGGGTACGCCGCAGATGATCTCGGAGGCTTCGGATCGGAAAGGTGGGAGGCGGACTCTCTGGGTTCTGCCGTCGAGGAAGGAGGTGGTCCATTCCAGGGCCTTGTCTCGGATCCCTGCGTTGTGGAGGCGTGCGCGTAGAGTGCGGTGGCAGACAGTGTCGAAGGCGGCGGAGAGGTCCAGCAGGATGAGGGCTGCGGTCTCACCATTGTCCAGCAGGATCTTGATGTCGTCGGTGGCGGCGATGAGGGCAGTCTCAGTGCTGTGGTTGCTGCGGAACCCTGATTGGGATGGGTCCAGGATGCTGTTTTCTTCGAGGTATCGGGTTAGCTGTTTGTTGACGATCTTCTCGATGACCTTGGCTGGGAACGGAAGCAGAGAGATGGGCCGGAAGTTCTTGAGGTCTCTCGGGTCCGCCTTGGGTTTTGGAGTAGGGCGTTGATCTCTGCGTGTTTCCAGCTCTCTGGGAAGGTCGCGGTCTCGAAGGAGAGGTTGATGATGTTGCACAGGTGGGGTGCGATGGAGCTGCTGGCTTTGTTGAAGATGTGGTGCGGGAAAGGGTCTGACGGGGAGCCGGAGTGTATTGTGCTCATGGTCTTGATGGTGTCCTCGATGTTCACGCTGGCCCAGGCTGGCAGGGGGTCGTGGTCGATGGTGTGTGGCGGGTCTGGTGTATCGATCTTAGTTGGGGTTGTCTGGGTGTTGAAGCTGTCGTGGATGTCGGCGATCTTGCGGTGAAAGAAGGTGGCGAGGGAATCGCACAGGGGTTGCGACGGCGGGATGTCGTTGGTGTTGGAGCTGGGATTGGAGAGTTCCTTCACGATGTTGAAAAGCTCCTTGCTGTTGTGTGCGTTGTTGTCGAGGCGGTCTTTGAAGGAGATTCTCTTGGCGGACCTGATGAGGTGGTGGTGGTTACGGATGGCGTCTTTGTGGGCTGTGTGGCTGTCCGGTGTCTTATCGCTGTGCCATTTCTTCTCTAGTTTCCGGCAGGTACGCTTGGAAGCTAGGAGTTCCGAGGTGAACCAGCTGGCTCTTTTGGTGGTGTCGCTGTAGGTGAGCTTTTTCAGCGGGGCGAGGGTGTTGGCACAGTCGTCCATCCATCGTCTGAGGTTGCAGGCAGCGTCGTCGGGGTTGGATGGGTCGGAGGGAGGGCTGAGAGCGAGGGTTGCCCGGAGTTGGTCTTCGGTGACTTTGCTCCAGCAGCGGCGTGGGATCTGTTGGGTGCGGTGGTGTGTGGTGGGTTTCTGGAAGGTGAAATGGATGCAGCGGTGGTCGGTCCAGAGGAGTTCCGTGGTGTGGCTGAAGGAGACGTGGGAGCTTGAGGAGAAGATGGGGTCAAGCGTGTGGCCGGCGCAGTGGGTCGGTGTTGTGACGAGCTGGCTCAGGCCGAGGTTGGCGAGGCTGTCGATCAGGGTGGTGGAGTTGCTGTCGTTGTTGTTCTCCAGGTGAAAGTTCAGGTCTCCGAGGAGGATGTAGTCGGTAGAGGTCAGGGCGTGCGTGCGTGCTGATGAAGTCGGCGATGGAGTCGCTGAACTGGGGTCGGGGCCCAGGGGGTCTGTAGACAAGGGTGCCTCTTAGGGTGGTGTTGGGGTCCGTGTGGATCTGGAAGTGCATGTGTTCGGCGGTGCTGAGAGTGTCGTCGGTGCTGGTCGAGACCCTGATGGTGTTCTTGTGGACGATGGCGATTCCTCCTCCTACTGCGTTGAAGCGGTCTCTGCGGGTGATCTTATAGCCGTCTGGGATGGCTATGGCGATGTCGGGGGCGGAGGAGTCGTTCATCCAGGTCTCTGTCAGGAAGGCGACGTCTGGTGATGATGTGTCGAGCAGGTCCCAGAGCTCGACGGCGTGTTTGCGTGCGGAGCGGGTGTTCAGTAGGATGCACCGGAGGTGGTTGGAGGTCCTTCTTGGCGGGCGCCTCGGTGGCTCTGAGGCTGGTGTAGCTGCAGTTCCGGCAGGTGAAGGGACCATGGGTGCGTTTCGGGGCGGCCTTGAAGCAGTTGTGCGTCCGTCCGGGGTTGAGAGCGTGGAGTGTGGTGGCATCGTATCGACGTCGGTCCTCGAGGCTGGAGCGGGGGGCGCGCGGTCCAGGGGTTCTGGCGCTGGGCGCGGTCCAGTCGCGGACGGGCGCGGACGGGCGCAGACGGGCTTGCCTTAGGCGCGCCTTCGGCCGCGCAGCGGCCGCCATATATGGGGAGGTGGGAGGGAGGAGCAGCTGGGAGGCGGGAGGCAGGGGCAGCGAATGGGCAGTCAGGGGGGCGGGGCCGCAGGGGACGCAGCGGCGGGAATGGAGAGAGGCAGCGGGGGCACAGAAGGCAAAATGGAGAGAAAACAAGCAAAGAAATACGGGCACAGTACAATGGGGCAGCGAGGGGCACAGAAGGAAAAATGGAGAGAAAACAAGCAAAGAAATACGGGCACAGTACAATGGGGCAGCGAGGGGTACATGATCTATGGGAACAGCACATCACCACAGGACTCCACCTGGTGGACAACAGAGTTAAGACCAACACTACCACCCATGCCAAGAACCTCGGGATCATCATCAATAGCTAACGTGTCATGACCATCCATGTCAATGCCGTCACCGCCTCTTGCTTCCATACCCTGAAGCTGCTGAGGAAGGCTTCCAAATGGCTCTCAATCAGCATACAGGAAACCATTCATGCAGGCCGTGGTCACAAGCAAGCTGGACTATTGGAACACCCTCTCTCTATACAGGGATCAATGACAAAAACTCACCAGAAGGCTGCAGACTATTCAGAACTCAGCGGCCGGAACCACTCACAATCTCCCATGCCTCACTCGCATCACACCATACCTGAAGGAGCTCCACTGGCTCCCCATTCACAAACAAGCACAATTCAAACTCCTCACCCACACTTTCAACGCACTAAAGAACACTAGCCCAGCATACCTCAACAATTGCATCTGCTTTCACAAACCTTCCAGACACCTCCACTTGTCTGGTCACCTACTTGCACAAACTCCACACATACGGAAAGCCAGATCTGGAGATCGAGCCTTCTCCTACATCTCTCCTAAAGCATGGAACGACCTGCCACTACACAAAAGAGCCTCCTCCTTACTTCTTGAATTCTGCAAAAAAACTGAAGACCTGGCCTTTCAAATGGTCCCACTAGGCCCTAGGTGTGTCTAGACTCACATCTGCTCAGTGCCAGAATACCCTCCTGGATGAGACTGTGCTCTATAAATCTGCATAACATAGCATAACATCTAAACTACACAACCACTTGGACATTCATGATACATTCTATTTTCAATTCATCTTGATTCCTCCTCGATCACAGATGGAGACAATGTAGTTTGTATGTATGACAATCTGCTGGGGGAAGTAAATTTGAGTTTGTCTCCAAGCTAATCATGGTGGACTACTTAGATGCCATTGATTGAACATAGATGCCATCTATTAAAATTGTTAAAACTATAAATAGATATCATTTAATGTAAAACAATATATAAAAACTGTACATATTTATTAGCTAATTATCAAATATGTTAGTGCCCATTTTTAATGTCATAATTAATTTATTCAAATATAACTAAATAATTTGAATCAATTCTGTACATCACTTTTAATCATTTTTAATGCAGAACACAAATATTATTTTTTAGGTGGGAATGTATATTTTAATTTAGACTACAAAACATAATTTTAATAGTTAAAATATATATATTCTTTTTTTATAAAATGTTACATTAATATTTCATAAACAAATATTGTTGATATTTTTTTCGAGTAAAAGAACATTTTTAAAATCTTTCCTACACTTTACCATAGGGAGACTCTGAGGGTAGAGACCTCATGGCTTCTGTCAATTTAAAGAGTTGTCATCAGGAGAGGTGGACAACTCTAAGTTTGGCAGGTGGCTGTCCCTGTTAGATGGTGGAGGTAATGTCATCCGCCACCCCGATGGACTACCCTCCATCCACCAAACTCTCAATTAGACCCTATGTTTGTCTATTCTCCTGTGTGCCAGCCAGAGGCACGGATGAACTCCAACTGGCTGCAAGTGACTGGAGCAATGGCTGAAGTTATCTTTTAGGGGCAAAGGCACAGTTTAAAAGCGATCCAAAGTTGTTTAGCCAAGTAGTCCCACTTAAATATGAAGTGAATAATTTGCACTGTATTCAGGGATTGAGTAAGCCATCTCATTTCTACATCAGTTGATTATTTTATTATTTTATAACTTTGAGTGTCGGGTGACTTAACGGAAGGGTTTCAAGTGTTGTATTTTATGATTTTATGTATGCTTTGACTCACCCTAAACTTAAGTTATTTACACTAATTACAGTAAACCTTGCACATTTATTTGGTTTTGTTGAGGCTATTGTTGGTCTCCGGTCTGCTTACACAGAGAGAGCTTGTATGTGGGTTTTTTTTTCTCTCTCTTGGTGCCTTACTAAAGCTGCCATTTTAGGTCAGTGCACGTTCTGTTAGGCCTTTCCTGATGTGCAGACTGTCCTCACCTTATGCAGCAAGCACGCTCAGTAACAATGCCGCTTGCAGGCTACTGGCAAGCACATCTGCACCAAACCCAACCAGCACCAGCCCCTTGGCCTTTTCTTGAGGGAAGACATGCATATTTGCGTGACACACTTTAAGCTTATTGCTTCAGAGCCAAACTATGCCATGCTATTTTTCCACCCAGTACAGATTTTCTTGAACAGTTCTGATGTGGTCACAGCGAGTTTACGATAAGTCCTGCATGCAGGCTAACAGCCAGGCTCAGAGCTCAGTTGATTATCAATTACACTAAGATTAATGAGTTAAGATGTTTCCTCCTAAACACAAAGTCAGTGGTGAAAAGTCATCTAGGTATTCTCGAGATATGCTCAGATTATAAACCTGATGAACAAGTTACTTACCTTTGGTAATGCTTTTTCTGGTGGATACAGTATCTGCTTGTGGATTCCTCACCTTTTGAATTACCCCTGCGCCAGCATTCCACAGAAACTTTTTCATAGCTCTCACATATCGACGAGGACGTCACAATAGCATGGCTCCGCTCGCGACTCCGTATGACGTCACCGGAGCCATAAGAATACCTTGTCGGCATGCTGACATCAGTTCCACCCATTTTTTCCATGCCTTCGAGGCGAACGGGTGGACTAACAATATATCGCAAGCATACACAGTATACAATATATACACAAATATACACAGTATATGAATGAAAGAAGAAGAAAAACAGGAAAAGCTAAAGCCAAGACATTTCCTAGCGACAAGCATCATAGCAATGCAAATGGCATAGAAATACAAGAATGTCATGCACAAAAACCTTTTCGGTATATGTAGGTAGACAACGGGGAGGAGGGTGGGTCAGTGAAGAATCCACAGGCAGATACTGTATTCACCAGAAAAAGCGTTACCGAAGGTAAGTAACTTGTTCTTCTGATGGATACATCTGCCTGTGGATTCCTCACCTTTTGAATTGAATCTCCAAGCAGTCCCTCTCCCAGCGGAGGGTGTTCACCTACTTATACCAAAAAGTCCTGCAGCACAGAACGTGCAAGAAGGCCGTCCCACCTCACCTCTGAATCCAAGCAATAATGCTTCACAAAAGTGTGGAGGGAGGCCCATGTTGCCGCCTTACAGATGTCTACCACAGAGACACCTCTAGCCAAAGCTGAAGATGAAGACTTAGCTCTAGTAGAATGAGCTCTAATACCTTCAGGCGGCTCCTTCTTGGTGAAGGCGTAGCATATCTTGATGCACAAGATTTTCCATCTGGAAAGCATTCTCTTTTGGACAGCTTTGCCCTTCATTCTTCCCACGTAACCAACAAAGAGCTGACCGTCCAGCCTCAAGTCCTTGGTTCTATCCAAATAGAAGATGACCCCCCTTCTAGGGTCCAGGCAGTGAAGTCTCTCCTCCTCCTTGGAAGGGTGAGGGGGAGGATAGAAGGTAGGTAAGGTGATAGACTGCCCTAGATAAAAAGGTGTAACCACCTTAGGCAGGAAAGCAGCTCTGGTCCAAAGAACCATCTAGTCTGCATGGATGGTTGTAAAAGGAGGCTTAAAACAAACTAAGAGCCTGTAGCTCACTTACCCTCCTGGCAGAGGTAATAGCAACCAGAAAAACAGTTTTGAAAGTGAGAAGCCTCAACGGATAACCATGAAGAGGCTCAAAAGGGGAACCCATCAGGAAAGTCAGAACCAAATTTAAATCCCACTGAGGCATAATGAAAGGAGTGGGAGGCAATCTATTGGTGATCCCTTAATAAACCTCATAACTATGGAAGACTTGAACAACAAAGGCTGGTCTGGCAAACAAAGTAAGGCTGATAAAGCCGACAAATACCCCTTAACAGTAGCCACAGCACAACCTTGCTGGACCAAGGAAAATGAAAAGCTAAGAACATCAGATAAATGGGCCTTCAAGGGATCAATCTAACTCTCTCCACACCACTTCACAAATCTGGCCCATCTACAGGAATAAACAGATTTGGTGGAGTGTCTTCTGGCCAACAAAATAACATCCACCACATCCAGTGGGAGAGAGAAAGAACTCAGGTTGCCCCATTCAATCTCCAGGCATGAAGGTGCAGGCTCTAGAGGTGGGGGTGTAGAACCTGCCCCTGCGACTGCGAGAGGAGGTCTGCCCTGAGAGGGAGATGGAGCAGAGGGTGTGATGAGAGATGAAGAAGGTCTGTGTACCACACCCTTCCTGGCCAATCCGGGGCGATCAATATGACTTGGGCCCGGTCCTTGCGAATCTTCCTCAGAACACGAGGAATCAAGAGTATGGGAGGAAACACGTAGAGAAGCTGATGACTCCAATCTAGTTGAAACGCGTCCCCCAGTGCTCCCCGCATCGGATACTGGAGACTGCAGAACGACGGGCAGTGCACGTTCTTGTGAGTGGCAAACAGGTCCAACTGAGGAAAGACCACACATCCTGAAAATGTGACAGACCACCTCCGGATGGAGGCGCCATTCTAGATCGGCCGAGAATTGCTGACTGAGACTGTCCACACGCACATTCAGCACTCTGGCCAGATGATTCGCAACCACGCAAATCCAATGGTCCTGAGCCCTGTTTGTTTATGTACCACATCGCTGTAGTGATGTCCGTCAGGACCAGAACCGACTGACCACAAGGGGAGGGAAGAAATGCCTTGAGAGCCAAACGAATCACCCGCAATTCCAGAAGATTGATATGAAGCAATCTTTCCTCTGGAGACCAAAGACCCTTGATCTCCAGATCCCCCAGATGAGCACCCCACCCCAGAGTGGAGGCATCTGTTATCACTGTGGCCACCGGAGAGGGAGGTTGAAATGGCTTCCCCTGACACAGGTTGCCTGAAATGCTCCCCCATAACAGATCCGCTGCAGTGTCTCTGGAGATTCTGACCACCTCCCTGAGATCTCTGTTGTGCTGAAACCCCTTCCTGCGGAGGCACCACTGGAGTGCACTCATATGCCAGCGTGCATGGTTGACCAACAGTATGCAGGAAGCGACCAGACCGAGCAGGAGTAAGACCTTCAGGACTGGAACTTCCGCCCCTTCTTGAAACAACGGAATCATAGCCTGGTGGCTAGGATCCTCTGAGGAGGTGGGAAGGCACGATTCACAGTAGTGTCCAGTACTGCCCCTTTGAACAGGTTGCGCTGGGAGGGCACCAGGTGAGATTTGGGTACATTTATCAGAAAACCCAAGTCGAACAACAACTGAGCCGTTATCTGCAGATGATGCAGCACAAACTCTGGAGACTTTGAGCAGCCAGTCATCCAGATAGGAGAATACCAGAATCCCCGACCTTCTGAGATGAGCTGCAACCACCGCCATCACCTTTGTGAAGATTCGCGGTGCAGAAGTAATTTTGAACGGAAGGACCGCAAATTGGTAATGTTGGGATCCCACCGTAAAATGGAGCTACTTCTGATGCGACTTCAGGATGGGGTTATGGAAATACGCATCCTGCAAATCGATCGACACCATCCAGTCTTCATGCTGCAACACCAGAAGAAACTGAGCTAGGGTCAACATCTTGAACTTCTCCTGCTTGAGGTAAAAATTCAAGACCCTGAGGTCCAGGATCAGTCTCAACCGCTCGTCCTTTTTGGGGATCAGGAAATATCGGGAGTAACACCCCTGACCCCTTTCCTGCTCTGGAACCATCCCTATCACACCTTTCTGAAGCAAGGCCAGGACCTCTTGCTGAAGGAGCAGCAGATGGTCCTCCGAACACCAGCCCTGGTGAGGAGGGTAAGGAGGGGGAAACTCCTGGAAAGGAAGGGCGTACCCAAAGATCTGAGGTAGCAGATTTCCAATTTTGTAGAAAAAGGGACACCCGACCTCCTACAGGACCAACATGCTCCAAGATAAGGGATCTAGAGCTGCTTCCCTGTGGAACCGGTGGGTGGAACAGGAGAGGAGGAGGAGGAGGAGGACTGTTGCCGGGCGGCCCCCTGCAGACAGCCTCTTCCCTTCCCTCTGTACGACTTGTACAGGGGATTCTGCTGCTGCTGCTGTTGCTGCTGATGGCCTCAAAAGGAAGCCGCCTTTCCAAAACCATGAAATCTCCTGTAATCATAGCCCCTTGACTGGGACTGCAGGCCTAAGGATCTCGCAGTGGCCCTGCTATCCTTGAAGCGTTGCAGAGCAGAATCTGCTTTTGTCCCAAAGAGCCTGGATCCATCAAAAGGAAGATCAAGCAGAGTGGCTTGCACATCCGGAGAGAACCCCGAACTTCTCAACCAGGTGTGCCTTCTGGCAGCCACCGAAGAGCCCATCACCCTGGTGACTGAGTCCGCTGTATCCAGACCTGACTGAATCACTCGACGGGCTGCAGCCTGCGTATCAGTCAATACCTCCAAAAAGTGCCCTAACATCATCAGGCAGCTTAGGAGCCACCTCTTTGGCTGAGTCCATCAAAGCGTGGATATATGTTCCCAACAAGCATGTGGCGTTTGTAGATTTTAAGTCCATGCTTGCCAAAGAGAACCCTTTTTTGGCTGACTGCTCCAGCTTTTTGGAGTCCCTATCCTATGGAGTGGTGGGGAAGGATCCTGCTGACTGCTTGGGCAAACATGAAGCTTGAACCACCAAGCTCTCCGGAGAAGTGTGAGAGGTTAGAAAAGCCGGATCCCCGGGAGCAGGCTTATAGCGTCTTGCCACTGCTCTTGAAACTGCCAGGGCAGACAAAGGCTTCTGCCACACTTCCAAAATCGGATCCGTTAATGCTCATTGAAAGGAAGCAAAGGCTCAACCACTGAAGAAGGAGAGTGCAAAACTTCAGTCAGGATATTAGACCTGACCTCAGCTGTGGGCAATTACAGATCCAACATGTCAGCAGCCTTCCTGTTGACAGTGTGATAAGGAGCCACGTCCTGAGAAGGCACTGCCTAAGGGGAAGAAAGCTCCCACTCAGGGAAGTGTCCAAATCACTGGCCTCCTTAAAACCCTCAAAGCCAGCCACAGAGTCAAGGATTTCCCCCTCTTCAGCTTGCTCCTGCTGTCCCTGGAACTCCTCTTCTTCCAGCAGCCTCTGGGCCTCCCTCCTTTAGCGCATCTTCGCGATCGGCGTCAGTGGCGCCAGGTGCGGCGCCAGTGACATCGGCGTCAAAGGAGGACCCTCAGTAGCGGTCAGAGGAGCCGCACGAAGCCGGGATGGCGTCGGCCCAAAACCAGATGGCGCAGGAGATTGCGGTATCGCCGTTGAGAACCTCGGCCATGATGGAGTCATCAGCATGAAAGGCACAACTGGTTCCTGGGCATAATGTTGGGGGATGTTAAAATAATATGCAAGCGGACCAACGGGCCAGCCTGCGCGCCGGATGGGTTAGCTGCTTTGGCAAACATTGCATTAAGAAAATGTGATGGATCCGCACCCGGACCCGGAAAAGGTATGTAAGGATCCGTAGTTGCCTGGTCTAGATCCGACCGAGGCCAAGAGGCAGGTTGCGGCTGTGGTGCCGGTGTTACGGGGGCAGGTGAAGCCGGAGGATCTGGAGACGACTCCCTGGGTGAATTCCTTGGCTCCGGAGAATGGACCTCAGTCGCCTGCGGAGAAGGAGAGGGCAAAGGCGAGATGTCATCTTTACCTGTACACCGCTGGACCGGAGAAGCTGACCTCGAAGACTTGCCTTTCGAAGAACGATGCCGGGACCCTTGACGACACTTCTTTTTGTGCTTCTTTGACGACCTCGAGGTGTGCGGGGTCGTCGACTTCGACTTGGATCTTTTCAGCCTCTCTTCTCCTTTCTCGCCCGGGCCATGAATAACTTCGCCTCCCTCTCCAAGAGCCTTCGGATTCATCCTTCGACAAGACGAACATCCTTCAATGTCGTGTTCTGATGACAGGCACCAAAGGCAATCTTTGTGGGGTCCGTGATGGACATATGACCCCCACACTCCCTACAAAGCTTGAACCCTGACTTCTTTTGTGTAGCCATAGCACTGCTACATCACAGATAGAACTGAAACAATGTAATATCCTAAAGAAATGGAGAGTCCCAGAAATAACTGTTATGCGTCGACGGCGTGGAAAAAAAGGAACTGACGTCAGCAAGCCGACGAGGTCTTCTTATGGCTCCGGTGACGTCATACGGAGTTGCGAGCGGAGCCCTGCTATTGTGACGTCCTTGTTGACGTGGGAGAGCTATGAAAAAGTTTCTGTGGAATGCTGGTGCAGGGGTAAATCAAAGGTGAGGAATCCACAGGCAGATGTATCCATCAGAAATATTGTTTCTTACTGAAACTTGGTTGAATGAATCCTCGGCACCTGATAGTGCCTTGGTGACACCTAAAGGCTAGTATTGAATGCATTAATAAGACGGGAGGGGGGTTGCTACTATTTATAAAAACTCAATGGTGTGCACCTTAATAACTCTTCCACATACCCTTAAAGACAAATCTTAATCTGTTTATACTAAGGTTTTTTAAATTTATTTTTTATTGATTTTCACAACATCTTGTACAAAGAATACAGTCACAAAGTAAACCAAAGCCATGCAACATGACAGTGGAACAGTAGCGTACAATTTGTCGTGATCGAGTTTACAAGGTTTCAGGATACCAACAGAAAAGAACAAAAAGAAAGAACATAAACAACTCGTGACTATGTCTGAATTATACTTGGACATTATATTAAACCCACTGGCAACATTTCTCACTATGTGCGGCATACATGTTTACGCAGTATCAGCTACAGGTGTATCGGATTGTGGAGCAGTGCGTAGATACGTTAACAAAGGCTCCCAAATGTCTTGTGGTCGTGAGGATGGTGGTAACTCTTCCGCATAGAGGACTAAATTTTCTCTACAGAGTGTCAGATCTTTAAGCCATTGGTCCTCTTTGGGGCTCAGTTTACTATCCCAAACCATTGAAACCCGCCGTTTGGCAACAAGCAGCGCTACCCTCACCAATCTACCCGCAGCGCCTTTTATGAGGGGAACCAGACCCAGCAAGCATATCTGTGGAGAGCATTGCAGTGAAATCCCGATAATCTTTGATAGTGTGGTGGTCACTGCAGCCCAGTAGTCCGACACCCGTCTGCATGTCCAGGCTAGGTGCCAGAAATCCGCCCCGAGCCCCGCAACGCTTACACGCATCTGAGTCCCTAAGCCCATATTTAAAAAGCTTGTGTGGGGTGTAATACACTTGGTGCAAGTATTTAAAATGTATTATCCGCAAGTTTCCATTTGAAGTGAGGGCACTGGTAAGTTGGCAGCATATTTCCCATTCCTTCTGTGTAAGCGGTGGATCAAGATACTCATTCCAGGTGTCCAGACTTTTGTCACAGCTGAGGGGTTTGTCTTCCTGAGCTGCACAATATAACTTAGTGACAAGTTTGTGTCGGGTAGGTGCGATGAGGAGTGCATGCAGCGTCAGTACTTCGGGGGGTTCCGAGGGGAATGTGGGGTGGTGAGCCTGCAACGCCTTTTTTAGCCTGTGCATGTAAAACACGAATAGCGGTGTCTTATTCTGAATGTAGTCCATGTCATTGGGAGTCAGAAAAGTGCCACCCGGGTACAAGTCTTGCATCTTGGTTATGCCCACTAGCCCTAGTGTACGCAATGCACCCTGCTCATGTGTTACAGATACATGTGAGTGATTTGCCACCGGTAAGAGCGGGGAGTATAATGGCAGTTTTCCTGCCTCTCGGCCTAGCGCCTGCCATGCAGCAATCGTAGTGTTAACGGTGTTAAAAGTGTTGCGGGGTGAAGACCTATGACTGTGAGTTAACAAGGAGCTCAGCGGGGTGGGATGTGCGTCCTAGTATTCCACTGCTACATGAGGGACCCATGCCTGCGAGGAGAGCCAGAAGTGCGCGTATTGTGCCTGCACGCACAGATAGTAAAGATAGAAATCAGGTACGCTGAAGCCCCCGCGTCTGTAGTCCAGCGTGAGAGTCTTCCAGCTCACCCACGCCTGACGACCACCCCAAATGAGGCGAAGCAGCAAGGCACGCAAAATTTTGAAAAAATGTTGTGTTAACTGAAGCGGTATATTACTGAAAAAATATAAAAATTTGGGTAGCACCACCATTTTGACCAATGCGATACGGTCTGCAAGCGAGAGAGGGAGTTTTATCCATCTATCCACATGTTGTTCCAGCGTCGCAGTGGCGGTCCCGTAATTCTCGCGAATAACGATCTCTGGATCCCGGTGAATCCATACCCCCAAGTATTTTACTGACCCTGTGGCCCACACTAGAGGGAATTCAAGTTTGTGCGGGGTAGTGCTCTCCGTCAGTGGCATCACTATGGACTTGGACCAGTTGATATTCAGCCCAGAAAAACGGGCAAAACGAATGTATTCACGAAGAACTGGTGCTAAATAAGTGCGGGGCTCACGTATAAAGAGCAGCATGTCGTCTGCATAAAGAGATATAATGACAGGCCGATGAAAAAAATTAAGAGCCGCGCATTTATGAACTTGTCGAATAAGACAGGCTAGGGGCTCCAGCGTGAGAGCGAACAACATCGGTGAGAGCGGACACAAAAGCGCCAGCCTCACGCCGAAGTTCAACCGCAGTCCAGCACTTAGGAATCATGCCAGTAGCACGAAGGGCACATGCATCCCCAGCTCACAGGGTGCCTCAGTCCCCCAACAGGCGATGGTGCCGCCGTCCGCTTTGGGGAATCTCTCCGGGGAGCCACAGGTAACAATCACAGGCACTGCAGCAGGCGACTTCTCGATCCCAGGCAACCGCCGCTCCCTACAGCTCAAAGGTGGGTCCGCCGCGCTTGCACCGGGGAGTCTCCAACCCGCCCCACAGTTTTGAATCTGGGCAGCCCCCACAAGGCTCCAGCCGAGAGCCGCGAGAAGCGGTAGGGCGCCGCAGTCACCCGCACACCCCGCGCCCGCAGGCCGCAAGGGCGGAGAGCCGAGGGCGGCCTACTCTCCCTGCCCGATTCTGAACAGCGGCGGGAGCTTACCAGCCCTGTCTCTGCGCCCCGCGGCCCCCGGAGCACAGGTCCACCGGCGCCGCGCCCCCGCCACACCGCAGCTCAAAGCCAGCACTCCCCGCGGCCCACACCAGCTCTCACCGCAAGGGCCGGCTGCAGCTCACCTCGTTGTCGCTGTAGGCCCCAGACCACACTCGCCTCCGTATCGCTGTAAATTCGGATCCGCCACTCGCTGCTGCCGGCTATGTTGTTTTTTGCGCCTTCACCATAACATATATTTCGAAGAGATGGGCTTGTATAAGGGCGGATGAAGCAGGATTATTGAAGGATTATGGGCTCGGCCGGCGGAGCTGCTCTACAGAGCGGCCATCTTGCCGTGCGCCCTCTAGCGCCCCCGTTTATACTAAGGTTAGCCACACTTTTAACTTATCAGTGCTCTTTATCTACCTTCCTGCATGACCGGTTTCGTAACCAATCTGGACCACTGTCTATCCTCGCTTGCCCCTTCAGCCCTCTAAATTCAAGTTATTGTAGATTTACATTTTCATTTAGAGAAGACAGAAGGCAAGGACTCTAGTGAATTTATGAAAGCCCTCAAGGTTCTCAGTCTACGCACCTGGCAGGTCATATTTTACACCCACTTTTTACATCGCTCAAGTCATGTGTAGTACACATCATTATTCCTGTTGCTTGGTCAGATAATTTTTTGGTGCTGTTCCTTATTAACTGTGATTTTGTCACTAACATTCTCAAACAGGAAGTCACTGGCAGAGTGGTCTATACCATCCTCAAAAGTTTCCTTTCCTCTACAACTTGTGCCAGTACCTTTACTCCTTCTCAGATCTTTTTCCACAACTTGGCAGTGTTTTTTAAGGTAAGATATGGTCTAATTTTGACATAGTGGTCATGGTGGAAGATATTTCTAATGATACCACAGTGAGCTCATGTACTCTCAAAACTTGTTTGGATGAAAATACTCCTTTGTCCATTGAAACACTAAGTTCACTCTTGGATAGGATCAAATTTGGTTTTCCTTCAGATCCATGCCCTCCCCAGATTATGGCAAACACAACAGGATGATGGACGGAGTGCTGAAACTTTTCAACCACTCACTCCCAGTCACAGATCTGGGTTTAATCCATCGTTCTTTTGCTCCCTATTCAACCCCAGTTTGGACCAGCCATATGCAAATCAGTCTTGACCCTGTTCCTCATGGGAACAGTCCAGCCCGAACTGTCAGACCAGCAATCCGTCCATCATCTTGTTGCTTTTGCTATGTTCGCCCTAAGTGGCCAAGGGTATGTCTAAAAAGGCCAGTCAAAAAGTGACAGAGGGGTAGCTCTTCTCCAGATCGGCGCTTAACTGGCATGGAAAGAAAAGAACTGACATCCGCGCACCTGGTTGGCGCCTATATAGGTGGCCGCGATGTCATAACCAACGCTAACGACGCTGATGATGTCGCACAAGGGGTATTGCTCGAGCAAAAGTTTCCGGATTCAGCCTGATGCCTGGGAAATTCAAAGGTAAGGAATCTCAGCTAGAAGTCTCTATCAGATAAATTGTTCCCTATTTACCTGCTTCTGCATGGAAAACTTCTTTAAAGGCTCTAATAGCATCTTGTTTTGCTTATGCCAACTACCTCTACTCAGATCTACCAATGTATCTCCTGAACAGACTCCAGGTCGCTCGGAATGCGGCAGTCCATGCTGTTCTTAATCTTTCTTGTAGAAATCTGATGAAGCATCTCTTGCTGGCACTTCACTTGTTGCCCATTCAGCAAAGCTGTTCTTTTAAAACAATACGCTTGACTTACAGAGTCATTAAAGGCACCGGACATATCTATCTGTCCAAGACAGTGTGTTTGTACAAACCAGCTCGGGCCCTCTGTTTCTCTGGGTTAATGCTTTTGCTGGTTCCTAAATTTCAGAGAAGCCTGATGGATGACCACTCGTTCTCCTCCTGCAGTGCTAAGCTGTGGAATTCACTTTCCCTTTCTCTAAGGCTTGCTCGAGCCTACGCATTTATCAGGAAGGGTCTGAAAACTTGACTATTTCTACAATTGTAACTGTTTGGGTCCTTCACATGTTTTAGCACCAGAACACCCCTTTCTGGGGTAGCAGTGTACTTTAGAGAAGGTATTCATTCATTAATACCCTCAACATAATTTATTCTACAAGGCTCTTTTCATATGTCAGACTCTGATTGTGGAGTTCATCATTCACCTATGACTGGACTATGCCTGCTTCCTCTACCTGGGAATGATAAAGAAAGACCAGACCATACAAAAGAGATCACAAGCACAGGGGCTGCCCCGTTGCTGGGCTGTGAAGGAGGGACCTTAATACTGCAGAAAGAGCCTAAGGTGAAAAGTAGTATGCCTAAGGTTCATTTTATGACAGTGGTCAGTTACTAGATGCCTACAAGAGAAAATGACACCCTCTTGTACTCATGTACTCTAAGCTCTCTATTAAAAATGCAAATTTCTTTTTGGAAAACTGGTGGAATTTAGAAACCTCTCTTCAATCAAGGGATTGCTCAAGACTAATGTATCAAAAACTCACCTCGGTTGTATTGTGCACAATGCACGTGTCATCACATCAAGTAACATCATTACTGCAAGAAAGGGTCAAGGCAAACATTGTTTTTGAAGAAAATCCATAAATATGGTCAAAGATAAGGTCACTAAATTACGCCACTTCCTCAGGAAAAAATATGTTCCAATACTCGGTTTTTATTTATAAACCCAAATGCATTCTGGAACATGGAACATTTGTTCAACTAAATTGAAAAATCAGTCTAAAGATCTAGATTACAATGGTGTGTAGAAGGAGATACTGGACTGCAATATAGTATCTTTGATAAAATGAAGCTATCTGCCACCTTGTTCATAAAACAGTCAACGGGAGTTTTGAAGCATTGATCATAAATAATGGGGATAGAACTCAATAAATGTCAGAAATGCAATAAGGAAAGAAACGAGGCAAAGAGGTGAAAATCAGATACTCCATAGTAAGGACCAGTGCATAAATTAATGGATACATGTTAACACATTTGTGAATGTGGAGATGAGAATGGATGAAAAGGATGGGATGGGATGGGATGTAGGTGTGAACTCATCTTGTAAAGGATGTAAGGCAGTGCATATGTTTGATATAGGGCGTTTCCGTTATATTCATATAACCAGTATAACATAACCATCACAGTCGTAGAAAACAATAGGGTAGAAAAGCTAACAAGGCCTTTAGCATACAAGGGACTCGTTGGTGGGCAGGGTGCATAAGGGTACATAAGCCTTTGATAAATATATATATTTACTGAAAAATAAAATTACTCTTTCAATGGTGGATTCTTCTGCAGACTGTTCATATTTATTGGCAGCTTCAGCGGGTACCTGGATGAAAGAAACTCTTATTAATTGTTACAAAACATCGGTGTTTCCCCGTTTATATTTTGCTCATTTAACAGCATGTGGTCTTATAAAGGACTGTCCAGTCACTACACTAGCAAAAGCTCCTGCAGGTATGGCTTTACCAGTATACCTGACCAGTAATGTTTGGGACAGCTAGTTACCAAGGGTCATGCTGCCAATCCTATTCTGGCAACCTTCATCTGACTGAAAATGTGCCTGAACCTGCCAAGGCCCTCATTCTACATTATGTGGGAACACTTCATTGGTAATTCCACACCTAGATTTACTGATACGCTTTGATTTGGTAAGTCTGGGATGCAGAATGACTGCATCATTCCAAATGTTCCTCTGATGAATGAGGAATTACGTCCGAAGTTATTATTTCTCCATCGATGTTTGGAGGTGTTTCAGCATTCCGGTCATTTTTTTCCACAAACATATTCCTTCGAAATGTGTCTTTAAACACCAGATTTACCATGCATGTCAGAATTCCAATTAAGCCGATGACTGCACTTATTGGAGTATCTGGATTTCTGTGTTTCTTGGGATAAAAAGTTGTGTGCTAGAAAATCTAAGTAGGGTTTAAAATCAGGTCCGGAGAATAAAAATAAAAAAATACATAAGGGAGAGGAGTTGGCCTAACGGCTAGGGCGGTCGACTTCGAATCTGGGGAACTGGGTTTGAGTCTCGGCAATGACACTGAACATCCTGTGATTCTGCGCAAATCACTTAATTTTATTTATTTATTTAGAGAGTTTTATATAGCGCTGACAAGACCCGAGGGTATCAGAGCGCTTTACAACATGTACACAGGTAAATAAGAGAGAGAAGACAGACAGAGCAACATGGAGAGTCTTTGGGAAGGTAATACGGTGTATTGGTCCGAAGGTTGAGAGTCTTTGGGAAGGTAATACGGTGTATTGGTCCGAAGGTTAAAGGTGACGCGCGAGGAGGAGATCCTTAAGTTTTTTTTTTTAAGGTCACGAAGGAGGGGTTAGTTCTGAGATCTGCTGGTAGGGAGTTCCAGATTTTGGGGGCATTTCCCGAAAAGGAGCACGCCAGGGCTTTTTGTTTGTGTCTCTTTGGGGGGATGAGAAGTAGGTTGTCGGTGCTCCTCAGGCTTCTTGCCTGGCCTGCCTTGGTGAGCTTGGCTGCAAGGTAGACAGGTTTGTCAGTGTGAAGGACTTTGTGGGTGAGACAGGCAGTTTTGAACTGGCAGCGAGCTTCAATGGGGAGCCATTTGAGGTTTTTCAGGGAGGGTGAAATATGATCGGGCCTTTTTGCTCCAGTGACCATCCTTGCTGCTGTGTTTAGAGTTGTTCTCATGGGGGCTAGGTGAGATTTTGCTGTGCCTGTGAAGCTATCGTTTCCGTAGTCTAGTCTGGATAGAACCAGGGCTTGCGTTGCGGTCTTGAGATCATTAGGCGGGAGGAAGGGCTTGATTTTGTTGAGTAGTTTTAGTTTGTAGTGAGCACTCCTAGGGGTAACCTTTATATGCGAGCTCATGTTCAGGTTAGGGTCCAGTAAGATGCCCAGCGACTTGGCGGAGCCGGTCAGGGTGCGGTCGAAGTTTAGGGAGTCCATAAGCTTAATCCATTCTTGGACCCGGTGGGTTTGTCCGTCGTTAGAGAGGAGAAGGATTTCCGTCTTGTCTTGGTTAAGTTTTAGGTGGTTGTGTGTTAGCCAGTCTTGAATTTTTTTTAGGGTATCATTGAGACGGCATATGTCTTCTGGGGAGGAGACTTCCGGGTAGAGCTGGATGTCATCTGCGTATAGGTGGTAGGTGATGTTGGCTTGATTGATTATGGTAGTGAGGGGTTCCATGTAGATATTGAAAAGGCTAGGTGAGAGGACTGAGCCCTGAGGGACACCTCTGGTTATAGTGGAGGTATCGGAGATTGCGTTATTTATTTTGATTTGTTGAGAACGGTTGTGGAAGAAAGAGGTGAACCATTTCAGCACCCTGCCGTCTGCTCCGATCCGTTGTTTTAGTGTGTTGAGAAGAAGTTTGTGGTCCACCGTGTCGAAGGCCGCGGATAGGTCTAGGAGGATGAGCAGGCAGCAGCGACCGGCATCCATACATTTGTGGATGTCGTCTGCTATATTTAGTAAGGCTGTCTCTGTGCTGCAGTCCTTTCTAAAGCCTGATTGGTGAGAGTCCAAGAGATTGTTTGTGTCGATGTGCTGGTTGAGTTGGAGTAGGACACATTTCTCAAGGATTTTGGCCAGGAAGGGCAAGTTTGAGATAGGCCTGAAGTTGCTAAGGTCCTCGGGGGTCTAAGCCTGGTTTTTTTAGTAGTGGAGAGACTTGGCCAAGTTTTAGGCAGTCTGGCATGACCCCCGTGTTTAGCGAGCTGTTTATTATCATCGTCCAGAGGGGTGAAATGAAGTGACTGAGGTTTTTTGCCATGGAGGCCGGGAGGGGGTCTGCGAAGTGGGAGGAGGGTTTTGAGTTCGCAATTAGTTTGGAGATGTCCATTTCTGAGAGTGGCTTAAATGCTGTCCAGCAATTTAGGGTAGAGGGGGATCCTGGGGTTTGGTTGCCCTCCTTGGTCTCAGGCAGGGGGATTACTACTTCGGAGTCAGGCGCTTGTGTGAGGCTATCGAGGGAGGACTCAATCAACGTGATTTTCTCATCTAAGAATTTGGCAAATTTATCGCAGCGTTCTTTGGAGCCCTGAGGGGCTTTAGCGGGAGGTTTCGAAGTCTGGTTTTTTATGATGTTGAAAAGGTTTTTTGGACAATTTATTGCATTGTCAAGGGCGCTGCGGAAAAAGGCTGCTTTTTCTTTGATGATGTGGTTTTTGTATGTTCTGTGTTCTGCTCTGAGTCGGTGGAGGTGAGTTGAGGAAGGGTTGACTCGCCAGAGTCTTTCTGCAGCTCTGAGTTGTCGTCTTTCTGAGTTGAGATCCTTGGTGAACCAGGATCTTGAAGGGGTGTCTCTAATCTTTTTTAGTTTTAGAGGGGCTACTTGGTCTAGGACGGCTGTCATCTTAGAGTTAAAGTGGGTTGTGAGTTCGATCGTTGAGAGGTCACCTGATTTAGGTGGAAGGCTAGTAATCATTTTTTGTTCCAGCTCAGCTAGGGGAGCTTGGCTTAGGTTTCTGGACCACTGAAGGGTTTTCTTAGTATGGATGGGGTATGATTCTTCCAGGTGTAAGTGGAACAGGATGATGCGGTGGTCTGACCAATCAACTGGGAGGATGTTGTTGATGGTTATCGTCTTCTCTTGGGCTATGATGGCGTCAAGGGTTGAGCCTCTTTTGTGGGTTTGTTCTTTGCAGTGTTGGTTGAGGTTGTGCTCGAGTAAGGGTTCTTTTAAAGATTGGATTTGGGTGTTTGATTCATCATTCCAGTGGAGGTTGAAATCGCCTAGGATTATGTTGTTGGCATCTGAGAGTGAGCAGTGAGTTACCAGATCTGATAGGTGTTCGAGGAAGGGGCGAGTGTTGCCTGGGGGGTGGTAGAGAAGGTGGCAGTTTGTTGACTTATTGTTTTTCATCCGTATAGAAGTGTTGAGATATTCAAAGGTGCTGTAAGTGGAGGAGACAGATTCCACCATTGTGATGGTATTCTTGTGGATAGTGGCTAAGCCCCCGCCTATTTGGTCGATTCTGTCTTTTTTGATGATTCAGAATCCAGGAGGAACTAGTAAGTCGAGGATCGGGTAGGATGATTCATTAAGCCAAGTCTCTGTGATGAATGCAATATCAATGTCATAGTTAAGGATTGTTTCCGCCAGTTCTGTAGCATGCTTGGAGGCAGATCTGCAGTTTATAAGTAGACAGTTAGTATTGTTCGAGTTGTTGTTCTGTTTCTGAGAGGTGGGTGCCCTGGGGATATCTGAGAGGTGTGCTGGCGGTCTGGCCGTTAACCTGGGTGGAACAGGGTTTCTCCTGATACCAGTGATCACCTGGATCTTGGAGGTGGGTTCTCTTTTTATGGTTGGTGTCAATTTGTATGTTTTGGCCTGCTCTATCGCTTCGTTGTGTGACATCTTAGGAGTAGATTGAATCGGTCTGTGAGCGCGTTTTTTTGAAGGAGTGGTGAGCCAGCTGTTAGGCTGAGTTTCTGGGGGTTGGAGTGGAGGTCTGGTGTAGTCCGAGGGGTAGAGGGGTGAGCAGTGGGCATGGTCGGTTTTGAGGGTCATTAGGATTTTATTGATACCTTGTAACACTTAATTGAGCTGAGTTTCCATGAGATTAAGTCTTTCCTTAAGGTCTGGTGCGGGGGATTGGTTAGGGGGGAGGGAACGGGGGAGAGTGGCTGCGATTTGTTGGGAGTAAAGTGTTCAAAGTATGCGGGGAGCAGGTTAGCGAGTGTAAGAGCAGGGGGCGTGTTGGAACTTTGTCTGTTAGGGGCGGTTTCGGAGGGTGCTTTAAGTGGGCGTGCAATGGGGTCAGTCCGCAGTTTGGGGGGGGAGAGGAAGCATTGTGTCTATTCAGATTGGGAGCTGTTTCCCTAATGGTGTGGGTGGATGGACGGAGGGGTGTACGGTTGGGGGGGGGTATTGGGAAAGGAGCTGGGTTGAGTGGGAGGATTGACGTAGGAGTTCGGGTCTGGGCTGATGGTGATAGTTCTAGTTGTGTGGTTGGTGTTCTAGGGGTGAGGGTTCCAGACCTGGGTGGGAGGGAAGTTTGTGTCCGGCTTCGAGTGGGGGGGGGTGTGCGTGGAAACTGTGGTCGTGGTGAGGGATGGGTTTGGAGCTTGGGGTAGGCTGATGTGGATATCCTTTTTCTGGATGGCATCTCTGTGGGGGGTTTTGTTTAGGGAGGGGTTGCGTTTGAGGGAGAGAGCCTTGCAGAGAGTGGGGAATATAGATTCAAAAGAGCGTAGGATGGCGTCGGTGGCTTGGATCAGTATGATACCGTTTCTGTAGATGGTGAGGGTGGCCTTGCCTTTGAACATGGGGGAGTGAGATATCGTCAGTATATAGCCGTGAGGGATGGTGGAGGTTTTGCTGATGCGTAGGTAGTTGGTGAGGGTAGAATTCCATTTCAGGGGTTATGTGGTGTAGAAGATGAGATCGGATTTTTCCTGTCCTTTGGAGGGGTTGTGATAGAGATCAGTTATGAGTGTTTCATGATGTTGTTTGATTAGATTGTGTTTGAGTTTTTTTGAAGCAGTGAGTGAGAATTTTGGGGGGTAGGATATGTAGAAGGAGTTTGGGCCAAGAGGTTTCAGGAGGTGAGACATAGGAGAGTGGGGGACTGTGTAGGCAGGCATGGTGATAAGGACTGGAGTGATAAAGAAAGTGGGAGGGATGCTGTTTCGTGCCTATTGACCACAAATCTCCCCGTGCCTAACAAAAATGAATGTGTCCTCATGTAATGCAACTGGTGCTATGTAAAGCGCTCTGATACCCGATTCGGGTCAAGTTTGCGCTATATAAAACTCTGTAAAAAAAAGAAAAAATTGTGTGACTCTGCATGAGACTTTTTTTTCATTCTTTTGTTAAGAGAGAAGAATGCATATTTGCAGACATAAGGTAATATTAATGAATGAAAGAATTAAGTACATCACAGGCTTCTGGTATACTATTAGAGAAACACTCAAGGTAAAGTCGCAATACATGCATGGTGACAATCTTAGGTATCCTGGCGAAATTTCCCAAATTTTTCTATAATGGGAAATTCACGAAATTTCTCATTACACTATTTCCCAACTGGTTACCAAAGCTAATTTTGCCAATCCTGTTCTTTAATATGACCCTGGCCCTTTCACACCCCAATTCTATTATCCTGGGTGATATCAATATTTGGGCTGAGGTTGAGAAGGCTCACTATTCTAAAGATTACAGCAAGTGGCCTCAGGGTCAACTCATAAGGGTGGACATACATTAGACCTTGTTTTCACCCCATAGTACCTTGTTTATGTGGGGGATATCCTTCCTTTGAGCTGGTCCAACCATGCCCTGGTATCCTTCCTATTGGTCGTCTAAATGTTATTGCCCCCAAACTGGAGACCAACATGTCAGCCCCTCCTAGAGCTTGGTCCAAGCTTGCCCACATAATAGAGACTAATGCCTTCGAATTGACAGCATGCTATGATGCTAACCTTCCTGTTGAGGACAACTACAACTCTTTACAGCGGGGGCTTTCGGAGGTCTTAGATAAAGTAATACCACTCAAAAGGATCAAAACTCGCAAAAGACCCTCTGCGCTTTGGTACACAAAATCTTCAAAACATGGCAAACTAGCATGTAAAAAATGAGAGAGTAAATGGCGCATGTCTTCTTTAGCAGAGGACAAGCAACATCTGAAACATGCTCTAAGCAACTAAAAAAATGTGTGCATAAGGCGAAAAAAGATTATTATACAAAGGCCATTCTGGAGGCTGCAAACAGTATAAAAAAGATTTTTGACATTGCTCATTAGTTAGCTGACCCAGATTGCACAAAGCAGGCTATTACGCCTTCTCAATCCTTATGTGCTAATCTACTCATATTTTTTTAATCATATGGTTCGGAATATTATCTCTGATATAAATCCCCCGACATCCCCCTTGAATTTAACACAAGCAGAAGAGAATATACTGGATGAGACTTTAGCGGTCCGTACCAGTAATCTGGAATCCTTTGGGACAATGTCCATTGACCTACTAGTCTGGAAGTGTCATCCACAGTACGCAATTTAGGGGTTTATTTTGATAATAACCTATCTCTTGAGGTCCATGTTAACAAGATTGCAGCGTCTTGTTTTGCACTGCTTCATACCCTTAGAAAAACACTTTTTATACCATGGCCTGAAACAATGCAATGCAATGTATTATTTTCAGCAGACTTGATTACAGCAATGCTCTTTTGCTGGGCTCTCCGAATTGTTTACTCAAAAAACTGCTTCGAGTTCAAGAAGTGGCCACTACGGTTGCTTTGAATGTGCTGAGACATTCCTTTTTAGGTCGAGCCAGCGAGCAAGCCCCGCTCTGGTGTTGATCTGGGGTAGTTGAGTACGGGAGAGAAGCCACACCCACTCCCCCGCCCATCTTTTTCATTGGCTGGTGTCTTTGTACTTTACTAAATGCTGCCTCCCATTGGTTTATAGGCCTGTTAGTTCCTCCCTATGACGGCCATGTGGTCATTTGTATCCTCACATGGCTACTGTCCCCTTTACTTCGAGTACTATTTTCTCCCCGTGCCTTCCCCCCTCCCCCCGCAGTCTGTGCCTTCTCGCCCCTCCCAGCATTCCTGTTGTTTGTGCCTTTGAGCCCCCTCTGCCCCCTGCCCGCCCGTTTGCAATGCAATAGGTCTTGCGTAAATGCGAGTCCTATTGATTTGCAAATGCTTGTTCCCTGGGGCCATGGCTGAGCCCCACTGGCTCCCAGTGAGGAAAGGAGCGCATTTAAAGCACTTTGCATTGTTACACAATAAAGGTCCTATCTTTCTGCAAAGGGAACTGCGCTCTTCAAACTCTAATATTCTTTGTATTCTTTGTATCCCTAAATTTTATAAAGTAAGAATGGGCGTCTGCCCGTTTGCAGTCAGGGCTGCTCAACTCTGGAATAGTCTTCCGCCTTCTCTAAGAGCATTTGAAGATCTGTTCTGGTTTAGGAAAACACTAAAAACTTGGCTTTTCCCGACATGATTTGTTCAGAAGCTTCACAGATTTTTTCTAGGGGGTTAGCGCCAGGATACATCTGAGGTTACAGTTATGCCTTAAAAGTATATGTTAATTCATTAATTGATTCTTTCAGATTTACCACACTTATTGGAAGTAAAATTTGGACGGTGACTGTGCTTACTGGAAAATTTTGATATCTGTGTTTCTCGGGATGATTACCCAAGAGGTGTGCTAGAAAATCTAAGTAGGGTTCAAAATAAGGTCTGGAGAGTTTAAGAAGAATAAGTAGCGTGATCCTAGCACCCTCTGCATGAGACAATTTTTTTGTCATTCAATTGTTAAGAGAGAAGAATGTACATTTGTTGAGGGAGGATAATATATATTAATGAAAAAACTATGTACAACAAAGGCTTCTGGTATACTATTAAAGAAACACTCAAGGCAGATGTGCAGTAGGTTCTGGGTAACAATCTTAATTACACTAGAGAAGTTTATAAAATCCCAAATTTTGCTATGAGGTAAAATTCACATTTCTTATTACGCTATTTCACATACTTTTTCCCTCCAGGAAAATGATTCGCACTGAAAAGGTTGAAAGACGATGGAGTCACATGTGACGTTTTTAAGCGAGGTACGTGCCTCGGTGAAAAAAAAAGATATACAAGACATCAGCAAAACACATTTTATGCTAAAAGTGTAACTCCACATAATTTCATGTAATTTTCACAAATCTATCAGAAAAACAATTATGCATTTTTGCGCACTCCTAGTTGCAACCCAGATTTAAATAAATCTAAAGAGATTTTACATATGACTCATTTATGAACAGGACACAAGTGAACTTTCCCTAAACACATGCCTATAGATGAATATAGTTACGTTTTCTCCAGTGGGTTCTTCTGAAGTCTGGTAGTCCTTATTCCGAGATTCAGTGGATTCAGCGGCTTCCTAGAAAGAGTTAAAATCACAGTTAAACTTAGCAAAAAAAAATTCTTCTCCTGTTATCATACACTGCTTGGTTCAGTACAACGGGACCTGGTTTTGTTCTTGTGATAGTGGAAATCGTCTGATTTCTGGTTTAAGCGGTACATGTAAATGATAATTAACCATTGAAATTTCCTCTACTATATCATTGGGTACTTTAGAAAGGCAGGTATGATATCCAATCAGAAAATGCATCTACAGCCAAGGAATCGTCTGAGAAAGTGAAATATTATTTGAAGCGGATAGAAGACAACCACAAGTAATACATTCACTAACCTGTTAGGTTCAGTCAAAGGTTTCAGTAACTTAAACCTGAGTTCAACCCTTGGTAGCTTTGGCTTAGAGGAGACAGGCTTAACTTCAAGAAAATGTGCGAAGCATTTACAAGTACCAAAACAGTCAAACAGTCAACAGCATAAGACAATTAAAATCCCACTCCAACTTAGAAACATTGACTAAAATTTCATAAACAAAATTACACCAAAACAATCAAAATCCAGTAAGGGGAACCGGAGAGATGAATTTTAAAAGATTTAAGAAAAAATAGTGCCAAAAGAACGAGTTACTTACATTCAGTAATGCCTTTGCTAGTAGAGACTCTATCTAACCGCAGATTCCTCACCAGGCATCAGAGTGGATCCAGAAACGTTTGCATAGCAATTCCCTTGAGAGCCAACATGTTATGTTGTGAGGTGTCATTCTACCTTGTGCTACTCCATCCCACAGGGATGTGACGTTGGGACCAGTATATACACTATCTGTTCATACTGGCATCAGTTTCTTTCTAAACTTCGTCTTCACCAACAGATGTGGAGCACATAGAAACCAATATGAAACAGTGTGCAGAATGTTTTGAGATGGAGTCTTATTAAGATTGGAATGAATGAGGCCATCCCACATAACAGGGAGGAGGGAGGGCAGGTGAGGGATTTGTGGTTAGATAGAGGCTCTAACAAACAAGTTACTTACCTTCGCTAATGCATTATCTGGTAGAGACAATATCTAGATGCAGATTCCTTACATTTGTATTTTCCAGGCTCCAGACTGGATCTGGAAATCTGTGCGTGAGCAGTACCTCTGCGCGCCGTCTGGTGACTCCGTTTGGCTCCGCGTGACATCATCGGCATCATTAGCGTCGGTTATGATGTCACGGTCACCTATATAGATGCCACCCAGGTGCGCGGACGCCAGTTCTTTTTTTCTGCGCCAGTTAAGCGCTGATCTGGAGAAGAGCTACCCCTTTGTCTCTTTTTGACAGACATTTTTCGACATTTTGTGGAGGACTTTTTTCTTGTGTGTTTTGAGGGATGTCCTCTAGACATACTGGGTTCAAGCCATGTGGCAACTGTCATTTAAGGGAGGGCTGGTGAGGAATTTGTGGTTAGAGTCTCTAACTGAAAAGGCGCTACTGAAAGTAAGTAGCTTGTTCTTCTGATACAGGCTTCTAACGGCAGATTCCTCACCTTTTGAATCAATACTGTTGTAGGGATTCTGCACATACACAGAGCTATGCACAGGATAATAGGACCTCGGAATATAGTGGTGAGCCTACCATAAACCTTAGTACCTAAAACCCCAATCCGACTAGCTTTAGCGTCTCATTAGCAACAGTGCTACCAATGATTAGACAACCCAGAACACGGTATCTCTCTCTCTCTCTCAGGACTCGCGGGAGCAAGAACACCCTTTCATAACTCATGCATACTCTGTCCACAACGTGCGTAATAAGAGACACAGTATAGTTTAAAATGTTTATTTCAACTATCGTGCTCTAAGATACAGTACACGTGCCAGTACTATCAGCATAATGCATAAGAATAAAATAATAAGCATAGTCACAATTCCATAGAATACAAACGGGGAAAGCATTTCATACAGCAGTGGATATATGGCTAAATGACCATACCACCCTCCCCGTGCTAGTAGTTAGTTTATTATAAAAACAGAAGACCTCTGGGCATTGTCAGGCGGACCCTCATACCTCAATATCTAGATGCAAGGTTTACATCATCAGACAAGCACAGCTCTTCTCTCTGGAAAGGTTCTTCTCCAAGTGTCTCTAACAGTGAAAACACAATATTAAAAGCACACGAATTTCTCCAGTGCAGCTGCAGTCAGTGTTATGTCTAAGTGCGAGGGTCTGACCAGATCAGCAAGAACAAGGGACATTGCTTTTCGCCCTTGTACATGATGTGCAGACGCAACCCAAAGGGAACAGGAGGAAAGGTGAAAGGCAGAAAGGCAGACAGTTCCAAAATAGCCGGGCACAAGCAGAGGCTGGAAAAACAAAGTCACAAAGTAACGTGCGCAAAGAGGAATCATGGCAGCCAGGCCTAAGCTAATTTAGCAATGCAGACCATGAGTCCACGAACCACATGACACCCTCCCCTGGTCAGTCCACTGATGAAGACATAGGACGAAGACAGAGTTCAAATAGATGGAGCAGAACGGCAGCGTCTGTGATGGAACATTCCCCAATGACGGACAATGAATGAAAAAAGAAAAAATGCAATACAAAAAAAATTTCCAGGGAGGCAGGACGCCGAAAGCGGAGGCCCCCTAATCCAATAGAGTTTAAGTGCAGAAAAACGCCACACCTTCCAAGAGGACATCGTTGGAATCATCAGAAAAAAGAGACGCCATCCAGTCCAACAAATCAAAACTGCATTCATGTTCCTCGCATGAGGGAGCAGCGAACAGCATTGTGGGACAACTTGCGTGATACTCAATAAAACTGCGTTGTAGGAGAGTCTGAGCAGCCGCCCAGATATACCATTGTGCCAAAATTCCAAGTGCAGCCGCACGCGCCATGTAGCCAGCACCGGAACAGTCCTGTTCATGGGCCTCTAAGGGACCCATCAACTGGACAAAATACGGGCGAGTCAGGGACGTATTGGAGAGGCAATAATCCAAAGACCATGAGAAAGGACATCGGATGCAGGACATCACAGGTTGCACGCAAGTGAAATACGCAAAGCGAAAAGAAAGTCTATAGGACACACCAAGTGTCGCCAATGGCAGGACGCCAAAGCCGGTGAGGATGCGCTCACGGAGCATCTGGAGTCGACCTGGGTCTAGAAGGGCCCCGGGAAGTGCAGCCATTGCGTAGTACACAGACCAAAAGCAATATGCCAGCCGCTAAGGCGAGGATCAACGGAAAACCACCAAAGACGCTGGAAAAAATGGAATGAATAAAAGCTGGTATTACACCAAAGATAGTTTGAAAGGAGGTAACAAGGCCAGAGCCCACAACTTTAAAAAGTGCACAAGACCTTCGGTGCGTGATGCATTAAAAACACGGTGAATCAGTTCACCGAAATGTTGTGGGAGGTTAGTGTTCAAAAGGGCCTGTATTTCACTGTGGGTACTTGCCACCTGGAGAATGAATGTCTCCCGGGCGGATGTGAGCATAACCTCCTGGTTCAATAATAGTGCCTTTATTCTGCTCAATTTTTTTGAAATCCGCCTTCAAAGTAGGAATGGAAGGCCAAATGGAACTATCTATGATGTCGTGCGGGGGAGGAAAAAGCACATTTTTGCAGCAGACAACCCTGTGGGAAACTGTAACAATATAGGGTATGCCGGCCAGCATGCCACAGCAGTCCTGATTATTCAGAAGCAGATAGCTACCATTCGCAAGCACAGTGAAAGTAGGAGAAGGAATGCCCTTCAAAACACAAGCAAGATTCGGAGCCGAAACGTTACAAGCTCCGTGCAATTTAATGTGTTTGCAAATAAGGGAATGGCCCACAGTAGAATCGCATGACTCCCCCGTGAGAAAAACTTCTTTGCCGTCCCTAAGGCATTTATACATGAAAGGCAGGGACCAAAGTTCATGCAGGAAGGCACTGCCCAAGGGCTGAAAACGGCCCACAGGATAATGTTTCATGCACGAACTAAATTCAAATAAAGAAAAAGGCAAAGCGATAACCCCGTGCACTAGCCACACGGCAGAATCCAATTCCGCCACAGAGAATGGTAAAGGCTCTATCTTTTCAATATGTAACAGAGTGTACACTGCATCTTTCATGGACATGAATTGCTGTTTGTCAGTTAGATTAAAAGGGAAGAATAAGGCAGTGGTGTTCAAAAAATGCAAGAAACTTTCCCCAATTTAAGTGTCTGCAAAGTCCATGCAAACTGCATGACCGAACGCAATTGATTTTGACCATGATATAACACAGAAACATGCTCTTGCACAATATCAACAACAGAGGAAACAATATTCTCTAATGTGTAAATGCGGGAAGACAGGGTATTAATACTATTGTCAACAACAGCAAGCACTTTTTCTAAATTTGCTTGATCTATTTTCCGTAGACGGGAAGCAGCTTCAATTTGCGAAAGCTTCCAGAGTTCATTATAAGTCTCATAAATGAATCTCTTAGGCCGAGGGCCATGAGGCCCCAAAACAAAATCGGACAGATCAATGTTGCCTGATAGGAGGGATAAATGCTGTTTTACAGAATCTAAAGAAGAGTGCTGCAACCACTGTTTACATAATTTACCAACAGAATACGATGTAACAGTACGAGAGTCAGAAAACCGCGGGTCTGGCCTATCCTGTTTGTAACCAGGAGCTGAGTCATGAAAACGCAGTTGGCAGGCATTTGCCGCCGTTGGCCAAGCCAACCAGGGTGACTGAACAAACGTGGAGACATTAAATGAATTGTTCTGAAACAAAGCTTGCAAATCTGTAAGGGAGACATTGAGATGCAAGCTTTCATTGGTGGAAGACAACCCAGGAATGGAAGGTGCATTTAATTGTTTTGAAGTAGCCAAACCCCAACACGTTGTTTGATAGATGGTATTATTTAAAAATAAGATTTGGGCCGGGATAAGGCAAGCACGATGCAAGGCTTCTGTGCCTTGCACCTGCCATGGCTTGGTGCCCCAAATGGATTTTAGGTCGATGGTGTCCCGCCAGTGTTCATAACCACCCACAGCTAAGGCGTTCAAAAAGGAACCCAAATATAGCAATTTGGTGTGGGTCAGCATGATTTTCTGTGTGGATGAAGTGTTTAATTTAAAATAATAGGACCCAGAGTTTGATCTATCGAAGTCTGTAAAATAAGTGAACTTATTTCTAAGAGTCTGGGAGCTACCTGGCAAAGGGGTCGGACAATGCTCCCATTGGGTGTAATTAACATGACCCCGATGGGTACTTGGTTTATGGACAAAATGGTTGCCCCAATGCTGGTAACAATATAAATCGGCACAACTTGCAGAATTCATGTACAAATCTTCAGCATTAAAAGCAGCATAATATTTTAAATCAGCAAATAACGATTCAACTGCATGCACATCCCAATCGTCAGAATGAATATTACTTTTAACGACATCACCCATTGAAACACGAATGACATTTGGTACATTAATAATCTCGGTTGGTCCATGAATTTGGAAATTTACCGCATCCCATACGATGCCATCAGCGACAGGAAAAGCTGAAATGTTCACAAATGTGTGGTCACGCTTCATGATGTGAGATGAAGAATGTGGAGCCAAAGTTCCAGCAACACAGTTCACTGCAGAGCGTTCTGTGAAATAGTGACCATTAATGAGTAGAAAAAATACTGTGACAAAGCCAATAGACATGAACAGAAAAATCACTAATAGTACCAACCAGACCTATGTCCATGGAGGAATCAAAAAATTGTCTCTGAACCAGGACACAAAAATACTAAATTTGGACGGGACAAGTGATGAGGTGGAATCCGAGTCGAAGGAATAACGTGTTGGGCTCAGTGGCGTTGTTGGTAGGTGAGCCACCGACTCGTTAGCGGTGTAGGTATATTCAGACTCCTCGTTGCAGGGGGAGTCCGGGTAGTTGAGTAAGTGATCAGGCAAATCTATCATCTCAATAGCAACATCAGTGACCGTTCGGGCAGGAGGGCCACAAACATTTGTCCGGGAAATGACTGGACAAGAGACCGCTGGTGTTACACTATTCAGGATCGGCCAGATGTTGTAGCTTGACATTTTCCACTGAGATGTATCTGTTCTCTTTGCGACCAGGAAGCGGTGGTAAGATGACTGTACGAGTACCCTTCAAGCCAAGGACTGGAACCGGTGCACGATAAGAGGGGCCAAATTCTTTTTTGTTCTCCACCTTCTCTCGAACCAGATCTCCAATCTTCGGAAGCCAGCCGGCAACCGGAATCTGCAACGCAGCGTCTGTGGCTGAAGGTAAATGTTCGTTTGCAAGTTTGTCTCGGGCGTCTTGTAAGTCCTGTAACATAGTAGAATGGTTATCTACATCAAAGATTGCGGATTGCACCGCCATGTCTAGACCATCAAGGTCAGGCACAAACATTCGTATGCCAAAGAGCATTTTGTATGGGGTCCGCCCACCCAGAGGTCTTCTAGGGAGATTATTAAGTGCACGTTGTACGGTATACAAGTGGGCCAGCCAGTTCCTGCCAGTACCTAAGACTCTAGCTGTCAAGGATTGTTTTAAGTCACGGTTCATTCGTTCAACAATCGAATTGCCCTCAGGCCGATATGGAGACGAAAATTTCACCTGCACCCCCAGCGAACCCATTGCATCCTTGTAAGCCTTATAGGCGAACGCTGGACCTTGGTCAGAATAGAAGGTGCCACAGGCGAAAATTCCCACAAAGACACGCAAATCCCTTATGACATTTCGAGCGTCAGCACTTCGTTGTGGCCAAACCCAGATGAAACGTGTGCACGAATCCACTGCAACCAAGATGTACTTATATGCAGTGTCAGAAGAAAATGGACCGCAGTGATCCAGGTAAACACACCCAAAAGGTCTGTTAGAAATGCAGAGCGGTGTCTGTGGTGGCCGGGTAACCATGGAAGGCTTAATTTGTTGACAAACGTCACAAGAAAGCATATAAGTACGGGTCTGTTTATATAAACCACGCCACCAGTAACGCTGCTGCAAGATGGACGCCGTCGCAGACACGCCAGCATGAGCCGAAGCCATGCCCTCGTGTGCGGCCGTTATCAAGGAAAGTCTGCGGTCCGCGTTGGGAATCAGCCGATCACCAACGCTTGGAATTTTTACGTAAGGAGCCTGTTCGGGACCTAACTGATAAGAATATTTGGAAGGGAAACCCCTAGGGTAATTGGCACCTTCCTTTGTTGCAGCAATAGCTGCTAGGATATCATTATCTATTTTAGTCATGGATCTTGTAACTGCTGCGACTGAGCACGTGGCTACTGCTGATTTGGCAGCTTCGTCTGCCAAACCGTTACCGACACTGTGTGCGCCCACACGCTGGTGGCCAAGAGTGTGAATCACCTGTGTGAGTGGCAGACGTCGTTGCAAGTCCGCCACTCGAACCCAAAGCATTTTATGCTTAATTGTGCTACCTTTGGCATCCCTGTAGTCGTTTTGCGACCAAAAGAACAGATTGTCATTGTAAGACTGAACACAGTAGAAAGAATCGCACACAATAAGGGTAGTCACGTCTGGATTAGCAAACTCAAGTGCGAGCACCAATGCGCGCAGCTCGGCCAATTGTGCAGTACTGTCTCCTAGTGCTTGAGTGTGGACTACAGTCTGTTTGAACTCTCCGTTCACCATAGTACCTACAACAATAGCACATGCTGCTGAATAAGCATGCTTGGAACCCGTGGCCGGTTGTGCCGAACCATTGGTATAGATAATACATTTGTACTCCTCAAGCGGTAGCAAAGACAGAGGAGGAGGATGAACGAATTCATACTGTAAAAACTCCTGCGTCTGAAGTGAAGAATCAAAGATAAAAGTGACATCCGGAGACGTCAGTGACGTTGCCCATTGTATCCAACGGGGGTGCAACGCCTTAGTGGCAGTGCGCGTTCTTTTAAAATCGCCATTTGCACTGCAGTCAATACTTTCTCCACAGAGGAAAAGCGCATTTCTGCAGAAGTGTAAAGATGTGACTTGTATGCGATCGGTACTGTGTCACCTTCGTTAAAGGTTAAGTACGTGAAACCCACTGCCCCTGGAACGATTCTAATCACCAGGTTTGTGTGGTTGTCACATGTCAACAAGAATTTAGATTCAAGTAAATCTGACTGCAAAGACTGCAGTATAGATGAATGCTCAGGAAGCCAGCATGACTTCGAAAAGTTCGGTTGTATCAAGGCATAAAGTGGCTTGATACGCTGGGCATATTCGGGAGTGTAAGTACGCCCGAAGTTCAGAAAACCCAGTAAAGACTGAAGCTTCTTCAGATTAGTTGGAGGGCACAAGAGTGCGCATTTCTCCAAAAAATGGGGGGCTAAGCCCTTACCTTCATTGTTGAGCACATAGCCCAAAAACAAAACGGTAAATTCTGCAATGTGAGATTTGGCAAAGTTAAACTTGTAACCTAAAACCGCAAATTCTAGAATAATGCGGTCCACTCGGGAAAGATGCGGGTATAATTCGTCATCTGTCAGATAAATATCATCGACGTACGAACATGCATCTGGGTCTATGCCGTCTAACAAAGAGACAACACGGGCAGCGAATACGCCTGGACTGTTCTTGTAGCCCATAGGTAAACGCCGGAATTTGAATAAGTTACCACCGGAGGTAAAAGCGCTCCATTGGCTACTCTCCGGGGCCAAGTTGTGCGTGCAGAATCCATTGGATAGGTCAAGTGTAGTTTTATATTTTTTATGAACAAGACTGTCTACAAGCGCAGAACTGCGTGTGTTTTGCACCGCAAAGGTCCGACAATGAGAGTTCAAATGTCGGTAATCCAACACTAAGCGGTACGATCCATCGGGTTTAGAAACCGCGAAAAGGGGCTTATTCATTGGTGACACGCAGGTTTCAATCACTCATTGATATTCTAACTGTGTCAGAATTTCGGATACAGGACCTTTAGCTTCCCGTTTGATGGGATATTGGGGTTGTGGCTGTGGCAGCGACCGCAATGGAATATCATGGGGGGGGAGAGTCTTCATCCCAGCCCACGTGGTTGCGGTTGTGTTTGCGTTTTAGCAAATGGCTTGACTCCCAGGCTATTGCGGCCAATTGTTTTGTAAGCCTGTGCAATAATTTTCGGTAATTTGCGCGGCTTGTCCGGTTCTGGGATCAAAGCCAAAGCATTAGCTACTTGGAAGTTAACTGCATCGCCCTTGACATTCGCAAGGATCAAATCAGCTACTACATCAAACACTCCCACCAGTCTCACCCCTAATTCCACAGCCGCTTCAGGGCCATGCTCATCCTGCACTCGTTTAATTACAGAGGGGAGAACCGTCATGGAAGGAGTGCCGAAACACTTCGCATATACTGCGGCGAATACCTTACCCCAGTTGTTGCATTCTGCCAACTCAGGGATCAAGTCTTTTGGCAAACTAATCGTCAAAATCCTGTGTTTTTCCACAGGAGAAGTGTTTGGAAAAACTGCCTCCAGCTGGTCAAATTTTTCTGCAAGCCAATAAGGCAAATCGTCCTTATTTTGTGGGCGCTTGCCCATCACCGAATTAACCATGACGGGACTTATGGTTACACCGCCCGGTCCAGCTGGATGCGCTGCAACTCCAGGTGGGGCTCACTGGATGTTGCCTGTAACAAACTGTACTAAAGCTCTATGCACACGTATCAAAGACGAATGCAAATTACGCAGTTCACCGACTGCAAGCGTCATATAACGCGGATGTGGGGTGTACCTGGGCAAAACAGGCCAAGTGGCCCCTTCAATTGATAAGGGGCCTAAACGAACTGCTGTAACCGGTTGGGGGAGGGCGCCATCAAACCAAACACGGTGTTGCCATGCCGTGAGCGGTACTTCAAGATTCCTATAAGGTCTATAGAGATTAGGAACAGCGGTGGCTGTATATTCATGGAACAAATTATCATTCCCATTCACTGCCGGAAAGGTGACCCAAGAGTAGAACACCTCAAAGTGGTAAGCTGGATCCGCTTGTACCACAAAGATCAGATCGACACCCGCGTCAGGCACTCCATACACTGTCAAGTGAGCCCGGAGCGCTGCGCGGCTATGTGCTGCAATTTGAACAGCCATTTAAGGCTAAAAAATATTCGACAACCTAGTACAAGGCAGCACAAAATAGGGTTTTATATAAACACCTTTTAACAACTTCAAGCTTGAATGAACCTATAAAAACGTCAGTATAGGAGGTATCACCCTCACACACGCTTCCGGAAGCGTCTGCGAAGGGGGTTGTGGACAAGCACAAGTACTACTCAAGCGTCTCGCAGATAAGCAGCCCACTCGTTGGTTGCGCCATGTTGTAGGGATTCTGCACATACACAGAGCTATGCACAGGATAATAGGACCTCGGAATATAGTGGTGAGCCAACCATAAACCTTAGTACCTAAAACCCCAATCCGACTAGCTTTAGCGTCTCATTAGCAACAATGCTACCAATGATTAGACAACCCAGAACACGGTATCTCTCTCTCTCTCAGGACTCGCGGGAGCAAGAACACCCTTTCATAACTCATGCATACTCTGTCCACAACATGCGTAATAAGAGACACAGTGTAGTTTAAAATGTTTATTTCAACTATCGTGCTCTAAGATACAGTACACGTGCCAGTACTATCAGCATAATGCATAAGAATAAAATAATAAGCATAGTCACAATTCCATAGAATACAAACGGGGAAAGCATTTCATACAGCAGTGGATATATGGCTAAATGACCATACCACCCTCCCCGTGCTAGTAGCTAGTTTATTATAAAAACAGAAGACCTCTGGGCATTGTCAGGCGGACCCTCATACCTCAATATCTAGATGCAAGGTTTACATCATCAGACAAGCACAGCTCTTCTCTCTGGAAAGGTTTTTCTCCAAGTGTCTCTAACAGTGAAAACACAATATTAAAAGCACACAAATTTCTCCAGTGCAGCTGCAGTCAGTGTTATGTCTAAGTGCGAGGGTCTGACCAGATCAGCAAGAACAAGGGACATTGTTTTTCGTCCTTGTACATGATGTGCAGACGCAACCCAAAGGGAACAGGAGGAAAGGTGAAAGGCAGAAAGGCAGACAGTTCCAAAATAGCCGGGCACAAGCAGAGGCTGGAAAAACAAAGTCACAAAGTAACGTGCGCAAAGAGGAATCATGGCAGCCAGGCCTAAGCTAATTTAGCAATGCAGACCATGAGTCCACGAACCACATGACAATACCAAGTCAATACCTCCCAGGAGGTGGTGGGTCTGTGGAATGAATAAAACAAGGATATCCTGCAGGACAGATCGGGCAAAAAGCCCATCTCACCAGACCTGATGGTCCAGACAGTAATCCTTAGTTAACTTATGGAGCGATGCCCACGTAGCAGACTGGCAAAGTCTGTAACACTGTGCGCTAATGCCGTGAAGCATATTTTGCTCTGGTGGATTGAGAATCCAAACCTTCTGGAGGCTTCTTTTTTGGCTAACCCATAATAGCTTTTATACATTAGGCAATCCATCTAGAAATGGCTCTTTTCTGTACCGCTTTGCTCTTCTTTGCCCAAGGAAAAAAAAGTATAAACATTTAGTCATCCTGTTGAAATTCTCTGTTTCTCTTGAAATAAAAATGAAGGGTTCTCCGAGGATCAAGGTAATGTAGGTATTCCTCCTTTAATGGTTGAGGCTGTGTATAAAATGCTTATTAGATGATGGATTGTCCTACATGAATGGGTGTGATTACCCTGAGAAGGAAGTGTGTCTTAGTGTAATGGACTAATTTGTCTGGAAAAAGGAGACAAATAGTGGGACTGCAGAGAAGGCTTGAAGTTCACTCACTTGTCTCACGATGCTCTAGTGATGAGGAACAGCGTTTTAAGTGTGAGCAGACATAATGAACAACTGTGCATAGGTTCAAAAGACAGGCACCTCAAAAAAGTCAAGAAAATATTTTAATTCCACTGCCGCATTGTAAAAGGAGTAGGTGGGAACTTATGGGCCGGCCCCTTTAAAAAATATATAACAACAGTTGATCTGAATAGTCTGAAACGGGATGGTGAAGTGAGCTAAAGAACAATGATGGATTCAACCCAGATCTGTGACAGGGGGTGAGTGTCTGAAAAGTTTCAGCGCTCCGTCCATCATCTCCTTGTGTTTGCTTTGTTCGCCCTAAGTTGGCAGGGTATGCCCAGACGTGGGCCCCTTGCTCACTTTGCCACTGGATTCAAGCTAGCCTGGCTGATGAGGGGTATAATCCCGAAACTAGTCCCAGGATGCTTGTTTCCAGTCCAGGGAAGACCTGGCTTGGCAGGACGGACTGGACTATTCCCATGAGGAACAGGGTCAAGACTGATTTGTATATGGCTGGGTCTGAACTGGGGTGGCGAAGTGAGCTAAAAAACAATGATGGATTCAACCCAGATCTGTGACTGGGGGTGAGTGTCTGATACGTTTCTGCGCTCCGTCCAACATCTCCTTGTGTTTGAAGAGTTGGACTTGACCAGAAGTACACACAACAAACTTAGCCCACTGTCAAACATGGACAAGCATCATTGAAGAAAGCCTGGCTGACAGAATAACACCAACCACCTCAGGAGGTGATCAATTTCCACACAGTGAAGTGTAAGTTGCATAGGATTGGGAGCAAGACTGGGCTTGCTGCTGTGACAGATAAAGACTTTAATTACCATGAGGTAATTGTTGCATGTTCTTAACAATTTCTGCCAGATTGCCAAAGACAAGAAATGGCGAGCATTCCATTCTTTGGCTCTAGTCACCCAGCAGTTTAGAGGGAATACCTTAGATGGGTGGAGTTCGGCTCAAACAGATGTTTTTTTCTAACTTTCAATCAAGCTACCATTTTGATTTATTTTTCCAGAAGGCTGTGCTGGGGGATGGATAACTCATCGGATGTTCCCTGGCAGTGCCAATTCAAGATATAGGGTTGTAGTGGAATTTCTGAATTGGAAAGGAACTCCCACATCCTAGAATTCTCCACCTCCATTTTCAAAACCCTGCACATGGAACAATTTTTGAATAGACAAGGAATATCAGAAAGAAGAATGGGCGCATGCTGTGGATGACCCTCTCTTTGACCCCAGACTTGTTCTTGGACAAGTTTTAGTGGTAATGGTCTGCTGGCACATAAACTGTTAAATGTGCCTCAGACCTATGTGGTCTAATCCACATCTGTAGTTAAGTGAGGCCCTTTAGAGTAGGCCTGGACATAATTTTAATTATGCTGGAGTAATTGGAGTAAATTCGGTAATTCTGCATTACTCTTTGATCAGGAATTAATGATTATAATGTGATTACGCCTGCATTTGTAATTTTGTGTAATTTCGGTAAAAACAATTCTTCTGCGATAGTACATTTAGAGAACGCGAGCTGCTTCTCACGCTCTCTATTTGTGTTCTGTTGTATTTAGTGCTATTTCTTAATGCAAAATGCATTCTTGGATGTGAGGGTGTGTTTTGTGCTAAAAAAATAGCGCTAGATGCTGGGAGTAAGTTGGGGGAAAGTCTACCCCAACAGCACATTTAGAGCTATTTCTTAGTGCAATATTCCTTCTCACACCCATTTTGGATGTGAGAGAGGCATCTTGCGATAGAAAATAGTGCTAGATGCCGGGATAAGTTGGTGGAAAATCCTACCACAAGAGCACATTTATCCAGCGCAAGCGGCTGTTCGCACTTACTATACATGTTCTGTTGCATTTAGCACTATTTCTTAATGCAAAATGCATTCTCGCACCCAGTGTGGAAGCGAGGGGGGCTTTTCACATTAAGAAATAGTGCTGAACGCAGAACTACTCTTTTCGCACAATCATGCATAATCTTGTGGAATTGTTTGGTAATTCTACATCATTACGCAACACTGAATTATGCGAGTTATGCCCGCCCCTACTTTAGAGTGTGTTCCCATTAGTTTTTTCACTTGCCATTATGTATATATTTTTTTTGTTTTTTACATAGTATGTGATTTTGGGTATATTACTGGACTTCTCTTTTTTGAAGAAAAGCGCTGACCAACATTGATTCATTGAGAGTTATTTGTTGCCTTGCTGACTTCGTTCTGCCTCTCTACCTTGAGAGCCAAGTGTGGAAAAAGATCCTCAGTTCCCAGTTCAAGGGTCCTCAGTATGGGGACTCCAAGACATCAGACATGACCCTTGTTATCACAATTGTGAGTGTGTTACTTCTGATTGCCATGGGACCCATTGACCTGGATTTCACACAGGTCGGATTCCAGTTTAGCTAGGTGCCCAAGAGGCGATGCGTGAGGGATATTTCTATCTCGACAACATTGTCTGCCTCAAGATCAGAGGGAAAAATGGTTGAGTGCATAACAATGGTATGTTTCACACAACTGACTAACTCCAACTTACTCCCATATAAATATTATTGATTTTTTCTTTACTAAGTACATGATAATACTAGATCTTTATACCCTGCTCATGACCTTGTTAACTCATGTTAGGAGAGCAATAACTTTCCATATGTCAACCCATCCACAAAACACATGCAATTGTGGCTGAATCATGGAATGGTCAATGCACTACTAAAGAAACCTTCGTTAACTCAACTAGGAAACTATCACTCAATCTTCCTTCATCCCTTTCCAGCCATTGTAATGCAAAAAGTCACCAACAAGCAACATGCTCACTACCTCAGTACACACCAACTTCTAGACACCACACAAACAGTTTTCCGCCCCAACCATATCACTGAGACTGCTCTCATTGCAGCCACAGATGACATCAGGTTGATCCTTGACCATGGAGATACAGTGGCCCACATACTGCTCGACCTGTTGGCAGCCTTGGACACGGTCTCCCACTCCACCCTTATTCAGAAGACTACATGAAATGGGCATTGAAGGACCCACCCTCAACTGGATCTGCTCCTGCCTCACAGGAAGAACACAAAAAGTCAACCTGCCACCATACACATTGGAGGCAAAGAACCTTATATGCAGAGTCCCACAAGTATCATCTCTCAGTTCAATGCCTTTCAACATCTACATGACCTCGTTGGCAGACGTCATCAGATCACACAGCATCAACATACTCTCCTATGCAGATGACAACCAACTTTCTGTGTCACATGAGACCCCCACTACAAAAAACAACTTTGCCGCCTGTATGACCGTGGTAGCCAACTGGATGAAATCAAACTGCCACAAATTCAACACAGACAAAACAGAAGTAGAGATCTTTGAAAGGATCAATGAATCAATGATTATTTGTATAGCGCAGCTTATCACCGCAGGTGGTATCCAGGCACTGAGGTCTGGTGAGCCTTAGTCGAAAAGCCAGGTCTTGAGTCCCTTCCTGAAGTCGATAAGTGAAGGAGAGGTTCGGAGCTGGAGCATGAGGTGGTTCCAGGACTTGATGGCGAGGTAGGAGAAAGAGTAAAGCCTCTGCTTAGAATTCCACTTGGTGGACAGCTGACCTCGGTTCAACACCTACCCCGACTACCCACTCCAGAATTCTGGGAATCACCCTAGACAACAACATGAACATGACAGCCCAAGTAAACGCAGTGACCTCCACCTACTTCCACATCCTGATGATGCTGCGAAAGATCTTCAAATGGCTACATGAAAACACTAGAGAAACGGTTATCCAGGCTCTGATTACCAGTGGATTTGACTATGACAACACACTCTACGCAGGAATCACCAAGAAGCTCCTGAACATGCTCCAAACTATCCAAAATGCAGTATCAAGGCCAATCCTCAACCTATGACACTGCACCTACATGACCCCACATCTGAGAGAACCTCACTGGCTGCCCATACTCAAAGCACCTAGTTCAATCTGCTCCAAACACATAGAAAGCACTACACAACACCGGCCCTGCCTATCTCAATAGCCATATACACTTCCACCTACCTCCTAGGCACCTCCGCTCAACTCGACTGTCACTAGCACACATACCCCTCATCCATAAAGCCACATCCGTAGGTCATGCCTTCTTCTATGTCTAACCCAAAACATGGAATGACCTCCCACACCACATCAGATCCTCCTCATGGCTTCTCAAATTCTGCAAGAAGCTGAAGACCTGGCTTTTTGAACAATCTCACGCAGGAGACAGCTGCCTAAATCTCCCACAAAGTACCCCATGGGTGATTAGCGCGCTATGCAAATCTACATAAGACAACATGCCATAACATACCATTAAATAACATAACACAACAATCTGAAGTGCAGTGAGAAAAGCATCAGATGATTTGAGGGCATCAAATTCGCTCGACTAAAGGAAAACTGATAGGCAAAAACATACTCAACGAATGTATGACATTACAATAAAAACTATTACAATGCATACCTTTACAACGCGGTAAATACAATGCAGCTTCCATTACAACACATGCCATTACATCGCAAGCCATTACAACACATATTCCATTACAACAAAAGCTACTATTCTAACACCGCCGGGTGCTTACCTCAGGGAAGGTGCTGGTCAGTGAGGGATATATGTTGTGATGGATCCTGCGTTGTATTTGCCGCGTTGTAAAGGCATTGCGTTGTCATGCCTGCGTTGTTATGGATGTTTCCCATACTCAATTGGTTGTTAACTAGCAAATTGAAAACCCTCCATAAATATAAAGGTAACTTGAAACCAAGTGGGTGAAAAATTTAATAACATTGACCTCACCAAATGCAAAGAATAGTTACAGTTCTTCCGCTTGAACCATCTCTTGAGAACTGTTCAGCAAATTTGGCAGTGCTTACAACACTGTTGTCCTTATGTAAGAGCTTATCATGGCAATGTGAACATAACATTCCTACTGTAGGAAGTAATACTATGGCACTGCTAAATAAAATGTTTCATCACATGGGTGCCTACCAATTCATCAGGTCTATTAAGTGGTCACACATAGAGGCCAAATTCACAAAGGTAAATGGTAAAGTTACGAGTAATAACTTTACAGGTGTGGAGTCTCCACATTCAGTACAGAGTCTCTGCACTGGGGTGAGAGGCTCTGACCCCTAGGCAGAGGTTCCACCCCGGGTGGGGGATCAAGCCCCGAGTGCGGAGAGTCAGTTCTGAGTGCGGTGACTCCGCACCAGTAAAGCTGCTACTCATAACTTTACCTTGGTGAATATACAAAAGTAGTAAACCTAGACTAAAGTTCAAGTTTACCTTTGTGAATTGGGCTCAGAAACAACAGTTTCTATTTCCATTTCACCAAACATATGTTCAAGACAGACCCTGTAGTAATAATCCCCTCTCTCCTATCAACAGTAAAACCATACAGATGCAGGTATGACTACTACTTTGGGGTGTATGTTATGTTGAGCTAGTCATCTAATTTAATCTACCATTAACTTCTCACTAATAGCTGTAAAAGATACAAAGCATTAAAGAGGGCAGTTATTACTCCTTTAAAAAAAAAAAAAAACACTGTTCTATCTGCTCCAGGGCAATTTCGGGCAGTTGATTTCCATAATGATAATTCACAGTAAGTTTAGAAATATGAAGAGTCATATCTAAACTATATGACCACTTGCAAATTTCTGATACCCTCAATCTTAAATTAATCTGGTTTACAACTGCATCATAGACGGAGACAATGTAATTTGTTATCTATGACAATCTGGTGGGGGAATTTAATGAAGGGTTTTAGCCATGCTAATTATGGTGTAATCATTAGATGCCTTTGATGCAATGGAGCTTACACCTACCTCATGATAAACACTAAGGGCCTAATTCCGAGTCTGGCGGTCAACTCACGGGGGCGCGGCAGTCGTGCTCCAGCCACAGCCGCACGAGCGCTCCGATCACCTTATTACAACGAGGGCAGTCGGACCGCTGCAGCAGCCAGGGAACTGCCATTCCCTGGTGGTTGCACGGTGGACATGAGGCAGCAATATACTTGGCAGGACCGCCGCGGTCCAGCCAAGCATATTACGAGTTTCCTCTCTGCCATGGTTTTCATGGCGGTTCCTCCTCCATGAAAACCGTGGCGGAGAGGAAACAAAGGGGGCCCTACTGAGCCCCCTGCTGCCTCAGGGCCTTAGGGTGCATGCAGGGGGGCACAACATGTGCCCCACCGAGTGCATGCACCCCAGTTCATGTTCGGCATGGACATTACAGTCCATGCCGTGCAGGAACTTTTTCTGGTATCCCATTTCAGTGTCCATTTTCAGAGGCACCGCCCAAAAAAGCCCGCCAGACACGAGAAACACTTGCAATCTGGCAGGAGGCCTGACCAAAGGTTTGGCGGTGCGGGAGCGGACTGCCAGCATGGCGGTCCACTCCCACACCGCCAAACTTGTAATCAGGACCTAAGAGACTGATTCCTAATTTAGAAAGTAATCCTACATTTTGAGTAATTTACACTTTTGAATAATTTTACTACTTTGTGCTTGTTCACTAAAGTCGAGTCAAAGTTACTACGAAAAGTAAGTCCAGCACCACAAATGGCCAAACACTGATACTACAACACTCCCTCATAGAAAATAATGAAAGTAGGGAACGGAAATAAAACCCCATAGGAAATAATGTTAAAAAAAGCAAACTAAGGGGCCCATTACGATACCCGGCGTAAATAAATCCGCCAGGCATGGAATCGGCAAAATACCGCCCGCATACACCGTCTGAACACCGACCACGCCATTACGATAACACAAACCGAAACCGCCATCGGCGAAAAACCACACTAAATACCGCCCGCCATCGTCCGAGTCGGAGTCAAACCGCCCGCCACGGACGGAAACACGCCCGACAACACAAAACCGCCCGCCCTCACGGCCGACACACCGCACGTGAAATTACGATCGCACCGCCATGAGCGCGGGAAAACCACAAATAAACCGCCCGCCAGCGCAAACAACGCCGATGCCAATCGACACGGCAGAAACCATGGCGCCCACGTCCCTGCACAGAAACCATCCGCTCACAAAACCAATAGCACACAACATGGCCAATCACTCCACACAGCAAGGCACGCACAAATACACAAGCACAGTACACATCCCGAAAACACCCCCCCGGACAAACAAAAAATACAAAGGCCAGAACCCCAGACACAACACACCTGAAAACAACAGACCATGAGGACACACCCACATAGGTGAGTACAAAAGCAGCACTCCCACAGACCACAACCCCTTGCTACATTGCAAACCAGAGAGGAGAGGAGAGGACACAGTGACACAGCAAGGACAGCAGCACACCACAGAAACGCACACATCACAACCACCACCATCACCAAACACCGGCACCACAAACCCCTGCACATTACACAACACACACCGCACCAGCACCACAAACACCATGGCACCACATAGAATGCCCAAGTTCACGCCCATGGAGCTGACGGTCATGGTCGACGAGATCATCAAGGTGCACCCACAAATCTATGGGAACATGGTCCAGCACACACCACTAGCCACCAGAAACAGAATGTGGAACCGGATCGTAGACCAGGTCAATGCAGTCGGGACCCTGCCCAGGAACAGAGGAGAAATAAACAAACGGTGGAATGACGTCAAGAGCCTGGTCAAGAAGAAGGAGGGCAAAAACAGAGAGCTGGCTGCCGTCACTGGCGGAGGGAATCCGCGCTCTTTAAGACCTTCAAAGCGTGGGAGGAGAAGGTGCGAGTCGTAATCCATCCGGAGATCCTCGCCGGATTAGCAGGGGAGTGGAGGCTGGTAAGTACAAACTAATGTATACCAGCACACCGCTATGTACTCACATGCACTACCACCATGCCACAGCTCCCAGGGACAAACACCCCCATGTCCAGCACACAATACACAACACATCACACACACATGCAACAGACACCACCACACACAGCCCAAACAGAACAACTGCAAGATGCGTGGGGACATGTGTACACTCAGCCAGCCACGTAACCACCAACAGGTCCCCAAATATGCCAGAAGCGCCACAACGAGCACCCACCACACCCATGTGTCTGCCACAGCTGCACCAACCGACAAGTAACAGGTAAGTGGCAGGAACACAAAGTGCAGTGGGTGGGACGGTGGACAGCCCAAGTACAACACACACCAGGCCCCAGTCCCACAGCACAGCAAGGAGGAGCATCCCCCACACCCCACACCCACATGTCAGCCACCGCAGTGCACAACGACAGCCGAAAGGCAGACATCACGGTCCACAGCAATCGGTGTCAGTGGGTATCCAGCCACCCCCACGACCCACAACACCCTCCCACCCCCACAGACCTGCAACATGGAGCACCCCCGCTTAGAGCCATGTGGCATCCAGTACAGTGCACGCACGAACAACTTGCAGGTGGGAAACTGGACAGGGCTGGATTACTGGAGGCATGAGGACCATAACACGACCAACACATGGGACATGTCACGTAGCAGACGAACACGCAGCACCGCCCACCGTCACGAACAAGTGAACAATGTGCACACGGACATGAACAACAGACTCACACCCCACATGACCCATCACAGACATAGCAACACCCAAGGAGCCACGTCTGCATGCACAAGCCACACTGAATATAGTCCCACACGGCAGCCACTGTGCAACCCATCACACACAACCGAAACACCATTGAAGTCCAGTTCATGTAGCCCCTACTGCCTGTCAACCATACACCCCACAACTACGCCTATGTAAGACAAACAACACTAGACGCAACAGAGCGGAACAACAGAAATGCACACGAACACCACTGAACCCATCAAACACACAGACACACCATGCACATACAACATACCATCCATCCCATCCGTCAGCCCCAGTCCCATGAAAGGCATGTCATCCGCACAGCTGCCACACATACAGCAGTCACGCTAAGACACATGCCCATGACCAACCATGTGCCAGAAGTCAATTAAGCGCACGACACACTGTGAGCAACAACACACAACATGGGACACCCCCCGAGCACTGCAGTGATGCACATGGCACAGGGCAGCACGCACACCAAGGAGATGGGACAACTGCAATACGTTGGCTGGCACACAACCAACACTCACTCATAACGATGCGTCCAATGCCATGTCCAGTAATCACAACAGACAGCAAATATGCAGGCCAAGTCAGGCATGCACACACCTCAGACCATGCACTGTCATGCTGCCACAACACATGTCACGTTCGGCACCCATGGCTTACAGCATGTACCCCAAAAGCATCTTCCCTCCCAAATGTGAATCTGGGGCATGGCCCCCATGTTGCCATATGCGTTCCTAAGCGTTCCATATGAACCCCAAAAGCAAAGTACAAACCAGACCCAGGATGGGCCAGGAGCCCGCATACACCAGAGTCACAATGAGTAGGGGCACAGCAACACACCCATCGGCATGGCCAATCCGTCCCATGCCACATGTGCACAGCACACAGTCCCATTGCCTGGCACACACAACTACAGATGCCACAGCCACACACTCGCCTTCGGGAAACCCATGTACGAGAGTGCACGAACTGCCAATGTCAGACGACAAATACATACTTCGCCAGGTGCAACACAATAACAAATCTCATTCTCTCCACAGGTGACGAACTGCCGGATGCTGGGGATGGAGACAGCAGCCAGCACAGCCAGCCCACAAGCCCCCAACGAGGACACACGGATCTGGAGGATCTGTCCTCCTCTTCGGACACGGACCACCAAGCAGGCACATCTGGTGTGGCAGGGCCCAGCCGCTCCCCAGGACCCCTCCTACCCACCAACCCATCATCCAGGGCTGCTGAACATTCCCAGCCCCCTGCTGCCACTGTCGTTGCGGCCACACCCACGGTCATTGCGGCCACACCCACGGTCATTGCGGCCACTACCACTGCCGCAACCGCCACCATCGCCGCACCGACCACCACCGCCACCACCACCACCACGTCTTCGCTGGCACCAGCCCCAGCGCAGGTGGTGGCCCGGCCGACTGGTTCCACCCTGGGAGCCACAGCGAGGACCGTGGTGTGCAATGTGGCTAGTGGGCAGGCCGGTGGCAGCAGGACTGGTAGGAGGAGCAGGGTCAGGGAAACGCCAGCCTCCCTGGGAGCCATGCCCTGCCTCAAATGGCCAGAGTCCTTGGGGCCTATGAGGAGGCCCAAGAACAATGGGTCAGGTCTGCTACAGACACGCGGGAGGTGCTGGGGGTGCTGAGGTCCATGGACGCCCATATGGGCCAATTCGTGTCCCGTATGGACCAACTCGTGGACCTCATGGGCCAGCTGGTGGTGGCGGTGGGGTCACAGGCAAGGCCAGCAACACCACCTCCGCCACCACCTGCTAGGGCGCAGGGTCGGCCAGCAGTGTCCACTTCCCCTGCGTCCACAGCCAGTGAGCACACCTCACCCACCACCAGCAGGTCGCCACCACACCCCCCTCCCAAACGTGGAAGGGGCCGTCCGAAGAGGAAACAGGTCTCCCGGGAGGACTTCGCACGCTCCAGTCGCAAGTGAGGCAGCCAGCCAGCCTTCCGCCAGCCTTCCTTGACCAGCCACTGCATTGACTTGCTCTACGATCCCACTCCACACAGCCAGCTGGATGGCATGTGTGTGTTGGACTATGGACATAGAACCAGTGGGTACACCCTGCGCTTCACGCAGCCATGACCGACAGCTCATTGTCACTGCACGCACCACTTTTGTCATCACCTTACACACAATCACATGTCACAGTTTGTAATAAATGCACCTTTTTCACTAACTGCTGTTTGTGCCCTGTGTTTTATTTGTACGGAATACAACGGCCACCTTGGGCGGAAAGGCACCTGATGCGTGGCATGGCAATGGAATCCGGAGGGCCTGTAGGGACCTAGGGGTGGGAGACAGAACAGGAGCACATTCAATGAGTGTGTCACACACCCATCACACAGTACATGTCAACAACTACAAGCAATGTACACACATCGCACAGAGCAATAGGGCACAATGCCACAGTCACCAACAGTGGCATACTACCCTGGCCATGGAGCGTTGACACACTGCACGCAGTGAACATACGGCCACCCTGACACAGCACACACACACCTGCACAGATACAGACACATCATCCGTCGTACATGGACACTCACCGTCAAGTGAAGTAGCGGGCGATGAGCTGCTGGCGCACATTCCCAGCTTCCTCCTCTCCGCTGTCCACCTCACTCGAGCTGTCCTGGTCTGCGGGCTGGGGCCCTGGTTGATCTCCGTCATCCACAATGAGGGGGATCTGCTTCCGAATGGCCAGATTGTGCAGCATGCAGCACACCACCACTATCTGGCACACCTTCTGTGGGGAGTACGCCAGTGCACCCCGGTGCGGTCCAGGCACCTGAACCTGGACTTGAGGAGGCCAAAGGTACGCTCGACCACACGTCTGGTCCTCCCATGTGCCTCATTGTATCGATCGTCTGCTGGGGTGTGAGGATTCCTCAATGGACTGAGCAGCCATGCCCCATTCGGATACGCAGAGTCACCTGGGTGTGAGGGACACAGAGAACCGTTGCTATTCCAACTGGACAGGGGACAGCATCGCACAACCAGCACGCTACACCACTCCACATACTCACCGACAATACAGCCACGATCCTGTTGCAGATTGGCCATCAGTCGTGGCAAGATGCTGTTGCGCATTATGTGTGCGTCATGTGCCGAGCCTGGAAACTTGGCACACACGTGGGTGATCACCATGTCCGCAAGGCACACCACTTGCACATTCAGGGAGTGCGTGTGCTTCCTGTTGCGGTACAGGTGCTCAGTGGCCTGTGGTGGAACAAGGCCAACATGTGTGCAGTCAATGGCTCCCACGACGTGTGGGATTCTGCCAAGGGCATAGAATGCACCCTTCACTGCCGCCAATTCACGAGCCCTGGGGAAGCGGATGTACCTGTTCCGGTACAGCATCATGGCTGCCAGTACATCCCTCAGCACCTTGCTGAACATGGGCTGGGACATCCCTCCTCCACTGCCCACTGTGTGCTGGAATGACCCAGTGGCGAAGAAATGCATGGCGGCCATCACCTTAGCCGTGGGGGTGACAGCAGTCGGATACACCCTGCGGGGACGGAGATGGGGCTCTAACATGGCACACAGTCGATGCAGGCTTGGCCTGTCCAGCCGAAACTTCCTGATCACCTCTGTATCGTCCATGTCCGCCAGCAATTGGTATGGGCGGTCAATGTTCGGTCTCCGCCTGGGGAAAATGGCAGAGGACACATGTCAAAGCAACACGACACATAGCAATTTCGCATACACATCACTGACATGACTGAGCAAGCACATGAGCCACAGCCCAGCTGTCAAGCTGGGACGGCACGGCCACAATACACTTACACAGGTCTCCCAACAATGGCAATGGCAAGTGAGACATACCACTGCCATGTGCATGCACATGGGGATCTAGGCCCCAATGACTTGCGGGGCGTGCTGATGGGGACTGACTGCATATTCGTCAAGCGGCAACGCCACGGCAACATGAGTGTCTGCTGAGCATGGAACTGCTTCCGAGGCTGGATGAGTATGGCACACGACGACGACGATGTGGGCACGGGCTGAGCGGCCAATACAAGTGGGACCTGTGGCACGAGGGGATATGAGACAGTAGTAGGTGTCAGCACTGCACCCTATGTACAGCACTGTACGGATCACAGCTCCCGAAACATTGACTGGTGTCCACATTGACAGCCCCATGCCAAGACGGCTGTGTGCTTGCAGTAACACGTCACAGGTGAGAGGTTACATTGCACGTGCCAGGTGGCAGACGTACATAGTGGGAGCTGGCATGTGTGTGCATGTGTCTCCTGTTCAGGATCCACCAGATGGGCGCTGACTCTGTACTGACCATTGGACACAGCATGTTCCGTGGAAGGCTTGTGTGTGTGGGATGGTGGCACTGGATGTGCCTCCGTTGGGTGGGGGGCCATGCACAGGGCGGGTACGTCGATGATTGCGCATTGTTGGTCACGGTGGGTGCACCAACTAAGATGTGTTGCCCTGTGTTCAATTCCTATGTCCGCATGATGATGGACTGTGGATGTGGGCAGACTACACATTGGTCGATGTGCTGTCTATATGCATGTGCCTTCACACCAGGCACAGCTGCCCCTGCACATGTGACCCCTGCTGGACTCGCTGCTGGGTCTGTGGAGCTGATGCACCTTCTGCGCGTGGGGCGGACAGCTCTCCTCACTTCCCTCATTGCGCATGTCATGTCTTTGCCGCAGGTGACATGGATCATGGAGGGCCCACATGTACGCGTGGGTAGGCTACACATGATTGTTCACTGGTCGCCACCCCCAGTCAGTGTTTCGAATGGGAAGGTTGTCGTGCTGGTGGTATGTTCGATGTGGCGGATGGGCGGGCCTAGGTGCGGGCTTACATTCCGGACATGGGGGGTAGTCGGATTGGCGACTAGTTGCAGTACACACGGGACACGTCTCTTCCTTTCCACATCTGGGTCATCCCTTGTACTAACTGACAGTGATACAGTCATCTTCGCCCCAGCCCTCATGTCCTCCCCTCGCCCCCCAATATGCATGCTCACCTGCGAGGCTAGCGCTTGCACAGGCAGCCCCAAGCTCGCACCAGAGAGGGCAAGGAGTGTATGTGTGGGTCCAGGGTATGATGTGTGGCGGGACGCCCGTCCACCTGCGTGGTGCCCCAAATGGAGACCCGGCCTGCATGGACTATGCATCACAGTCTTCGCCTTCCGGATCCGCCACCTGCGACACCCAGTGGCTGTGGCTGCCCTTGCGGCCATGCCGCGTCCGTCTGTGGCTGATGGCCCACACATTCACTCTTTGGCCTCTCTGGGGAGGGCTCGGGGGTGGTGGCGCACGCGCTTGCACTTAGTCGCAATGGCATGTGGCGTGGTTGGTATGATGGGCAATGGATGGGATGGTGCGAGCCACCTCCCGTGACGTCAGTGCTGCTCGTGCTGTGGTGCGTCCCCTACACTTCCATTTGACTTGTGCCATGCTAGACGTTGAGGTTCTATTGCCTGCGTGATATGAGCAGGAGGAGCGCGAGGAGACCTCTCACACACCATGCTCCACTGCCATCCCGTGCCCTGTATCGCCTGTGCGGATTGACTATGTTGGGGTTACACCTGGTCGACTGGGGCTGTGTGTGCCTTGTCAAGGGGCATGGCGGGCGCACAACAGGATCCAGCTTGTCCACAGAGGGTGGGCTGAGGTGCGCCTGGTACCGCTTTGTACGTGTGCCCGGCTGCTGTGCACACACGTGTTCACTCCCCCGACAGGTGTCCTCTCACAATGCCCAGGGAAGCGGTGGTGTACTGTTCATGACCCCTCCCAACACGGCGTGCTCCAACTTGGCATGTGCGCATCTACCCGTCGCACCCACCCACCTGAGCACTGCGTCCATACGACTTCACACGACACATGTGTGTCTTCCACAGTAGTGCTACTCATTTGCGTTGACATCCAATACCAGTGGACTACATGGTCATGTCACGACTGCCGTGTACTTCACATACTCTCATCCTCTCTCATTCGTACTTGTGAAATGAGTCAGCGGAGACAGTTTTGGTTTCAAACATTATATTGAGTCTTCTGTCCTCTGTGATGCAGTATAGTGGACACTACTGGCAGCGGAATACATGTTGAGGATATACTGAGCATGATTACAAATGGGATAGGGTGTGGGGTAACATCTGCTTGGCCAAGGCTGTGCTAATGTACATTTACGTATAGCTGCGGAGCTGCGGACTTTGACACAGACGGTATACATGTAGCCTACCAGACCGCTCGGCATCATGGGCACAGTCCATCTCAGTTCCATGTGACAGGTTTGCTGCGGTTGTTCCTCATGCACGCGTGCATGTGAGATGACATCAGGGCATGTGCTTGCGTGCATGCAGCGGCGTGCCACTTGTTGTTGCACTGTGGTGGTTACTGGACATGTCACAGTCACTGGGGTCGTGTTGTTGTTGTATGCACTTGTCGTCCATGCAAAGGTCCTGGTATGGGATTCCCGGGGCGGGGGTGGGAGGGGTGCAGCACCCACAGACTCCAGGCGACCTATTCATGTCCACTGAGCGGTGTGTGTGTCCATGTGCGCTGGATCCATGTCGTGTCCTGGTTGTTCGTGCAGTTCCGTCCATGTGGGTGCGATACACAGAGCCCATGCCACTGCCTCCCACGATGCATGCGGTGTTCCTGGATGTGATGGGGAACAGTGTGCATGTCCCGGTCATATCCGATGTCATGGCGATGTCGTTGATGGTGTGGTTACAGTTGCCGGTCGTTTGGTATGGCTGTTGTGGTGGTGACTGGCCAGTCCGTGCGGAAGCTGAGCATGGGTGCGGGGTTGGACTTCATAGGTCACTCGGGGAACCTGCGTTGTGGTCCGACATATTTACAGGTTGTCAGGTATGCGATGCCGTCCAGCAGGGCTTCCATGTCATTGGTGGTGTACATGTTTGCCAGCCAATGAAGCGGATGGTGGCTCTCAAGGTGTTGTTCGTAGGTTGTCCCTTGGAGGACCATGATGGGGCATGCTGGGTGACATTCGATGTAGCTGTTCTCGATGATCCGTCGTGTGGAGGCACAGTGGTTCCATTTCAGTGCGGGTGCGATGTTGGCCACATACGCCATGCCCCCATAGGCAGAGCAGGCCCTGTCGTGTGCGTCCAGAGGGAGGAGTAGTGGTAGCAGGTCCGCCTTCAGACATGCCGGGTTGGAGAGGCATATCTCGACGGGATGCTGGTAGGGACACCTCCGACAGTAGAAGACGGGCATGACGCAGCTGAACAATGTGATGCGGTAAGTCAGTCGGTAACTTACGTTCAGCAGGGACAGGAGATCGCATCCCAATGTATGGCACAGGTTGGTTTTGTACAGCTTGAGCTGTTCGGCGTAGTTGGGTAGGTGTGTTGCGGTTGCCATTTCGCAGCGGTTCGTAGAGGTGGCGTGCTCCGGCTGTGTGTGCAGTCTGCAATGTGCACGCTCCGGGGTTGCTGTGAGCTCTGTGTAGTCGTGGGGAGACAGGACTTGTGTTCTGTTGGCTTGTTTGGAGGACACGGGCCCTCTTCCCACATGCTTCTCAGACAGTTCAAGGTCGGTGCTGTGTGACTCCTTCCAATTAACTTGCATGTGGCCGACATGGGGGAGTGTTTTCTTCTTTCTTCCCCGTCCGTTGTGTGCTTCTGTGATATGCGCTATCTGCCCTGTGGTCGGTCTCCTCGGCATGCCTGTGTTGGTCTATTCTTGGACAATGGCTGTATTCACCGGCTTCTGTCGTAGGGCTGTGGTTTCGGTGTTGGAATGGAAGGTCATTCAGTGCTGTCTGCTCTCCCTTGTGTGGGCGGCAGCCTGCCTTTCCGCTCTGCGTTGGGCCTTGTGTGTGGATGTAATTCTTGGGCCACCTGTTGTCGGTCCCCGGGCTCTTTGGTGTTCCGTTTCATGTGTCTTGTTCATATGTGCAGGGTGGTATGGGTTTTTCAGTGTGGTACTGGCGTTCCTCTTCCCGAAGGGGCCCTGCTTCTCCTAGTTGGTGTTGCCGCCGCTGTGTGCTTCGCCATGTTTGTTACACTGGGGTGTTTCCTGCTGTTGCGTGACTTCACTGACATGTGTGCGTCGGTTGTGTGGCGTTGGGTGTTGTCCGTGAATTGGGCGTTGGGGACATGTCTGTGGCCGGCCTGTCACGTGTCATGTGCGTTCGGGGTGGGGCTGATGTGTGTGCTGCTTGGTTGTGTCCCTGTGTCTGTGTGCGACGCATGCATGGCGCTGCGGTTGGCCTCTGCGTTGTGCGCATGTGTGGCGGCGTCATCGGCGCTTTGTGGCCGTGACGGGGTGGTTGGTTCCTAGTCCCAGGTGGTGTGTACACATGTGTTCCGCGATGTTAGGATTTGGCCTGTGTGTCATATGTGGATGCAATGGTGGATGTGTAGTGTACACGCGCTGGGGGGGTTGTCCGCTTTTTCCGCCCTTGCACTGTGTGCGCTGTTTGCGTGCACTTGTTGTGTGTGTGCCTACCTGCGTCTCCGCGGTACGTTGCGTCCTTGGTGGTGCATCAGCAGAAGCATGGGAAGGGCCTGCAGTGCTGGATTCATGCTCGGGATGCCGCTTCTTCGTTTTCCGTGCTCTGCGTCCGTGTTACCGCCTCTCTTTCACGTGCGGTGTCTCTTAGCCGTGGGAGCCGTTTGTTTGCGGCATCGTAATTTATACGCCGGGCGGGACGTGTTTCGTCGGACGGTGTGTGTCAGTTGTGCTGCGCCGCTACGTGTACGGGCGCACTTTGATGGCGGACGGTGTTGCTGGCTTGCCGGCGGTGTTTGGCCTACTTTACGCATCGTAATTGGACGGGCGTGTGGACTGCTGCGTGCCGGCGGTAACTGGTGGTTTTTGCATCCGCCAGCACGGCGGTTGTGCTTCCGCCCGCCATCGTAATGAGCCCCTAAATTATTTAAAATAAAATAAATAAATATAATGTAATACACAAATGTATAAGTACATATTTATTATATAGTTGTGAAATATTTTAATGCCTCATTAACATTTTTAAATTTAATGTAATAATCATATTTTATAGAAATATAACTAAATTAATTTTAATTAATTCTATACATCACTTTAATTAATTAGTAAGGCATAACAAACATTATTTGTTGTGTGAGTGAGAATTATTTTTTAAATTTAGACTTAAAAAATGTATCTTAATTTAGTTTAATACATTTCCATTGATTACATTTATTTAAAAATAAAGGGTCTGATTCACAAAGGGCCTCTGCATTCATGGTGGAGGTCCCCGCATTTGTGGGGGAGTCTACACACTCGGGGTGGAATCTCCGCAATGAGAATTCTCATTGTGGAGAATCCGTCCTGAGTGCCGCGACTCCCCCATGACTGCGGGGCCTCCGCCACAAGTGCAGAGGCCCTTTGTTAATCAGGTCCTTTTTTAATTAAACAGATAACATGAATGTATATTCATATTGAATATAAAAATATTAATATTATTTATTTTCCAGTTAAAAAAATCATTTATTAACATTTTCCCTATACTTTATCATAGAGAGACGCGGGGTGGGGGGAGGGATGGACCTTGCAGTTCCTGTGAAGCCTGGGGGACACTTCTAATTTTTGAGGGTGGAGGCCCCTCAAAACGGTGGAGGTAATTCCCTCCACCATCCTGAAGGAGTACCATCCATGCACCCATCTCTAATTCAGACCCTATGTTTGGTTATTCTTCTGTGTGCCAGACAGAGGCCTGGATGATGCTGAGTTGGCTGCAAGTGAACGGAGCCAAGAAGAATTTATTATTTGGGGCAAAACCATATCTTAAAATGAAATGTTATATACAGTCAGATCCAATTATTTTTAGCCACATAGTCCAACTTAAATACTGAGGGCCTTCTTGACAAATGTATACTAACACTTTAAGTTTACAAATGTTTGCTATTCACAAAGGAATTTACAAGCAGCATCTCGTAAATCCCTTTGTGAATAGCAAACAATTGTAAACGTACACAAAAGTGTAAGTTTACCTTTGTGAATCAGGCCCAAAGTGAATTATCTGCCCCACACCATCAACATGATTTTTTCTACAAGACTCCTTCAACTTGTCAGGCTCTGATTATTAACTCCTCATTCACCCATGGTTGGACTATAACAGCTCGTTCTACCTAGGAATGACAAAGAAATACAAGACCAAACAAAAGAGATCCCAGGCACGAGGGTTACCCCACTGCTGGGCTATGAAGTGGGGACCATGAGCTTTCACAATGAGGTTAGGCTGAAACGTATTATGTCTGAGGTTCAATTCATGACAGAGGTCTGTAACTAGATGCCTACAAGAGAAAGTTACACTCTCTTGTATCACTAGTTCCCTATGGACCATGCACTCTTAGTAAAAAAATGGTGGAATGCAATGCCAACATGCTCCTGGATAAAGAAACCATCTGTACCATGAAGGTATTGTTCAAGACTAATTTATCAAAAACTCATGTAGCCGGAAAACCCACTAGATGTATGGCTAGAAACTGCATCAATTGTATTGTGCACAGTACATGTGTCATCACATCAAGTAACGTCATTAGTGTTAGTAGAAAGGATTACCTTAGACATTGCTTTCAAAGAATATCCACAGTTATTTTTTTTTTGTCCTTATTTGTGCAATAAGTAAGTAAGAAGATCGTAGGTTCCCTCTTTCAAACTTTGCCAACCAGGTTCGTCCCTCAACTCTCAATTAGAGTAGAGGTGATCCTGCCTTCTCATGAGAGTCCATCCTTCTATTTCCCAGTCCAGTGGAAAGTTTTGCTTGTGGATCCTCCACAGCAGATCCCCCGAATAATGCCTTACTGCCATAGTACATAATCATTAGACTTCCCATTCTTCCAAAAACTCCCTGTTAAGTACATAATTCCTTATTTCTATTCCAGTCCCATATATCCCAAAAACCAGTTCTCTAACTTTGCTCTCTACTACAGTCCAGCTTATTAATCCTCAGTACTGATGTTAGCCATTCATACAGTGTTGAAGGGCTACTAAGAATCCATTTTATGAATATCTCCCGCCTGTTGAACTAAAAATCATGTTTTTGCATTGCTTTGTGTAGGTTAGCATTCGTGGCGCCATTTTGTGTCTGGCCGCCATTTTATATCATAATCGAAACCTATCTATTGCTACTTCCGAGAAACGACTGTCTCTGAGTTATGTTTCTTCAGAGCTGAGTTCTGCTACACTAATGAATGTGCAGTTCTTATTAGCGCATACCTTTCTCATAAGATATGGGCCTTCTCCCACTAGTCTGAAGACGGGCCCGACTGCAGTGGCTTTGTAGCTTTGTAAGATATGAGTACTGAGATCGTTTTTTTTCCTTTTCTCTTTCATTTGTATTGCTTCGCAGCACCTGCCTGGAAAATTCCACTATGGGCGTGTTTTAGCCCAGTTACGAAATGTACTAAAGAACAAGTTACTTACCTTCGGTAACGCTTTTTCTGGTGGATACAATATCTGCCTGTGGATTCCTCACCTTTTGAATATCCCCCTGCGCTAGCATTCCACGGAATCTTTTCGTAGCTCCTTCGCGCCGACGAGGTCGTCACGAAGCCATGGCTCCGCGCGGGGCTCCGCATGACGTCACTGGAGCCATAAGAAGACCACGTCGGCGTGATGACGTCAGTTCCACCCATTTTTTCCGTGCCACCGAGGCAAAACGGGCGAACCGACCACATAGACAATACATATCAAGTATATAGGTTTCATACAGATACACACAGTGTATAATAAAATAAGAAAGTTTGAATTTCAAACAAGGTAACAATGAAACAAATGAGGCAACCAAATCTTGAGTACATATAAATACATCAACAGTTAATACCTCAGCTTTTATGGTATAAAAGGGTGGACAACGGGGAGGCGGGTGGGTCAGTGAGGAATCCACAGGCAGATACTGTATCCACCAGAAAAAGCGTTACCGAAGGTAAGTAACTTGTTCTTCTGATGGATACATCTGCCTGTGGATTCCTCACCTTTTGAATAGAATCCCACAGCAGTACCTCACCCGGAGGAGGGTGTCCACCCTTCTATACCAAAAAGTCCTGCAAAACAGAGCGAGCAAAATGGCCATCCCTCCTCACATCGGAATCTAGGCAGTAGTGCTTCGCGAAAGTGTGGAGGGAGGCCCAAGTTGCCGCCTTACATATATCCAGTACAGGAACACCTCTAGACAAGGCAGAAGTAGAGGACTTAGCCCTGGTAGAATGAGCTCTAATACCAACAGGAGGCTCCTTTCCAGCGAGTGAGTAGCAAATCTTGATGCACAAGATGATCCATCTGGATAAAGTGCGCTTGTGCACCGCCTTGCCCTTCATGCGACCAGCATATCCAACAAAGAGCTGGTCATCTTGGCGAAAGTCCTTCGTTCTGTCCAAATAAAAGCTAATCGCCCTCTTTGGATCCAAACGATGAAGCCTCTCCTCCTCCTTGGATGGGTGAGGGGGAGGATAGAAAGTAGGAAGGGTAACAGACTGACCAAGGTGGAAAGGAGTCACCACCTTAGGCAGAAAAGCAGCCCTGGTCCTAAGTACCAACCTTTCAGCATGTATGGTCAGAAAAGGAGGTTTACAGGAAAGAGCCTGAAGCTCACTCACCCTCCTAGCCGAAGTGATAGCCACCAGGAAGATCGTTTTAAAAGATAGAAGCCTCAACGGACAACTATGCATAGGTTCGAAAGTTGAACCCATTAAAAAAGAAAGAACCAGATTCAAATCCCACTGGGGCATAATAAAAGGAGTGGGAGGAAACATGTTTGTCAGCCCCTTAATAAACCTTAAGACTATAGGAGACTTAAATAAAGAAGGCTGATCAGGCAAACACAAAAATGCCGACAAAGCCGACAAATATCCCTTAACAGTGGCCACAGCACAACCCTGCCGGGCCAAATGAAGGGAAAAACAAAGAACATCAGAAAGACGGGCTTTTAAGGGATCAATAGATTTCTCTCCGCACCACTTGACAAATTTTGACCACCTATAAGAATAGACAGATTTGGTGGAGTGTCGCCTGGCCGATAGTATAACATCCACCACGTCAGGCGGGAGAGAAAAAGAATTCAGGTTGCCCCGTTCAATCTCCAGGCATGAAGGTGCAGGCTCTGGAGGTGGGGGTGAAGAACCTGCCCCTCCGACTGCGAGAGGAGGTCTACCCTGAGAGGGAGACGGAGCGGAGGGTGCGACGAGAGGTGAAGAAGGTCTGTGTACCACACCCTTCTTGGCCAATCCGGGGCGATCAAAATGACTTGGGCCCGGTCTTGGCGAATCTTCCTCAGGACCCGAGGAATCAAGGGTATGGGAGGAAACGCATAAAGGAGTTGCGAGCTCCAACTCAACTGAAACGCGTCCCCCAACGCTCCCTGCCTCGGAAACTGGAGACTGCAGAATGACGGGCAATGCGCGTTCTCTAGAGTGGCAAACAGGTCCACCCGAGGAGTCCCCCACGTCTGGAAGAGGTGTCGAACTTCCTCTGGATGAAGCCTCCACTCGTGGTCGGCGGAAAACTGCCGACTGAGACTGTCCGCACGAACGTTCAGCACCCCGGCCAGATGATTCGCCATTAAGCAAATCTGATGATCCTGTGCCCAGGACCAGAGCCGTAAGGCCTCTCTGCAGAGACGGTACGACCCTACTCCTCCCTGCTTGTTGACATACCACATCGCGGCCGTGTTGTCCGTCAGGACCTGAACTGACCGACCGCGAAGGGAAGGGAGAAATGCCTTGAGCGCCAAACGTATCGCCCGCAATTCCAGAAGGTTGATGTGAAACAACCTTTCCTCCGGAGACCAAAGACCCTTGATCTCCAGATCCCCCAGATGTGCACCCCACCCTAGGGTAGAGGCATCCGTTACCACTGTGGCCACAGATGGAGGAAGATGAAAGGGCTTTCCTTGAGACAGATTGCCCTCCACACTCCACCAAGACAGACCCGCTGCAGCTTCTCTGGAGATCCTCACAGACTCCCTGAGATCTCCATTGTGTTGATACCACTGCCTGCGGAGACACCACTGGAGTGCCCTCATGTGCCAGCGTGCATTTGTGACCAGCAGGATGCAGGAAGCGAACAGACCAAGCAGGCGAAGGACCTTCAGAACTGGAACGACCGCTCCATTGTGAAACAAAGGGATCAATTCCTGAATGTCGAGAATCCTCTGTGGTGGTGGAAAAGCTCAACACACAGTGGTGTCCAGTACTGCCCCTATAAACAGGTTGCGCTGAGAGGGCACCAGGTGAGACTTGGGTACATTTATTGAAAAACCCAATTTGTACAACAGCTGGGCTGTAACCTGCAAATGGTGACTCACCATCTCCGGAGACTCTGCCTTCAACAGCCAGTCGTCCAGGTAGGGGAAAACTGGAATCCCCGACCTCCTGAGATGAGCTGCCACCACCGCCATCACCTTGGTGAAGACTCGAGGTGCGGTAGTAAGACCAAACGGAAGGACCGCAAACTGGTAGTGTTGCGACCCAACCGTGAAACGGAGATACTTCCTGTGCGACTTCAGGATGGGAATGTGGAAATACGCATCCTGTAAGTCAATAGACACCATCCAGTCCTCTTGTTGCAGCGCCTGAAGAACCTGCGCTAGAGTTAGCATCTTGAACCTCTCCTGCCTGAGAAACAGATTCAAGATTCTGAGGTCCAGGATGGGACGTAACCTGCCATCCTTTTTGGGAATCAGGAAATACCGGGAGTAGCATCCCCGACCCCTCTCCTGCTCCGGAACCACCTCTATTGCACCCTTTTGTAACAGAGCAAGAACCTCCTTCTGAAGGAGAAGTAAATGATCTTCCGTGCAAAACCCCTGACAAGGAGGGTAAGGTGGGGGAAATTCCTTGAAGGGAAGAGCGTACCCATTTTCTACAAGATCTAGAACCCAAAGGTCCGAAGTTATTAATTTCCAATCTTGTAGAAAATGGGTAAGACGGCCTCCCACAGGACCTACATGATCCAGGATGGCGGATCTAGGGCTGCCTTGCTGCATTACCAGGAGGGGTCGGGGAGGTAGAGGAGGAAGAGGAAGAGGGATGTCGTCCAGATCCACGAAAGCGACCTCTGCTTTTACCTTTGTAGGCCCTATACAGAGGGTTTTGCTGCTGCTGTTGCTGCTGAGGCTGACGGGAACGAAAGGAAGATTTCCCAAACCCACGGTACCTCTTGAATCCAAAGCCTCTTGACTGTGCTTGAAGGCCCAAGGACTTTGCTGTGGCCTTGCTGTCCTTAAATCTCTGCAACGCAGAGTCCGCTTTTTCTCCAAAAAGCTTAGAGCCATCAAAGGGAGATCCAGCAGCGCAGCTTGAACATCCGGTGAAAACCCTGAAGACCTCAACCATGCGTGCCTTCTAGTGGCAACAGAGGAGCCCATTACCCTTGCCACCGAATCTGCCGTGTCCAGACCCGACTGGATTACCTGGCGAGCAGCCGCCTGAGAGTCCGCCAAAACCTCACTTAAATTGTCCCTGTCCGTGTCAGACAACTTCGGGAGAATCTTCTTGGCAGAGTCCATAAGGGCATGAATGTATCTGCCCAACAAACAGGTGGCGTTGGTGGACTTTAAAGCCATGCTGGCTGAAGAAAAGACTTTCTTCGCAGACTGCTCAAGCTTTTTAGAATCTCGGTCCGACAGGGCCTGAGGAAAAGAACCCACAGACTGCTTTGAGCACGATGCCTGGACCACCAAACTCTGAGGCGATGGATGAGAGGAAAGAAACTCAGGGTCCCCAGGTGCTGGTCTATATCGCCTAGAGACTGATCTAGAGACTGCAGGAGCTGAAAGAGGGTTACTCCAAACCTCCAGAATTGGTTCCATCAGGGCATCATTGAAGGGCAAGAAAGGCTCCACCACCAAGGTAGGAGAATGAAGAACCTCCGTCAGAAGATTCGGCTTGTACTCCGCTGAGGGAAGCTGCAGGTCTAACAGTTCAGCCGCCTTCCTGATGACTACATGGTAAGGAGCCAACTCCCTTGAAGGAGAAACTTTCTGCGAGTCAAAAACTGGCTCAGGTGAGAAATCCAATCCACTTGCTTCACACAAGTCTTAACACAAGTCCTCAGACTCATTAATCTCACCCTCTTCCATCTCACCAGCTTGATATTGCTCCTCTTCAATAAGCCGTTGCGCCTCCCTTCTGGAACGCATCCTTGGCTGCGGCGTCGACGGCGCCATCAGCGACGTCGATGGCTCCGGCAGCGGCGTCGAAGACGGATCCGCGACAGCAACCCGCGCCGCACGGACCCGAGAAGAAGGGACGCCAGATGGAGCCGGAGACTGATCATACGGCGTCGACATCTTCGGCGCCGGAAAGTGCCAAGACGGCGTCACAGGCATATAAGGCATAAAGGGTGCCGGGGGTAATGTTGCGGCACACCCAAATTAAATGCCAATGGGCCCATGGGACCCGAAGGTGCTCCAGAGGGGCAAGTGGCTCTGGCAAAGACCCCATACATCGCGTTCAAAAACTGCGATGGATCCGAGCCTGGCGCCGGGAAAGAAGGAAACTGCGCCGGTTCGACTTCCGAGAGCGGAACCTCCTGGGCCGGGGTCACAGGAACCACAGGCGACGCCACAGGAACAGCAGGAGCCGCATCATCCATCGGAGCCGGAGAACCCACCGACGCCGGAGACTGCGCCGGTGAACCCACATAATGAGACCGGGCCGGAGACCTTTGTGGAGAGACGGAAGGAGAAGGAGAGACAAAGTCCTTGGCACGACGTCGAGGAGCCGGAGAAGGCGACTTCGAGGTTCGAGGCTTCGACGACCGACGTCGAGATCCATGCCTCTTCTTCTTCTTATGCCTTCTCTTCGACCCATGCGAAGTCGACGACTCCGACTTCGATCTTTTCCGACCCCTTTTCTCCTTTCTCACCTTCGACAAGTAGAGCTTAGCCTCCCTTTCCCTCAAAGCCTTCGGGTTCATCTTTCTACACGACGAACAGCCTTCGACATCGTGGTCGCTCGAAAGGCACCAAAGGCAGTCCTCATGCGGGTCCGTGATCGACATATGACCTCCGCATTCCTTGCAGGGCTTGAAACCCGACTTCCTTTGAACAGACATCTCGAAAAGGATAAAAACAAATCCAAGAAACAAAGTAACAAGACAGGAGAGTCCCAGAAAATCCGTTAGCGTCGACAGCGCGGAAAAAAGGGAACTGACGTCATCACGCCGACGTGGTCTTCTTATGGCTCCAGTGACGTCATGCGGAGCCCCGCGCGGAGCCATGGCTTCGTGACGACCTCGTCGGCGCGAAGGAGCTACGAAAAAATTCCGTGGAATGCTAGCGCAGGGGGATATTCAAAAGGTGAGGAATCCACAGGCAGATGTATCCATCAGAAGGCATCTCTATGCTTGTGGACTTTAGTCCCTCTGCAGCACTCCTAGTGATTGGGCAGACAGGGCTCCGCACTGAGTGTACTTTGTACCTTGAATAAACAATTACTGGTTTGTATTCTCTACTGACTGACCGACTCTTCATTTGGTATGGAAGGCTGAGAGGTGGTCGTGAGTGACCCTAATCGGGGCACTTCCTTCAGTTGGCACCCGAACAGGGACTCCATTGTGTGAGTGACCCATCCCCTTCCGCAGACGAACGGGAGGCCGAGGCCATCTTTGGGTCGGACGGACGGATCAGGGATCCCTGCACGAAGCGTTCCTAACACTCGCAGCTGCTTCTTCTGTCCCACCGGACAGTGCCTTGCCCAGTGGTCATCCCGACTGGAGTCCTGAACGGCGAAACCCTTGGACCTGACCGTTTGGTCTGAAGAGCCGACAGTGGAGAATACCTTTGTTTGACCTGTATATATCAGGTGAGTTTGTTTTTGTTCTTTGTGGATATGGTACCATTTTGGTTTGAATTTGGTACGGTCTAAAGACCGCCTTTGGGACAAATTCAAAAGACAATGTGATGTGGAGGAACAGATATCCAAAGTATTCGCAATAGGGTACATTTAATTACTCCTATGCATAGGATCCTAATCCCATCAAGTTCAAATATATTTTTAATAAATCACATTCATTATTCATTCCTGGTCCAAACCATATTTTATTTCTTATTTCATATCTGGTTAAGACTAATGATCTTTTTTTCTGCCAATATTAGAAAAGATAATCAAACAAAAATATATACACCATACATATAAAACACATACAAAATTACAACAAGTTTTTTACAACAAGTGTCCGTTCATAAAAGTATGTTGTGATCCACTGTGAGGTAACCCTTATGCACAAGTGAGGTATCTTCTCCACCTCAGACCAAACCTTTTTATGTGCAAGTCCATAAATATATATCAATTTAATATTCAACGGATTCCTCCTTTTCCAGTTGTCTACGCGTTTCAGCCCTTCTATTTGGGCCTCATCAGGACAGGGGTACGAGGAACAACTTAAAGATGTCGTGTAGTTGCCAAAATTTAGGGCAACGGCAATTCCTGGCATCAAAAAGCGTAGTCACACTGGTTTTATTCCAGTCTCAATTCTGTCACAATGCTCAAGTTAGACAAATATCCGGGCTAATTTTTTCTTTTTTCAGCACACTCTACTTCATAGCGTGTGGCCATATGCAAGACTTTCTCCTATTATGCCCGAATCTCCGCGTGCGCCTAGTGCACTGCAACGCCGCGTACAAAAGCATCCTTTGGGACAAAAGCAATTGCAATTGTTTTGCTAGGCATAAAATAGTGAACTTGTTTTCTTTTGATAATGCCTAGTTTTAGTAAACTGTTTGCCTTGTGCTGTTGTTGTTGTTCTACTGATGCTCGATTGGAAGAAAGCCAACCGGCGCCTCCAGAAGGCACTCCGAATTTTGATATGTATGTGAAACATGGTCTTGGCCCTATTATGTTTAGTACATTATGGCACAAATATACGAGGGACAATGTCGAGTTGCAGTGTCCACTGACAGGTACTTTTGATGAACAAAAGATTGAGTATTTACAAGAACAGTTATTTAAGAAACGAAGTAGGCAGTCTATGTTTGATTCCCTCAGAACGTGGCAAAAGGCAGCTAAGCAGAGATGAATGAAAGCAGAGAAAGAAGCCCTGAAGGGAAGGATGCAGATGTTGACCCAGAAGGCTGTAGCATATGATAGGGAAAAACAGGAGAAGGGTATGGAATGTGAAGATAGAAGGTTTCGAATACATATTGATAAATCGTATGTAGTTCAGGAAGAAGATGACACTTTTGTGGAAGAATTGTTAGACACCCGACCCCCGCCTCCATATGCTCCACAACAAATATACCCTACTGTTCCGGTGCCATCACAGCCGCCTGTCACAGTTGCGTCTACTGTGTTTGTTCCTGTGTCTACTGCTGTTGTTTCAACGGCTGTGGCTTCGGCTCCTCCTCGTTTTTCTGTGTCTTTGCCGTTTGTGGCAACTGTGACTGTTAGTACCCCTGCCACACCTATTGTCTCAGCGTCTCTCTCTCCAGCGCTGTCGCCTGCATCGCAACCATCCGCGACGTTAGTGCCTGGCACTTCTGTTGCTTCTACCACTATGATTTTTCATCCTCCGACATTGGTAAGTAGCGGGACACCGATACGTGGATTTGAGGATAGGGATTGGACGAAAATTCAAGTCTGCATGGGACCGTGAGTCCGATCAGAGGTGGGAGATGATGAGAAGCAGCTAATAGCTAATCAGGCTGCACAATGGGCTCGTAATCCTATTTATAGTGTAGAGGATGTTTGGGCGACTATGAAAGATTTTGAACACTTCATACAGCAGCATGCCCTTAAACACATGTGTGCAACATTAATTGTTCTTTGGCAACAGTATTTTGAAGCGGAAGCGCCCCAAATTTTATATGACATTAGAGATTGGGTCTATATTAGTGAAATGGGGCCAGAACAAGTTTTTTCTAATGTTACGACAATAATAGCTTATAGGGGAAGACTACATGAGAAAAGTCCAAGGTCAGTGTCCCAGTTTCCAATGAGAGAGTTTCATCCCATATATCACCCTGAGATACCAGAAGTAACAGATGGCCGTGGCAATGTTACTCGAGCGGCAGTGGCGGCCAGGTTTCAGGAGCAATGGGTTTATACTCCGTGGAAAAGAAGTGAAGTATTGTCTATTAAGACTCAATTACCTGATCCTAGGAAAAGTCCCACTGCATATTATAAAGAATTGACCGAAGCTGCTTCTTCCACTGTAATGACTCTTGCTGATATTGAAATGTTCTTTGGTTTATTAGTTCCGGTTGATATTTGGAGGCAAGTACATACACAAGATCATGCTGTGGAATTGGGAGGTACATGGGATCAAATTAAAGCATGGGACCGGGAGAGAAAGCCAGGTGAGAAGCCTCAAGCAGAAATTTTAGCGTTGCCAGGGCGCATAATTACGTATATGCATTCTCTTATTCCGCCAAGAAAGGTGGATTGGGATAAATTGTCAGCATGTCGACAGAAGAAAGATGAGAGTGTGTCTGATTTTTTCACTCGATTTGAAGGTATATTTTTGGATTATAGTGGACCGGATTTGTCCATTGTTTGTCAATAGATTTGTTTTCAATCTGCTTCCTGAAATAGCGACTCAATTGCAGGCTTCTGAAAGCACCTGGTCTACCGCTTCCCCTTCTGTTATTCTGAACATGGCACAGTATTATGAGCATAGGGATAATGAGGAAAAGGAGAGGACGGAGAAGAAGCATAAGGATTTGAAAACAAAGGTGTTGTTACAGCAGGCTTTTAGAGGGAACAGCAGAGGACGTGGTGGTCCTGCCCGACAGCTTCCACGCACAAGTAGGCAACACAATACTATGCCTTTGGGGCCGAATCAGTGTGCGTACTGTAAGGAGGAGGAACATTGGCGGAGTGAGTGTCCTGTGCTTTTGCAGAGGGTGGCGGTCCCTAGAGGACGAGGTCCTCGTGGATGGGGTCATGGAGCTGGAGGGGCTGATAGAGGTCAAAATGCTGCAGCCGCACAGGGTTGTTCTGATAATAATTATTTTGATGACCCTCGTGAGGGGCAGTATTATCATGATGATTATGATAAGGATGAGGTGACAGGAATGTCCTACAGTTAGGACAGCCAGGGACAGAGTGGGGGACCAGTTCCGATACTTGTAGATCAGCGTGGCCCTTATGTTACAGCGGAACTGCAAGGTTCAACGAAGGAATTTCTGGTAGACACAGGTGCGACAAAAATCTCTGTTTCTCGAAATATGGTCCCTGGGGCATCTCTGTCTGGCCATAATAATGTTTCAGTAGGTTTTTCTGTTGTACCGGTTGTGATCCCCATTTCAAAACCTCTTGCATTGACTATTGGTCCTTTTACTGTGGATTCGCCATTTCTGTTGACATCTAATTGTGGTGAAAATTTGATGGGTTTGGATTTATTGCAGAAATTGCATGCTACGATTTATTGTTCCCCGGCAGGTGTCTATATGACAATGGGTCCAGATGTAGCACGTGCTAAACAGTGTTTGTCCAAAGATGCGCCCCTCCCTATTGAATTTAAAGATGTGCCGCCCACCTTGTGGGCGACAGGTGATACAGATGTGGGACTGTTGCAGATACCACCAGTTTCAATACAGGTTAAGGATGGCGCTATTTTGCCCCGTATTCCCCAGTATAAAATCCCGCAGGCAGGTGAGCGAGCCTTGTTGCAAATTATTCAGGACTTGATTAAGAAGGGAGTGGCAGGGGAAACATCTGCCAATATTTGTAATAGTCTTATTCTTCCTATTCTTAAAAGGACACCTTCAGATTCTTCTAGTGATCATGAGGATGTTTATCGTTTTGTGATTGATTTGCGTGAGGTTAATAAAATAGTGGTTCCCCAGTTTCCAGTGGTTCCGGACATTACTACTCTTTTGACAATGATTCCTTCTACCGCTAAATTTTTCTCTGTCATTGATTTGAAACATTTATTCTTTAGTATCCCTATTCATCCAGATAGCAGGTATTTGTTTGGGTTTACACTCGCTGGTAGGTGCTTTAGGTTCTGTCGAGCTCCTCAGGGCTGTACTGAGAGTCCAAGTATTTATAGTCAGGCTTTAAAGAACCAATTGGATTCCCTTTTGCTTCCTCCAGGTAATGTATTGGTGCAGTATGTTGACGATCTCCTCATCGCTTCTGATACAGAGCAGTGTTGTAGAGACAGTACAGTTAAATTGTTGTTGCATTTGGCCCAAAATGGACATAAAGTTTCTCTTTCTAAATTTCAGTATTGTCGACAGGAGGTCACCTATTTAGGTCACCTACTGTCGAAGGAGGGTAAGAGGCTGACCCCAGAGCGTATCAGTACCATTGTAAAAATGCCAATTCCACAGACTCAGAAAGATGTGCGCGCTTTCATAGGTATCACCTCCTACTGTCGCCAGTGGATACCTAACTATTCCTTATTAATCAAACCCTTGCTTGCTCTAACCACTAAAGATGTGCACGAGCCCCTGCCTTGGACGCCTGAATGCCAGCAGTCTTTTGAGCATTTGAAAACTGCACTTTGCTCAGCTCCAGTACTTGGCACCCCTGATTATACTAAATCATTTGTATTGTTCGTCCATGAGATGTCTGGTTGCGCGCTTTCTGTTTTAACACAAAAATTTGGAGATAAGCAACGGCTGTGTGCTTATTTCTCTGCTGTTCTTGACCCTGTCGCACGGGCCCTCCTGAGCTGTCTAAGAGCGGTCGCGGCTGTGGCCGTCTCGATAAGACAATCGGCTGGACTCATACTTGATACTGATCTCACAGTCATGGTACCCCATGCTGTGGACACACTTTTGAACAAAACAAAGACACAGCACCTCACCAGTGCACGTCTGACTGGCTATGAATTAACATTGTTTGCAAAGCACATCACGATTAAAAGATGTGCCACTCTGAATCCAGCCACTTTACTGCCCCTCCCTTCTGAGAATCATGAAATTGATAAACATGATTGTATCTTCCGAAAGGAAGAAGAGACGAAAGGACGGGTAGACTTGACTGATGTTCCCTTATCTGACCCACAAGGGGAACTATATGTAGATGGCTCTTGCTTTAAATTACCAGATGGCACTACAGCTGCTGCGTATGCTATCACCACGCTGCGTACAGTAGTTGAGACATCCAGAGCCTCCTATCAGTCAGCTCAAGCTGCTGAGCTTGTTGCCTTAATACGAGCATGCGAATTGAGTGAGGGACTGGTTATCAATATTTATACTGTCAGCCAGTACGCTTTTGGAGTCGCACATAATTTGGGGCGACTCTGGGCAGAGAGAGGGTTCCTTACTTCGCATGGCACCAAGATACAACATGGGCATCTTATATTGAGGCTTTTGTCTGCTTTGACGCTTCCTACGAGATTGGCTATAGTAAAGTGTAGTGCCCATCGGAAAGTCACTGACGATGTAGATAGGGGAAATGCTTTTGCTGATCAGACAGCTATGGAAACAGCCCACACTAAAATGAAAAGAATGTTTGTAGCAGGTCCCGCTAGGTGGGTGCCTGAAGCTACCATGTTTGAGGATACCCTTAAAAATGTGAAGGAAATACAAAGTGAGGCTACAATAGAGGAATTAGCAATTTGGCAGGAAAGTACAGAACAATTTAATGATATGGGGTGTTGGATTGATAAGTCAGGAAAACAGAGATGGATGTTACCAGATGCATATGTTCTTCCTGTAGTTACAATGGCTCATGGCCCAGCTCATATTAGTGTGAAGGGAATTTGCAAGTTACTAGACCATGTATGGCAGAATGATAACATTTCGAATACGGCCGCACATTTAGTGAAGTATTGTATGGTGTGCATGATGCACAATCCTGGTAAAGGTACCCCTACACCGCCCGGTAATTTTGAACCACCTACTTTTCCTTTTGATGTTCTCCAGATGGATTACATCGAACTGGAGAGGTGCAATAATTTGAAGTATGTTTTGGTGGTTGTTTGCACTTTCAGTAAATGTGTTGAGGCTTATCCCACTAAAGATAATACAGCGGTTATGACTGCAAAGGTACTCCTGAAGGAGTTCTTTCCTCATTTCGGCTTGCCCCATTTGCTCTGGAGTGATAATGGAAGTCATTTTAATGCTAAGGTAAACTAGCTCATTTGTGATGGCTTGAGTATCAAGCAAACATTTCATGCTGCCAATCACCCACAGTCAGCAGGTTTGGTTGAGAAGTACAATGGTACTCTTAAATTAAAATTGGCAAAAATTCAGGAGACTACAGGGTTACAGTGGCCGGATGCCTTACCATTAGCTCTTTTGTCAACAAGAACAACGGCACATTCTAGAACAGGATTGTCACCATACGAGGTCGTGTTTGGACGCCGGGCAAATGTCTGGGGCGTCCCCCGCCCTCGGCGGTTTTCAGATATTGAGTATCCATTGTTAATAGATTACCTTTGCCAGTTAACTGAAAATCTGCGTTCTATTCACCAACAGGTCCGAGAGTCCCTACCCGCTACACCAGAGGGGCCCGGACACGATATCCAGCCTGGGGTCTTTGTGTTGCTACGCAACTTCCAGCGGAACAAGAGTTTGGAGCCGCAATGGAAGGGACCGGAACAGGTCCACTTATCTACGCGTACTGCTGTTAAAGTCACCGGCCGGAAGAACTGGGTGCACGCAAGCCACTGCCGCAAGGTCCCTCTTCCCCTGCCCTATGACCAGTGGGTGAAGGATGGAGTCGGGGACTCGGAGTGCGAGCTAGTGCCCCAATTCGTCCCTTTTAGTGATGCAATGTTGACCTGGACCAAAACAGATGAGGAAAATGATGAAATGATGAAGTGCTGAATGCAGTGGTTCCTCCAGAAACACGAGCAATTCAGGAACCCCTTTTTGTTGACCCTTCTGTGCCTGGAGTCACTAGGTACAATTTACGTCCCCGGCTGAAAGACAGTGTACCAAAGGAGAAGTCAGATTAAGTAGGGATGGACTGTGTAAGTTAATGTGTACTTTGCTACAGTACCAACGGAGTTAGCTTAGGGCGATGTGAGATTTGTGGGCTGCTTGAACATTGGACAGGATAGTATAAAAGTATTCCCTTAAAGGGGGGATACCTTATCCTGCTCGACGCAGGGAACCTGAGCTTAGGACAGAGCAAGCTCCACCGCTGGTGCTCAAGAGCGCCAACGTTTTGATGAACAATAGGAGCCTGTACCAGTGAGGCTCTTACAGACACTGGGAACTTGTGTATTCCTTTTACTGGCATCCCGCCCCTTTGTTTTATTATTCATTATGCATCCTTTTGGCAGAATGGTTGCTGATGAAGAGCAGCCAGTGATTTCCCCTGTTCATACACAGGTATGTTGGTCGAATAAAAGAAAAATGCTGTGTGCTATCTTTGTGATTTTACTGTTATTGATTTTAGGTGGGGTGTCCCGGGTTTTTGAACGAGATCAGATTGCCCCGTCAAATGTTGAGAATAAGGTCATTCCTTCAATTCGTACAAAAAGGACAACCCCAAGTAATGTATTTTTGAACATGCACAAAAGATTTTTTGGGACAGGTATAGCTTGTTATCCTACATACCCATTGTCACTTGTTAATTACACGTATACTCGCCCAGCCCACTTCATAGAGGTAAGGGGAGAGTTTGGTATGGGGTATCCTGGCCCTTGTCTGTATTACCGAAAGCCACGAGGGAAAGGGTACCCGGGGTGTGACAATACCACGTATTGTGATAATATGTATATGGAAGAGCAGAATATCACCCTGGTGGGCTGGCATTACCAAGATTTGACGGTTACTCAAAAGGCTGGATATTACCCTGCATGTTGTCCGATAATTAATAGTACTGACACATTTTTGTATGTTAACTGTTCTGGAGTAATACTGTTTAAGAACACAATGTCTTTAGCGAGGAAGGAGGATCTGAATACCTCCAGAATGAATACTAGATATGCTCCTGTGGATTATCAAGGTCCAATATATGCACATCCAGGATTTTACTTTTTGTCTAATGGTACATACCCGAATGTTCATAATGGTACAAACGATGTTGCCTTAGGAATGGTCCTTCCCCTAGGTGTACCCTGTAAGTATAGCAAGCCTAGTATAAGATGGGTGAAAAGAACATTGACAGCAGAGTTTAGCGACGGAGTGACAGATTTAGAAGTTAATAATTATATCAATGGTATCACTTTTGGATATATTCTTTCTTCCATTATTTCCTTTGGTAGTACTGCAATGGCCCGGGGTGAAAGAGCTAGAGAATATTTTGGATGTAAGTTGCAGATATTATCTAACTCCACAGTAGCAACCTTGCGTGATATCACCACCCAATTGGAAAGTATGCGGATATATTCCGAACAGACTAGATATGCTATTGATTTCATTTTAGCTAAGAGTGGTGGTGTGTGCGCTGTAGTAGGAGACTAGTGTGTAGTCGGGATCACTAATATGGAAAAGCACATTACCCAGCACTTTCTGGATATCCTGGAAAATGTTAAAGGAATGGAGAGCTGGAATTGGAGTTGGTCAATTTTTGGTGGGTGGGGATGGATTCTTGAAAGGGTGATTTATTTCACTGTGATTCTGATAGTCTGTTGTGTTTTAGTCCAGTGTCTCCCCTTATGTTGTTCTTATTGTACCACTATTCTTGCTCCTAAGAGAATGGCAATTCATGATACCAATGCAACAATTATGATTCAAAAGGAGATCGAAGACCTCATGCAGATTGATGAGGGTATCTTCGAGACTACTTCCCTCCTTACTATTCCTCTTCCTGAAGATGAAAATATGGAGTGCTCTTAGATATGTATTCATGATTCGTTGATTTATGTGCCTTTTTCTTTATTACACAAAATTACTTAGCTCATACTAAAAGGAGGGTCTGTTGAACTAAAAATCATGTTTTCGCATTGCTTTGTGTAAGTTAGCATTTGCGGCGCCATTTTGTGTCCAGGCGCCATTTTGTATCATAATCGAAACCTATCTTTTGCTACTTTCGAGAAACGACCGTCTCTGAGTTATGTTTCTTCGGAGCTGAGTCTGCTACACTAATGAATGTGCTGTTCTTATTAGCGCATACCTTTCTCATAAGATATGGGCCTTCTCCCACTAGTCTGAAGACGGGCCCGCCTGCAGAGGCCTTAGACTTTGTAGCTTTGTAAGATATGAGTACTGAGATAGTTTTTTTTTCTTTTTCTCTCTCATTTGTATTGCTTCGCAGCACCTGCCTGAAAAATTCCACTATGGGCGTGTTTTAGCCCAGTGACGAAATGTACTAAATGCATCTTTATGCTTGTGGACTTTAGTCCCTCTGCAGCACTCCTAGTGATTGGGCAGACAGGGCTCCGCTCTGTGTGTACTTTGTACCTTGAATAAACAATTACTGGTTTGTATTCTCTTCTGACTGACCGACTCTTCATTTGGTATGGAAGGCTGAGAGGTGGTCGTGAGTGACCCGAGTGACCCTAATCGGGCCACTTCCTTTACGCCTAGCGAGTAAAATTAATACAAATAGTAAGCTTTTTTGTCTATTGTTTAAGGTTTCTGCACATACACAGAGCTATGCACAGGAAAATGGGACCCCGGAATACAGTGGTTTGCCACCATATACCGTAGCACCCAAAAACCCCAACCCAACTAGCTTAGCATCCCATTAGCACCCAAGTACTAATGTTTGGACAACCCAGAACACGGTATCTTTATCTCAGGACTCACAGAAGCAAGAACACTTTTTCGTCACTCACTCGTACTTGTCCACAAGGTGCGTAGTAAGAGACACTGGATAGGTTAAAATGTTTATTCCAACTTACGTGCTCTAATGTACAGTACACGTGTCAGTACTAATAGCATAATGCATATGACTAATATAAGCAGCATGGTTACAATTCCATAGAATACAAATGGGGAAAGCATCTCAGAGCTCAGTGGATAAACGTATAAATAACATTACCACCCTCCCCTTGCAGTAAGATAGTTTATTATAATAATAGAAGACCTCTGGGCTTTGACTAGCGAACCCCCATACCTCAGTCTCTAGATGCAGAATTACATCAGCAGGACATCATAGCTCTTCTCACTGAAAGGGATTTCTCCAAGTGTGTTAAGCGCTAGTAAACCACAGCATTAAAAGCATATCAAATCCTTCATGGCAATTGCACATAATGTTATGTCTGGGTGCGCGAGACTGGCCATATCAGGAAGAACCAAAATACATTGTTATGCGACCTTGTACATGTTTGTGCAGACTGAGCCCAAAAAGGTGAACAACAGAAAATGCAGACAGTGCAAAAGAACGTGGCACGAGCAAAGGGCGAGGAAGGCCCGGCTCAGTGTAACGTGCGCAAAGAAAAGCAGCATGGCAGCCAGGCCTAGGCCAAAATAACAAGGCAGGTAACAATCCACAAGACACCCTCCCCTGGATAGTCGGGCGGCCAGGACAGAGGCCCATCAGAGGAGAAAATTGACGTCGGAGCACAGGGAGCGCCCAAACGGCGAAGGGCAGGTCAATCCATGAAAGTGAAAGTGCAGAAAAAAGCCATACCCTCCAAGAGTTCATCATTGGAATCGTCAAAAAACATAGATGCCATCCAATCCATGAGTTCAAAAGAGCAGGAATGCTCCTCAGCAAAGGGAGCATCCAGAAGCAATGCGGGACAGCTTGCGTGATAATTGAAACAGCTTCGTTGTAGGAGATCCTGGGCAGCCGCCCAGATATCCCATTGCGCCAAAATCCCCAGTGCAGCCGCACGTGCCATACAGCCAGCAACGGAACAGTCCTGCTCATGGATCTCTAAGGGACCCATCAACTGAACAAAATCCGGAACAGACAATGACGAATTGGAGAGGCAATAATCCAGAGTCCAGGTGAAAGGACAGCGGACACAAGTCATCACAGGTTGCACGCAAGTGAAATACGCAAAGCGAAATGAAAGAGTATATGACACACTCAGTGTCGCCAATGGCAAGACACCAAAACCAGCCAAAAGGCGCTCACGGAGCAGCTGGAGGCGTTCTGGATCGAGCAGGTCCCATCGGGGAGCAGCCATTGCGCAGAAAGCAAATTAAGAGCAAGACACCAGCCGCTAAAGCGAGGATCAATGGGAAACCGCCAAAGACACTGGAAAAAATAGAATGTATGAAAGCCGGGATGACACCAAAAATAGTTTGGAAGGAGGACACCAAACCCGACCCCACGACTTTAAAAAAGTGCACTAGGCCTTTAGTGTTAGATGCGTTAAAAATACGATGTATTAACTCCCCAAAATGTTGGGGGAGATTAGTGTTCAAAAGGGCCTGTATTTCACTGTGGGTACTCGCCACCTGGAGAATGAATGTCTCCCGGGCGGACGTGAGCATAACTTCCTCGTTTAATAATAGTGCCTTTATTCTGCTCAGTCTATTGAAATCTGCTTCCATGGTAGGGATGGAAGGCCAAATAGAGATATCAACCCTGCCGTGAGGGGAGGAAACAGCACATTTTTGCAGCAGACAACCCTGTGCGAAACTGTTACAATGTAAGGAATGCCAGCCTGCAGGCCACAACAGTTTTCGTTATTTAAAAGTAAATAACTACCATTGGAAAGGAGAGTGAAAGTAGGTGAAATAACAGGAGCAGGAATACCTTTCAGCACACAAGCAAGATTAGGAGAGGAAACGCTGCATGAGCCATGCAATTTAATGTGTTTACAAATAAGCGAATGACCTATAGTCGAGTCGCAGTACTCCCCGTGAGAAAGACTTCCTTGCCGTCCCGAATGCATTTATACATGAAAGGCAAGGACCAGAGTTCATGCAGGAAAGCACTGCCCAATGGCCGGTAACGGCCCACAGGATAATGTTTCATGCACGAGTCAAATTCAAACAAGGAAAATGGTAAAGCTATAACCCCATGGACTAGCCATACAGCAGAATCGAGTTCTGCAACAGAGAACGGCAAAGGATCCACCTTTTCGATATGTAATAGAGTGTAAGTTGCATCCTTCATGGACATAAATTGCTGTTTGTCAGTTAAGTTAAAAGGTAGAAATAAGGCAGAGGTGTTCAAAAAATGCCAAGGCACTTTACCTAACTTAAGTGTTTGTAAAGTCCATGCAAACTGCATAACTGAGCGCAATTGATTCTGACCATGATATAACACAGAAACATCATCTTGTACAATATCAACAACAGAGGACACAATATTCTCTAAAGTGTAAATGCGAGAAGACAGGGTATTAATACTATTGTCAACAACAGCAAGCACCTTTTCCATATTTGCTTGATCTATTTCCCGAAGACGGGAAGCAGCTTCCATTTGTGATAGCTTCCAGAGTTCATTATACGTTTCATAAATGAATCTCTTAGGTCGGGGACCACGAGGTCCCAAAACAAAGTCGGACAGATCAATATTGCCTGTAAGGAGGGACAAATGTTGTTTAACAGAATCTAGGGACGAATGTTGCAGCCATTGTTTGCATAATTTACCAACAGAGTATGTAGTGACAGTACGGGCATCAGTAAACCTCGGATCAGGCCTATTCTGTGTGTAGCTAGCACCAGTATCATGAAAACGCATTTGACATGCATTAGATGATATAGGCCATATTAACCAGGGTGACTGAACCAGCTCAGAAACATTAAACGAATTATTTTGTAACATTGCCTGCAGGGACACGAGGGACATATTGAATCGTGAGCTTTCATTTGGAAAACTCGACAGGGATGGTATTGATGGCGTATTCAATTGTTTAGTGGTTGCTAAGCCCCAACATGTAGTCTGATAGATGGAAGCATTTAGGAACATAATTTGGGTAGGGATGAGGCAAGCACGATGCAATGCCTCGGTTCCCTGTACCTGCCATGGCTTGGAGCCCCAAATAGATTTTAAATCCACTGTATTATCCCAATACTCATAACCTCCCACAGCTAGGGCACTCAGAAAGGAACCTGAATATAGCAATTTGGTGTGTGTCAACATAATTTTCTGAGTTGATGTGTTATTAAGTCTAAAATAATAGGATGCAGGGTTCGACCGATTAAAATCAGTAAAATAATTAAACTTATTTCGAAGAGTTTGAGAGCTACCTGGCAAGGGGTTTGGACAATGTTCCCATTGGGTAAAGTTAACAGAACTACGCAGGGCACTGGGCTTATGGAGAAAATGATTACCCCAATGTTGGTAACAATACAAATCGGCATAATTAGCAGAATTCATATATAAATCTTCAGCATTAAAAGATGCATAATATTTTAAATCGGCAAACAATGCTTCAACGGCATGCACATCCCAATCATCAGAATGAATATTATTTTGTACTACATCACCCATTGAAACACGAAGGACATTAGGTACATTAATAATTTCCGTCGGACCATGGATTTGATAGTTCACTGCATCCCATACGATGCCATCAGCAACTGGGAAAGCTGAAATGTTCACAAATGTGTGGTCACGCTTCATGATGTGAGACGAGGAATGAGGAGCCAAAGTTCCAGAAACATAGTCTACAGCAGAGCGTTCAGGTAAATAGTGACCATTGATTAGTAGAAAAAACACTGTGACAAAGCCAATGGACATGAACAAAAATATCAAGAAAAGTACCAACCAGATGTATGTCCAGGGGGAATCAAAAAATTGTCTCTAAACCAGGATATAAAAATGCTGAACTTGGATGGAACTTTTGAAGATGTGGAATCCGAATCAAAGGAATAACGAGTCGGGCTTAGTGGCGTTGTTGGTTGATGTGCCACCGATTCTGATGCAGGATAAGTATACTCGTCCTCGTTGATATTGGTGGAGAGTTGGGGATCAATCGTAGTTTCAGGCAAATCAACCATCTCAATTACAGCATCAGCGATCGTTCGTGCTGATGGACTATGAACATATGTCCGATAAATGGCAGGACAAGAGACCGCTGGTGTGACACTATTCAGGATCGGCCAGGCGCTGTAGCTTGACATTTTCAACTGAGATGTATCTGTTCTCTTTGCGACCAGGAAGCGGTGGTAAAATGACTGTACGTGTTCCCTTCAGGCCAAGAACTGGAACCGGTGCACGAAAAGAGGGGCCAAATTCTTTTTGTTTTCAACCTTCTCTCGAACCAGTTCTCCAATTTTCGGAAGCCAGCCGGCTACCGGAATCTGCAACGCAGGATCTGTGGCTGAAGGTAAATGTGTAGTTGCAAGTTTGTCTCGGGCTTCTTGTAAGTCCTGTAACATAGCAGAATGGTTATCTACATCAAACTTGGCGGATTGCGCCGCGATGTCTGGACCCTCAAGGTCAGGCACAAACATTCGTATGCCAAAGAGCATTTCGTATGGGGTCCGCCCACCCAGAGGTCTTCTAGGGAGATTATTAAGTGCACGCTGAACGGTATACAAATGGGCCAGCCAGTTCCTGCCAGTACCTATAACCCTAGCTGTTAAGGATTGCTTTAAGTCACGGTTCATTCGTTCAACGATAGAGTTGCCCTCAGGCCTATACGGAGACGAAAATTTCACCCGCACCCCAAGCGAAGCCATTGCATCCTTGTAAGCCCTAGAGGCAAACGCTGGACCTTGGTCCGAATGGAAGGTGCCGCATGCGAAAATTCCCACAAAGACACGCAAATCCCTGATTACATTTCGGGCGTCAGCACTCCGTTGTGGCCAGACCCAGAGAAACCGTGTGCACGAGTCCACTGCCACTAAGATGTATTTATAAGCAGTATCTGATGAGAATGGACCGCAGTGATCCAAGTAAACACACCCAAAGGGTCTGTTAGCAATGCAGAGCGGTGTTTGTGGTGGACGTGTTACCGTGGAAGGCTTAATCTGTTGACAAACGTCGCAAGAAAGCACAAAAGCACGGGTGTCTTTATATAACCCACGCCACCAATAACGCTGCTGCAAGATGGAAACAGTGGCTGACACACCTGCATGAGCAGAAGCCATGCCTTCGTGTGCAGCTGATATCAAGGCACTCCTGCGGTCCGCGTTGGGGATCAGCCGATCTCCAACGTCAGGTATAGTTACATAAGGAACCTGATCGGGACTTAATGTGTAAGAATACTTGGAAGGGAAACCTGTAGGGTAATTATTACCTTCCTTGGTTGCAGCAATAGCTGCTAATATAACAGGGTCTATTTTAGACATGGACCTGGTAACCGCTGCTACTGAACACGTGACTACTGCTGAACGGGCAGCCTCATCTGCCAGATCGTTACCAATAGCGTGTGCGCCCACCCGCTGATGGCCTAAGGTGTGAACCACCTGTGTGAGGGGCAGACGTTGTTGCAATTCTGCCACTCGAACCCAAAGCATTTTATGCTTAATTGTGCTCCCTTTTGCGTCCTTGTAGTCGTTTTTCGACCAGAAAAACAGATTGTCATTGTAAGATTGTACACAGTAAAAAGAATCACATACAATAAGAGTGGTCTCATCCTGAGAAGCGAACTCAAGTGCAAGTAGCAATGCATGCAGCTCGGCCAATTGTGCGGTACTATCTCCAAGTGTGCGTGTGTGCACTACAGTGGATTTGAACTTGCCATCCACAAAGGATCCCGCAACAATAGCACATGCAGCTGAATAAGCGTGCTTGGACCCAGTGGCCGGTTGCGCCGAACCATCTGTGTAGATCACACATTTGTAATCCTCAAGCGGTAGTAAAAACAAAGGAGGAGGATGAACGAATTCATACTGCAAAAACTCCTGAGTCTGAAGAGAAGAATCAAAAACAAAAGTGACGTCCGAAGACGTCAAAGATGTAGCCCATTGTATCCAACGGGGATGCATTGCTTTTGAGTTCGGTACACTTGCCTTTGTTACTGCCTCCAGGGCAGGACAGGGTGTTACCACCAGAATCCGCTTACCCTGTGCCAGTGCGCGTTCTTTTAGAATCGCCATTTGCACTGCAGTCAGAACTTTTTCAACAGATGTAAAGCGCAATTCAGCGGAAGTGTACAGATGTGACTTGTATGCGATAGGTACTGTATCACCTTCATTAAAGGTTAAATAGGTGAATCCCACCGCCCCGGAATTATTCTAATCACCAGGTTTGTGTGGTTATCACGAGTCAAAAGATATTTAGACTCCAATAGGTCTGTCTGCAAAGACTGCAAAATTGAGGTATGCTCAGGCAGCCAGCAAGACCTTGAATAAGTAGGTTGTATCAAAGCATACAAAGGCTTGACGCGCTGGGCATATTCGGGAATGTAAGTACGCCCGAAGTTCAGGAAACCCAGCAAAGACTGAAGCTTCTTCAGAGTATTTGGGGGCACAAATGTGCACATTTTTCCAAGAAATGGGGGGCTAAGCCCTTACCTTCGTTAGTGAGCTCATAGCCCAAGAACAGAACTGTAAATTCAGCAATGTGTGATTTAGCAAAGTTAAATTTGTAACCCTGCTCCGCAAATTCAAGAATAATGCGGTCCACACGGGACAAATGCTGAAATAATTCGTCGTCCGTCAGATAGATGTCATCTACGTACGAACATGCGTCTTGATCAATGTCATTTAACAAAGAAACAACACGGGCGGCGAATATACCCGGACTATTTTTATAGCCCATGGGTAAACGCCGGAACTGGAATAATTTACCACCGGATGTAAATGCGGTCCATTGACCACTCTCCGGGGCTAGGTTGTGCGTGTAGAAACCGTTTGAAAGGTCAAGTGTCGTTTTGTATTTTTTACGAACAAGACTGTCTACAAGCGCAGAACTGTGTGTATTTTGCACCGCAAAGTTCCGACAATGAGTATTTAAATGCCGGTAATCCAAAACTAAGCGGTACGATCCATCGGGTTTAGAAACCACGAAAAGGGGATTGTTCATAGGTGATACGCATGGTTCGATTACTCCCTGATATTCCAACTGTGTCAGAATTTCGGAGACGGGGCCTTTTGCCTGCCGTTTGATGGGATATTGGGGTTGTGGCTGCGGTAGTGACCGCAAAGGTATTGCATGAGGAGGTTTTTCTTCATCCCATCCCACATGGTTGCGGTATAACGCTGGTGCCAGGTACACAGCCCACTCAGCTGCAAGTGCTTCAGCTTTGTCTTTTGGGACATGCCGTGAAAAGCTTGGAAGGATTACCTCCTCTCCTTTATGTGCAGCTAAAACGAATGGGGGTGGCCAATCCACCTCTGCTAACAAAATGTCATATGAAGAGGTTAGATTTTCCCAAAAATCCCTTTTATTTCACGCGGTATGTCACCTTCAATTTGTATGACTATATTATATAGTCTGTCAGGGGTGCCACTCTCGTGTCAGCTGTCTCTACAGTAACGAATGTTTCAGTTGCTGTCGCCTCCATATGAGGACGTAGCGCCTCCCGCACTATGGTAACTTCCGCGGCGCTGTCTAGGAGGGTCACTGCCCACGTCCAATTCTGGAGTCTCGTTCTCACGGTCTGAGGCATATTTCGCTGTAACAGCGGCAACCTTTTTCTTCTGAAATTGCGGTCGAGGAAGATGAAAGTCTTCTGCTTTACCTCTGACTTGTTGTCGAGGTTGGTCTCGCTCCTGGGGAGCCTCTCGGCCCCTTCCTCTATCTTGCCGTCCTCCTCCACCAGCCTGTGACGACGTCTGGGCCTGTGAAGAACGAGGAGAACGCGTATCAGAGCTCTGAAACCTTTCTGGTGATTTAATCCTTGACCTATCACGTAAATCATAAGTACGTTCAGAAGAAACCGAAACTGGGGAAGCGCCTCTCGACCCCGGCTTCTTTTGTTGCTTACCCTGTTTTTTCTGTCTCCAACTCTTTTTAGTGAAGACTGGTTTATCATCTTTCTCAGATGCACTTTTTGTTTGTATAACTTGTGTTTGCGATTGAGTTTGCATTTTTACAAAAGGCTTGTTGCCTAGGCTATTTCTTCCAATTGTTTTATAAGCCCGGGCTATTATTTTCGGTAATTCGCGAGGCCTGTCCAACTCTGGGACCAAAGCCAAAGCATTCGCTACTTGAAAGTTCATAGCATCGCCCTTGACATTTCCAAGGATCAGCTCAGCTACTACATCAAACACTCCCACTAGTCTCATCCCTAATTCCACAGCCGCTTCAGGGCCATGTTCATCCTGTACTTTTTTAATTACAGAGGGTAGAACCGTCATGGAAGGAGTTCCAAAACATTTTGAATAAACTGCTGCGAATACCTTACCCCAGTTTTCACATGATGTCAAATCGGGGATTATGTCTTTTGGCAAACTTATCGTGAGGATGCGGTGTTTATCTACTGGGGATGTATGTGGAAACACTGCTTCTATCTGATCGAACTTTTCGGCAAGCCAATAAGGATAATCGTCCTTATTTTGTGGACGTTTGCCCATCACAGAATTTACCATGACAGGACTTATAGTCACTCCAGCAGCAATAGCTGGTTGGCCTGCGACTACAGGAGCAGCTCCATGGAGGCTTCCTGTAACGTATGTCACCAAGGCTCGATGCACTCGCACCAATTCGGTATGCATAGTGCGCAGTTCCGCAAGCGGTAATGCCAGATAATTTGGATGCGGGGTATACCCGGCCAATATAGGCCAAGTGGCCCCCTGAATTGATAAGGGGCCTAAACGAACTGCGGTAGTTGGTTGTGGTAGGGCGCCATTGAACCAAACACGGTGCTGCCAAGCCGTGAGAGGCACTTCAAGAGCAGTATAGGGTCGATAGGCAGCAGGAACAGCGGTGGGCTTATATTCATGAAACAGCTTATCACCTGCATCCACCGCTTCAAAAGTGATCCAAGTGTAAAACACTTCAAAGTGATAAGCCGCATCGGCTTGAACCACAAAGACCAACTCGACCCCAGCATCGGGCACTCCATACACAGCTAAGTGGTCTCGGAGTGCTCCTCGACTATGTGCAGCTATCGCCACACCAGCCATGACTAAACAATTATATACGACAACCTAACAGGGAGCACAAAAATGGGTCTATTAACTAACCTTTTTTAATAATATCAAGCTTGAAAGAACCTATAAAATATTCAATATAGGAGGTATCACCGTCACATACGCCTCCGGAAGCGTACGCGAGGGGTTTATGGACAAGCACAAGCACTACTCAAGCGTCTCGCAGATAAGCTGCCCCACGGTGGTCGCGCCATGTCATAAGGTTTCTGCACATACACAGAGCTATGCACAGGAAAATGGGACCCCGGAATACAGTGGTTTGCCACCATATACCGTAGCACCCAAAAACCCCAACCCAACTAGCTTAGCATCCCATTAGCACCCAAGTACTAATGTTTGGACAACCCAGAACACGGTATCTTTATCTCAGGACTCACAGAAGCAAGAACACTCTTTCGTCACTCACTCGTACTTGTCCACAAGGTGCGTAGTAAGAGACACTGGATAGGTTAAAATGTTTATTCCAACTTACGTGCTCTAATGTACAGTACACGTGTCAGTACTAATAGCATAATGCATATGACTAATATAAGCAGCATGGTTACAATTCCATAGAATACAAATGGGGAAAGCATCTCAGAGCTCAGTGGATAAACGTATAAATAACATTACCACCCTCCCCTTGCAGTAAGATAGTTTATTATAATAATAGAAGACCTCTGGGCTTTGACTAGCGAACCCCCATACCTCAGTCTCTAGATGCAGAATTACATCAGCAGGACATCATAGCTCTTCTCACTGAAAGGGATTTCTCCAAGTGTGTTAAGCGCTAGTAAACCACAGCATTAAAAGCATATCAAATCCTTCATGGCAATTGCACATAATGTTATGTCTGGGTGCGCGAGACTGGCCATATCAGGAAGAACCAAAATACATTGTTATGCGACCTTGTACATGTTTGTGCAGACTGAGCCCAAAAAGGTGAACAACAGAAAATGCAGACAGTGCAAAAGAACGTGGCACGAGCAAAGGGCGAGGAAGGCCCGGCTCAGTGTAACGTGCGCAAAGAAAAGCAGCATGGCAGCCAGGCCTAGGCCAAAATAACAAGGCAGGTAACAATCCACAAGACAAGATAACATAGCATTTTTGCTAACAACCCCAAAGATAACTAACTCTGTGCTTACCTCAATATCTTGACCCAACACTTCATTTAGGACCTTACCCACGTTCGACCAAAACAGCTGTAGTTGGGGACACTGCCAAAACATATGGATGTCATTTGCTCTTTCTTCTACACATTTCGGGCAACTCTTCACCTCTTGACTATTCATCTTCATTAACTTTTTCGGAGTCCAATATGCTCTGTGCACTGTGAACAATTTTTTTTTTTTGAGAGGTGCAGATTTCGTTGTGTACCATAATGCTGACATAGATACTTGCCATAGGTGTTGTACATCCGGCGTCGGCAGATCTCTCCCCCATAACTCTGCGGGCGAAGTGAAGTCCTCCTCTCCAGCCAGAATCATAGTCCAGTACCACTTGGATACTTCTTTCTTTTGTAGTGGGCCTCCTTGAAGTTCCGCCTCAAATTGGATGCTTCCCACCGCGTCTTACCCCAAGTCTTTTGCCCAACTTGTCAATTAGTAGTATTTAAACTTGGACAAATTGCCTCCAGTGCTTACTGATAGGGATTCCCAGCCTATAATAGGTCCTTCCTCTACCAGCTGTCCCCACTTCACTATTCCTGCCTCTTTCAGGGGAGTCAATAGTTTATCTCTCAAACATTCTGGGGTTCCTGGTTATTCCCAAATTGGGGCATAAGTGCTGTAATGTGGGATCTTTAGATTTCTCGTGATTTGGTACCACAGTTTACAAGCTGATAATATTATCTTCAGCTTAACTTTTTTAAAGTATTTGGGATGTCCAAACTTATAGAGAAAGAACCTTCCTTCTATCATTGCTTGTTGGTATAATGCATAAGAGGAGTGTTCCTTAAGTAATGACCTAACATTTTTTAATTGAAATGCCCAACAATATTGCAAGAGATCTGGGCTAGCAATCCCTCCATGTTCTTTTTTTTTTCTCAGCTTTTTCCATGATATTCTAGCTCCTCTCATGGTCCAAATAAAGCTTTGCAGCTACCCTTGTATTTTTTTGATCCAAACTGGTTTAAATTCTAAAGGTATAGCATTAAAGATGTAAGTAAATTTAGGTAGTATTGACATCTTTATCGCGTTAGTTCTCCCCATAAATGATAGCGGTAAACGGCACCTTACTTTTAATATCTTCCTCGTCTCCATCATCTTCATGTTAAAATTAACTTGAGCTGTTTCATCAATATTTTTCAACACCATTACTCCTAGATATCTCATCCTATCCTTTGCTGGGGGGTTATAATTTAGGGAGTTCCACTCCATAATTTCTGTTTTTTGATGTTTCATTTGATATCCTGATACTTCCCCAAATCTTTCCAAAATGTCAGTTGTCTTTGGCAGTGGCACTGTTAAGTTACTTGTAAAAATCATTAAATCATCTGCGTATAGTACCACTTATTTCGGCCACCCCTGGAATTGGAAGGGAATAATCTCTTGAGCAGCTCTAATTGCATTATCTAAGGGTTCAATGTATAATTTAAAGAGCAATGGTGAAAGTGGGCATCCCTGACGAGTACCTCTTTTAATACATATCTCCTTTGTGAGTTTACCGTTTACCAGTATCTTTGCCGTAGGGCTTTTATACATGCAGCTAACCGCCTTTGAGAATTTTTCTCCTAGTCCATAATAATTAATGACTTTATGCAAAAAAGCCAATTGACCCGATCAAAGTCTTTAGCTGCGTCGAAAGTGAGCACTGAAAGAGGATTTTTTTAATTGAGTGGCTACATCTATTGCCCCAATCAGTTTGTGGGCCTATCACCTTTCGCAATCGTTTAGCCAGTATCTAGGTATATATTTTATAGTCGCTGTTTAGTAGCTATATAGGTCTGTACGATTCACCGCACTTCAGGTCCTTCCCTTGTTTCAGTATTATACTGATAATAGCCTCATTCCATGATTTTGGTAAAACCTGTCCCTCTAAGAAAACTGTATTCAACAAATTAGTTAATATAGGGGTCAGTACTTCCTTTAGGAACATATAAAACTCGTTTGGGAGTGCATCTGGACCGGCTGCCTTCCCTTTCTTTAGCTTCTTTACCACATCCATCACTTCTTCTATAGTTATTTCAGAATTAAGATCCTTTCTATACTCATTTTGTAGAATTGGGATATCTGATTCCTTCAAATAACAATGAATTCATTCTTCTGATAATGCTACATCTTCTAAATATAGATTTTGAAAAAAGTTATTGAAGGCTTCCTCAATCTCCAGGTCATCTGTAGTAATATTAAGAAGATCCTCCCTTCGGATAGCCAAGATCTTGTATTCTATTTTGTTCAGTCTTCAGCTTCCAGGCCAAGAGTTTCCCGCTACCTTCACCATATTCATAATGCGACAGCTTACTAGCTTCCCATTTACTTCTAACTTTGGCCTCTAAGATATTTACCAGGTCATTCTTCTGCTCTTTTATTTCTTTTTCTATTTTCTCTTGTTCTTGTGGAAACTCATCACCCTCCAGTTCCATATATAACTCTTGGATTTCAGCCTCTAACTGGTTGATTGTGTTTCTAGTGTTACTGTTTTTAAAGGCGGCCAACCTAATCAAATCCCCCCTAATAACTGCCTTATATGCATTTTAGATTGTCTAAATGGAGGCTCCACTTTTATATATTTAGAAATATTCCTCTGTCTCTAGCCTCAACCTATCCATGACCTGCTGTTCTAGAAGGACAGTACGATCTAACATCCATCTAGGAATTACCTGAGACTTCCCTGTTTGTAATGTCATACAGACTGCTGAGTGATCAGACAGGTGGGCTGGTATATGCTCCACTTTTTAACGTTTTTACTTAGACCTTCATCGACTAGAAAAAAGTCTATTCTAGAATCATGAGCATATTTTTTATTTTTATAGGTAAACTTGTTCCCTTATTCCCTTTATTTTTCCAAACATCCACCAACCCCAAGTCCTCTATATATCTTTTCAACCACATCCTCATTTTAGGTACATTAGAGATTTTACTAGTAGGAAACCTATCTTCTTTAAGATTTATTCACAAGTTGAAGTCCTCACCCACAATTATAGGAGCTGTGGTATCTAGTAGTTGAATATATAGAGCCTGTAATGGGGCGGGGTCATCATGATTTGGGCCATAGAATCCTGACAAAATATACATTTTACCCAGTATTTTGACCTTGACTATAACCCATCTTCCCTTCAGGTCTGTAATGGCCTCCACTATTAAAGCCTTAGCTGTTCTTTTAAATAGAATGGCCACTCCTTTAATACAGCAGGTCTGATTGGATCACTGACATAATATCGATGACAACAATATCGACCTACCAGAATATCGTGTCAAGAATATCGATGAACAGAATATCGACATCGTATCTCTACAAAGGTAAGTGCAAAAATATCGAAACCAAAATATCGTTGTTTAAAATATCGTTTTTTTTAAATGTCTTAAAAATAATATAAAATAAATTTAAAAATAAATATAATTAATAAAAACATAGGGGTCTATTATGATGGTGGTCGGATGTCCACCGCTGGGCCGGCGGTGGCGCCCGCCGGACCGGCGGTGGACATCCGCCCGCGATCGCAACCAAGAAAACCGCCGGTCAAATTAGGATGGCGGTGGTGACCGCGGCGGTTGGAAATTCCGACCGCCGCTTTTCCGCCGGTTGCCATCCACACTCCTGCCTGGCGGACGGAGCAGGACCGGGATAATGGTGGCGGTGCAGAGCAGGCTCCGCCGGCAGGATTATGATGCCGGCGGTAGCCAGCCTTTCCTCAGCAGTCAAACCGCCATGGAAAGGCATGCGGAGATTGTCTTCCGAGGGTCCGTTGCGGGCCCCCGGAAGACCCCCCCAACAGGTACCCCCCAACAGGGTGCACTGGGGGGTACCCATGGTCCCCCCCTACATTTCTCTGTACCAGGTGGCAGGCACTGTGCAGTGCCTGCCATGCAGTGCAGGGAAATGCAGGACATGCTCCTTTCGGCATTGCAGTGGTGCTGCGGGCAGCAGCAACCGCCGCAATGTTAAGGCCCGCAATCAGACCGCTGTGGTCGGATTTCAAGCACGGGTCATCGTAATTCGACCGGCGGTGATGTCGCGGTCCATGCGGACGGTCTTTTCCAGCTACCATGGCGGTCGGGGAGGTTTTCCGACCGCCATCGTAATAGGCCCCATAGTTAGAATTATTTAAAAATGTTAAAAATTATAAATAATAAATATAATATAAAAATAAATTAAACATACATAAATAAAAAAAATTATATATATATTTACTTAATAATATTATTAAATAATTATTTTATTAAATTATGAAACATTAGAAACATAATAAAAATTATAAATACATATATATATATACATACACCTGTAAGATAAATATAAAAATAAATTATATATATAATCAAATAAAATGTTAAAATAAATATTTATCTTTAAAACAACATTTTACACTACATTAACTGAAACAGTAGGGAAAATCTTGGATAGCGTAGGGGATAAAATAACTATTTCCCACTCCAGGGAGTGCAACAGTAGGGAAAGTGTTGGATAGCGGAGGGGAATAATTTACTATTCCCACTCCACGGAGTGCAACAGTAGGGAAAGTGTTGGTTAGCGGAGTAGATAAAATTACTATTCCCACTCCAGCATGTGCAACAGTAGGGAAAGTGTTGGATAGCGGAGGGGAATAATTTACTATTCCCACTCCAGTAAGTGTAACAGTAGGGAAAGTGTTGGATAGCGGATGGGAATAATTTACTATTCCCACTCCAGGGAGTGCAACAGTAGGGAAAGTGTCTGATAGCGGAGGGGAATAATTTACTATTCCCACTCCAGCAACTGCAACAGTAGGGAAAGTGTTGGATAGCGGAGGGGAATAATTTACTATTCCCACTCCAGGGAATGCAACAGTAGGGAAAGTGTTGTATAGCAGAGGGGAATAATTTACTATTCCCTCTCCAGCAAGTGCAACAGTAGGGAAAGTGTTGGATAGCAAAGGGGAATAATTTACCTTTCCCACTCCACGGAGTGCAACAGTAGGGAAAGTGTTGGATAGCGTATGGGATAAAATTACTATTCCCACTCCAACAAATGCAACAGTAGAGAAAGTGTTGGATAGCGGAGGGGATAAAATTACTATTCCCACTCCAGCAAGTGCAACAGTAGGGAAAGTGTTGGATAGCGGAGGGGAATAATTTACTATTCCAACTCCAGGGAGTGCAACAGTAGGGAAAGTATTGGATAGCGTACGGGAAAACATTTATATTCCCACTCCAACAATTGCTACAGTAGGAAAAGTGTTGGATAGCGGAGGGGAATAATTTACTATTCCCACTCCAGCAAGTGCAACAGTAGTGAAAGTGTTGGATAGCGGAGGGGAATAATTTACTATTCCCACTCCACAGAGTGCAACAGTAAGGAAAGTGTTGGATAGCGGAGGGGATCAAATTACTATTCCCACTCCAACAATTGCAACAGTAGGAAAAGTGTTGGATAGCGGAGGGGAATAATTTACTATTCACACTCCAGCAAGTGCAACAGTAGGGAAAATGTTGGATAGCGGAGGGGAATAATTTACTATTCCCACTCCACAGAGTGCAACAGTACGGAAAGTGTTGGATAGCGTAGGGAATAAAATTACTATTCCCACTCCAATGAATGCAACAGTAGGGAAAGTGTTCGATAGCAGAGGGGATAAAATTACTATTCGCACTCCAGCAAGTGCAACAGTAGAGAAATTGTTGGATAGCGGAGGTGAATAATTTACTATTCCCACTCCAGCAAGTGTAACAGTAGGGAAAGTGTTGGAAAGCGGAGGGGAATAATTTACTATTCCCACCCCAGCAAGTGCAACAGTAGGGAAATGTTGGATAGCGGAGGGGAATAATTTACTATTCCCACTCCACAGAGTGCAACAGTAGGGAAAGTGTTGGATAGTGGAGGGGATAACATTACTATTCCCACTCCAACAATTGCAACAGTAGGGAAAGTGTTGGATAGCGGAGGTGAATAATTTACTATTCCCACTCCAGCAAGTGTAACAGTAGGGAAAGTGTTGGATAGCGGAGGGGAATAATTTACTATTCCCACCCCAGCAAGTGCAACAGTAGGGAAATGTTGGATAGCGGAGGGGAATAATTTACTATTCCCACTCCACAGAGTGCAACAGTAGGGAAAGTGTTGGATAGTGGAGGGGATAACATTACTATTCCCACTCCAACAATTGCAACAGTAGGGAAAGTGTTGGATAGCGGAGGTGAATAATTTACTATTCCCACTCCAGCAAAATAATAAACATTAATTACCAAATACTGAAATAATAAAAAATAATTTACCTCTCACCAAATACCCCTATAAATAACACCACCACTATTGTAAAACATGACACAATTAACATAATTGCTTAACAATTAATTAATTAACTAATAACAATGAACAATAAAATAAAAAACAATGAGTAATACATTAATTCACACTATTAAGACTATAAAATAACAATAATTAAATATTATATAAAAATTAAAAATTATATTAATTTTTAATTACTTGCTACACTACTCCCCTCTAAATACACAACTCACTCATAAAAAACTATCACAATTTACATATTCACCAATTAATTATTAATAATTAATAACCAATTAATAATTATTAATTAAAAAATATTTAACACAATTAACAATAGGAAATATTAAATACACAAATATTAATTAATAAAAATTATTCATTAATGAATTATAATTAAATTACTTCCCACCCCTACTCCCCTATAAATCCACTACCCGCCCTTAAAAAAATAACACAATTAAGATATTTACCAATTAATTATTAATTATTAATATCCAATTAATAACTAATTAATAACAAAATATTTAACACAATTAACAATATTAAATATTAAATACATAAATATTAATTAATACAGTTATTAATTAATTAATTAATTATAATTAAATTACTTCCCACCCTACTCCCCTATAAACCCACAACCCGCTCCTAAAAAATGACACAATTAACAGATTAACCAATTAATTATTAATAATTAATAACCAATTAATAACTAATTAATAACAAATTAATTAACACAATTAACAATATAAATTATTAAATTCAAAAATATTAATTAATTAAAATTATTAATGAATTAATTTTAATTAAATTACTTCCCACCCTATTCCCCTATAAACCCACAACCCGCTACGGAACTAAAACGCAATATTTAATCTCTTAAAAAATTAATAATTTCAAAAAATTTATTAATAAATATATTATAATTAAATTACTTCCCACCCTATTCCCCTATAAACCGACAACCCGCTACGGAACTAAAATACGCACAAATTACTTAACATTAAATGTATTACTTCTAAAAATTTCAAACATACATTAAAAAAATAAGCTATACTTTTAACACATATACTAAAATACAGAACACTAAAATAAATTTCGATATTATTAACAACGATATTTTGACTAACGATATTACTAACTTCGATATTAACAAAAACGATATTTCTTACCTGCATGTCGATATTCTGGTTGACGATATTCTTGAAGGTCGATATTGTGTCACATCGATATTTAAACATCGATATTATGGCATATCGATATTTAAACATCGATATTATGACTCTATACCGGTCTGCTTAGTACAAACATAACTGTCCACCCATTTTTGCTTTTTCATAATCTCGTCCCATTCTGCTCTCAGTAGGTGTGTTTCTTGGAGAATTATGATTTCGCTATTCAATACTTAAATATAATCCAGGATTTTTTGTCTTCTATTTTTAACTCTAAGGCCATTCACATTTCATGTCATTATATTAATCGTCATATGGCTGGTCACACTCACTCCTCTTAGTACGTGCACTGGTTGTCCTATCTTTTATCGTCTTACATTGCACCCTAGGGCCTAGTTCTTCCTGAGAATTTGCACATCGGACAAGACTTTTTTTCCCCATATGCTCCCACACCTAGTGAGGGGGGTGGGAAGGGGAAGGGGAGTTTCACTGAGTTTTTGGATCGTAATTTCTTCAATATCCACAGTTATGATCAGAGATAATGTTTCCAGGTGAGACCATGTCCCAAGATAGAGTTTGTTATTTACGATTGCAAATGCATGCTGGAAAATTAATCCTTGGTTCAACTAAATTGAAAAATCAGACTAAAGGTCTAGATTACAATGGTTTGTAGAAGGAAATACTGCAGTGTAGTCTCATTCATAAAAATGAAGCTATCTGCCACCTTGTTCAAGAAAAGCCAACGGGAGCCTTGAAGCATTGATCATAACTAATGGGGATAGAACTGTGATGCAATAAATGTCAGAATTGCAATAAGGAAAGAAACAATACAAAGAGGGTGATGATTAAACAGGATTAAAAGGGTCAATGCATAATTTAATGTATAAATGTTAACAAATTTGTGAATGTGGAGATGAGAATGGATGAAAAGGATGGGATCTAGGTGTGAACTCATCTTGTAAAGGAAGTTATGCAGCCATGTGCTTGATATAGGGCATTTCCGTTAAATTTGTGTAACCAGTATGACATAACCATCACAGTTGTAGAAAACAATAGGGTAGAAAAGCTAACAAGGCCTTTAGCATACAAGTGGCTCATTGGCATAGATATATATATATATTTACTGATAAATAAAATTACTCTTTCAATGGTGGGTTCTCCTGCAGGCTGTTCATATTTATTGGCAGCTTCAGAAGGTACCTGGAAGAAAGAAACCTTTGTTAATTCTAAAAAAAAAATCAGTGTTTACCTTTCTATATTCTTATCAAGAACTGTCCAGTTAATTCACTAGCACAAGCTCCAGCAGGTATGGCTTTACCAGTAGCCCTGACCAGTAATGTTTAGGACAGCTAGTTACCAAGGGTCATATTACCAATCCTATTCTGGCGACCTTCATCTGACTGAAAATGTGCCTGAAACTGCCAAGGTACTCATTCTAAATTATGTGGAAACGCTTCATTGGCAATTCCACACCTAGATTTACTGATACGCTTTGATTTGGTAAGTTGGGATGCAGAGTGCCTGCATCATTCCAAATGTTTTCTGATGAATGAGGAATTACTGCAGAAGTTATTGTTACCTGCCTCGATGTTTGGAGGTTTTTCAGAAATGTGTGTTTAAACACCAGATTTACCAAGCATGTCAGAATTCCAATTAGGCCGGTGACTGCATTTATTAGAGCATCTGGATTGTTGGGATGATGACCCAAGTTGTGTGCTAGAAAATCTAAGTAGGGTTAAAATCAGGTCCACAAGATTAAAAAAACAAGCATTTGCAATGAAATAGGTCTCTTGCGGGAGTTTGAGCTATTGGCATTGTAAATGACAATGGCTTTAGTTTATGTGTTTTGAAAACCTGCAAGGGGTGTGCAAACATGCACTTTGTACTTATAGTCGTTGTTTACGAGAAGCAAGGCTGGCAGTAACTGCACATCATTTAGTCTAGCCGCAGATTCCTACCCCCTTCAGCCCCAAGGAGATTCCTACCTCCTTGGGGCCCAAGGGTGCTCCAGGGAGAGGCATGGACCCAAAAAAGGCATGCAGAGCATAATAGTATTCCTATATCTGGGTCATAGTCGCCCCGGCTTCAGGATAAGGAGGGAGATTCGGGTCCACTCTTGAGCGGCATCCTCCGTTAAAGAACGGGAGGACCCAGTAGAGACCACGTCGTAACACGGTGAGGCCGAAGGCTGCCTCGGCTTCGATCCCTTACTCCGGAATTTTCGCGATTTTTGTGAGCGACGCTCATGGGAACGACTCCTTGACAGGCCCCGGGCAGGAACCTCAGAGCGGGAAGGAGACCGACGTCGCCTGAACTTCAACCGGGAGAGCCGCACCATCAACAGCTTCATCCACCTTTCCCGCAAGGCCTTAGGCTTCATCCGTTTACAGGCGTTGCACTCCTCGGAGTCGTGGTGCTCTCCTAGGCACCACATGCAGATGGGATGGGGATCCGTAGCCGACATCTGTCGAGCACAGGTCTCGCATTACTTAAAATCCGAAGGCATAGGCACATTGTTCCCTGATGCCAAAAGGTGTTGAAGTCGGCCAAAAATACAAATGGCCCGAGGAACGACTTCTCTGGATCCGTGTTGCAGCGAGGAAAAGAAGAAACTGACGTCTGTGTGCCGGAGAGGACTTATATGGCACAGCTGACATCACATCCGGAGATGATATCATGGCAGAGCCATACGGCACTGTCCCCCAGCACGCAGAGGTACTGCTGAAAAAATTTCCGGATCCAGTCTGACGCCTGGGGAGAATTCTCAAGTTAAGGAATCTGCGGCTAGATGTCGCTATCAGATGCCACATTTAGAAAATATGAGCAGAAAGCGAGGGGTGAAAAGCAACAATTAAAAACCAGATGGGGTGGAGGTGCTGACAGAAGTCCGTGACGGGCGTAAAGCATCAATTAAAAAAAGAGTTCCCCTAAAGGACAGATAAGGAATGCAAGTGTAATTAAACTGTACTTGGCCGGTGCTCCTCAGCTGTAAACGGAAGTGAGGTATCGGCTGCGGGGACGAGCTAGGAAGCAGCCAAGAAGAGTGAAACTGCAATGAACCTACGGTAAGCAGGAGGCTGGAAAAAGTAGCTTGTGTTAAACACAGCAGGTCTTGCAGACAGAGCATGCGTGCTGCCTGGGCTCAACCTAAAAATACATAGGGGCCGATTCCGATTCGGGCCGGAAATCTCTCCGACCGAGCCCGACCCAGAGAGATTTCCGACCGAATCGGACCCGTGCAGCCCGACCGAACGAGTACGATGCGTCCGTATGCTATCGTACTCGAGTCGGTCGGACTCCCATTGAAGTCAATGGGAGCCGGTCGTACAACGCGTACGCGGGCTCCCATTGCCTCAATGGGTGCGAGGCGAACAAGGGCGCCCCTACAGCGGGTACGTGGCGAGCGACTCGCGCCGTACACGCACAGGTAGGGGGACCCATGGGTCCCCCTGTGTGCGACTTGCGCGGCTATGCGTACAGGGGATCCGACACGGACCCCCGAGTACGGCTCCGACTGCTCTTTCGAGCTGGACGGCGCGTGTCGGTCGGACTGCTCGCGGCGCGCATCTTACTTACCCGGCCGGGGAACGTCTCCTTTGCGCGGTGCGAGTCGTGTCCGAGCGAGTCAGTCGGGTGCGGTTCGACCCGGGAACGAAGTCGGTCGGAGCGGTTGGGACGCCCGAACGAGTCGGTCGGCGATTTCGCATCGTACTCGCTCGTCCGGACGCGCGTACGAATCGGTCGGGAAATAGGGCTCCGAATCGGATCCGGTTATGCCGAATCCGATTCGGAGCCCTACCGGCCGAGATCGGAATCGGCCCCATAGTGTGACTCTAGCACCCCCTGCATGAGGCAATGTTTTTTCTTCCATTCATTTGTTAAGAGAGAAGAACGCATATTTGCTGAGAGGGTAATATTAATAAATAAAAAAATTATGTACATCACAGACTTCTAGTATACTATTAGAGAAACACTCAAGGTAGAGTTGCAATACATTCTGGGTGAATATCTTAATTTGCAAAATTCACAAATTTCTCTACAGAGACGTAGAGTTAGGGGGGGTGTTTGTGGTGTTACACCCACTAATAAATGTATTTGTTAACAAACAGTTGGGAACGGGTACTTTTAGTCAGGTATGGTTAGGTGACTATCGGATTTTTACATGCACACACAGACTAAAACACATACAAACACAATGGGGCCGATTCCGATCTCGGTCGGAGGCGCACCCAATACCATTCGGTCGGGAAAAAGCCATGCGAAAGCCAGTTTCCCGACCGATCCGTACAGCACACCGAACGAGCAAGTACGATGCGCACAACAGCAAAAATTCCGGCCGAGCCGTACTCACCCAAACCAGGTCCTGTTCTCCGACCGAGGCGAATCCGGAAACGCCGAATCGAGTCGCACGGAAGGGAAAATGCAGCCCCGTCCGGCCGGACAAGTACGATGCGCTTTCCGTACGCGCCGAACCCGTCGCTACGCACGGCACGTCAAAGCATCCGGGAGAGGCGCACATAAGCTCCGAATCGCGCCACAACACGATCCACGGCTACGAGACGAACACAGCACAGACGAGGACGACGCGAAGCGACGAGGACGAAGCGAAGCGACGAGGACGAAGCCAAGCGACGAGGACGACGCGAAGCAACGAGAAGGACGAACGACACGAACCAACCATGAATCCCTTCGTCCCGATCATACCAATATTCTACATCTACTACCGGAACAGGCACGGACGCGTACGGCGCAGAAGGTAAGTCAGACACCAACCACAAAACACATACAACACGTACACGACACATCACACACATACACTGGGAATCTGAATATACTTACACCAGCAACAGCAGCACCATAGGGGCGGGATGCCCATCACCAATGCCACATATGCACACAGGGGCCTGAATGCGCGCCACCACCCCAACCCAGGGGGGCTGGATGCCAACCACCACAACCACCCTCAACCAGGGGGCAGGATGCCTACCACTACTACCACCCTCACCCAGGGGGGCAGGATGCCCACCACTACTACCACCCTTAGCCAGGGGGGCTGGATGCCTACCACCACCCCAACCCAGGGGGGGCTGGATGCCTACCACTACTACCCCCCCCACCCAGGGGGGGCTGGATGCCTACCACTACTACCACCCTCACCCAGGGGTGGCAGGATGCCTACCACTACTACCACCCTTAGCCAGGGTGGCAGGATGCCTACCACTACTACCACCCTTAGCCAGGGGGCAGGATGCCTACCACTACTACCACCCTTAGCCAGGGGGCAGGATGCCCACCACTACTACCACCCTCACCCAGGGGGGCTGGATGCCTACCACTACTACCACCCTCACCCAGGGGTGGCAGGATGCCTACCACTACTACCACCCTTAGCCAGGGTGGCAGGATGCCTACCACTACTACCACCCTTAGCCAGGGGGCAGGATGCCTACCACTACTACCACCCTTAGCCAGGGGGCAGGATGCCTACCACTACTACCACCCTTAGCCAGGGGGCAGGATGCCCACCACTACTACCACCCTTAGCCAGGGGGGCTGGATGCCTACCACTACTACCACCCTTAGCCAGGGGGCAGGATGCCCACCACTACTACCACCCTCACCCAGGGGGCTGGATGCCTACCACTACTACCACCCTCACCCAGGGGGGCAGGATGCCTACCACTACTACCACCCTCACCCAGGGGGGCAGGATGCCTACCACTACTACCACCCTTAGCCAGGGGGGCTGGATGCCTACCACTACTACCACCCTCACCCAGGGGGGCAGGATGCCTACCACTACTACCACCCTTAGCCAGGGGGGCTGGATGCCTACCACTACTACCACCCCCACTCATAGGATGGACAATGCATGACACAACAAGCACACCACAACCTAGGGAATGCAAGATTAAGACATCCCCCCACCACCATGACAAGCGTGTGTAGGCTGTGTCAAATGCCTACAACACCGAACATGACTTTCAACATACAATGTGACCCCCTAGCACATGTGCCACACATATATGTGTGTGGCACCCACAATGCAAGCAGCCCATGACCATTGTGGCAATGGGGCCTAAACCCCCATCATCACAGTGACCAAAAGGTAAGTGTGGGGTCCATAGCTGAAGCACATTTTGACCATTGTGGCAATGGGGTCTAAACCCCCATCATCACAGTGACCAAAAGGCAAGTGTGGGGTCCATAGCTGAAGCACATTTTGACCATTGTGGCAATGGGGTCTACACCCTCATCATCACAGTGACCAAAAGGTAATTGTTGACAAAGAAAGAGCTGCAACTGCCAAACTGCATGGATCATTCCTGCTCACAGAACCAAAAACTCATCTGTGGCAAAGTAGTGTATGTGTCCCATTGCAACATAAATTGGGGGAGCCAAATACTGCAGTGCAAATGAAACATTCCTTTGGCCATGTGCAGACAAACAACACCCATGGGGGCTGAGACCGTCAACAGTCATCAATGACACAATGACAGAAGTGACCATCAGAATGCAGAACCACATATTTGCACCAATGGGCACACAAATGCAGATACCCTGTGGAGACAGCAGATGTGAGGTGAACAGATACCATACCATGGCAGCAATGGGACACACAAACCATGATCACTGTGCTGACCGATGACCTAGGAGTCCCAGGGACAGCAGGGGAAACACACCAAACAACATACAGCCAATGGCACACCCAAGATATGCCAATGCAGTGGTGCAGATGCACAAACACAAACAGGCAGACCAACACTGTCATCATACACAGCAGGTGAGGGGTGGGGGTGCCAGTGTCCCCAGGCAACCACACAACACATGAGGAGAGCTGAATACCAATCATACAGATGTGCATACACTGCCACACTAAGGTAACTCATGGATCCAAATCCCCTATGTGGGCAAGCAGGCATTGTCAGGTGAGAGGGAGCACAAAACACACATGTCACACAGGCACGTAGGAACAACAACTGACACAGCAAGTCACAGACACACCACAGCACCACCCCCAGGGCCCCCACAATGTGGTGACCCTGGGCTGAATAAAAATACCACTGTGATGACAAAGCTAAATGTCGTTCACACTATGAACCACAGTCAGGTGTCCTGAGCAACAAACTACCATCACACCTACACAAGCACAAATCAATCAGCATGGCCAGTAAGCCAAGGCCAACATGGAGGCAGGGGCCTAGCCGGGCAACAACTCTCATCTGCACACACTCAACACCACACCCCTCGACCTCCAACAATGTGCAGCAGTGAAGTACACATGCACTGGTGACATTGCACATGCACCCATGACTATTCCAGGGTGGTGGGTGGGAACCAAGGTGTAGAAACACATCACACATGGACACTCAACAAGACTCCTGAATGTCTGACACACTGCACACTACGCTGTACATGGACATGACGGCAATACCACACCGACCAATGGGATCCCAGCCACAGTCACACACCAATGAAGAAGCCAAGGTCACCCACAAAGAACACACATAGACAACTTCCAACATTGCAGCTCTGACCCTGAGGAGTGGCAGCAGTCACACACACAACATGTCACAATCACTGAAAGATAACACAAACTGGAAATCACATGACAGGGGCAAACAACAAGTGCCAAGGGGAAACCTGACTGTGACCCATCTGCGTCTGCACACAAACTCAGCCCTGACAGCAAACACACCTATGGGTGACACCCTGATGACCAGTAATGTGCCATGCACCCACATCACAGAGAACACAGGGAGAAGACTTTGGGGGAACATAGCTCAAGTCAGCAAGCATCACAAACAGGTACAACACTAGGGATCACAGCATGCGCAGATGAATGGAAGTGAACACACAGACATGCACATACAACACACACCTTGGGTGCAGGCAATGTCACACGTGTACACACTGCCATGAGGGGACTCCACTCCTGTGTGAGGAAAGCTGTGCCATATGTTGCCTCAGTAGGGCCCCATCATGTCAGCTGAGCACTTGGTCACACAATCAACAATTAGCACCAAATGAGGGCTCCCATCACATCAGCCTGGTCATGGATGTGCCAACGGAATCATCAGCACAGATCCAACACACTTGTATAGCAATGTTGCACTGACTACACGGATGAGTCCCTCCCCATTGATGCCCAAACCTGCATGTCCACTGGAGATGGCAACACGGTCAGGGAAGTAGACAAATGCAACGATGGCAGGCACAACAGATGTGCAGGGGTGGAAGCCACAGATATGAAATTGCCAATGTAAGTAGGAAACCCATTGCCAAATACTGAACACATGACACCCTCAGATGCTGCTATTGATGACATGGATACACCACATGATAGGACACATTCCCCTGGACCACATGGGTTCCTGCACAGTAACACTTCATAATCATGAGACCAGATATCACCATCACTGCAGCAAGGGCATGGTTAGCTGCACCAACAACATGTACATCTGAAGCATGAGCACTAGAGAAAAGAAAGTTGCTTTATTCAGCATATGTGTTGAGGCCAAACGAAGTCCTGAAAAAAGAGCAAAGGCCAATGGCCAGTCCATTGTCAAAGTTCAAACAGGGTGACACTGGCAGATGTCACCCTACGCATGCCTGCACAATACCAGGGACAATCCACTAGGAGGGGCAACCGGGGGGCAGGCCAGGCACCGCAGGGACAGGATCAGGGCTCACCAGGGGGAGTCAGGGAAGGGGTGGTGGGTGCAGGAGAGCCACTGACAACTGCAGTGGAGGTGTCTGACATGGTGTGTGCCGGCACAACTGGGGGGCATGACACAGATGTCGTGGGTGCCGGCACAACTGCAGTGGACCCTGCAGATGGGGTGGACAGGTCCGCCACTGCAGTGCCCAAGTCAGACAGGGCGGTAGTGGACTCCACTGCAGTGCCTACCTCCAGGGGAGGAGAATGGGGAACAGGCAAGGTGGGTTGGACAGAGGGGGGGACACCCTCACCACATCAGTGGCACAGACAAGCGCAGCGGGGGGTGTGGTGCTGGGAGAGCAAGTGGCAGGGGGAGAAGGCCGGAGCATCTTGGGGATGGTATATCTGTGGGTGGGGGAACCTGGGGCAGGGTGTGGTGGGGGCACCTGTGCAGTGGGGGCCTGAGGGATGGAGGACGGAGACCTTGTGCCTGAGCTGCAGGGTGGTGGCGGGGTCTTGCTCTTAGCACTCCGGGGGACTTGCGGGTGGGGGCCTCAGTCCGTCTGCGCCTGGGGGAGGGTGTCCGGGGGCGAGGGGCACTCTGCTCCGTGTGGGTGGGCTTCCTCTTCCCCCGGGATGCTGGAGCAGCTTCATCGGTGGGGAAGAGGCCGAGGTCACAGAGGAAGAGCTGCTGTGACTTTGGGGTTGCAGGTGAGGCAAGGGAGGGTGCTTTGGAGGGAGAGGGAACTGAGGACTGCGCAGTGCATGTGGATGCGTGTGTGTGTTCCAGGGCCCCATCCCCTGTGAGTCTGGCTTCAGTCCCCTGAATGTGCGTGCGTGTGCGTTTTGTCATTGGCGTGTGTGTCAGTGTGCTGGATGTGTGTGTGCTGGTGTGTGCCTGTGCCAGTGTGTGTGTGCCTGGGATGGGTAAGGTGCTGGGGAGTGTGGATGGAGCAGAGGCAGGAGGGGTGAGGGACCGTTTGAGGAGGGACACTGCTGCCGTCAGGGAGGAGTCCATGGACCTATTGCCCCTCTGTAGGTCAGACATGCCCGATGAGATGCCCTCCATGAACGACACCAGCTGAGTCAACAGCGCGGTGTGCGCATGGAGGACACTCAGCATGGCTGTCTGCCCTACATGGAGCTGGCGAAGGAGGTACACAGACTCCTCACTCAGGGCAGCAGGGGACACAGGGGCAGGGGTGCGGTGCCTGGCCCAAAGGAGACACGCTCCCGGACATGGGAGCCTCCACGGACCTGGGGAATGGGAGCCGATGGGAGGGCGGTGGTGGTGCTGGTGGTGGCGGGGACAGCAACACTAGCTGGGGTGTGGTGGCTGCTGACACCCGCCTCCACAAGGGAGTCATCCTCCGAGTTGCTCTGGTCCTCAGCTGAGGTGGATGCTGCTGAGGACTCCTCGGTGTGGCTCCCCTCGCCCTCCGTGCCACTGGGTCCCTCCGACCACTCCTCGGCTGCTGACCCAGTCTGGCTCTCCGGCTCCTCCTGGTCCGTGGAGCTGTCCCCTTCCGTGGCCGTGGATGTATCTGCAAACAATGGGGAAACAGACAGACATCAGTCACCTGCACCAAACGCACACACCACTGTGAGCACAGCACATTACAGAGCAAGCCCTGGCATCATTAGTTGTACATTGCTAAAAGTGCCCTAATTGAACAGGAGAAGTCAATTGTCAGTCTGATGCCAAGCATGGCACTCACATCCCACATGGCCTTGCACCCATCTGTCTGGTGTCTGTTGGATTGCAACACCCCAGTGTTGACACATGCACCAAGTACACAGTAGTTGGACAGTGCAGAGGACACGGTGTGGACACATCACAGCTCTTGCCACTGAGTCAGTACAGGTTTACGGATGTAAGGGATGCCCAGAGTCAAATAGGAAATGCATGTGATGCATTCCAGCGACAGACACCATGATGCACCCATGTCCTGATAGCCAGCGCCACTATGGTGTGCATGTAGCACATGTCACTCCCCTGCAGGATCACCAATCAGTAGACACATGCCATGGCGGAGGCATGACTGCAAAGTCATACATCACTGTCTCAGTGATGTATGACTTTGCAGCCAGACAACAACACTCTGCACTGTGTCACAATAGTAGGTCATGGGGAATGCAAGTCCTGGAGCTGCACAAGTGCACATGTACATCCCCCCACAACACATCCTCTTAACCCTCATCTGTCCAGGTCATACCTATTGGACATATGGGAGACCTGTGACACTACCCTCTGAACCTGAGCCCCTCACACTCTGCTGTGCATGGGGAACAGCTGCCTGAACTTCACATTAACATGCCCCAGTCTGCATGGGCAGCTGATCAGACACCTATGTGTCACACAAGTATCGTCTCCTATGGTCACATCTCCAGTGGCATGCTGAGCCCCTACCAAGAAACTCCACAGCAGTCCTGGCGACTAATCCACAGCACACTGACACAGAGGCAGACACCTGAGGGGTCAAATCACTGTGCACAATGTGTCCTCTGATACACGGGAGTGGGAGTACAGAGTGTATTGTATGGCCTGGAGTAGGCATGACTGTCCAGCCCCACATGAATGAGGGATGAGCCCTGGACTGTAGGCAGCTGGCTAAGTATGTGTGACACACGTCATATACATACTCCTGGGGCCCAAACATTGTTCCCACCCGCAGCATGGGTGTGTGCCAGGTACCCCAGCCACATGTGGTGGATCAGCTCAGCAATTGGACCACAGATCAAAGTAACACGCTGAATACATGTCAGAATACAGGCATTGTGTAAGCAATGGACCCACCCATGATGCCCACCACAGAGTCAGGGAAACAGATGCTGTCTCCCACCTTGAGTCAAGCAAACTGCAAGGACACAGTCCTAAGTGACAGAATTCCCTGCATGTAAGGGCCACACCTGGGTATCAGATGAGGAGTGGGCAGTGCACAATAGAGGGACATGGCTCCTGGACAACATGACTGCTGTACTGTGGCAGTTCAACCTGGCCCGAGGAGGGCACATAACATGTTAGACAGAGTACACAGTGCAGTCTTTGACTCACCCCCTCCTTGCTGCTCTCTGGCCTTCAGCTGCCCATCCAGGTCTGGAAAGACCACCGCCAGGATCCTGAGCATGTGGGGGTCAGGGTCCGTGTTCCGCCCCTCCTGCGAGGAGGCGACAGCTTCAGCTGGACCCGTGCAATCCTCCGGGTCCAGCCCCGAAGGTCCTGCCACCTCTTTTGGCAGTTGCGGATCCGGCGCTTGTAGACCCCCACGGACCGGACAGCCCGGACGATGTCCTTCCATATCTCATGCTTCCGATGGGCAGAAGCCTGTCAGGATGACAAAGTGATAAGGCCATTACTACACATGCAACATATCCGTGCATGACACAGTTGCATATACATGTCGCAATCACAGGGGCACATGGTGTACCCAGGCAGTGCACGGCTGCCCATGGACAGTTTTCCAGAAGTCACTACATGGTATCATAGCATGGGGAGTAAAACCCTGTTCAGAAGCACTGTCACTGCACCATACCTGTCCAGTGCAAGTCACTACACACTATGGGGGTGACAACTACTCAGTGAGCCTGCTAGCCAGTGGTGTGCTGACTCTCAGCCTTGCTAGTCAGACAAAATGCACATTCAGAAAGGCAGTGCACAGAACACTCACCTGCTCCCCTGGTGTCCCATACAGCTTGCTGTACTGTGGAAGTAGGCTGTCCAGCAGGGCCTGGTTCTCTTCAAGGCTGAAGGCTGGGGCTCTCTCCACAGTACGTGCCATTGCAGGGTCCAGAGGGGCAGAGACAGCAGCAGTGCAGTGGCAGATGTCGTCCTGGAGCATGTAGTGCAGGCAAGTGGGCTCTCAGGGGAACATGCAGCAATATATATGTGCTGGAGAGGCAGATACTGTCCCTTGTGTCCAAAGTGATAGGTCCAAGTCGTTTGCATCTTCTGAATCTGGCCAATCCATGGAATAGCAGCACCAAAACACGCCCACAGCATCCTTCAAAATTTCAACTTCATGACATACATGATTTTGCAACATTGTTGTGGGTGACCAACTGATTTTCCAGCAACCGACTCGTTCGAATATTCGAAAACGCGTCCGTTGCCAGGCAAGCCCATTGTCAATGGGTGCGCACCGATCGGTCCATTGAGGTACAACGCGCACAGGGGTACAACGCGTACCCGCACACATTGAATGCAATGGGCCGGCCGGAGGCACCGATCGGTCCATTGCAGTACAACGCGCACAGGGGTACAACGCGTACCCGCACACATTGAATGCAATGGGCCGGCCGGAGGCACCGATCGGTCCATTGCAGTACAACGCGCACAGGGGTACAACGCGTACCCGCACACATTGAATGCAATGGGCCGGCCGGAGGCACCGATCGGTCCATTGCAGTACAACGCGCACAGGGGTACAACGCGTACCCGCACACATTGAATGCAATGGGCCGGCCGGAGGCACCGATCGGTCCATTGCAGTACAACGCGCACAGGGGTACAACGCGTACCCGCACACATTGAATGCAATGGGCCGGCCGGAGGCACCGATCGGTCCATTGCAGTACAACGCGCACAGGGGTACAACGCGTACCCGCACACATTGAATGCAATGGGCCGGCCGGAGGCACCGATCGGTCCATTGCAGTACAACGCGCACAGGGGTACAACGCGTACCGCGACACATTGAATGCAATGGGCCGGCCGGAGGCACCGATCGGTCCATTGCAGTACAACGCGCACAGGGGTACAACGCGTACCCGACACATTGAATGCAATGGGCCGGCCGGAGGCACCGATCGGTCCATTGCAGTACAACGCGCACAGGGGTACAACGCGTACCGCGCACATTGAAAGCAATGGGCCGGCCGGAGGCACCGATCGGTCCATTGCAGTACAACGCGCACAGGGGTACAACGCGTACCCGCACACATTGAAAGCAATGGGCCGGCCGGAGGCACCGATCGGTCCATTGCTGTTCAACGCATCACTGTACATGTGACTGGCATATGTCAGCATGCCTGTCTCAGATGGACATATGCCAGCCACAGATAGCTCCCAGGGAGTGAGGGGCACACCTACATCACGACAGCCTGTCCAAACCTTATCATAAGGCATGTAAGGCTGCATTTCCTATTGTGTGTATGTTGGTGTACATGTTGTCCTGTGGGTGTCACCTGTGGGCAGCCACCCCCAGGCTGTGCACGTGTTAATGGGGACAGGATCCTGGGTGTTACGTGTACGTGACCACTGTGATGTGCAACTGTTCATATCTGTGCATGTGCCATGGTCACATTTCACAGTGGTGTTTGTGTATGTCATGTCACATACCCCGTGAGTCCCATGTGGGACGGTATGTTTGAGCCAGGGTGTCCCAGTGGCACAATAGTGATGGCCCTCCACAGTCTTTGTGCATGTAGTGTTTACAATGTCTCTGATTTCATGTGCACAATGGGAGACAGTCTCCACATCCACGTTGTGTGTGCATGGACTCTGATGTTGTGCGTGTGTGTCACAGACGTCCATGGCTCTCCTGCCATGGCAAGTGTGGCCACTACCTGTGGGGGTCATGTTTGTTTTGTTGTGGTGTACACATGATACTCCAGGTGATGCCAGTGTCCATGTGGCATTACAGGGTCCCTGGGAATGTGCCTGTCGTTGAGCTGTGGTGCCTGGGGCACATCTGTCCTCACATGTCACTGGGGGTGACTGTGACACAGCATCATGATATCCAATGGGCCAACCTGGGACAAATTGATGCCACCTGTAGGACCGTGTTGACAGATGTTGGCCATGTATGTACCATACATGTCGTTCCGGTACTGCACACTTCATGTAGTTGTGCCTCATGATGATGTATGTTGGGATCTTGAGTGTGTTCAATGCCGCATATGTGGGGTGACTGACGATCTTGCTTACTTCTCCTCTGCACTGCAGGGCTCCTGCTGTCCATCGGCCATTCCCAGACCTGGCAACGATGGTGGAACGGGACAGCATCCGACGGTACCGCTTCACCAGGCAGCTGATTGAGGATTTTGCAGTGCAGTTGTCCCCACATTTGCAGCCTGGCCGGCCGTATCCTACAGCGCTGACCCCCAAGGTGAAGGTGATGGCAGCCCTACACTTCTTTGCCACCGGTACCTTCCAACATACTGTGGCGTCTGCTGGTGGGATGTCACAGACCATGTTCAGCCGTGTGCTCCGCGATTTCTTGGCGGCAATGTTGCTCTTCCTGAACCGGTACATCTATTTCCCTAGACTGCGACGACTCACTGACGTGAAGAGTGACTTTTATGCCCTGGGGAGGATGCCGCATGTCATTGGCTCCATTGATGGGACACATGTGGCTTTGGTACCACCACAGGCCCAGGAGCAGGCCTACAGGAACCGCAAGCACTACCACTCGGTCAATGCACTGGTGGTGTGTCTTGCAGACATGACCATCACACACGTGTGTGCCCGTTTCCCTGGTTCAGCACACGATGCCTTTGTGATGAGGAGTAGTCGCATCCCCAGGTTGATGGCACAGATGCAGAACCAGCGTGCCTGGCTTGTCGGTGTGTACTGACTTTGTGCCATTGTGTGTGATCTGATCTGTAGTATTCCGCCCACTTTTCCAAGTCAGCTGATGTGCACTTGTCTGTCCGTAGGTGACTCGGGATACCCCAACATGCCGTGGTTGCTGACACCCCTCAGGAACCCTGTGACACCTGCCCAGATGCGCTACAATGAGGCACATGGTCGGACCAGGAGAGTGATTGAGCGGACCTTTGGTCTCCTGAAGAGCCGCTTCCGCTGCCTGGACAAGACCGGAGGGTCCCTCCCATATGCCCCTGCGAAAGTGTGCAAGATTATCATCGTCTGCTGCATGCTCCACAACCTGGCAGTGCGGAAGGAGTTGCCTCTCATCCAGGATGACGATGACCAACATCCGCCACCTGTGGAGGATCCTGGCCTGGACCACGATGCCAGTGACGATGATGATGATGATGGTGATGGTGATGTCCGCACACAGCTCATCACCAACTTCTTTAGCTGAATGTGAGTATCCTGAGGTGTCATGTCAATGATGTGAGTTGGCATGATGTGTGGGTGGTGCTCTGGTGCTGTTGGAGTGTGTCCATGGGCTACTTGACTGGATGTGTGTTGCGATGTGTGCTTACAGGTGGGCTGTACTCCCCAACAGTGTTCACATGCTAACTTGGTTCTGGGTGGGTATCTTGTAACATGTATTGTGCATGAGTTTTGCTGTTCTGTCCTGTACTCCATTGCTTTTGACTGTGTGTCATTTCTGTCCTTCACAGGGTACTTTCAGATTCGTTTGGTCAACTGTGTCCACCGACAACGTGATTGCACATCCAGGCTGGTAGCTGTTGTGTCCCTACAGGTGATGTGCGCCACACCCATGGACTTCCTTCTGTCTACAGTTGTTGACTGTGTGCCCGCTACCAGGTGGGGTTACCTTGCATCTGTAGTGGTTACGGCATGTTGCTACTGTGTAATAAACCTGTGCTTCACTTAGTGATGTGCGTTGTCTGTGGTCACACATTTGACTGCCATTTGCTTACTGCACCTGTGGGCTACTTGACTACAACTGGGAATGGGTGTGGTGTCTGTGCATTGCACCGTCTTCCCTGGCAACATCAGTGTAGGCAATGAGTCAGATGGCCTAGGTGTGTATGTGTTGTGTAGCCCTGGTGGTGTGTCTCCCTCATATGTGTCACGTTGCCTGTACTCACATGCCTGTGTTGTCCTTGCTGTTGCAGTTCGCATACACAGTGTAATTTTGTTGTTCATCATCCCCATAACAGTACCCACGTTGGAATCACGACAGAGGCAAGTATGGTGTATTATTGTGTTTATTGTGATACATCTGTGATAATAGTGCATAGGATGGATTGTGCTGTACATGAATCTTGCAATCCCAAGTTCCTAGATGAATAGAAAGTCCAGGTAGACAGGATCCCCAGTATCGGGGCCACAGTTGTCTGACACATTGTTCCAACTTGTACTCCCCATGCAATGTGTGGGAGTAGTGTTGCCATCAACAGGGTGAACAGTCTGTGCACAAAGGCGAAAATCCAGAACAGGTTCAGGCTTCCTGGGAGTTGCGCTTGGCCATCAGCCTCTCACTTTCCCCTCCTCGGACGACCCCTCTTCTTGGGGGGGCCCTCAAGTGCAGGCTGCTGCGGTGCAGGGGACTCTCCGCCAGAGTCCTCCTCCCTCCCTGTGGCAGTTGCAGTTTGTTCGGTACCAGATGTTGTTGGCACACAGGGAGGTGTGGACTGGTTGCTGTTCATCTGGCGGAGGCATTGTAAAATGTCCCTGTGCACCGCCGTCATCTCATGTAGTACATCCCACTTGGACTCCACGCGGGTCATGTGGGAGTCCACACGTGACATGTGGGAGTCCACACGTGACATGTGTGACTCCACATGGGACATGTGGGAGTCCAAGCGGGCATGATGGGCAGCCTGCTGCTGTTTGATGTCTCTGAGGAGCCCCACTACCTGGCTGAGCTCTCCGGTGCTGGACTGGTACGCATCAGCTATGCGTACCAGTTGTGGGTCTTCATGCACACCAGCAACGTCTGCAAGCAGCGACCTCTGTCTCCCACCCCTCCCACCACCCCTGCTGACATGTGCAGTGTGTGCAGTTGCACGCACAGATAACCCTGGTCCACCTTGGGGGTTGGTGGTGGTGGTGGTGTCCATGGCCCCAGGTTGGTCCAGGGTCACTGCGCTGGTGTTGTTCCTTATTCTGTCCATGTCGGCAGGGATGGTATTCGTGGTGACAGTCGTTGGAGGGGTGGGTGCAGGGGGTGCAGCTGGTGGACCTGCTGGTGCTGCAGCTGGTGGTCCTGCTGGTGCAGCATGTTGACTTGCACCGGATGTGCCAGGTTGTTCTTCATCGTCCGAGGAGGACAGAGGCTGTACGACGCCAGTGAGCTCGGCATCCTCTTGAGCCTGGGACTGGGACTCCTCAGCGTCTGCTGCTGTGTCCCTATCATCACCTGTTTTTGGGAGACACAAACAATGTATGTCATGTTTCTGCAGGCATCAGTGGTTGACACACCTGACAGTTGTGACTGTGCCTCGGGGTGCGGGCCTGTACATTGTATTGTCCTAAGTCGTCACAGTCAGGGGTTGATATTGGTGTGGCACATTGTCCTGCATTATTTGGGCATTTCTATGTATTCTCTGGGGTGTGAACATGGTCTGCATTGATTGTGTTTGGTTGACAGCCAGACCTCCTTCCCACCCACCCACCCACCCAGTCAGTTATCCCACCATGGAACGTGCTTGCATTGCAGGGAGTGTAAGTTGTCTCTCAGGATGTCAGTCAGAGGTGTCCTGCTGTTTGTTGGTGCACAGTTGGCAGCAGGGCCTTGTGCTCCCCGCAGCAGTAGCCAGTGTCAGCCATCTTGTGAGTCCTTCTCCACTCCCTGTGATGTGAGCATGGTTCAGGGTGGTGTTGATGGGCCAGTTGTGAGGCTGAGCAATGTCTGTGACTACGACTCCCATCATGCTATTGCCTCCACCCCCCTTCCCAGCATGCCCATGCTTCCTTCCTTTTGACTCTGCTTCCCTGTGGGGTGGGCTGGCTGTGCTGACAGGATGGCTGGGAGTGTTGTCCTGGCAGTTGTTTGGCTAAGAGTCCCAAGAGTGTCCCTGTGCTTCACACAACATAACCCAGGGTGGTGGTGCTTTGTGGGATCTTGTGTTAGGATGGAGGGCATTGCATTCTACCAGGTGGGTACTGTGGAGTTTGTGTTGGGGGGGGTGTGAGGGGAGGTGCTGGTGACTATGGTCAGTGCTGCAAGTCCCCCTTCCCACCCAGCCAGCCGGATATCCCACCATGGAACGTGCTTGCATTGCAGGGAGTGTAAGTTGTCTCTCAGGATGTCAGTCAGTGGTGTCCTGCTGTTTGTTGGTGCACAGTTGGCAGCAGGGCCTTGTGCTCCCCACAGCAGTAGCCAGTGTCAGCCATCTTGTGAGTCCTTCTCCACTCCCTGTGATGTGAGCATGGTTCAGGGTGGTGTTGATGGGCCAGTTGTGAGGCTGAGCAATGTCTGTGACTACGACTCCCATCATGCTATTGCCTCCACCCCCTTCCCGGCATGCCCATGCTTCCTTCCTTTTGACTCTGCTTCCCTGTGGGGTGGGCTGGCTGTGCTGACAGGATGGCTGGGAGTGTTGTCCTGGCAGTTGTTTGGCTAAGAGTCCCAAGAGTGTCCCTGTGCTTCACACAACATAACCCAGGGTGGTGGTGCTTTGTGGGATCTTGTGTTAGGATGGAGGGCATTGCATTCTACCAGGTGGGTACTGTGGAGTTTGTGTTGGGGGGGGTGTGAGGGGAGGTGCTGGTGACTATGGTCAGTGCTGCAAGTCCCCCTTCCCACCCAGCCAGCCGGATATCCCACCATGGAACGTGCTTGCATTGCAGGGAGTGTAAGTTGTCTCTCAGGATGTCAGTCAGTGGTGTCCTGCTGTTTGTTGGTGCACAGTTGGCAGCAGGGCCTTGTGCTCCCCACAGCAGTAGCCAGTGTCAGCCATCTTGTGAGTCCTTCTCCACTCCCTGTGATGTGAGCATGGTTCAGGGTGGTGTTGATGGGCCAGTTGTGAGGCTGAGCAATGTCTGTGACTACGACTCCCATCATGCTATTGCCTCCACCCCCCTTCCCGGCATGCCCATGCTTCCTTCCTTTTGACTCTGCTTCCCTGTGGGGTGGGCTGGCTGTGCTGACAGGATGGCTGGGAGTGTTGTCCTGGCAGTTGTTTGGCTAAGAGTCCCAAGAGTGTCCCTGTGCTTCACACAACATAACCCAGGGTGGTGGTGCTTTGTGGGATCTTGTGTTAGGATGGAGGGCATTGCATTCTACCAGGTGGGTACTGTGGAGTTTGTGTTGGGGGGGTGTGAGGGGAGGTGCTGGTGACTATGGTCAGTGCTGCAAGTCCCCCTTCCCACCCAGCCAGCCGGATATCCCACCATGGAACGTGCTTGCATTGCAGGGAGTGGAAGTTGTCTCTCAGGATGTCAGTCAGTGGTGTCCTGCTGTTTGTTGGTGCACAGTTGGCAGCAGGGCCTTGTGCTCCCCACAGCAGTAGCCAGTGTCAGCCATCTTGTGAGTCCTTCTCCACTCCCTGTGATGTGAGCATGGTTCAGGGTGGTGTTGATGGGCCAGTTGTGAGGCTGAGCAATGTCTGTGACTACGACTCCCATCATGCTATTGCCTCCACCCCCTTCCCGGCATGCCCATGCTTCCTTCCTTTGACTCTGCTTCCCTGTGGGGTGGGCTGGCTGTGCTGACAGGATGGCTGGGAGTGTTGTCCTGGCAGTTGTTTGGCTAAGAGTCCCAAGAGTGTCCCTGTGCTTCACACAACATAACCCAGGGTGGTGGTGCTTTGTGGGATCTTGTGTTAGGATGGAGGGCATTGCATTCTACCAGGTGGGTACTGTGGAGTTTGTGTTGGGGGGGTGTGAGGGGAGGTGCTGGTGACTATGGTCAGTGCTGCAAGTCCCCCTTCCCACCCAGCCAGCCGGATATCCCACCATGGAACGTGCTTGCATTGCAGGGAGTGGAAGTTGTCTCTCAGGATGTCAGTCAGTGGTGTCCTGCTGTTTGTTGGTGCACAGTTGCCAGCAGGGCCTTGTGCTCCCCACAGCAGTAGCCAGTGTCAGCCATCTTGTGAGTCCTTCTCCACTCCCTGTGATGTGAGCATGGTTCAGGGTGGTGTTGATGGGACAGTTGTGGGGGGCAATATGTGTGACTGCGACTCCCATGATGCTATTGGCTACACTGACTTGGCCAGCATACACAGAATTCCTTCCTTTGAGTGGTCTTCACTGTGTGTTGGTGTTGTTGTGGTGGCTACATGTGTGGATGTGTGTGTTAGTTCTATTTGTGCCACTGCCTAGCTGTAGTTGTGGTTGTGTTTGTACATGTGTTGGCACAGTTGGATGTGACTTTTTTGATGGCATGTGTTGTGTTTATCTGACTGACATACACATTTTGGGATGATTCTGTTCTAGTTGCTGTGTAATTGCTATGAGTGCATGGTTTGACTCTCCCCTTGACAGTGATGTGTGTGTTTTGTGGCAGTTTATTGTGTACATTTGTTGTGTACTCACCAGGCTCTGGGATGTCCTCTAGTCCATATACGCTCACTGGCGGAAGGATGGCCCGCACCTTCTCCTCCCAGGGCCTGAGGTATACTGGCTTGGCAGGAGGGCCACTGCCGGTGTATTGGCTCAGGTGGTAGTCTTTCTTGAGCAGCTCCCGGACCCTCCTGCGCACGTCATACCACCTGTTCTGGATGTCGGTCTTTGTGCGCCGACATGGTGATTGGGCGTTCACCCTGTTGATGATCCTCTCCCACATCTTGGTTTTCTGCGACATGGGGGTCTGTTGGACCAGAGTGCCAAACAGCTGTGGCTCCACCCTGAGGATCTCGTCTACCATGACTTCCAATTCACTATCTAGGAACTTGGGATTCTTCTTGGGGGGCATGGTGATGGGTGGTGATAGTGGGTGATGTGTGTGTTGGTGTGCAGGTGAGGGTGTGTGGGTGTGTGTTGTGCTGGGTGTATGTGAGGTAGGTATTTGTTGGTGTGCTGCTGGTGTGTGGCTTGTGTGAGGGATGAGCTGTGGGTGTGTGGTTGCTTTCTCTTGGGTGCTGGCAGTGGAATGGCATTTGCAAAGGCTCATGGTAGTGATTTGTGTCCTTTATATAGGTGGAGTTGTTGGTGTGTCTTTGTTCTCTGTCCCCACCCCCCAGTATTTATTGGCTTGGTAATTGCTTGTTTGGCCTTTTTTTGGTTGATTTTTCCTTTGTGCTGTTTGTGTATGTTGGAAACGTTCTTGTGACCGAGTCGGACCCTGCATTGGTCTCGTACGGTGTTTTCCGTTTCGTTCACGCTGTGTTTGTGCAGTTTTGTATGCTGCGTACGCGTCGGTCGCGGTGTATTGTGTTGCTTCGGCTCGGTTTTGTATGCGTGTCGGTCGTACGGCTTGTCCTCCGTCCGACTCGGTCGTGTTTTTCGCGCCTTGCATCGTACTTTGCAGGTTGGAGTTGGCGGGTACGATTCGGTCGGATTTGTTCCGGGTGCGTGTCGGTCGGTTGGATTCGCGTGTTTTTCCGGCCGGATTGCTATTTTCCGAGCGGGTCGGTCGGTCGGCTTGGTTTCCTGACGTGTCGGTCGGATTTATCGCGGCTTGCATCGTACTTGGCGTGTCGGGCGCCACTGGTACGTGTCGGTCGGTATTTTTTCCGGATCCGAGTCGGTCGGTGCTTTTTCCGGCCCGAATCGGAATCGACCCCAATGTCTCTCTCCTCTCTGTTTTGAAGTTCTTACAAAATGTTGGTTTATTTTATAAAATATTTTGTTCTACTACTGCTAACAATTCCCACTAGTTTCACTTTCCAGTGCCCCTTAAGCCCCCCTCATGTCCTGCTTCTCAGATGATGTATGTTAACAAGATATGCCAGCGTGATTGTTGGGAAATCTGAAGCTCACAACCCCCCCCAAAACTTAGTGACCAAGCTAATCCCCTGTTGTTCTATAAGGGGAAATTCACGAAATTTCTCATAAGGCTATTTCACACAATTTTTCCCACCAGGAAAATGGTTTGCACTAAAAAAGTTGAGAGACATGATGAAATCGCATGCAACTTTTTTAGGCGATTTATGTGCCTCAGTGGAAAAAATACATACAAGATATCATCAAACCACATTTTATGCTAAAAGTGTAATTCCACATAATGGAACAAAAGTTTGACAAATGTAATAAGAAAAAATCATGCATTTCCGCACACTCCTAGCTGCCACCCAGACGTGAATGAATCTAAAGGGATTTTACATATGATTAATTTATAAATAGGAGACCAGTAAATTTCCCTAAACATATGCCTATAGATGAATATATTTCGTTTTCACTGATGGGCTCTTCCAAAGTCTGATAGTCCCTATCTTGAGATTCAGTGGTTTCCTGGAAGGAGTTAAAAAAGTCACAGTTAAACTTGGCAATAAAAATGGTGTGCTCCTGTTTTCATACCATGCTTGGTTCAGTTTGTAGAGCCTGGTTTAGATCTTGTGATAGTGGAAAAACCTCTGATTTCTAGTTTAAGTGGTACATTTAAATGAAAATAAACCATTGAAATTTCCTCCACTATAGCATTGGGTAGTTGCACCCACTGCCACTATGGAGTGGCAGGGCGGCAGGGCACCAGGAGCATTGTACGGGGAGCGAGGGGATCAATAATAAAAAAAAACTGCCTGTTTCTGCTGCCGCCTCGTGCTTCGGTGCTCCACCGTTCTGCTGCTCCCGGCAGTGCCTGGGGCAACAGACTCCCCATCCAATCCAGACGCTGCTCCCATACTATGACAGCAGCATGGGGATTGGCCTGAGCAGGCTGGTTTTAAGCTCTGCTCAGGCACAGAGAGTCTGTGCCTTTCTCTAACCCAGCTCTATACAGCCGGGTTAGAGAAATCTGAGTGCACATGTCTGTTTGGCCAGCCTAGGACGGCCGGCCGGCCAAACAGACATGCGCACATAGAAGTGTATAACATTCCTCCTCCCCCCTCCCATGGCCTGGCCCCACCCCTCCCTACATGTGCTGGCTCAGAGCCAGCAGCTGAAAACTAAAACAATAGTAAAATATAATTTAATTTTTCAGCTGCTGGCTCTGAGCCAGTGGGGAGACGCTCCTCAGCCATTGCGGAGGAGCCGCTGCTGGTATTGGGAATTTTAGGAGTGCAGGTATGATATCCAATCAGAAAATGCATCTTTAGCAAAGGAATTGTGTGAGAAAGTTCAAAACAAAAGCATAACACAATGAAAATTGCACTTTGACTTAAAAAAATAAAGTACAATCTCATAAACAAAATTACACCAAAACTACAAAAACCCTATAAGAAGAACAAGAGAAATTAATTTTTAGAAGATTTAAGGAAAAATATTGACAAAAGAACGAGTCACTTACCTTCGGTAGCACCTTGTCTGTTAGAGACTCTTTCTATCCGCAGATTCCTCACCAGGCATCAGACTGGATCCAGAAACTTTGGCATAGCAGAACAAGTTACTTACCTTCAGTAATGCCTTATCTGGTAGAGACTCTATCTACCTTAGAATTATCCCCAAGCATCAGACTAGATCTGGAATATTTTTGAGAGCAGTACCCCTGTGTGCTGATAGGTGGCGTCATTCGGCACCGTGTGGCGTTGGCAGCACCAAAAGTGATGTGAGAGGTGCATATATATGGGCCACCCCAACGTCAGTTTCTTTTCGCAACCTTCCAAGTCAGGGGTGTGGAGCCACGAAGAACACTGACAACTGGTGTGGAAAACTAGGGCCCTGAAAGGGGAGCAGCCCTGTCCCTAGAATTCTGTTCGCAGATTGGGGAGGATGGGTGGGTCGGTAATGAATCTGAGGCTAGATAGTGTCTCTACCAGATAAGGCGTTATCGAAGGTAAGTAACTTGTTCATCTGATAGAGACTTCTAGCTCCAGATTCCTTACTTTGAATAGACACCCAAGCAATACCTCCCCAGAGGTGTGTCTGAGAAACTGATTCACAATAGAAAGAGCTGAAGGACCGAATGAGCAAAGTTCCCGTCCTGATGGACCTGACTGTCCAGGCAGTAATACTTTGTGAATTTGTGTAAAGAAGTGCACGTTGCTGCCTGGCAGATATCCAGGACTGGAACTCAGCGTGGCAATGCAGTGGTCACAGCCCTAGCTCTAGTGGAATGAGCACGCAAACCCTCTGGGAGTTGATTCCTGGCCAATGCATAGCAGATCTTAAGGCAGAGAGCATCCATCGGGAGATGGTCTGCATGACCTTTCCCTTCTGTGTTCTGAAATTCCCTAACAATGAGTTGGTCATCCACCCAGAACTCTCGTGCGGTCAAGGAAGAACGACAATGCTGTTTTTGGGTCCATTCAGTGGAGTCACTCATCTTCTTTAGGGGGATGTGGGAGAGCATAAAAGGTAGGCAGTAAGATGGCCTGGCCTTCAAAAAAAGGAGTTTCAACTTTGGGCAAATTTCTGTCAACTGTCACCTCTCAATCTCCACGTCTGAAGGCGAAGCGTTGACAGGATCGGGTGGAGAATCCTCCCCTGTTTGCACAACAGAAGAGCCTCCCAAAGGCGCAGCCTGATCGGAGGACTGATGGCCATGCTCAACAGCTCGGGATACCAAACTCTCTGAGCCCAGACAAGAGCCACAAGGATGACTTGGGCCAGGAAAAGTGGCTCCGAGCAAGAGCTGCCTTGGAAACTCCATCACACAGAACTGCTGAAATTGCACATTCTCTGCAGTGGCAAAAAGATCTAACCAAGGCTCTCCCGACTGCTGAAAGAGACCTTGCAACACCTCTGGATGGAGACGCCATTCGTGATCCGCTAGGCATCTTCAGATGAGTTCATTTGCCATGGGTACCAACGGCGCGGGACGGAGAACCTGCCGCTACTGCTAACTTTGGTTTTGCTGTGCTTTGCTGCTTCGGACCACAAGCCCCAGGATACACTCTCCCAGGAGGGAGGGGCCACTCGCTCATAAGTGCCATCAGGCACCTGCGGCGTGGGACGCTGAACCTGCCGCTACTGCTACCTTTGGTTTTGCCGTGCTTTGCTACTCGCGACCACAAGCCCCAGGATACACTCTTCCAGGAGGGAGGGGCCACGCGCTCATAAGCGCCATCAGGCACCTGAGGTGCGGGACGCGCGCTGGCTGCGCCCGGGCAAAGGGCGGGCCCGTCCGCGCCCGTCAGAGGCCGGAGGAGGCTGGGCGGGCCCCCCCTCTTGGCTTTTACATTTGTTTGTCCCTGACCAGAACTATGTAATCAGGTCACAAACTATTGCCTTAGCCCATCAGTGAATTGTCTGGATTTTTCAGAGTTTCCGGGTGGACTAGGAGTTGCATACGATCGGAGTGTAGGTAAGAGTAATATCTCCTGCTCTTCCTTTTTTCCGTTCATGGGCTCCAAGTGGATCTTGTTGGACTTGTCGGACTTTCCCTTCCATTCAGCCTAGAAGTCCTACCTGTTACTGCGGGGTTTGGGGATTTTAACATTTTAATTTTCTTCATCAAGATATTTTGATTGTTGAGGCCGCCTGCTGGGTCAGGTAGGGCACTCTTCAACTTAAGCTCTCAAGTATCTTGTAAATGGGAAAACATAGAGGGGCAGCTGGACCCACATGTAAAGAGCCCTCAAACACGGTGAGCACCATGGATGCTTTCCTGCAGCGCATTGTTGGGGTACTGGACAAGGAGACTGAACTGGCTGCCAGGCGACTGTCTCTCTCCCCCTTCCCCCCATCTACCGGGTTCCTCTGTTGCCCTACATGAAGGCTCTCAAACCCAGGCACAGTCACTCCGCGCTGGACTGATGGACATAACATAAGACCAGGCTGGGGATATTGTTCCCCACACGCCTGAGGTCTCTACACGGGTCGGTGTCCAGTCATCAGTCCCTAGGGCAAGTTCTGGTGTGACCCCTGGTATTGGGTCAGAGTGGGAGGCGCAAAGAGGAAGAGTCCTTCATTGGGGGGCCCTTGCAAACGCAGAAAAAACACTGGCCCACAGTTAATTTCAGCAGTACCTCAAGTAGGGCCCAATCTGGATGTTATCTCGTTTGACATGTTCAAAGCAGCCCTTCTGTCAGCACTCGATATGAAATTGGACCCCATTTTACTTAGTTTATCTGCACAGGAAAATAATTTATCCTTATTGACTGCCTCACTACAAAGGGATGGTACCCCTCCCGTCACAACCCCCCCTTCCCAAAGACTACGGCCACTGCCACTATTACCAGTTACAGTGGTAGTGGTGTGGGAAATGGAGCCAGAGTCGTGACCACCACAGAGCAGTCTAGTCATGTTGTAGCAACAGCTCGTTCTGATATAATGGCACCACCCGTGAATAGGAACGATGCACTGGCTCGACTAGATATCTGTAGGGGGAGAGTCTTTTGAACACAGAATTCTCTCAGTTTCGCCAAGCCCAGAGATCCAATATGGGTGGTTTTTACAGCTCTGATGAAAGAAGGGAAGGGTGGGAAGGCATGCTCCCTGTGGACTTAAACAACCATCCGCCTAATCCGGGCTCTGTTCACCTCCCACCAGAGTCCACCCCACTCGTTGTGGTTTTAGCCAACGTACCGCGACTCGATCCCAGGACTAAGGAAGACTTTAATCAACTGAAGAACAAGGTGGTGCATTGGCTTAATTCAAACATTGCTCGAGGGCCTAGGGTGTAAAACCACATCCTCATGGTGCGTCATACACAGTGGGTGGGCAGCACCAAGAAAACCTGGGAGGGGGATTGTGCTTCTATTAATTTTAACTATTCTTTTATGGTAAATCGAATTTTAAGTGCAGTTGTGCAAACCAACTACAGGTGTTTGAATTCAGCAATTCTGGCACTCCAGCTGGGATACTTTTACAGACCTAGAAGTTACCAATCAGGGTTTCCACTGGAGCGGTTCCAAGAGGTGGGTCATAGGAATCGAATGGAGGCGCCCACAGGTGTAAGCTTAGTAAACAGGTTCACTCCTTTGAGCTCCTTGGAAGGATGTGATTGACGGTGTGCAGGTTCTTCAGACCTTGTGGCACCTATACCACAGGGGAAGGCACGGCCCCCGGGCCAGGTATCTAGTGAGAATGAAGGGTGTAAATTTCTTTCCTGGAACATCGCAGTTCTTGCGAGTAAGATTGAGGACACCGAATGGTTACTGCTTGTTAAGAGCTTTGATGTGATCTGCCTCCAGGAAACTTGGGCTGTTGAGAATAATTATCACCTGGATTGCTATAAAACCTTTATTGTGCCAGCTACCCCATCTAGGCTAAGGAGAGCCAAGGGGAGACTTGTTACCTTTGTCTCATTAGCAGTCCATGGCATTTCCGTTATTTCACTCCATGCCTCCCCCAATCTACACGTAATGTTGATATCCAGAGGTAAATTTCTATAATGTAGGAGTTGCCCATTTGGATGAAAGTAATATAACTCGGCTGGGGTCTGTACTCCGGAATATTAACCTGAAAGGGCAGAGTCACCATAATATTTTTTTAACAGGGGATTTCAATATTCACATGTGTGGAGATATCAGACAAGGAGGGGTGGAAGCTATGGGCTGTGTACGACAAGCAGGCTTGCACATGGAACACACACCTCAGGGTACCGAACTTAATAACATCTTGCAAGAATTTGATCTAACATCCGTTATGAACAAGCTGCCCCCAGGGAAAACCGACATTAACCCCACTTTTATCGGGAGAGGGTCTGAGACCATTATTGATTTTATCCCTTGATTATGGATTTTTTAGTTAAGGCGAGTGTATATAGCAACCACAATCCCATTAGTGTCTCAACAGGATGGCCACGAGCACACAGACACATTAAGGAGTTCCTTTAAAAGTGGTGGAAGAGGGGAGGAGTCTAAAGTGGTGGCAAATTGTCCCAGAGTTACTTCATGAGTCCCTTCTAACCCAGTGCCGTAGAGAGTTTGCTATTTGTCATGATAGCAAGGCTAGTGCACCGGATATCTTGGATGCATTTGGAAATATGTCCAGTGTCATAGGGAAGTTATTACGGGCCCCAGGTGGAGGCCGTATGCAACTAGAACCAAGATGGTTTGACTCGACGTGTTCCCAGGCATCCAGGAAATTGAAACAGGCCTTGGGAGTCACGCCTCGAGATCAGGTGGCTGTTAAAGGACTGCGTAGAGCCTACAAGGCCGCTCTAGCAAACCGTAAGTCCACCTTGAAGGAGGAGGCCTGGATCGATTTAGTGGAGGCCAGTACACTGAGCAATAGCTCAAAGTTCTGGGGTATTATCAACAGTCCCTTCCTAGCTGGAGACAATGGCAACCTATTGGACGCCCATATTACAGAGGACGATAGGATATCCATTTTGAGGGCATTTTCCAGTCGGACACCCCGCTAATTTATAGGCAGGAAAGGGTAGAAGGCAAGGCGGAACTCGTTTTTACCACACAAGAGGTAAGAGCCGGCATCCTGGGATTGTCTAAAAACAAGGCCCCAGGGCCAGATGGGATTCCGCCGGACCTCTACATTGCTCATGTGGAAACCTGGGTGCCTGTTCTTACAGCTGTTATCAACGCATCAGTACAGGTTGGCCGCCCAGACTCTTGGGCCCTATCGACCATAGTCCCGGTGTTTAAAAAGGGGGATTGGACAGCACCCTTTGCTACAGGCCCATCTCCCTTCTGGACTCTGTAGTGAAGGTGGTGGGTCATATAGTACTGGACAGACTTGTATCCTGGGCAGATGAAAACAACTTTTTAGCCGAGATACAATATGGTTTTCGCCCAGGTCGCTCCACCGTGGAACAATGTTTAAATCTGTATATGGTTCTGAATAAGTATACCGTGGCCCGCTCCAGCTCCATCCACCTAGCTTTTGTGGACCTGTCCTCAGCGTTCGACTGTGTTAATAGATCAAAGCTGTGGCAGCTGATGTCCTCTATAGGCATTGACAGGAATATCATTTTATTTCTTAGGGACCTTCATATAGATTCAAAAGCGGCTGTCCGTTATTCAAAAGACCTCAACGTGACCCGCAAGTTTGACATCAAGAGAGAGGTGCGCCAGGGGTGCATACTAGCTCCCTTTCTCTTTAATTTATATATCAATTCCCTAGAGAAGGACCTTCTGGACACAAAAGCTGACTGCCCCCAGGTAGGCAAGCGTAGCCTGCCAGTCCTCCTGTATGCGGACGATGCTGTTCTCATGGCGAGGACAGCCAAGGGTCTACAACTCTTATTGAACTCTTTTGTTCAGTTTATGGAGACTTTGGACCTGACGGTTAATCAATCCAAATTGTTTGTCATGCAGGTGGGATCCCGTAAAGCTAAGCTGTCTACTTTTAAGTTGGGGACCTCGTCAATACCTAAGACCAACATCTTCTCCTATTTGGGAGTAGTGTTTGACGACACTTTGAGTTGGTGCCCCTTACTTACTCGCAAGAGAGGGGACCTAGTCAAAGCTACTGCAGCTGTCTTTAACTTTGCCACTAGAGTGGGAGGGAAACCAATAGGGGCTCTTTTGAAGATCTATAAAACGAAATGTATCTCAAAGGCCAGTTACGGGAGCGAGATATGGGGTCATATTGGGGTAGAGGCCCTGCAAATCGCAGAAAATTCCTTCCTGCGACGGGTCCTTTCAGTACCGCAAAGCATCCCGTCCTACGTTGTGCACGAAGAGCTGGGGATGACTTTTATTTCAGACGAACTGGCTTTCCGTCCACTAGCATTGTGGCTAAAGATTTAGGCTAAGCAAGAAAACGTACTTAGCAAAGACATCTTAACGGATTGTCTTTCTCTTGACCACGTCACGCGCATCCGATGGCTCCAGTATATAAGAGTAGGCCTCTCTAGGCTAGGTAGGGCAGAACTATTTATTTATTTATTTATTAAGAAACTTATATAGCGCGCAGCTACCCCCAATGGGGGTGTCCCGGCGCTGCGAACAGTAAGCAGTAGTGAGTGTCTCTGTGCGACATGGGGTTGGTAAACAGCCAGGTTTTTAAATTGCGTCGAAATAAGCATTCCGATTCTGTCATACGGAGGGACAGTGGCAAGTTGTTCCAGGATCGAGCAGTGATAACTGTGAATGCTCTGCCCTCCATTCTAGAACGGCGAAATCGGGGAGTACGTAAGAGGAAAAGATGATTTGATCTGAGAGATCAGTTGGACTGAGCAGGTTTCAGTCTGGCTCTAAGATAGGCCGGCCCCTGACCCTGCATTGCTCTATATGCCAGGACCAGAGATTTAAACTGAATGCGGCTAGTCACAGGCAGCCAGTGTAACTTTTTTAAGTGAGGAGAGATTGAGTGACGATATGGGATGTTACAGATCATTCTTGCCGCCACATTCTGCACAATCTGCAGACGTTTGACCAAATAGGCTGGTGCTCCGGCATACAGGCTGTTTGCGTAATCCAGGTGTGATGTTATAAGGGCCTGAATAATGGTTCGGCGAGCATCCAAAGGAAGAAAAGGGAGAATTTTCCGGATCATACGGAGTTTACCGAAACATGCAGATGTAACCTTATTTATTTGAGCCTTGCAAGATAACTCATTATCAAATAGGAATCCCAGATTCCTGGCAGAAACCACCGGTACTGGGGGGGGGGTTCAATTCAGGTGGCCACCAAAGAAGGGGTAGAGGGGGATTTTTTTGATTAAAAAACAACACCTCGGTTTTATCTGAGTTAAGCCTGAGAGTGTTGAGTGACATCCAAGTAGAGATGTTGCTGAGGCAGCGTCTGAAGTTCGAAAAACTGGCGTCAGAGTGATCTCTAAATGAAAACACTAATTGTGTGTCATCAGCATATGAGATCACTCTGACCCCACAAGATTCTGCCACCGTGGCCAGCAGTGATACGTAGACATTGAAAAACAGTGGGCTCTGGGCAGAGCCCTGGGGAACACCACAACTAAGTGGTTTCTTTTCCGAGACAAAAGGTTGAAGGTAGACCTGTTGGGTACAATCACTTAAAAAAGATCTAATCCAAGCCAAAGGGGTGCCCTGAATCCCAAGACTATACAGTCTTTCAATCAATATGGCATGAGAGACCGTATCAAATGCCTCGGACAGGTTGAGGAGCACTAACATTGCTGCCTCGCCTGCGTCCACGCATTCGCGAATAGTCTCTGACACCTCCAGAAGTGCAGTCACGGTACTATAGCCGGTTCTAAAACCGGACTGCGAGTCGTGGAGAAGTTGCCCGGACTCAAGGTAGTTAGAGAGTTGTTCTTGCACTACTTTCTCCAGGATTTTGGCTGGTTTAGGTAAAAGGGAAATGGGCCTGTAGTTGCTAAACACCAATGGGTCGGCTTCAGGTTTCTTTGAAATGGGGATCAGCATGGCCTGTTTCCAAGACAAGGGGAAATGACCAGTTTGTAAGGAGGTGTTCCAAAGCAAGTTCAGCGGAGAGATGATAAGAGGGGCGAGTGAACTGAATAATTGTGCCGGACAGGGGTCCAGAGGGGAGCCTGATTTGCATGCCAACATTTTTTGAGAAAAGGTATCAATAGAGATAGCATTAAAGGAAGTGAAAGCCTCCTCCTTGGTTACCCTGGAGTCAAGAACTGGGGTATCCACGGACTGGTTAAACGTAGAAAAAATTTCTAGGATTTTTTCGTGAAATAAGTTAGATAAACCATCACAGAGTCCTTGGCTAGGGGGGATCGAGCTAGATAATGCAGATGGCTTAGAAAACTCTTTCACTATTTTAAACAGTGTTTTTGAGGAATTATCAGCAGAGCTGACTTTCTCAATGTAATACTCTTTCAATATGGTACGTTTCAATTTATGGAATTTCTTAATGGCAGCTCTATAAATAGCTTTTGCCTCAGGATCATAGGATTGTCTCCAGTTCCTCTCAAGTTTTTTACAGAGGCTCTTCTCAGCACGCAAGGCGGAGGAGAACCAAGGAGCTGAGGGTTTTAATCTGGAAGAATTTATCGGTTGCATAGGGGCAATCGCGTTTATGGCTGAGGAAAGCCAGCCATTAAACTTAGAAATATCAGAGTCTAAATCCCCTTCTGACTGCCACAAACCGTGGGAAAGTGCAGGGGCCAGCGATGAACAGGTAATTTTGCACCACTTCCTGCCAAAATCCCTGGCCTTAACTGGAATGTCTGAGCGAGGGGTAGTAGCCAGACTAAATGGATAAGAAAATGGTCTGACCAAGTGAGAGGGAGGGGTAGTGAAGTGGTCAGATTGGGATGGTTGGTGAACAATAGGTCCAGCGTGTGGCTAGCCAGATGAGTGGGGCCACTAACCCGCTGGGTCAAATTGAGGCCCATCATGGTATCGAGGAGCAGTCCTGCTTTGATACAGGAGGTGTCATCCACATGAAGGTTAAAATCACCTAAAATAGTGAAGTGGGGGTGTTTGAGTGATAGATCAGCAGCCATAGTATAGAAATCCAAGAGGGATTGGGGGAGGGAGCCAGGAGGTCTATATAAGAGAATACCTGCCAGAATTGAATGCGAGACTTCAGAAATACTAAAATACATGGCTTCTAAAGGGCCAATATTAGAGAGCTTCCTAGAGAAGATCTTCCAGCCCGAGCATAAGATCACCGCGATCACACCACCCACCTTGGAACTGGTACGATTAATCCCAACAAAACGAAAGTCAGGGGGGATAGCCAGATTAAGGTCGGGATTTGAGGAGTATTTTACCCACATTTCGGTAAGAAACATTAAGTCCCAAGCATGAGTAGTGAGGGATAGCCAAATATCTCCCGAATGACGAGGTAGAGATCTACAGTTGAGCAGGCATGCCTTGATGTTTGGAGAGAGGCACGTGCGCTCAGCTACAGGTCTGGCGGGAGATGGGAATAGTCTGGCTAAAGTATTAAGACCTGGCTTAAAAGAGAATGAGCAAGTAGCACAATTAAAATGGGTGTTGAAAGACCCAGAAAATTTACATAGCGTCGGAGCATTACACCCGTTATCATTAACTTCCATTAGTTGGGACCTGGTCCAATGTATTCGCGCGCCGACGGGGTAGCTGGCAGCATGTCTGGCGCTGGCCGCGGAACAGGCGCGGTCGGGCGTAGACGGACTGGCCTTTGGTGCGCCTTTGGCACGCCCGCTGCGCGCATCCGCTGCGCGTCACAACTGGCATGGTCTTAAGTAGCACCTGGGCGGATTAGCGCTAGAACGCTAACCCCTAACTCCTCCCCTCAGCGTGACCGGAAGCAAGAGCCCGGCAGCCTGCTCTACCCTCCACAACAATCGGGCATGCCCGTGGTGGACCGGGGTAGGGGCTGTCACACAGCGATAACAGGGTGAGTGAGCGTGTGGCCAAATACAGAGCAAAATGCAAAGTGCAGATTCTAAATTAAATTTTTTTTAAATCAAGCAGAGTCTTTAAAAGCGGCAATGCAGCTAGCGTGAAGAACTCACAACTGCGCGCGTCCACTGCGCGTCACAACTGGCATGGTCTTAAGTAGCACCTGGGCGGATTAGCGCTAGAACGCTAACCCCTAACTCCTCCCCTCAGCGTGACCGGAAGCAAGAGCCCGGCAGCCTGCTCTACCCTCCACAACCATCGGGCACGCCCGTGGTGGACTTGGGTAGGGGCTGTAACACAGCACAACTATTTGATAAGCCCGAGCTTATATGCAAGAGGGAGTTTGCCTGGGCCAAAGAGTGTTTCCTAAGTAGACACTGCGGTGAAAGAGAGGAAACAGAGCTGCGCAAGCCCAGCTTGTGTAGGTACACTTTGTTAAAAACTGTACCAACCACTGAACCATATCTTTTGGGGCTTAAAAGCATTCATGATCGCTTTTTATTGACGAGGTTTCGGCTTGACCTTTTCCACTATCTCCTGGCACAACCACGTGGCGCTCACAGAGGTCAGTGCCTCATGCTCTGTGGCTGCGACGGTCAGTTTCCTGAGGACATGACACACTTTTAATGTTTTGTAGTTTTTATGCGGCTCCCAAAAAGTTATTTACTATCCCCATTCTTAAAAAGGCCTGTTTTAGGAGGGTGAGACCAGCTTTTATTTTTTTACAACTCCTCTCCAATGAGACTGTTTTGCATACGCTTAACTTTTTACGGGTTGCTGTTAGGCTCAGGTCAAGTTTTGATTAATCTTGGCATTTTGATCCATGCATCTTTATCCTGTAATTAGACTACCCTGGTTGTACTGTATTGTGAATTTGTAATCTGGTGATGTTTTATCGATGTTGGTACAACTTTTATGGTTTTATTTGTAAAACCGAATAAAGTTTTGATGATGATGATAGAGAACCCCAGCAAATGTAGGAGGTCCGCCGTAGTCTAAGGTGGGAGACGACAGCCTGGGGGGAGCATGCCTTCAACCATCTTGAGATAAGGGAAGACTGGCACCCCTGATCTCCGCAGATGAGCTGCCACCACCACCATCACCTTGCTGTACACTAGGGGTTAGCAGAAATTCCACTCTGCTGGCAGAGTTCGCAGAGTTTTGCCCACTCCAGCTTCCGCTTGGTGCGGAGTTCTGGCAAAACTCCGTCAACCACCAAGTGGCAAAGGTTTTTCTCATGCACGGCTCGCCAATGCTAAGTTGGTGAGGGTGAACAAGAATTTGCATCCCCTAGCACGTTTTTGGGTACTAGAACCCCTCCCAGTGAGATTTCTCAAAAGGGGCGGTCACGGCAGGTCGCTACTGTTCGTGTTGATAGAGTTGCCATCCGAGTAGAAAATAAACTCGAGCAGCAGAAGGAAGTCACAGCCTCTGGCGCACCGCATGGTGCTATTTGTGCTGATTTTGCAAGTTACGCCCACCTCTAGTGAACACCCGGGGGGGGGGCAATTGTCCTGTTCACAGGAGTCCCTATGCTGGCCCCTAGCATTCATTAAATGGAAGAAGGGGTTCTGAGGTGGTCACTCCTGGCTGAAGCACCTCTGTCAAGACATTAGTCTTGACTGCCACCGAGGGAAGGCTAAGGTCCAGGACCTCGGCTGCCCTTCTCACCACCACAGCAAATGACATTCCCTCCTCCACAGCAGGGGGAGAAAGCATGCCAGTGTCTGGGGAAGTATCCAGTCCACTGGCCTCTGCCAGGTCCTCGCACCAGTCCATGTTGGGATCTCGGGACTGGTATTCTTTTGGGTTGTTAGACCTCACATCTTTTGCCGTGGTTTCCCCTGTCTTTCTGCTTCGGACCTCCTGTTTTTGACAGTGTGCTGGACTTCATTTTTTCTGGTGTTCTGGGCATTTTAACACGGCTGACCAGTGCTAAAGGGAATGTGCTCTGTATCTAAAATGTAATGGCATTCGGTTTCTCCTTGATTGGCATATTTGATTTACTAGTAATTCCCTCGTACAGTGCACTACATGTGCCTAGGGCCTGTAAACCAAATGCTACTAGAGGACCTGCAGCATTGATTGTGCCACCCACATAAGTAGCCCTTCAAACGTGTCTCAGGCCTGCCACTGCAGAGCCTGCGTGCGCATTTTTTTACTGCCATGTCGACCTGGCACGTACATCTACATGCCGGGCCAAACCTTCCCTTTTGCTACATGTAAGACACCCCTAAGGTAGGCCACAGGTAGTCCCGGGGGTCGGGTGCTGTGTATTTAAAAGGTAGGACATGTGCTTTTAAGTTTTACATGTCCTGGTAGTGAAAAGTGGCTAAATTCGCTTTTCACTACAGCAAGGCCTAACCCTCCCATAGGTTAGCATTGGAGCAGCCCTGTAGCATTTTACACGGGTATCTTCGGATTGGAAGCAGATATAAAATTGGAATCTCTGGACTCACAATTTAGAAACACATCTTTTAGTAAAGTTGGTTTTTAAATTGCAGGTCTGAAAATGCCATTTTTAGACAGTAGGCAATTTCTTTCTTTAACCATTCGATGCCTCTGCCTTGTCCCTAGAATACACGTCTGGGTTGGATGACAGTTGAGCTTTGTGAATTCACTCTAGACAGTCACACACAAAGGGAGCTGAGGTGTGCACTGCATATCCTGATGCCCCATCACAAGGCTGATAGGTCTTCCTGAATAGAGTGGTGGAAGGAGTTGACACTTGCACCTGACTAGGGCTGTGCCTGACCCCACACAAAGAACTGAATTCCCTCTTGTAGTGTGTATGGAGCCAAGGCCAGGAAGGGCAGGTTCTTGTGCACTGCAAAGACCTATCTTTGAAGTCTCCCTACTTCAAAGGTCAAAATGGTTATAAGTACTGGACCTCTGACACCATAATGGTAGAAACACTTCTGGACTGAGGACATTCTGCCAGATAGAAGAGCTATTCGACTGCCAGGAGGGACTGCCACTTTGCTGCTTGCTTTGCTGTGTTGGCCAGCTGTCTGCTGCTTCTTGCCTGGGAGTGAGAGGACTGGACTTTGCTCTCTGCATCCTGCTTTCTAAAATTTCTCCAAGGGCTTGAGTTGAGCTTGCCTCCTGTTGGAAGTCTCAGGGCCATCAAAGACTTAACTTGCTTTTTCCTACTAGCACCTTGGCTCCGCTGCTGTGAGTCCTGACCGGCCAGGTGGTGCCAAACCATGTCCTGGAACCTTGTAGGTGATTCTGGTACTGCAACCAAGAACCCAACACATTGACTCCAAGAGTCACTTTGGAACTGGCAACTCCCTGCGAAATTGCCGCATCGCCGCTTCCTGCACTGAAGCCATGGTCCCTGCTCACTGAGCGCGCAATGCAAGGACCGTGACTTACAACTCAAGCCCCGATGGTGAGGCAGCGCCTCCAGAGTACCGTCTCTGCGTGAGTCTCGAACACCGCTTCACCGAAGTCTGTGACGCACCGCTCCAACTTCGGACCAGGACCGGCGACCTGGTGGTTCGATATCGATGCCATGGAATCAACGCACCGCAATGTGACATCGATGTATCATCGACAACGCATTGCCTTCAAGACCCGAGGTCTCGCACCTGCAACTGACACATCACCTCCCCTGTGCCCCGCATCGTCCCCGGGCATTAGCGGCTCAACGACCCTGCACCACCTCCCGGAACCGACGCATCACTTTGCTACAGTAACGCCTCATCTCCTGCAATGCATTGTTCCCCGAGCGCCAACGGCCTGCATAACAGTAAGGAACTGACGCATCACCTGCCTTCATGATGCCTCACTTTCTCTGTGCATCAGACCATTTTTGACTTTGTGATGCATCCAAGGTACTATACTGGAGTCCGTGTGACTCCTGTAGTTGGTTCGTGCTCCATTACAGTCAGACTGAACTTTTGGATTTGTCTTGGTCAAGCGTGACCAAATCACCCCGGTTGGAGCTATTGTTTTCTAAATGCTATACCTGCATTTAATATTGAAAGATTGATATCTTGACATATATATCTTGGATTCTTACAGTTCTGGTCTTGTTTTACTCAGATAAATATTGGCTATTTTTCTGAACTGGTGTAAAGTACTTTTGTATTGTTTTCACTGTGTTACTGTGTGTGTGTGTGCACAGCTACTTTACACATTGCCTCTTTAGTTTAGCTTGGCTGCTCTGTGCCAAGCTACCCGAGGTGAGACACAGGTAAACTTTTTTTAAACTGTTTTTATTTATTTTCAGAGAAATTGACATGGCAAGGGCACATAATCAGAGCAATAGCAAACAATAATGAGATGATCATGCACTAATATGTATGTAATGCAGAAATGTTCATCTCAGTGTCACCATAGTGCACCAGTGCAGAAAAACAAAGGAATGAAGGAGGCAAATTCAATGCGCACATATAAACATAGGTGTTGAAAAGGGATGCAGCGCAATAAACATATGTCATATAATCTGCAATAGGTAATCAAACATATCAAAAGAAACATCCAATAAAGTCAACTATTTCCTCAATGGCAGAAAGAAAAGGTCGCTTGGGCCAGATAGTCAGTAGGAAGCCATAGGAGTCAAGAGCCATCCTCTACGCTCCAACAAATAGTGAAAAATAATGGGGGTAGATATGTAGGGAAATGTGAATTGGTTGGGGGGGCGGAATGAGGGTCAGTTAGTTCAGACCCTCCGATCTATCCTGGGAGTGGTGTGTGTATGGCGATGGTGTAGGGGGGCACAGGGTTACTGACCACCAGATAGTAAGTTACTGAGTAGAACTCCAATATAAATGAGTGGGCTTCTTGGAACGGGTCTGCGATTGTTAGTAAGTAATCGAGTAGAGGTTGCCAAATATCATTCATTCTAGAGGTTGGGAGTTGAAGAGATACATATAGTTCACTGGTAGTGTCGCAGTACGTCATGCTTGTGAGCTAGTTGGCAGCAGTGGGGGGCAGGCGCTTACCCCAGTGTACTTCGCCCTTGGCCAAGAGGAGCACCATAGTGGTAAATCGTCTAGTGCTTTTGGGAAGATCTAGTACATAACCCAGCAGGGCGAGTAGTGGTTCTGCATCCAGATCAATCTCCAGCATTTTGTATAACTTGGAGAATATCTCACCCCAATAATGTGCTACATAGCTACAGGACCAAGACATGTGGAGAAAATCTGCTCCAGGAGTGTGGCATTGAGGACAATCTGAGGAGCGTGAATGGTCATATTTGTGTGGCTCAGTAGGAGTTATGTAAGCGCATCACAAAAACTTGAAATGAAGAAGTTTGAGGTGATGGTTGGGTACAGCACTCAGCCCATATCTTATCTGTAATGGGCCTCCCCAGGTCTCACTCCCAGTATGATCTAAGATTTTCATCAGGAGCTGGGAGCAATGCAACACTAACTCAATACAGTTTGGACACCGGTCGTTCCCCATCAGAATCACTGATCACCAACGTAAGGGGAGGGAACTCATCCGGAGCTATTAGATAAGTCAATATGGTAGACCGAAAGGCATTGTGGATGCAGTGCATAATCAAATGGTCCATGAGGAGCACAGGTAAACTTAGCTTGTACTACATTTACCCTGACTAGATTTTGGGTTCCTACTTGAACAGGGTGCAAACCACTGCCAACTGTAGACCCCATTTCTAAAAAAGGTCCTCCCAAAGTCCTAGCCCATAGGAACAAGGCTCAGGCTCCGTCCTAGAAGACATGACTACAGTTGACACCAGAGTCGGACGACGCCCCTCCAACTCCGTGTCAGACTCTGGGATTAGAATGGGTGATGGCGCCGCCAGAGGAGAAGGTCAAGATGGTATGACCGGCACCAGTCCGGATCCATCAGTGGATCCAAGGGGTGGACTGGCACCGGGGCGGACCCGCTGGCGGGAAACCAGGTGGGGCACCCCCAGACCTGTGGGGCCTGAAGGTATGCCCTTGGGGACAGGCTGCCAAAATATGAGGAGCATGGCCTCAAAAAACTCTCAAAGTTGGGCTAGGGTCGCACTGGCTCCCGGAAACTCAGGCAGGCATGGAGCCGGCCCCCGGAGCCAAGCTTCCAGTGATGACGCTCCCTTAAGAGCACGACTTATGGGGCGAAGTAGTAGACCTCTTTGACTTCTTGTTCTTCTTTTACTTGTGGGACTTAGCTGAACGCCCAGATGACTTTGGGTCCGACGAGGATCTTGAGCTCCGCGACCAATCCTGAAAACCTTCCTCTCGACCGGGATTGAGACTGTTGGGGCGTCGCACGTTGAGCGGCAAGGAGCTTGAGGGACCGCTTTGTCAACGCCTTAAGGTGCGTGGCGCAGTAAACTGCACAGGTCTTCGCATCGCAGTCATGCACCAGGCACCAGTGGCAAACAAGATGTGGGTCCATCACTGACATCTGTTGATGACTGGCACTGCAAGGCTTGAAATGAGAAAAAACAAGGACCCCCTGAACAATGGATAGTTCAATTCCTAGGACAGGGACTTAAATGGTAGTAACAAAAACTCCTAGGCAATGTCAATAAAGCAAACAATATACACAGTATCTGTAACATTAAGAAAACCAAGGAAGACAGAAAAAATATGTTCAAAGTTGTTACCATTTTAATAATTTCTTCTCATATTGTCTAAACAAATGATATTTATACAAAACATTTAAAAAATGAAACACAATATGTAACACATCACTTTTAATCAATAGATATAAATAAAGGGTTAAAAAGTGGCAATATCTTTATTAACTCGACAGCGTTTCGGCGTATATAACGCCTTCTTCAGGAAAACCACACAATTATAGATCCTGTTGCAAATTAGTTCCTAGTGATTAAAACCTGCAACTCCATAGTTGGTGGATGTTCTTGATTCTAATAAATGGCTGATAAAAATGCGGTGCAACGAATGTGCAACGATGTCTTATTAATATTAAAATCAACGATTTCACGAAAAAGTCGGATGTCTGGTTATCAAACAAACCTCGTGTAGGTATATTTGAAAAGCGACCTGGTCCCGCTAAATGTTAAAATCAGTAATATGGTATTCTGGAAAGCCTCTTGCGATGGAAGAGATTCAACGAAGAAACTGGAACAAGCGCTAGATATGCGATAGTGTTCCAAATATGTAGCTCAATAGGCATGCACAGTAAAGGACTTGTCTGATAAAAGGAGGCTCCAGGTAGGACCAGGCTGAGGATGGCTGCCGATGATGCCTTCGGAAAAGAGTATCTGCATGAAGCCAGCCTTCCTATTGGACATCCCTGCCACACAAGGAGACGATTTCTCAAAAAGGCTTCGACAAAAGTCAAAAAAAGGTCAGTCAAAAATTGACTGAGGGATAGCTCTCTCTGGATCTGCGTTGACTGATGTGGAAAGAAAAGAACTGATGTCAGCACGCTAGGCTGGCGCATATTTAGGCACCACACATGTAACTTCTGATGCAGATAACTCCGACAATGCCACGCGGGGCCGAACAATGACACCTACCAGCACTCTGGGATACTGTTCACGAAAACTTACCAGATCCAGTCTGATGCCTGGGGATAATTCTAAGGTAAGAAATCTACAGCTAGACGTCTGCATCAGATATTGCCCTGCACACCAACAGGTTGTGTTGTGTGGTGTTATTCTACCTTTTTGCCATTGCTTGCACTGACATCAGCTTCTTTCTAAACTCTGTCTGTGTCAACAGACGTGGAGCCCATAGAAACCAACATGAAACAGCATGCAGAACTTTTTGAGATGGAATCTTATTAAGTTGGACTGAATTATGCCATTCCGCATAATGAGGTGGAAGGAGGCAGGTGAGGAATCTGCAGATAGATAGAGTCTCTACCAGAAAAGGTGCTACTGAAGGTAAGTAACGATCTTCTGACAGAGACTTTTAACTGCAGATTCCTCACCTTTAATTAATACCAAAGCAGTACCTCCCAGGTGGTGGGTCTGTAGAATGATACAAACCAGGAAATCCTGCAGCACAGATCGGGCAAAATGCCCCTCCCACCAGACCTGATGGTCCAGACAGCAATGCTTAGTGAACTTATGGAGGAACGACCATGTAGCAGTCTGGCACATTTTCTACAATGGAATGCCATGCACTAACGCCGTGGAAGCTGCTTTTGCTCTTGTGGAGTGAGACCTTCGGGAGACTGCTTTTTGCCTAACCCGTACCAGTTTTAATACATAAGCCAATCCATCTAGAAATGGTTCTGTTCTGTACCGCTTTGCCCTTCTTCGCCCCAGAAAAAAACAAAAAAACTGTTAGACATACTGTCGCAATTCTCTGGCCCTCTTGATGTAAAAACAAAGGGCCCTGCTGCAACAGAGCAAGGGTTTAATTACCATAAGGTAATTATTGCATGTTCTTAACAAGCACTGGCAGGTTGACAAAGACGACGAAGGGAGAGCATTCAGTTCTTTGTCTTTAGTCATCTAGTGGGAGGTATTCTTAGAGACTTGTAGCGAAGACGCCAGACCTGTTTGGGAAGAGCTTCGCTCAAATAGAGTTTTTTTTCTCAAAATTTCGATCAAGCTGCCATTTTGAATTTTTTCCCCAGATTGCTGTGCAGGGGGATGGATAGCTCATCAGCTGTTCCCTGGAAGTGCCAATTAGAGATGGAGGGTTGAAGTGGGATCTCTGAATTGGGCAGGAACTCCCACATCCTAGAATTTTCCACCTCTAGTTTTAAATCCCTGCATAGGGACCGAGCTCCTAAAACATGAGAAAGTTATGTATAAGAAGAAGTATGAAGAAGTATGGGCCCATGCTGTGGATGACCCTCTCTGAATCTGAAGAACCTTTGACTTGTTCTTGGATAGTTTCTAGTGGTAATGGTCTGCTGGCACATAAACTGTTAAATGTGCCATAGACCTACATGGTCTAGTCCACATTTATGGAGTTATTTGACTTATTTAGTGTGCAACCCCTATTGTTAGGGAGGCCCTTTAGAGTGTGTTCCCATTAGTTTTTCCACCTGCCATTTTGTATATATTTCTGGTTTTTTACATAGCATGTGTTTTTGTGTAAATTACTGGACTTTCCTTTTTGAAAAAAAAGAGCTGACTGACATCAATTTATTGAGCATTATTTGTTTCAGTGCTGACATCGTTCTGCCTCGCTACCCTGAGAGCTAAGTGCGGTAAGAGATTTTCAGTTCCCAGTTTAAGGTTCCTCAGTATGGGAGCTCCAGGACATCATACGCAACCCTTGTTATCACAATTGAGAGAGTGTTATTTCTGATTGCCACGGGACCCACTGACCTGGATTTCTCACAGGTCTGATTGCAGTTTTGCTGATTCTATGTCAGTTATCTAAGTAGGTTCTCACTATGTGCCCATTAGGCAATGGGTGTGGGATATTTCAATCTTGACAACACTGTCTGTCTCAGGACCAGGTAGAAAAATGGTTGAGCGCATGACAGAGTTACCTTTCTCACACAACTGACTAACTCCCACCTACGCCCATAGAAATATTATTGATTTCTTCTTTACTAAGGACATGATAATACTAGTGGTAGGTGTAACTCACTGTAGCATAATCATGTGGAATTACCCAAGAATTTCGTGAGATTATGCTTAATTACACGAGAAGAGTGTGTTGTTTGAATTTAGCACTATTTTGCTCATTTTAGTGTCTGGGGCCTAGTCTGCCAACGAGCCAGGGTTAGCCAACAATAGGCATTGGGTTGGGTATATTTATTAAAAAACTGTTTCTGTGCTGTATGTTTTGCTATATGTTTTTTTAAAACATGTGTTAATTTACGGATGGCCTTGGATTAAATGCAAAATTAGGTTTTTTTTGTATTTCATGTTTTTCTGCAAAGTGTTAAAGCATATTTTGGTGGGGTAATTTTGATGCCTTGAGACGTTTGTGGTTGGGGAGTTCTTTAAGTTGACTTAATTTTAGTTTTTGGCATTGCTGAGTTAATGGTAGTGTTTTCTTCTTTCTTTACCATGTCTCCTTTCTTTGCTGGCCAAGTGGCCATTTAGTGTGGCCAGTGAGTGTGTGTGTTTGCCATAGGCCACAATTTTGTCTTTCTTATAGGCCTACTTTGTTCTCCATGCCACATGTAGTGTAGCCAGTGTGCTTTTGCCATAGGTCTCCATGTGTTCTTTTTTATCCATGCCTTCTTGCTTGCTGTTCTGAACATGGCTGGCGCCCATTTTGTGTTGTCAGTGTGTTTTGCATAGGCCTGCATGTATTCTTTGTTGTCCGTGTCTTCTCCCTTGGTGGGCATGAGGACGGCGGCCATTTTTTGTAGTCACTTTACTTTTTGCCATAGGCCTGCAATGTGTTATTTGTTGTCCATACCTTCGCCCTTGGTGGCTATGTGGCCAGCTGACATTTTGTGCAGTCCGTTTGATTGTGCCATAGGCCTGCATGTGTTCTTTGTTGTCCATACCTTTGCCCTTGGTGGCCATGTGGCAGGGCAGCCATTTTAAGGAGCCAGTGTGCTTTGCTTTGCCATAAGCACTCATGCATTCTTTCTTTACCCTTGGTGGCCATGTGGCCGGCGGACATTTTTTGAAATCAGTGTGTAAATCCTTTTCTTCCACTTTGAATTTTCAAAGCAATTTTCTAGGGACATGGATAAAAGAGGCCTATGCCTTTTTGTTTTTTTGCTCATTTTTGTCTTTTTAACCTGATATGAGTTGAATGTGCTTGAGGATTATTGTAGTACAGCGTTTTTACTTTTCTTATGCATTTTTCCTATTTTCCCCTGCACATCCTTGCCTCCTATATGATTTCTCATAGTCCCTAGGGCGACACCAGCAATTCTTTTTTTCCATAATTATTTGATTTTTCTCTGCACCCTCTGCCTGAACATAGATGTGTCATAGGCTAAGGGGTCCACCAGCCATGAGTGTCTCATAGGCACACACCGGGAATCATTTTTTAAGGATTATTCAATTTTCCCTTGCACTCCCTGCTTTCCACAGGCATATCATAGGCCATAGACGCACAGTAACATTTTCAATCTGTATGTGATGGAAATATTATGTAAATGCTTGGTTTGCAATGGATACACTATTGTCAATTATTTGTGATGACCTTATTAAATTATATTGTTTGTAGATTCAAACTGAAAATGTCACATTTCCCTGAATTGTTTTCTTGTTTGTTAGCTTATAGATGCACAAGAGACATCACACACAGTTCTCCCACCAACTGAGTCCTCCTCTGCTACTGGCTAGTCGGTTTTGGGATTTTGGGTACTAAGGTGATAGGTTGGTACACCCCTATATACTGAGGTCCTGTTTTCCTGTGCATAGTTCTGTGTAGGTGCAGAATCCCCGCAACAGCATAGTATCCTACGCCAATGACACCTAGCTCATCCTCCCCCTTACCAAGGAACCTGACATCACCAGGCACAGTTTCCAGGAAGGAATGAAGGACGTCGCATCCTGGATGAGCAGCAGCTGCCTGAAGCTCAACTCGGAGAAAACGGAAATCCTCATCCTCGGATCCACCCCCACCGCATGGAACGACAACTGGTGGCCCCCCGCCCTTGGTGACCCACCCACCCCCAAGGACCGCGCCCGCAACCTCTGCATCATACTTGACTCCCCCCCTCACCATGAACCGCCAGATCAACGCCGTGTCCTCCTCATGCTTCAACACCCTCCGCTTACTCCACAAGACCTTCAAGTGGATCCCCCTGACTCCCGGAAGACCGTCACCCACACACTCATCAACAGCAGGCTAGACTACGGAAACACGCTCTACGCCGGAATCAACAAAACACTCCTTTGCAAACTCCAAACCCTCCAGAACGCCGCAGCCAGACTCGTCCTCAGCATCCCACGACACGACCACATCACCCAGTACCTCCGCGACCTACACTGGCTCCCCGTCGAAAAGAGAGTAACCTTCAAACTGCTCACAAATGCCTACTATGTCCTCCACAACACCGGACCCCGATACCTCAATGAAAGAATCTCCTTCCACGCCCCCAAGAGAAACCTCCGCTCCGCTCTGCCGACCTAGCCCTTGCCGAAGCCCCCCTCATCCACAGAGCCAGAACTGGGGGCAGATCCTTCTCCTACATCGCGGCCAACACCTGGAATGAACTGCCCCTCAGCATCAGACAAAGCCCTACACTGCAAGTCTTCAGAAAGGATCTCAAGACCTAGCTCTTCGGATGACCTCGGAGCTGCCCTAACCCCAACATCCCAGCACCTTGAGACCCTTAAGGGTGAGTAGTGCGCTCTATAAATCCCTGATTGATTGATTGATTGACTATCCACCTGACGACAGACATGTGGACCAGTTGTCAAGCAACTGATTGCATGTGTATCACTGCACACCAGATCTCTTTTGTGGGGGTTAGGCAATAGCTATCTGTAGGTCTCAGCACTGAAGAAAGTATTAAGGGCATTCGGTGGCATGCAACAGGATCCATGTTCGCCATGGAGAAATCCCATACAGCTATAAACATCTTGGAAGAGTTAAACAGCAAGGTGTTTCAACGGTGTCATCCCAGAGGCCTCAGAATTAGATTTTCTGGCAAGGACAATGGCAGTAATATAGTCTCAGCCATGGCAGATGGTGGATATTTCAGGGTACTGTGTTTGGCGCACTGCATCAACCTGATTGTGCAGGACTTTCTCAAAGAAGACGACATAGTCAGCAACATACTGGCCACCAGATGAAGAATCTGCACTCATTTCATCATTCTTTTAAAACCCATAAGCAGTTGAACATCATTCAGTGTGCCAATGGAGTACCGGCTAAAGCCCTCACACAGGTGGTGCCGCCACATTGGAACTCAACCTACTACATGCTGCAATGCCTGTTTGAGCACTACAGAACGATCACTGACTATGTCCTTCAGAGAGGAGGGGATGCAACTGGGAAAAGCATGACAATGAAGGTGGACTAATTGGGACTCGTCAAGTGCCTGACAGTAATGCTACTCCCTTTTGAGATTTTCACACAGGAAGTCAGCAAGGAGGACAGTATGATGAGCCAAGTAATCCCGTTGTTGTATCTGCCACAAGACCAGTTGATACTAAGTTCTTCATCATAGTAAAACAAAAGAATAAACCAGCGTCACAGTTGTAAATACCATCCGAAGATTAAAAAAGTCAAATCCGGAGACAAATTTTCTCATTATATGCAAAAAGTAGTGCTTAACACTTCAACACTACAAGACATAGCAGAGGGAGGAAATAATCCTTAAACATAAGAACCACAGCCGTGGTAACATAAGACATAAACAAAAGACCTAATAAGGTCAAATTGCAAATGGCCAGCAATGAGGCGTTGTACCGCAGAATCAGCATGGCTGTCAAATAAACAGACTCCATCAAAGGGCAAGTCTTTCAAGCTCTCATTATCAGGAAATCTCGACTCATGCAACCAAGCGTGTCTATGGAGAGCAATTAATCAAGCCATAACTCTGCCAATGGAATCTGTTGTGTCCATCGTCGATTTAATATTAAACTTTGCCATCTCATGGCCATCCTGCACAAGCTGAGAGAGTTCAGCCCTGACCACTTCAGAAAGGGAAGGAAGGAGGTGATCGACAGAGTTCCACAAAAGCATTGGAAGCCCTTTCTAAGATGCAAGATGTGTTCAACGACCTCAAGGCTGAACTAGTGGACGCAAAGATATTCCGGCCACACATCTCCAACCACCTAGACTCTCTACCTGGTGGAAGCAAAAGAGAAACCTCCAAACACGGCGAAGCTGTAGCAGTTTGCACAACAAACCCTTTAGTAGTAGAGTGTTGAGAAAGACAAGCAGGGTCGTCCGGAGCAGGACGATGAAGATGCGAAATGGCACGATCAACAGAGATACCTGACATCGACCTTGCCCAAGTACCCAGGAGAATGTCATACAGAGACTCTCCATAAGGTAGTAAAGGTTCAACACCTGTGACACCGTGATGAAGCCGATCCAATAATGGATCAGAAGACAAAGCCACTGACGGAAGCTGCAATTTTAGTATTCCAGCAGCCCCTTAATAGCCTCAGCAAAAGCTGCACTAGCCTCCATCGCCATTTGTGGAGGAGAAAGCAGATCATAATTAGGAGACAGTTGCAGACTACTACCTCCACCAAATGTCACCGAAGAACCTCCTACCTAAGCTGACCAAGACCAACCAATCGGTCGACGTCACCAGTTTCTGCAGAGTCTTCTTGCAATCCTGGAGAAATAGCAACATAACCAGCTTCATCCTCAATTTGTAAAGGAGAAGGTGCAGGAACTGCAGTGGCTATAAGTGGCGTCTCCAGCGCCGATCGACGTGGGGGGGTGTTGTATCGACGTGCACCACGAATGGTGTCTCCGGCATCGACAGGCGTCATGGCGACGTCATGTCCACCACCTCATCTGACGTTACCGACGTCACAACGGGCAGCCGCACCGTTCTGTGTCTCAACATCATAATGACTCCAGGTACAAAGTTGAGGTCCTCGACCGGCGCCGAGGGCAAACCCTCCGGAGTGCTCCCGATCAAAGTCCCTTCAACCTCTTTGGGGCCCGAAGGCGCACCAGGGGGAGGTGTAGACCCTAAGAAGGATTGCAGAACCTGAAAATATGTCTGCATCTGGGTCATAGTTGCCCTGACTCCAGGATAAGGAGGCAGGCTCGGGTCGACTCCTGCACTACATCCTCCGGTAATGAATGGGAGGAACCAGCCACGATGTCACAAATTCACGAGGCCAAAGTCCGTGACCTTGATCCCTTCCGATGGGATTTCCATGACTTGGATGAGCGACACCACGGGAACGGCTCCTTGAACGGCCCGCGCAGGAACTTCAGAGCGGAAAGGAGATCGACATCACCTGGACTCTGATTGGGAGAGCCACGTCGTCAGCAACTTCATTCGCCTTTACTGCAAAACTTAGGCTTCAGCCTCTTACAGGCGTCGCACTCCTCAGAGTCGTGGTGCTCTCCTAAGCACCACATTCAGATTGAATGTGGATCCGTAGCCGACATCTGTTGAGTACAGGTCTCGCACATCTTAAAACCCGAAGGCATAGGCACACTGTTCCCAGACACAAAAGGCGTCGAAGAAGGCCAAAAAAAGAAGACCCGAGGAACCGCTTCTCCGGATCAGCGTTGCAGCGTGGAAAAGAAGAAACTGACATCCACGCACCGTAGGGGACTTATATGGCTCCACTGACGTCATATCTGGAGACAACGTCACCGTGGAGCCGTACGACGCCATCCACCGGCGCACAGATGTACTGCTGAAAAATTTCCGGATCCAGGCTGGCGCCTGGGGAGAATTCAAAGTTAAGGAATCTGCGGCTAGATGTCTCTATCAGATATAAAGTATCTGGATTGTCGGGTACCCAGACTGTCTTCTGAGGATGTGTTCAGTGCAGCTAACACAGTTGTCACAGTCAGAAGGACCAGTCTCTTGCTCATAACGTGGAGAGAATGACCATAATTAAAATGAACCAACACTTCATACCACAAGATTACACTGTGCCTGGAACAGCACAGGTGGAGGATGAGGGCAATTGGTCAGACTCAAGTGTGTTAGATGATGAACATCTGGGAGAACCCCCTGAGTTTGAGGATAAACTCAGCCTACAAGAGAACCTGCATACATATCGTTAAACTGCTATGTAAAAAAAATTGAAAGAAGAACATTTATGTATTTGATGACTGGCTTACACTGCCCCATTTAGTTACATCACATGTGGAGTGGCCTAGTGTGCGCGCGAGAAGCCTCCATTCACTTAAAGGACATGAAGACAACAATACCTTCCATCCCTAGCCTTCTTTTTTTCATTCCCTAGCTGGGTTGCCACTGAAGATCATAATTAATTTTACAAGACTTCCCTTGTGTATCTCTTTCATGGGAAAAGAGATTCAATAGACAAATGTACATCACACTTAGAACAGGTAACTATTGCACCAATGAGTGATATACTGAGTGATTGATGATTCATGTGGTAGCTGAGAGGCTGATTTGTAATATTTAGGGCCCTGGGGATGATTCTGCCTGAATAATTGCCTTGCTTTCACATTTCACTAAAATTACTTACATGGTCCACTCATTTTCTATACTTCTTTTTCTTTAGGTTCTTCAGAGACCAGTCAATTTAGTTAACAAAAGTACATAAAATGGTCACATTCTTTTGTTTTTCACAACAGCCAGAAGAAGGAGGCTTGAAACAATGCATTTCTACTTCGATGGGAAACACACAACATGACTCAAAGAGGCCTACTCTTGTGGACTGGAGAGAGGTGCATTGATTAGGAAAATGTAGAGTAGTAGCGTGACTCCAATGTCAAACTCTAATTTAGTGGTTGTAGCCTGGGGTGACTATCACTAGACACATCACATGATGGATGCGCACAGCTAAATTTTACTGAAATTTTTTAGATTGATCAGACAGGAACCATACATGGAGGCACTTGACTGGGATTTGTGGTAAAAGATTGTTTTCACTTCACAGTTAATCACACATGACTACTACTGCGTAAGCTCTGCCCTCTTGACCCTCATCCACCATGAAGCTTACCTTGACTATACAATATTGACATTTAAATTTTTGCACACCATAGGCCTTCCCTTTTTCTGCACGAAAGATCCATCACACTCACACTCCTACACACCAGATCCGTTCAGTCCTGCACCCAAGACAGACAGAAGAATCCAGATGCACTGTCTATTTTGGCATTTACGCATATCATCTTTCTTTTCTTAATAATAACAATTTGTAGAACTGCTTGGGTCCTCCCCATTTTGTATTTTTCAAACCTAGGTAACATAACAATTAGATAATTTGGTACTCTGGGGCTGACGGTCTGTTTGCATTTGGTAACTGAACTGTGCCATTCATTCCACAACAGATGTAATGATGATGATGTGCTGCTCATCGACTTGATGAATACTGTGCTTGTCTTTGGCTGTCTCACCTTTCTCCAATTCCCCCTTCCCATTCATTTATGAAACCCCTAACCCTCTCTCCCCAGGTTTTGTGATTTATGGAGGTGTGACTTAATTAATTTACACCATAAAGGGATCACACACTTGGTGTGCCGGATGTGGTGAATGCGACGCCAACTGTTATGCAATCTTCTTAACTAAACAATAGCCCACACCAGCCCTACCATCCACCCAGCCATGAAAGGGACAGCATCATAGTGCAGAGTCTTAGAACAATGTCTGTCACAGGATAGTTGTACTACTAGTGTGCACTATGGCCTGATTCACAAAGGTAAAGTTATACTTTTGGTGTAAGTTTACTCTTGAAGTGTAACTGCACTACCAGTAACTTTCCAAGTAGTAAGTACCCACTAGTTGTAACCAGTGTTCCCAGTAACGTGCTCGCCCGTGAGCGCATGCACGTCTGTTCCTCCGAGCGCGCAGTGCTGCGTGTGGAGTGTGCACCCACAGCACACCCCGGGAGAGCATTGGGGCCGCCGCTTTTATAACGCGAGCGGCGTGAAAAATGGTAATTTCCTGGTTGCGGTGGCTCCTGCATTTGCTTCTGTTTTTCCTTCTTAATGAAGCGCGGCTGGGGGCTGTTTGTGGGCCTTTGTGAAAATATTTGTTAATTGCAGCACCGTAATGCGCTGCAATTTACAAATATTTTCACAATGGCCCACAATCAGCCCGCAGCCGCGCTCCTTTAAGAGAAGAAATTCTGTTTTGTCGCTGTTTGTCGGAGGCGGTTGCATCATTGTACTTACCATCGCAGCGGGGACCTGTTCGGCAATGGACGGCATTGTCTCTGATGTTGCAGTTGGTGTGAAGAGCGGATCAGACAAACTGCTTTCAGGAAGTGTGCTTAACGGGCCAAATTCTAATATGAGCAGCATCGTTGTTACGGCTAATGGTAATGATAGCAAGAAATTTAAAGGAGATGATAAAATAGATGCTGCACCTTCCCATGTCCTCCACATTCGGAAGTTGCCCTGTGAAGTAACAGAGACGGAAGTAATTGCTTTAGGTTTGCTATTGGCAAAGTTATCAACATCCTTATGCTGAAGGGAAAAAATCAGGCGTTTTTGGATATGGGTAGTGAAGAGGCAGCAATCACAATGGTTAATTACTACGCAACAATGACTCCCAATCTTCGTAACCAACCTGTCTATATCCAGTACTTTAATCATAAGGAGTTGAAAACAGATGGTCCATTAAATCAGCGAGCTCAGGCTGTTCTTCAGGCTGTTACATCCGTACATACATCGAATTCCTCTCTAGCAGGGACAACTGGCGACATTTTATTTTTTTCTGGCCAGAGTCCAGTTTTAAGAATAATTATTGACAACATGTACTATCCTGTGACACTTGATGTCCTTCACCAGATATTTTCAAAGTTTGGTGCGGTCTTGAAGATTATTACATTTACTAAGAATAACCAATTTCAAGCTTTGCTGCAGTATGGTGATCCAGTAAATGCACAGCAAGCAAAATTAGCCTTGGATGGACAAAATATATATAATGCCTGCTGTATTCTGAGGATTGCTTTTTCTAAATTGGTGAATTTAAATGTGAAGTACAATAATGACAAAAGTAGGGACTACACTAGCCCTGACCTACCATCTGGAGATGGACAGCCATCATTGGATCCAGCTATTGCTGCAGCTTTTGCCAAACAAACGTCTCTTTTAGGGCTTCCAGTTACAGCTGTTCCAGGAACTCTAAGTCCCTTGGGTATTCCTAATGCTGCTGCGGCAGCTCATGCTGCTGGTCGTGCTGGTATGGGTGGAATGACACCTGGAGTCTATACTGTACTCTTGGTTAGCAATCTAAATGAAGAGATGGTTTCGCCCCAAAGTCTGTTTACCCTCTTCAGTGTTTATGGGGATGTGCAGCGTGTGAAGATTTTATACAATAAGAAAGACAGTGCTCTCATACAGATGGCTGATGCGAACCAATCTCAACTTGTAATGAGTCATCTTAATGGTCAAAAAATGTATGGAAAGATCATTCGAGTAACTCTCTTCAAGCTTCAGACAGTGCAGCAGTGCAACTGCTCAAAGCCTTTGGTGTAACTTCAGAGGACATTTTATAGTTTTTTCACAGTCTGATCATTTCAGAACTGAGGCATTTTCAATATTATATTCAACGAAACCATAGTTGTTGCTTATTTATCTTATGCAACTAACAACCATTGACAAAGTCAATAGTCCTGGCTTGTTGTAGGTATAATGTTACTTGTTGTATAATATATCTGGATGCAATGACAGAGGCAGCACAATAACGGCCGTGTGGCACACTATGCTAAGCACAGATTTTTAGCTTACATGTTTTTAAGCCACGCCCTTAATTACATCAGGCACGCCCCTTTGAGAGACCCCCCAGTTTTTTCATCCCACTAAAAGCCCTGAGCAAGCCTAAAAGCACCACGTGTGCTTTCAGAATCACTAACATATATAAGTGACTCTGAATGCACACATGCGTATCCAGGAAACCATCTTCAGAGCTGATAAGTGAACTCATGATTATCAGTTTTAAAGAGTGGAGTAACCCCCGCCTTGGTAGAGCCAGCTCTGTTCTGCAGAGAGTCTTGCCCTGATGACCTTGAATAATTCTTAAACAGATTATTGCAAATAGCATTTTCCTTTCATTTATTTTTAATCTGGGTAATGTGTGAGATTGTAGTACAGACATTTTATGACAAATGTGTTTTTGTTTCATGCAACATCCATAAAAAATGTTCATTTTAGATCCAAACAGGATCTCAGATATGAGAAATGGGAGGATGTCACAGTTATTATTTGCAGTAGTATTAGTGGGTTTCTACTGGGTTACAATATTGGAAAAATACATCACTATCCCTGAATATTAACTATAAACACATTTGGAATTTGAACCAGTGTGTCTGTGCACTGTTTGTGATCTGGCCAAAAGGACACGAGAAAGGTGAAACTGGATCATAAATTCAAAGCTGATCCGCACAGAGGCTCCTAAAATACGTTTGGCCTAGGGTGCTCAAAGTCCTTAAGCTGTCCCTGAGCCGCCGCTGTGTAGTTAGTTAGGAAAGAAGAGGTTCACTGGCACTGTGGAATGAGGCCGGTTGCCCCGGTTTACTAATATATATTAGTGTAGCTTTGTCGTGGTTGCAGATGCTCTGCACTGCACTTTCTCATTTCGAACATGACACAACCATTGTACGCCAGTCACCGATATGAAGGCCACCCCCCTGGCTGGACTGGTCTTAGCAGGCATTGGGCGTTTGCCTGGGAGGCTGGAAGGGTGGGGGTCAGTTTTGGAGCAGTGGGGGCCAGGTTTGTTACTGGGGGCAGTTTTGCATCGATGCTGCAATATGGGCCCTAAGTAACAAAAACACCAGTGCTTGGGACCGGTTTTAAGAAGTAGTGCTTGACACTTGCCCCCCCCCGCCCCTCCACCCCACCCCTGGTGGGTGGGAGCCGGTGCGGCAAAATTGCCAGGGCTACTTTGGGTTCCCAGTCTGGCCCTGCCTACCCCATCAAACAGGCCTCCTCCGTTCCAGTACCTAGGTCATTTATCAGCACAATCAAGCAGGAACCCCAGGGTCAGAACCCCTGTCGCTGCAACCACACATGCGGTCGGGTTCTTGGCGCACATTGCTGTGGCTGGAGCGCACAGAGACCTCACACTGCCGCACACAGAGGAAAAAAAATAGAGGGAACATTGGTTGTAACGCCTTTCAAAATAATAGGAGTTACCTACTTACTTCTCACAAAGTTAGTACTCGTAAAGTAAAATTGCTAATGGAAAAGTTGCTTGTCGTAAACTTGCACTGCAAGAGTAAAGTAACTCAAAAAGTCTAACTTACTTTGCATTTGTGAATCAGGCCTTGTGTTGCTTACAAAATCCATGCAACCTGGAGTAACCTTCTCCTGAGTTCTGACTCCTGAGTCGAGGTTTTTGTAAGTTTAATTGACATTTTTTTAATACATTAAATACTAGCTCCCCAGATTGCTTACTAATGCATGTGTCCATCTGTAACGCAACTAGTGCTCATGTAAAGTGCTCATAAACCTTCGGATGTAGTTCTAACTATATAAAACTCCCAAAAAAGAAAAACAAATAAAAAAACTGATAGTTGTTGTTTGTATGACTTTTTTGCCATGGTGGTTTCAGTCTTGGATTACCCACTAACTCTCTGTTTATCTGAATAATCCTACAGTTGGAGTTCACCTCGCAAGCATCTTTCAGAATAGGTTGGACCTTGTGATGCCTTCCCTTTTAACTGCACTACTACCACCAGCATTAAGAAGGCCCTCTGGGAAACCCTGCAATACATCTGGGACGATTGAGAGCGGTAGCAGACATCGATTAATTTATTCAGGTAAACAAGGTAAGAACTTAGTACTACTTAAGCTGTTCTCGGGAAGAAGATTAGATTGAGATTTTTGTGTATGTTGTTGGCAGACCCCATTAGTGGACAATACTAGTTACAGAGGGTAGAGCAAAGACAGTAACTAACTAGTATACAGTATCACTGATAGGTGGCTGGGTGCTGCAAAACCTCATCAAGGAATAAAGTCAAACATAATTAGTTTTCCATTCCACTCAGGTGGTGGGGTATACTGGACTGCAGGAAGAGGTAAGTAACCTATTGAAGAATAAATACATGGCAAGGGACTTCAGAAAGTCTAGGGTTAAAAGTAGACGTACAGTATAATGGCATCACTGTCTTGAACACCTGAGGGGCAGTGGTAAGGCCAAAAGGGAGTACTGCGAACTGAAAGTGATCTTGGCCTACCATGAACCGCAGGCAGCGCCTGTGTGCAGGTAGGATCGGGGTGTGTAAATAAGCATCCTGCAAGTCTAGCTATACCATCTAGTCTCCAGGGTCCAGGGCAGACACGACTTGTGCGAGCATGAGCATTTTCATTTTCTTCTTTTTCAGGAAGAGATTGAGAAGGTGCAGGTCTAAAATAGGACAAAGTCCTCCAGCCTTCTTTGGTGCCAGAAAGTAGCAGGAATAGCAACAACGACCTACTTCTGATGTTGCAACTTTCTCTATAGCTCCCTTGGCCAAGAGAGCTAACACCTCCTGACGAAGCAAGGAGAGGTGGTCCTCAATCAGTGTGTCATAAGTAGGTGGCATGTGTGGGGGGGTCACAAAGGGGAGAGAGTAGCCCCTTTGGACAACCTACAAAAAAATAACAGTCGGATGAAATTGACCTCAGTGGTGCTGGGGATGACAAATCCTGCCCCCCACTGATGGTCGGAGGGCATACTAAAGAGGTTTCCAGGCTGCGGCTGCAGAGGGAGTGCAGGGGGAGTGGTGCACTAGCTTGCCCTCTCCCTGCCTGATCCACGTGGTATGTGGGAAGTGCATCTTCGACCACAAAAAGATTGTGAGGATTGCTGGCCAGGGTGGCTGGGCATATACAGACATGGTTGAAAGCCCTTACTGTGGTTACAAAAGGGGCGAAAGGCGGTCTGGAGCTGGCATAAGGGCCATGGAAAGACCCATGGACCTGGCCATAGCTCTGCTGTCCTTAAAGCACCCAAGAGCACAGTCCACCTTCTCACTAAACAACAGGGTGCCATCAAAGGGCATGCCCATGAGCAAGGCCTGGACATCCCCTGAAAAGCCAGTGCTTCTCAGCCAGGCATGTTGCGGTCTGGTGGAGTGGAAAGGAATACACAGGGGTTAGCTTTGGAGGTGGAGGTCTGGACAACCAAGATCTCCAGGGTGGGGTGCTGGATGAGGAAACTAGAGTCCCCTGGGGCGGGATGATGGCGGTGGGCAATTTTCCTAAACACAGGAGCCCCTGAGCAGGGTTTGGACCAGGCCCCGAGTAGGACATCCTTAAGGGCTTCATGGGAGTAATGATTTTGTGGTGGCAACTCCCTGTTGAAGCACCTCCGTCAATACGGTTATCTTGACTACCACAGAGGGCAGCGTAAGGTCCAGGACCTCAGTCACCCTTTGCCTCACTATTGCAAAAAGAGCACCCTCTTCTACAGCCATAGTATGGGGGAAGACCAGGCCAGTGTCTGGGGTGGTGTCCAGTCCACTGGCAGCTGCCAGATCCTCACACCAGTTGTCCTCTGTCTCTCCTAACTGGTATACATAAGGGTCGGCATACCCCTCCCATTCGTCCCCAATCCAGGCCTATATTATGAATAAGGTACTAGCTCCATCATGGGAAGTCTGCCCCCGTCGGCGTCGGACGACGCCCATTGGGTTCTGTGTCGGAGTCAGAGATGATGATGGGGATAGCACTACAGGGGTGTTGGCACCCGAGCAGATCGAGGTAGCTTGACCGGCGCAGTTTTGGATCCATCAACAGATCCAAAGGGCCTAAATAGCACAGGGGCAAATCTGCCGGTGGAAGACCAGTAGGGGCCCCTCCTGAGCATGTGGGATCCAAAGACGCCCCAGCAGGGAAGGGCCACCCAAATACGAGGTGCATGGCCTCATAAAATTTGCATAGCTGGTTGGGGGTCACTCTGGCTCCTGGAAACTCTGGTAGATACATAGACGGTCCAGGCCCAAGCTCCACCACAGAGCAAGGCCTCCAGTGCCCACGCTCTCTCGTCTTGTCAGATGACTTCAACAGACGTGGTGAAGTTGAAGATCTCTTTGACTTCTTAGGTGAGACTTACCCAATTTTCTCGACGACCTCAACAGCAACAACAATTGCTTGGAGTGGCTATGCGACCGATCTCAAGACCTTCCTCTTGACCACGATTGTGAGCATCGTGGCGTCGCCAGTCGATCGGCAAGGATTTTGAGGGACTGCTCCGTCAAGGCCTTGGGGTATGTGGTGCGGCAATCGACGTGCTTCAAAGACCAGAGGCACAGCAACGGTGGTTCTGTCACCGACATCTGTTGGTAACAGGCACCACAGGGCTAGAAACCAGCCTTCCTAATGGACATTGTTGATGCACCAGGAGACAAATTCTCAAAAACTCTTGAGGAAGGTCGAAAAAAGGTTAGTCAAAAAATACTGAGGGTAGCTCTTCTCCAGATCTGCACTGACTGGCATGGAAAGAAAAGAACTGATGTCAGCCTGCTAAGGTGGAACCTATATAGGCACTGTGCACATCACTTCCAGTGCGGAGGACGTCGAGTCCTCCACGCAAAGCCGAATGACGCCGCCTACTGGTGCGCAGGGGTACTTCTCATGGAAAATTTACAGATCCAGTCTGATGCCTGGCAATAATTCTATGGCAAGGAATCTGCGGCTAGTAGTCTCAATCAGATATGCTCAATTGGTCATTAACTAGCAAATTGAAAACTCTCTAAAAATATAAAGGTAACTTGACACCAAGTGGGCAAAAACTTTTATGACATTAGCCTCACCATATGCAAAGAATAGTTACAGTTGTTCTGCTTGAAACATCTCCTGAGAAATGTTCAGCAACAGTGGAAGGAAGGCTCTTATCACTGCTCAATAAAGTGTTTGATCACATGGGTGCTCACCAATTCATCAGGTTGAAGATCTATTAAGCAGCCACACACAGAGTGAACAGTTCCTATTTCAATTTCACCAAACTTATGTTCAAGACCAACCCTGTAGAAAACCCTCATATCAACAGTAAAACTATACAGATGTAGATATGATTACTTCTTCAGGGTGTATGTTGAGCCAGTCAACTAACTTCCTTAATCCATCTTCAACTCCTCACTAGTAGATGGAAAAGTTCCAAGACAACTAAAGAGGGCAGTTATTACTCTTTTTTGTTAAAGAACACTGATCCGTCTGTTCCAGGACACATTAAGTTTGTTGATTTCAATAATGATAATCATCAGTGACGGAGGCTGGCTTAGTATATGGTGCACACTTATTTAAGTGAAGCACCAAGCACTAATCCAGACAACCCTTATGGTGATTTTAGTGGTCTTAGACAACCGTAGAAAGCTCTCTAAGTGGTAACTGTGGAGAGCAGCCTTCAGGCTTAGTCCAGAAGGAGCGTTAAGCAGCTTGTTTTACCAGAACTAATCATATAATGTAGGTTAAACGAAAAAGAACCACATAGTGTACTTATAAAAATAGTTATATTTATTATACACACTCACTAACTCATTGGTATATCTCCTACCCGGAGATGTGAACACAATACACACAATATTTCAAAAGGAAACAGGTAAGTAAGCACAAATACACAGTGGTCTCCAGGGGGAGACCAAACCATATACTAAAGAAGTGGAATGCGAACTGCGACCGAAGTCGAGACTTGACCCAGATGACTCAGAAGAGCTGGGGACCCAAGGAACCATCCAAGGTAAGAACCCAGGAACCGCACAGAGGCTGTGTGCAGAGTGGGAACACAGCCGCATACTCAATGCAAGTCAATGGGGAAGTCGCAGTTGCAGTTTTGAAGAAGAGGGACCCTTCCCATTGGATCCTGAAGAAACCCTGTGGAAGTTAGAAGGTTGGAGAGACACCCCACCTGTGGATACCCCAGGAACCAGGATACATACAACAGGGAAGCTGAGTGCATAGGTGTGAAGTGACATAAGAAACTGCTGTAGACCACAATGGGGGACTTCAGTGAAGATGCAGCTGGCGAAGAAGGTGAAAGAGTCCAGTGGAACCCAAGGATGGATTCTTGTAGAGAATACCTGCAAGCAGAGAGGACAGAGTCTATGTCACTCAGGAGTGACCAGGAGGCACGGAAGACCAATGACCACCGATGACAGAAGATGCAGGAGAGTTGACGGTGACCTTGTCGCTGTAGCTGTGGAAGACCAGGAGCCATTCACAAGCTTTCCCACATCGAAAGTCGAGAACCAGGGGGTCGGTGTCCGGTGGGAGCACCAACATGCCTTGGCAGCAGCAACAGACGGGGCAAACAAAGAAGGTGCAGTGTGGGGACCAGCAAGGGACTCACCAAATACAGGAGAGTCAGAGCAGACCCCAAGCAAGCAGGGGAGCCCACTGAAGCCAAAGAAGACCCTCATGAGGACCCACAGGCCACATGGTACGGGAGACGCTGAGGACCTGAAGCGGCTCACCAATGATGCAGGCCCACGGTGGAGAGGTTGTGGTAAGGATGAAGATCTTGGTAGGAAGAGATGCTGGAGGCTGGAGCTTCTTGTAGCCCGAAGATCTCTGGAGGACAGAGTCAACAAACCTTGGCAACGGCAAGTCGATGCAGTGCACAGGGGTTCTGTTCCAGCGGTTCCGACGAGGGATACTGGCCTCAAACTTGCTGAGAAGACAGTCCTGGCCTCGATGGAGTTGCAAAACCACAACCTGTGTTGCTGAGCCTTTCGGAGTCCATGGTATCTCAGGAGCAGCAGACCAGTCAGCTTAGTTGTGGTGCCTGCAGATGCAGGGGAGTGACCCTCCTTCACTCCAAAGGGAGATTACTTCAGGTGTCCTTGATGCCCACAGGCCGGAGAAGAATCTGGATGAAGCACAGAGACAGCTGATGCAGAAGACTGGCAGGACGAAGAGACCAGGAGCAGTAGAATTCTTTCTTGATGCAGTCTCGGTTTCCAAAGCGAAGTCCAACGAAGTCCAAAGTGCCCAGACGGTAGGAGTAGAAGTGGTTTCGGATCTGAATCGTGTCCCATGACGAATCTGAAGAGCCACCCACAGGTAAGCCCTTAAGTACCCTAGGGAAAGGGTTGGGACGATTTAGGGATCCCTCCCAGAGGTAGGGCTGGACAGGAGGGAGGATACTCCCATGTCCTTTGTACAGTTTTGCACCAGAGCGGGAGCCATCATTTCCCTGAACTAGCTCCAACTGGAGTATGCAAGGAGGGCACCAAATGTACCCTTCAAAGCAGTCTGGTGGCGCAGGCAAATGCCCTCACCTCAGCCCAATACACTAAGTCCTGTCTGGGAGGTGGTTACATGTCCCTGTAACAGGAAACCTATTGTTCTACCTTTCCCTGCTTGAGCTCAGCTCAGCAGCAGGAGGGGAGAATTGTGTCTGTGGTCGGCAGCAGCACTAGCTAGCTGTTAGACCCTGAAAGGCTGGTACCGGGAATAGATGGGACCCTACATCCAACACTGGAATCGGTGTTGGGGTAGGATTCCAACATCTTTGATACCAAACATGACCGGTTTCGGTGCAGCCACTATATAGTTAGACATCTCGTAATTGACTTGATATCCACTATATGTATAAAATGGGTGACCGCACTTACAAAGCCTGGAGAAAAAACTCCTGGGTTTGTAGGAGGTGTCTTGCTCATGCAAGGCACCCTCACACTTATAACCTAGCACCCTGCCTTTAGCATTGAAACCCCTGCCTTAGGGGTGACTAATAGGTTTTGAGTGCAATGACCTCAGATGTAAGGACACTTATATCTGTGGTGAGTGGTTCTAGCACCAGCTCACACAGGCTGCAATGGCAGGCCTGTAGTCACAGTTTGAGTGGTCTCTCCTGGGTGGCATAATACATGCTACAGCCCATGGGAGACCCCTGCTATACCTATGCTCTGGGTACCTTAGTACCATATACTAGGGACTTAGTAAAGGTACACTAGTAGCCAATTGGGAAGGTACCAGAGTACTTACCATGGTCAAATTTAGGGAGACAGCACAGTGACTGGGGTCCTGATTAGCAAGATCCCAATCAGACTAGTCAGAAAACAGAATGACACCAGCGAAAAGTGGGGGTAGCCATGAAAGCAGATCCTACTTTCCTACAGTCAGTAAGCTTAGAAATACAAAATGTCATATCTAAACTACATGCCCATTTGGACATTCATGATACACTCAATCATAAATTAATCTGGTTTACAACTCCATGCTAGATGGAGACAATGTAATTCACTATTTACGACAATCTGCTGGGTGAATTAAATGAAGGGATTTTAGCCATGCTAATTATGGTGTACCCCTTATATGCCTTTGATGCGATGGAGCTCATCCCTGCCTCATGATAAACACTAGGGGACTGCTACACAAAGGAAACCTACACTTTTAATGAAGTTATAATTTTGAGTATGTTTACTACTTTTTGCTTATTCACATAGTAATTTACGACGCAAAAAATAAAACAGTAGTAAGTCCAGCACCACACATGACCAACCACTGTTACTGTAACACTCTCCTGTAGAAAATAATAAATGTAGGGAATTGAAATAAAATCCCATAAGAAATAATGCTAAATACAGTAAATTAAATTATTGTAAATAGTTAAAAATATAAATAAATATAATGTAATGTAAGAAAGTATAGGTACATATTTATTATGAAGTTATAAAATAGTTTAATGCCTAATTTTGAATTTAATGTAATAATCAATTTAATTGAAACATAGCTAAATTCATTTTAATTCATTCTATACATTCCTTTTAATAATTATTAATGCATAGCAAAAATTATTTTTGTATAGGTGAGAATTATTTTTTTAATTTTGACTTCAAGAACATTATTTTAATTAATATTTTTTCATTAATTCAAATGTATTTAAAAATTAGGCTAGTAGTTAAATTAAATATAAAATGAATTTATATTAGCATTTTATATAAAAATATTGTTAATATTTATTTTGCGTTAAAAACATCATTTTTTAAAATGTTCCCTCTACTGTATCATAGGGAGGGGGAGGAGATCTTGCTGTTCCTGCCAATTGACAGAGCTGCCTGCAGGGCTGGTAGACATTTCTAATTTTGCAGGATGTATGCTCCTCAGAACGATGGCGGTTAATTCCCTCCACCATTCTGAAGGAGTACCCTCCATGCACCAAACTCTAATGCAGACCCTATGTTTGTCTTTTCTTCTGTGTGCCAGACAGTGGTCTGGATGAGCCCAATTTGGCTGCACGTGAATGGAGCCAAGCAGAAATTATCTTTTAGGGGCAAAGGCACAGCATAAAATGAAGTCCTATATACAGCCAGAGCTAAAGCTATTTAGCCATGCAGTCCCAAGTAAATACATTAAATACAAAGTGACTAATATTTCCTATACCATCAACATGATTTATTAGACAAGACTCCATCCACTTTTCAAGCTCTAATTACTGAGTTTTCATTCACTTAAGATTGGAATATAAAAGCTAACTCTACCGAGGAATGACAAAGAAATGACAGATGTCAGTTACTAGATGCCTACAAGATAAAATTACATCTTCCTGAATCACAAGCTCTCTATCAACTGTGCACTTTTTGGAAAACTGGTAGAATGCAATGCCAACAATCTCCAGGACAAAGAAAGCACCTTTACAATCAAGGCATTTTTCAGGATTAAGGGCCCAATATATATCTTGGCGGTAAGCATACTCCATCACAACGGTAACGGGGTATGTTTACTGGCAAGATATTGGTCCTCCCACTTAATTCAGAGGCTGGCCGACCATGGGTTTGGCTACGGCATGACTACTGTGTCGCTGTCACAGCCAAACCTCTCCATCGGAGAAATGGCTGTATGTTCGCCCACCCAATTCGGATGAGCAGACATGTAACCAGTTTTTACTCTCTGTCACGGACAGGCAAACACTGGTGATAAGGGACAGTGCAAAATATATAATGCCCACTATGCCATGGGAAATAACTCCCATGGCAAGGAGGGCATTTTCTTCTTTATTTTCTTTTTTTTTTTAAATCCTATTTTGATCATTTCTTTTTGAAAATAAAAAATAAAACAGTTTGGTGCAAGGCTCGTTCATGTAGCCAGTGCCCTGTACCAAAAGGCATAGAGCATTGACAGGATCTGCAGTGACGGTGTCTCCTGCCAATGGTTTATAAATGACAGCTAGCTTGCCAGACATTTATAAATTCGGCGGGTGGTTCCTCCACCAGGGGATGGAGTAATCTATTCTGCCCACCTGGAAGAACAACGGACAGACTAAAAAAATATAAATCCGGCTGTATTTATCAAAAACTCATCCAGCCAGACAACTCAATAGATGTATCCCTAGAAACGACATCAATTGTATTGTGCACAATATGTCATCACATCAAGAAACACCATTAGTGTTGGTAGAAAGGGTTACCTTAGATATTGTTTTTGAAGAATATCCACAGTTATTTTCGCAGATAATGTTACCAGATGAGGCCATGTCCCAATACTGGTTTTTTATTTACAAACACAAATGAATACTGGAAAATTAATCCTTTCTTCAACTGAATTGAAAAATCAGACTAAAGGTCTAGATTACAATGGTTTGTAGAAGGAAATACTGGACTGTAATGTTGTCTCATTTGCAATGCAATAGGTCTTGCATTACAGAAAGTATGAGCTATTGGCGTTGCATTGTTATTTGCAATGCCAATAGCTCAAACTTTCAGCAATGGCGACAGTGACTACGAGCGACTGGAAAGGACCACCGGTGTGAACACAGAAGAGGAAGGAACATGTTAAGATTTTGCTGGGCGAATCTTGCCCTGGAAAGAGTATTCGCTGCAAAAGCTTAAGAGAAGTGGTGATGTTTTGTAATGTTTAATAGTAATGCTGAGTGAACATGGGTGAAGGACACATTACTAGTCTGACTATTTAGACAAGATACGCTTACACACCCCGCCCAGCATAGGCAGCTGGAGCGCTGCACATTACGATTTAGATGTCCCTGAGCTCTAAGCCATTCTTAGCACTGTACAGTGGGAGCGGATAACAGTTGCCTCTTACTCCGACCTCAGCACTTCACGGCTCTGTACTTAGATTCTCCAGAGACTCTGAACAGCAAGATGGAGGTCGCTGGCTGCCAGTCACTGCTCAGTCTCTCTGACTACATTTCCTTAATATTAATCAGGGACGGCAAACAGACGGGAACAGTTATTCATTGTTTGTTTGGAAAGTGCAGGCAGCACAAAGGTTCCTTCAGAAGACCTGTGTCACGATGAAGACAAGAGGGGGTGCGGGCCACATCCAGGGAGCGCAGGAGGCGAGTTCTGCTCAGTAAGGAACTCTGGGATATGTGCCGCCCAGTCATCATGGCTGAGGCATCCGTTCTCCTGGCACAACAGGGGCTGGAAGTGAGGCCTGAAGCGGCAGAGCCTGATTGATGAGCTCAGGTGGGAGATGAGCCTTGCAGTGAAATCTTGCATCTGCTGCATCTTCACATGTCCCTAAATGAATGTAGAGATCGGTGTCTGAAGGAGGCTCTCATAGCATGAGCAGAAGCAAAGAGTGCATAGTTGTTAGATTTGGGGGTCTCTAGTTGGCATAGGTAGGTACCTGTGACAAATAGGGACCCTTGCGTCTAGTCAGGGTAAGGGGCTACACTCCTAAAATAACCCCTGCTCACCCCCTTGGTAGCTTGGCACAAGCAGGCAGGCTTATCTCAGAGGCAGTGTGTAAAGCATTTGTGAACACATACAGTAATACAGTGACAACACTACAGATGGACACCACACAGGTTGTATTTATAAAAATAAGTATTTTTTATATAGACTTAACACAAGACCAACGACAAAAATCCACAATACTATACTCAAAAATAGACTTTAAAATGTTATAAAATAGCTCAGTTCTCTCAAATTGTAGATGCGACACTTTACTCTCAATGTACCTTGAATGCGTAACGCAAAGAAAACAAAAGGGTCGCAGGGAAGGTCATGCGTCGGTTCCTTACACTCAGGGGAGTGGATGCGTCGGTTCCTTACTGCTGCGCAGGGGAGTTGATGCTCGCTTCCTTACTGTGTGGGGAGGTGATGCGTCGGTTTCTTACTGCTCTCCGGTGCGATGCGACAAAATGGCGTCTTGGTTGCGATGCGACAACGTTGGTGTGATGCGTGCACGCCCGATGGCCGTGCGGCGACTCGATGATCTTTGGAGCCGCCACAGGCCCTGCGACGCGCTTCTCCGGTGATGCGACAATGACCTCTGTGGCAGCATCCCGCTTCTCCGGCGATGCGCCGCACTTCGGCGATGCGATGATGACAGCGGCAGCGGCGTCTCGCTTCCTCGGCGATGCGATGACAGCGGCTGCGGCGGCGACACGCTTCTCGTCGTTGCTTCGCGCTTCCAGCTCCCAGCGACACGCAGTCTCTCAGAAGGCCCAGCACAACAGCAGGCACTTCAATTCCCAGCAAGGGAATTCAGGGGGGAGCTGGTTGGTGAAGTCTTGTATCCCAGAGACTTCAGGCAGGAGGCAAGCTCTAGTTCAAGCCCTTGGAGATTCTTCTTGAAGTTGATAGAAAGCACACTCAGTCCTTTTCTCCTTTCTTTGGCAATGAAGCAACCACTGCAGGCCAACCCCCAAACACACAGCACAGGGGTAGTCTCCTCCTTCAGCTTCCTGGTTCTTCTCCTCAGCAAAGGTTTGTCTTGATTCCCAGAAGTGATCTAAAGTTCTTGGGTCTGGGTCCCAATATTTATACTACTTTTCTCTTTGATCTCTGAAGGCAGAGAGGCCTTTGCTTAGTCCAAACCAGTTCTGGTCAGTCCTGGAGCACTTTGTTTACAGGACTCCTTCTCTTCTTTTGACAGTGCAGGCCAGGGACATCAGACACACAACAGGAGGTGGAGCCAGCATTTTGGAGGAAAGGCACAGCCCTATTCAGGTCCCAGGTGCAACTCCTCCCTCCCATCTGCATGCAGATCTCTCTATTCAGCTCTGTCTCACCCTGTCTCCTGGAATCCCCCAGCCCCTGTCACTCAAACTCCAGACAAGGAATACACAACCTAGCAGAGGCAGGCTTGGATAGTTAGGCAAGAAAATACCTACTTTCTAAAAGTGGTATTTTCAAACACAGAATGTTAAAACCAACTTCACTAAAAGATGTATTTTATCATTCTGAGTTCAGGCATACTAAACTCGAATTTCTACCTGGTTCCCTGAGTCAGTTAGGATGTAATAATCTAACTGCCCATTCTGGCCTATGGGGAACAGGTAGCCTTGCAATAGTGAAAAACGAAAATGGCTGTAATTCACTATTAGGACATGCCACACACATCAGGGCATGTCCTACCTTTTACCTACAATGCACCCTGCCCTTGGGCCTACCATAGGGGTGACTAATATGTATAAAAGGGAAGGTTTAGGGACTGGCAAGTGGGTGCACTTGCCCAGTCAACATGGCAGTACCAGACTGCACACAGGCTCTGCAATGGCATACCTTAGACACACTTTACAAGCTGCTCCGGTGGGTGGCACATTCAGTGCTGTAAGCCCACCAGCAGTATTGGATTTACAAGCCCTGGGCACACGCAGTGCACTGTACTAGGGTCTGACAAGTAAACCAATCAAGCCAATCATGGAGTCACTAATCCATACATCAATTTACCATAGAGAGCATATGCACTTTAGCACTGATCAGCAGTGAAAAAGTGCCCAGAGTCATAAATCCACCAACACCATGTCAGAAAAAAGGCTAGGAGGAAGGCAAAAAGTTCAGGGATGACCCTGCAAAAAGGGCCAAGTCCAACAATAGTGTAAAACATAACTGTGTCTAGGCGCTAGCGAGAGAAGATGAAGAACATGAAGCGCAGCGCCTGTGTAGATAACGTGAAGCAGGCGCCGTGATGATTAAATAAACGGCGGCATACAGTAATACAAATAAGCACCCACACTGTAAAACAAACCGTTAAAAAAAATTACCCCCCAAAATAACATACAAACACTCACAGTGTAAGAAAACTGTAGTTGGGCCGTGCTCCTGGCCGATAAATGGAACTGATGAATCGGGAGCACCGACAAATGAGGATCCAGCAAACAAGAGGGACGCAGAGGTGAACCAATCCCAAGCAGCAGGCGGGATTACACTTTGTTTAGTGATTACAGCAGGTCTTCCAGACAGCGCATGCACGCTGCCTAGGCTCAACCTAAAAATGAACCTATCTGCCACCTTGTTCATAGAACAGCCAACTATCTTGAAGCATTGATCATAACTAATGGGGATAAAACCGCGACTCAAAGGACTAAAAAGGTCAATGCATAAATCAATGGATAAATATTAACACATTTGTGATTGTGGAGATGGGGATGAAAAGGATGGGATCTAGGTGTGAACTCATCTTGTAAAGGACGTAAGGCAGCGCATATGCTTGAAATAGGGCATTTTCGTTATATTCATATAGCCAGTATAACATAAGCATCACAGTCTTAGAAAACAATAAGGTAGAACAGCTAACGAGGCCTTTAGCATACAAGTGGCTTGTTGGTGGGCAGGGTACGTAAGGGTACATAAGCCTTTGGTAAACATATATTTAGTTACTGGTAAATAAAATTACTCTTTCAATGTTGGGGTATTCTGCAGGCTGTTCATATTTATTGGCAGCTTCAGAAGGTACCTGGAAGAAAAAAAATCTTATCAATTGTTACAAAAAAATCTGTGCTTCCCTTTCTGTACTTTGCTCATAACAACATGTTGTCTTAGCAAGGACTGTCAAATAAATACACTAGCAAAAAGGTCCAGCAGGTATGGCTTTACCAGTAGTCCTGGCCAGTAATGTTTGGGATCAACTAGTTACCAAGAGTCATTTTGCCAATTCTATTCTGGCAACCTTCATCTGACTGAAAAACTGCCTAAAACTACCAAGGTCCTTATTTGAAATTATGTGGGGACTCTTCATTGGTAATTCCACACCAAGATTTACTGATTTGTTTTGATTTGGTAAATCTGGGATGCAGAAGTACTGCATCATTCCAAATTTCCCCCTGACGAAGGAGTGATTACTGCAGAAATTATTTTTTCTGCATCGATTTCTGGGTCAGTTTCCACAGACATAATCTTGTGAAACGTGCTTTAAAACACCAGGTTTACCATGCATCTGAGAAGTCTAATTTGGCCACTGACTGCACTTCTTGCAGTATCTGGATTTCTGTGATTCTTGGGATGATGACCCAAGTTGTGTGCTAGAAAATCTAAATGGGGTTTACAATCAGACCTGGAGAGTTTAAGAAGAATGCGTAGTGTGATCCTGGCACCCTCTGAATGAGACAATTCTTTTTGTTGTGTATTTGTTGAGAGATAAGATTGTACATTTGCTGAGAGAAAGTAATATTAATGAATGCAGAAATATGTACATCAAAGGCTTCTGGTATACTATTCGAGAAACACTCACAGTAGAGATGCAATAAATTCTGGATGAATCTGTGTGATGAAAGCAATATGAAACAGTGTTCAGAATGTTTTGAGAAGGAACTTTAAGACTGGACTGAATGAGGCCATCCATATAAAAGGGAGGATGGAGGGCAGATGAGCAATCTGCCATTAGATAGAGTCTCTACAAGAAAAGGTCTTACCAAAGGTAAGTAACTTGTACTTCAGATAGAGGATTCTAATATGAACCACCAGAACATAACAGGAGCAGCTACCAGTCCCAATTTGTTATGCTGGCACTCTCTCTATTGCTTCTTTGGTCAAGAGAGCTATAATTTCTCCTTGTATAGACAAGTTGTCTTCTGGAAGATATTGTGGTGTTGGTGGCATGTCTTAACGATAGGACAAGAAAGGTAAGGCACTATCTTGTTCCATAATGTGAGCACCCATAGATCCGAGGTGCTGCTCCTCCATCTTGGGAAATAAATGTAATCTGACCTCCAAACAGGCAATCGTGAGTCAAAAAGGCTAAACTAAAGCAGTTTTGTGGTGGCTGCTAAAGGGAGAGCTGAGGACCAACTAGAGTGTTGTACCTTGAACCAGAACGCTGCTGGCCTGCTCCGAGACCTCGTTCCCTAAAGTACTCAGAGATCTATTGTTGTTGTGGCAAGTACTGCCTCTGTCCCTGCATATAGCCCCTTCCAAAGGCTCAAAAAGGGTGCAGTTGCTGAGGAAGATGCTGAGATTGTGGAGAGAAACCCAGAGAGCGGCTAATGGCCTTACTCTCCTTGAATGTCTCAAGGGCTGATTCCTCTTTCGCCTCGAACAGTTGAAAGCCCTTAAAAGGCATGCTGTTAGAAATAAGGTCTCTAGCTGGAAGAGATATGTACCCTGTCCAAGTAGGGACCACCACTCTAGTCAGGGTAAGTCAGATACGAACTAAAAGATAACCTGTGCTCACCCTCTGGTAGCTTGGCACGAAGTATTTATGCAACACACACACAGTAACACAATGTATACACCACAGAAAGACTGCACACAGGGTTAGAAAAATAGACAATAATTTTATAAATAAGTAAAAATCCAATAAGTAGAATAAGTAGAAGTTGAGTTATAAATTCTTAAAGAATAAAAAGACTTCTAGCACTTAGAAGCAATAACCGCCTATGAGTGTTATGTGTCACACTGGACCGGGGCAAAGTCAACAGTTCAAGCTGACCACGATGGAGCATAGGCCGGGGACAAGAGCCACGCATGCCCAGTGGATAGAGTACCTTGATCCTGGTCGCAACAGCGAGATGCAGGGTGCAGATGAGCGATGCATCAATGTCGAGCCCGCAGTCGAAATGATGCGTCAATTTTCTTCACGCAGTGGTGGCGATGCTTCGGGTCCGTTGAGGTGATGCGCCGGGTTAATCCACACTGGAGGGGTGATGAGTAGATCTTCTCCATGCAGTGGGGGCAATGCTTTGTTTCCGAATCTGTGGTTTTGGATGCGATGTGGCAGTTCTGAGTGCAATGCGCCGATTCTCCTCCTGCAACAGGGTTGATGTGCCGGTTCTGCTACATGCAGACTGGAGATGCGCTGATTTCTCTGGTGCAAGTCTGAGTCCACTTCCAGTGAACAAGGCACAGGAGCAGGGGTAGAAACTTTGATAACCCTCAGTCTCAAGCCACATGAGGCCAGCCAACAAGTCCTTGGAGATCACTTTGGTTGCAAGGCAGAGTCCAGCTCTCCTCAGCAGGGTCAGAGAGCAGCAGGCAGCAGGGCAGCACAGCAGAAAAGCAAGCATTCCAGGTGAGCAGTCCAGCAGAGTGTCAGTCCTTCATGCAGCAGCAGTTCTTCTGACAGAGCCCAGTTCTAGATCCAGGAGTGTCTGGTTTGGAGGTGTCAGAGGCCCAGTACTTACACCCAGTTGTGCCTTTGAAGTGCACAGAGGTCCTTTTTCCCAGCCCTGGCTCCAAACTATTAGTAGGAGTTAGTCAGCCATTTGTGTGGGGACAGGACACTACCTATTGAGGTGCAAGTCACAGCTCCTCCCTCCCTTCCTGCCCAGGAATAGCCATCAGAATACAGATACATGCTCAGACACACCTTACCGTCCTGTGTTTGTGGCTGTCTAGAAGGATTGCACAAAGTGAAGCTGTCACCCACCCCAAGTGTGTTTTGGAGACAGGCTGCATGTACACACAGCAGTAAAAGCAGAGAAATGCCCACTTTCTAAAAGTGGCATTTCTAAAATAGTAATGTTAAATCCAACTTTACCAGTAAAGAGGATTTATCATTACAATCCCAAAGATATAAACATGACAAAGCTACCCCTTTCTAATCAGGAATTACAACTTAAAAGTGTATCAAGGAATTCCCAATGTTAACCTATGAGAGGCGTAGGCCTCACTGTAGTGAAAAACTAATTTGGGTGTTTGTCACTACTAGGACATGCAAAACGTAAAAGTACATATCCTACCTTTTACTTACACAGCACCCTGCCCTATGGGCTACCTAGGGCCTACCCCAGGGGTGACATTTGTGTTTTAAAAGGAGAGTTTAAGGCTTAGCAAAGGGTTTCAACAGCCAAGTCGAAGTGGTAGTAGACTGCACACACAGGCCCTGCAGGGGCAGGCCTGAGACAAGTTTGCAAGGCTACTTGTGTGGGTGGCACAATTAATGTTGCAGGCCGGCTAGTATCATTTAATTTGACAGGCCCTGGGCCTATGGTATAACACTTTACAAGGGACTTACAAGTGAATTAAATATGCCAATTGTGTATACACCACTGTTACCATGTTTAGGGGAGAAACACATGCACTTTAGCAGTGGTCAGCAGTGGTAAAGTGGTCAGAGTCCTAAGGCCAACAGAAAGAATCAAAAGAAAGAAGCGGTAAGGAAGCAAAATGTTTGGGGGAGACCACCCTAAGGTGACAGGTCTAACACATGTCAATAAGTAACTGCTGCAAAAGACACACAGATGATAAACGTAATGCAGAGCAAATCAAACATTCACCCCCAGTCAAGAGATCTGGGTTAAATCCATCATTCTTTTGCTCACCATGCCACCCCAGTTTAGACCCCGAAACTGGTCCTAGGATGCTTGTTTCCAGTCCAGGGAGGACCTGGCCTGGCAGTTCGGGCTGGACTGTTCCCACGGGGAACAGGGTCAAGACTGATTTGCATATGGCTGGGTCTAAACTGGAATGGCATGGGGAGCAAAACAACAATGGATTTAGGCCCATATCTCTGTACTGTGGTGAAAGTATGACATTGTTCAGCATTCTGTTCATCAATTGTTCTTTTTGCAATAAGTAACTGCTGGACATCATGAGAACAACCCATGGATTTAATCCAGGTGTAGTGCCTAAGCACCACACTGGTACCAAGTGCCCTACCTAATCAGTCAGTATTGTCCAAGCCTGATTTAATTGAGAATTTTGCAGCATCTTGTCCATCGAAAACCAAATGCTTTATCAGGAAATACTGGCATTACATCTGCTGCTTCGTCACATAAGGCATGTGAATATTTCCTCAGTAGCCATGATGTATTAACTGATTTGAGGGCAAGGCTGACTGAGGGAACTATTCTCTTTGTAAATGCCTTCATCTTTTTCTACTCTCTATCAGGTAAAGTGGTTAGGAAGGCATTTGGGTTTGTGAGGCTCGTAGACGGCTGTACAACAAGGCTTTCTGAAGTAGGATTTTGCAATAAAAAACTGGATCTGGATGAGCAGGCCTGTGCCACTTTACCAGCTGCCTCTTAACCGAAAGACAAGAGCCTGGTTCTATCCAGTTGCCCAGGAGCACATCTGTCAGAGCCTCACTGTTGTGAGCCACTCACCTGAACTCCAGATCATTCCGATGGGGCCACATTACTTCCTGAATCCCAATGGTACCTAAAGCGGTAGCAATGAATATGAAACACTGCTCCCTCGTGAGTTCCCAAGGGCAAGGAGGGTTGAGATAAGAGAGAAAGAGAAATGGCAGCTCTTCTTGCTTTGTGATTCTCGCGTCAGAGAGTGCTGGGCTCAGGAGGTTGTAGGTCCTCAAAACTGGACACAGAATCACTGCGCTCTGGGGTTGTTTGCCATGGTGTATGCTTATGTCCTGAAAGAGGAATTACCAATTAGATATGGCATATGACCACAATTCTATTCTGCAGACATATAAAATCTACTGTTTTAACATACTTATAATGTTCAGCGTTGGTATATGGCAACTCTTCTTTCTTGAGCTGTCGTATTTTCCATCAGGGAGCATATAGACAATAGGCATATACAAAAATAATCACTGTCTCTTACAAGCGTTCCAAATAAACAATGCTGCAAAGTAACAATGGTCAAACAAGGTCAGGGTCACTGTGTTTAATGTCTTTGGTTCCGAACATTGGCTAATGTTCCTTGAAAACAACAATATCACCTTTATAGGAAATACGGCTTTCCTGAAGAGAGTTCTAGCAGAGTCATTAAAGTTCTTTCTATGAGGTCAAAGGAATCCAAGCACTGCGTAATTGCCACTGTTTTGTGTAGCTTTCATATCTTAATCACTGCGCAGTACAATGAGAAAAGCTTTTACCTGATGTTCGCCCTATTACAGCCTCAGCAAGGTGAGCGTGATGTGAGTGACGTATGTTTTCTGCAGTTTACTTCTTGCTGCGCTTCTTTTACAGGGTATGAGGGAGATTGAAGATGGCGCAGCAGAAAAAGCGTGAAGTTCGTAGGAAGGAAGACTGAATCGGAGATCACTGCTGTGGTCTGGGATGGGAGCCGACTGGAACCAGGTAAGTGCTGCTTTGCTGCAATGTTAAGTGTTGGACCTGACCCTTTTTGCAGGGTTATCCCCAAACGTTTTCCCTTCTTTCTCCTATTTTTTCTGACCTGTTTTTGTTGGCTTTAGGACTCTGGGCACTTTACCACTGTTGATCAGTGCTAAAGTGCAGGTATTTGAAAGGTAGGGCATGTTCTGGTGTGTTTTACCTGTCCTGATAGTGAAATACTGCTAATTTCGTTTTTCACTATCTCAAGAACTATCTCTCCTATAGGTGATTATTGGAGCTGCCTTATAACCTCTTACAAGTGTAACTTCCAATTGGGAAGAGATGGAGATTTGAAGTTTGGGGTCCCTGAACTCACAATTTAAAAATGCTAGGCCTGGGCGTAGTTCGCGGAGTTTCGCTACGTGGACCTCCGCGAAGTGACAAAAAAACTTGGCGGAGCTCCACAAGTGGCGGAGTGCAGTGCGAACTGCCATTCACGCTTATCTTCCTGTCGCTCGGGTAGAAATTCTACCCAAGCTGCAGCTTGCGGTCGCCAACTTACCGTTAGCGAGCACGAGCGGGGAAAAAAGTTGGCAGCACTATGCGGAGCTGAGTTTTCTGCACTCTGCGAGCTTCACGGAGTGCAGAAAACTCCGCAAACTCCGCTCTGCGAACGGAGCAGAGTTCACCACCCAGGCCTAAAAAATAAATCTTTTTGTGAAGTTGGTTTTTAAATTGCGAGTTTCAAATGCCACTTTTACAAAGTGGACATTTTCTTGCTTTACCATTCTGTGCCTATGCCTGCCTGTGGAATCCAAGTCTGAGGGAGGTTGACAGTTGGGCTGTTTGTGCATTTACTCTAGACAGTCACACAAAAGGAGCTGAGGTGTGCCCTGCATATCCTGACAGACCATCACTAGACTGATAGGTCTTTCTGAGCAAGAGTGGTGGGAGGAGTTGTCACTGACATCTGAATAGGGCTGTGCCTGACCTCACTGGAAGTACTGGAGTTGTGACACCATAACTTTTTAACTTTTTAACACTCCTGAACTAAGAGGAGATTCTGCCAAGAATAATAGCTGGAGAAGCTGTAGGAGGGGAACTGCCACTCTGCTTGTTGCTGTGTTGTGCTAGCCTACTGCTTATTGCATCTGTCTTGGGCAGTGAAAGGACTGGACTCTTGATTTCTGTATCCTGCTTGCCAAGGTTCTCCAAGGGCTTCTGTGTGCTTGCCTCCTGTTAACACATCTCAGGGCTATCAAAGACTTCAGTTGCAGTTCCTGATCTCCGTGGCTGCGCTATCCGACCTGTCAAGTGGTGCCAATTCCAGTTCTGGGCCCTTGGAGGTGGTTTTGCTGCAAAGCACTCAAGAAAATTCATGCATTGACCTCCAGTGCATGTTTTTCCTGATGCAGCACTGCCGTGCGGATGAAAAAGCAACGCATCGCTGTGGTGCAGCTGAAGAATCGCCTCATCGTCTACCGTGCAGTGGAAGGATTGCCGCAGCCCAAGTCCCGAGCACCATCACAGGCGTCTGTGCCACCCACTCCGACGCAGGCCCTGCTGTTCGGCTGAAGAAATCAACGCATCACCTGCTTCATGGCTGGAAAATCGATGCAACACCTGTTTTGCTGTGGCTGCATGGTCCCAGGGCATCCAGATTTTCAACGCATCGCACCTATGCACCAAGTTCTTCATTGACATTGCCCAGCAGTAAGGAACTGAGGCTGCGTGTTGGAAGATTGATGCATCACCTCCCCTCACAGTAATGAACCAGCGCATTACCTCCCCAGACAGTAAGGAACCGACGCATCACCTCCCCAGCACTGCAGTAAGGAATTGACGCATCACCTCCCCTGGCAGTAAGGAACTGACGCATCACCTCCCCTGGGAGTAAAGAACTGAAGCATCACTTTGCTTTTCCGGCACCTCACCTCCCCTGTGCCTGTTTTCGTCTTTGATTTTGACGCATCCCAGTTACTTTGTGATAAAAGTGACGGATCCATAGTTTCCTATGGACTGAACTATTTTGAACCTTTTAAAAGTGATATCTTGATATGTGTATGTTGGACTTTTGTCATTTTGGTCCTGTTTTATTCAGATAAATATTGGTTATTTTTCTAAACTGGTGTGTTGTCCATTTGTAGTGTTTTTACTGTGTTACTGTGTGTGTTTTGTACAAATGCTTTACACATTGCCCCTGAGATAAGCCTGACTTTTCGTGCCAAGCTACAGGGAAGTGAGCAGGGGTTATCATAGCCGTGCAATCCCCTTACCCTAACTAAAATAAGGGTCCCTACTTGGACAGGGTGCAAGCCATTGCCAACTAGAGACCCCTATGTCTAACGCTAAGCAACGGCTGTCTTCATTTTGTTGCTTAAATAGCCCACGATACACTTGAAAAGGTCTTTAGGCACACAGCGGCTGTTTCAAACACGTTGCTAGCACCCGCAATTATGGTAATGCTGCACATGGGTAACAGCCGTAACTATGGTAATGCTGCATGAGTCCACGTGTAAATGGTCGCTCTGGTAATTATGCTGATGAAGCTAATTTCACAAATGCACGCGCAAACGGTTGTTTCATTCTGCACATGGTTGTCAATTGGTGGGAGCCAAGCATATACATGTACGGTGCCTACCACTGCCACCAGGGTTGGTATATTTACAAAACAATCCATAATAGATATGCATGGTGCCTACCACTGCTGCCAGGGATGTTACACATACGCATAGGGATGGAGGCTAACAACACATGATGATGCTTATGCTCGTTACAGACAAAGGGTGTGAACTTGCGCAGTGGCACCAGGATGCAACACTCATGACACTCACTGAACTGTAACAAAGGTTCCTGAGTGGCCTGTGCTGTGTTCAAGACATCTGTTAGGAGAGTTGTCTTAACCTCTTCAGTAAGCAGAACAAAATCAGCAGTTTGTACTGTTCTCCTGATGACTGTCACAAAATATGCTGTTTCCTCACTGGCAATAGTAGGGTTTGGAGAAGCAAGGCCAATATCTAGAGAGGTTTCCAGGACACTGAAGATTGGCATAAATATCACCTTGATCAAAGGGCTGTTATTCCTCATCAAAAATGAACTCCTCTCTTGAATAGCCAGTTTCATAATGAGCATATAACCTAAGTCTAGGAAGAGAAGTATGGGTTTCAGGAGCAAATAAAACAATCAAGTCTTCGATCAGCGACGTTGTAATTGACGCAAATATGGAGCCAGTGGCATTGGACATTGCAATACTGGTGTTGAATTCAGCTCCCAGGTTGGAGGTAGAGGTGCTGTGGGATCCGGATTCAATAGAACCAGAGCCAGAATCGACATTGACCGTGGGACAAGGTCGAGAGGCACAGCTTCCATCCAGGATTAATCTGCTGATGGGAGACCAGCTGGAGGCCTCCGTGGAACCATGGGGACCGAAGGAGCTCCTGTGGGATCTGATGTGGCACCAAAGGTCTTGCCCATAGCTAACAAGCTGATGAAGCTGATCTGGCATTGCCAACCGATCAAAAGAAATTTGACATGGGATCAGCAATGAAGCCAACTCCACTGCAGGAGAGATGCTTTGTGGCTTAGAGTTGCTGGGTGCGCCATGCGACTCTGAATGGTGTGAGTTGCAAGATGTAGGTGAACCATGTTTGGATCTTTTATGTTTTTTATGGCTCCTCTTTTACTTTACTAACTTTGATGAAGACTGGTCAAAAGAGCAACGTTTGGAGCAAGAGCACATTAACACCCTCCACTTCGACCAGGATCGCCACACCGTTTATTTATGACTGGGAATGGAACTTTGACTTCCTCAACTTGCTGTGAGTGAGCTTTGCCTCGTGATCGTGGATTGCCTTTTGGTTCATCTTGGTACATGACAAACACAACTTCGAGTCACTGCCAGAGTCAAGACACCAAAGGCAGAAGTCATGAGGATCTATAACTGAGATCTGCTGAACACAGTCCTTACATAGTTTCAATAAAGTACTGTGTCATGGAAACGGTGCATACTCCGCCTGCCAAACTCAAAATCAGGCCCTTGGTCTCTTTAATGGAAGTTGAAATCCTCTGATGGGGCAAGGTTGTAGGCTGTATCTGAGTAAGTCCTCTCACAGTTGGATAGCCATTGGATGAGGTCCTGCAGCTCCCATTGGTTTTGGCAGATAGAGCTCCAAGTGGGAAAAGTAAACTTTTGCACCCAGGGAAGTTCAAACTTAGTCTTTTTTGGAGCTCAGAACTAGTGGGACATGACTGCAGTCTGCATCTGATGATGAGTTCCATGAGGTCAGGTACCTTCTCACTGAGGGCCAGCAGATGAAGATTTGCTGCTGTAGAGAAGCTCTAAGCAGAAGAAACCTGTTTCTTCAACCCAGTGAAGTCACGCCTTAGGTGGATTGGCTTGGGTCTTTGGTCCTGGTCCTGGTCCTGTGGATGGTTGGAATTTCAAGAGCTTCTAAGACCCCACTTTTCAGTTTTTAGAAGTCTAGTTAGACACAGACAAGGGTCTGTGTTAGGGACAGCACTTGGAGGTCAAAAGTCATTCCAGCAGAGGCCACCACCAGGGCCCAGTTCAAGCCCATTTGCTACTGGTCAAGGGTGCTTCTGGAAAACGTCCTCTTCCACCTTGTTGTGTCCTTATAGCCACACAGGAGGTCAGCCAACTGACCCTGGGAGTCCACTTCTTTGTCCTGGGTACAAGTGGAAGTAGGCGAAGACCTTGAGGTTGCCTCACAAGTCTTAACGGTAATCAGTCCCAATATCGAATTTTAAATATCGATATGGCAAAATATCGAGTTTAAAATATAGAATGGACATAATATCGACTTACAAAAATATAGTGGTGCAGAATATCGAAATGCAGGTAAGAAATATCGTTTTTCATAATATCGAAGTTAGTAATATCGACAGTCATAATATAGTTGTTAAAAATATCGATTTTTTTATAGTGTTTTAAGTGTTAGTATATGTGTTAAAAGTATGTATTATTTTTGTTATGTATGTTTGAATTTTTTAAAAGTAATGAATTTTTATTAAATTAATTTTTGCGTAATTTAATTCCGTAGCGGTTTGTGGGTTTATAGGGGAATAGGGTGGGAAGTAATTTAACTATAATATATTTTTTTAGAATTATTTAGAAATAATTAATTATATGTTAATTATTTTTTGCGCAATTTAATTCTGTAGCGGGTTGTGGGTTTATAGGGGAATAGGGTGGGAAGTAATTTAATTGAAATTAATTAATTATTTTATTAATTAATAATCTAGGGGGTCATTACGATGGCGGGCGGAAGCACAACCGCCGTGCTGGCGGATGCAAAAACCACCAGTTACCGCCGGCACGCAGTAGTCCACACGCCCGCCCAATTACGATGCGAAAAGTAGGCCAAACACCGCCGGCAAGCCAGCAACACCGTCCGCCATCAAAGTGCGCCCGTACACGTAGCGGCGCAGCCCAACTGACACACACCGTCCGACGAAAACACGTCCCGCCCGGCGCATAAATTACGATGCCGCAAACAAACGGCTCCCACGGCCAAGAGATACCGTACGACAAACCGAAGCGGTAACACGGACGCCGAGCACGGACAACGAAGAAGCGGCTCCCCCGAGCATGAATCCAGCACTGCAGGCCCTCCCCATGCTCTTGCTGATGCACCACCAAGGACGCAACGTACCGCGGAGACGCAGGTAGGCACACACACAACAAGTGCACGCAAACAGCGCACACAGTGCAAGGGCGGAAAAAGCGGACAACCCCCCCCAGCGCGTGTACACTACACATCCACCATTGCATCCACATATGACACACAGGCCAAATCGTAACATCGCGCAACACATGTGTACACACCACCTGGGACTAGGAACCAACGACCCCGTCACGGCCCCAAAGCGGCGATGACGCCGCCACACATGCGCACAACGCAGAGGCCAACCGCAGCGCCATGCATGCATCGCACACAGACACAGGGACACAACCAAGCAGCACACACATCAGCCCCACCCCGAACGCACATGACACGTGACAGGCCTGCCACAGACATGTCCCCAACGCCCAATTCACGGACAACACCCAACGCCACACAACCGACGCACACATGTCAGTGAAGTCACGCAACAGCAGGACACACCCCAGTGTAACAAACATGGCGAAGCACACAGCGGCGGCAACACCAACTAGGAGAAGCAGGGCCCCTTCGGGAAGAGGAACGCCAGTACCACACTGAAACACCCATACCACCCTGCACATATGAACAAGACATATAAAACGGAACACCAAAGAGCCCGGGGACCGACAACAGGTGGCCCAAGAATAACATTCACACACAAGGCCCAACGCAGAGCGGAAAGGCAGCCTGCCGCCCACACAAGGGAGAGCAGACAGCACTGAATGACCTTCCATTCCAACTCCGAAACCACAGCCCTACGAAAGAAGCCGGTGAATACAGCCATTGTCCAAGAAAAGACCAACACAGGCATGCCGAGGAGACCGACCACAGGGCAGATAGCGCATATCACAGAAGCACACAACGGACGGGGAAGAAAGAAGAAAACACTCCCCCATGTCGGCCACATGCAAGTTAATTGGAAGGAGTCACACATCACTGACCTTGAACTGTCTGAGAAGCATGTGGGATGAGGGCCCGTGTCCTCCAAACAAGCCAACAGAACACAAGTCCTGTCCCCCTACGACTACACAGAGCTCACAGCAACCTCGGAGCGTGCACATTGCAGACTGCACACACAGCCGGAGCACGCCACCACAACGCACCGCTGCGAAATGGCAACCGCAACACACCTACCCAACTACGCCGGACAGCTCAAGCTGTACAAAACCAACCTGATACATATATTGGGATGCGATCTCCTGTCCCTGCTGAACGTAAGTTACCGACTGACTTAGCGCATCACATTGTTCAGCTGCGTCATGCCCGTCTTCTACTGTCGGAGGTGTCCCTACCAGCATCCCGTGGAGATATGCCTCTCCAACCCGGCATGTCTAAAGGCGGACCTGCTACCACTACTCCTCCCTCTGGACGCACACGACAGGGCCTGCTCTGCCTATGGGGGCATGGCGTATGTGGCCAACATCGCACCCGCACTGAAATGGGACCACTGTGCCTCCACACGACGGATCATCGAGAACAGCTACATCGAATGTCACCCAGCATGCCCCATCATGGTCCTCCAAGGGACAACTTACGAACAACACCTTGACAGCCACCATCCGCTACATTGGCTGGCAAACATGTACACCACCAATGACATGGAAGCCCTGCTGGACGGCATCGCATACCTGACAACCTGTAAATTCGTCGGACCACAACGCAGGTTCCCCGATTGACCTATGATGTCCAACCCCGCACCCATGCTTAGCTTCCGCACGGACTGGCCAGTCACCACCACAACAGCCATACCAAACGACCGGCAACTGTTACCACACCATCAACGACATCGCCATGACATCGGATATGACCGGGACATGCACACTGTTCCCCATGACATCCAGGAACACCGCATGCATCGTGGGAGGCAGTGGCATGGGGTCTGTGTATCGCACCCACATGGACGGAACTGCACGAACAACCAGGACACGACATGGATCCAGCGCCCATGGACACACACACCGCTCAGTGGACATGAATAGGTCGCCTGGAGTCTGTGGGTGCTGCACCCCTCCCACCCCCGCCCCGGGAATCCCATACCAGGACCTTTGCATGGACGACAAGTGCATACAACAACAACACGACCCCAGTGACTGTGACATGTCCAGTAACCACCACATTGCAACAACAAGTGGCACGCCGCTGCATGCACGCAAGCACATGCCCTGATGTCATCTCACATGCACGCGTGCATGAGGAACAACCGCAGCAAACCTGTCACATGGAACTGAGATGGACTGTGCCCATGATGCCAAGCGGTCTGGTAGGCTACATGTATACCGTCTGTGTCAAAGTCCGCAGCTCCGCAGCTATACGTAAATGTACATTAGCACAGCCTTGGCCAAGCAGATGTAACTCTGAAGCCCACATCCCACATGCAACAGCCAATCACATGTAACCCCACACCCTATCCCATTTGCAATCATGCTCAGTATATCCTCAACATGTATTCCGCTGCCAGTAGTGTCCACTATACTGCATCACAGAGGACAGAAGACTCAATATAATGTTTGAAACCAAAACTGTCTCCGCTGACTCATTTCACAAGTACGAATGAGAGAGGATGAGAGTATGTGAAGTACACGGCAGTCGTGACATGACCATGTAGTCCACTGGTATTGGATGTCAACGCAAATGAGTAGCACAACTGTGGAAGACACACATGTGTCGTGTGAAGTCGTATGGACGCAGTGCTCAGGTGGGTGGGTGTGACGGGTAGATGCGCACATGCCAAGTTGGAGCACGCCGTGTCGGGAGGGGTCATGAAAGTACACCACCGCTTCCCTGGGCATTGTGAGAGGACACCTGTCGGGGGGAGTGAACACGTGTGTGCACAGCAGCCGGGCACACGTACAAAGCGGTACCAGGCGCACCTCAGCCCACCCTCTGTGGACAAGCTGGATCCTGTTGTGTGCCCGCCATGCCCCTTGACAAGGCACACACAGCCCCAGTCGACCAGGTGTAACCCCAACATAGTCAATCCGCACAGGCGATACAGGGCACGGGATGGCAGTGGAGCATGGTGTGTGAGAGGTCTCCTCGCGCTCCTCCTGGTCATATCACGCAGGCAATAGAACCTCAACGTCTAGCATGGCACAAGTCAAATGGAAGTGTAGGGGGACGCACCACAGCACGAGCAGCACTGACGTCACGGGAGGTGGCTCGCACCATCCCATCCATTGCCCATTATACCAACCACGCCACATGCCATTGCGACTAAGTGCAAGCGCGTGCGCCACCACCCCCGAGCCCTCCCCAGAGAGGCCAAAGAGTGAATGTGTGGGCCATCAGTCACAGACGGACGCGGCATGGCCGCAAGGGCAGCCACAGCCACTGGGTGTCGCAGGTGGCGGATCCGGAAGGCGAAGACTGTGATGCATAGTCCATGCAGGCCGGGTCTCCATTTGGGGCACCGCGCAGGTGGACGGCGTCCCACAACACATCATACCCTGAGACAGCCCACTCGTGCAACTGGACCCACACATACACTCCTTGCCCTCTCTGGTGCGAGCTTGGGGCTGCCTGTGCAAGCGCTAGCCTCGCAGGTGCACATGCATATTGGGGGAGCGAGGGGAGGACATGAGGGCTGGGGCGAAGATGACTGTATCACTGTCAGTGAGTACAAGGGATGACCCAGATGTGGAAAGGAAGAGACGTGTCCCGTGTGTACTGCAACTAGTCGCCAATCCAACTACCCCCCATGTCCGGAATGTAAGCCCGCACCTAGGCCCGCCCATCCGCCACATCGAATATACCACCAGCACGACAACCTTCCCATTCGAAACACTGACTGGGGGTGGCGACCAGTGAACAATCATGTGTAGCCTACCCACGCGTACATGTGGGCCCTCCATGATCCATGTCACCTGTGGCAAAGTCATGACATGCGCAATGAGGGAAGTGAGGAGAGCTGTCCGCCCCACGCACAGAAGGTGCATCAGCTCCACAGACCCAGCAGCGAGTCCAGCAGGGGTCACATGTGCAGGGGCAGCTGTGCCTGGTGTGAAGGCACATGCATATAGACAGCACATCGACCAATGTGTAGTCTGCCCACATCTACAGTCCATCATCATGCGGACATAGGAATTGAACACAGGGCAACACATCTGAGTGGGTGCACCCACCGTGACCAACAATGCGCAATCATCGACGTACCCGCCCTGTGCATGGCCCCCACCCAACGGAGGCACATCCAGTGCCACCATCCCACACACACAAGCCTTCCACGGAACATGCTGTGTCCAATGCTCAGTACAGAGTCAGCGCCCATCTGGTGGATCCTGAACAGGAGACACATGCACACACATGCCAGCTCCCACTATGTACGTCTGCCACCTGGCACGTGCAATGTAACCTCTCACCTGTGACGTGTGACTGCAAGCACACAGCCGTCTTGGCATGGGGCTGTCAATGTGGACACCTGTCAATGTTTCGGGAGGTGTGATCCGTACAGTGCTGTACATAGGGTGCAGTGCTGACACCTACTACTGTCTCATATCCCCTCGTGCCACAGGTCCCACTTGTTTTGGCCGCTCAGCCTGTGCCCACATCGTCGTCGTCGTGTGCCATACTCATCCAGCCTCGGAAGCAGTTCCATGCTCAGCAGACATTCATGTTGCCGTGGCGTTGCCGCTTGACGAATATGCAGTCAGTCCCCATCAGCACGCCCCGCAAGTCATTGGGGCCTAGATCCCCATGTGCAAGCACATGGCAGTGGTTTGTATCACTAGCCATTGCCATTGTTGGGAGACCTGTGTAAGTGTATTGTGGCCGTGCCGTCCCAGCTTGACAGCTGGGCTGTGGCTCATGTGCTTGCTCAGTCATGTCAGTGATGTGTATGCGAAATTGCTATGTGTTGTGTTGCTTTGACATGTGTCCACTGCCATTTTCCCTAGGCGGAGACCGAACATTGACCGCCCATACCAATTGCTGGCGGACATGGACGATACAGAGGTCATTAGGAAGTTTCGGCTGGACAGGCCAACCCTGCATCGACTGTGTGCCATGTTGGAACCCCATCTCCGTCCCCGCAGGGTGTATCCGACAGCTGTCACCCCCACGGCTAAGGTGATGGCCGCCATGCATTTCTTCGCCACTGGGTCATTCCAGCACACAGTGGGCAGTGGAGGAGGGATGTCCCAGCCCATGTTCAGCAAGGTGCTGAGGGATGTACTGGCAGCCATGATGCTGTACCGAAACAGGTACATCCGCTTCCCCAGGGCTCGTGAATTGGCGGCAGTGAAGGGTGCATTCTATGCCCTTGGCAGAATCCCACACGTCGTTGGAGCCATTGACTGCACACATGTTGGCCTTGTTCCACCACAGGCCACTGAGCACCTGTACCGCAACAGGAAGCACACGCACGCCCTGAATGTGCAAGTGGTGTGCCTTGCGGACATGGTGATCACCCACGTGTGTGCAAAGTTCCCAGGCTCGGCCCATGACGCACACATAATGCGCAACAGCATCTTGCCACGACTGATGTCCAATCTGCAACAGGATCGTGGCTGTATTGTCGGTGAGTATGTGGAGTGGTGTAGCGTGCTGGTTGTGCGATGCTGTCCCCTGTCCAGTTGGAATAGCAACGGTTCTCTGTGTCCCTCACACCCAGGTGACTCCGCGTACCCGAATGGGGCATGGCTGCTCAGTCCATTGAGGAATCCTCGCACCCCAGCAGACGATCGCTACAATGAGGCACATGGGAGGACCAGACGTGTGGTCGAGCGTACCTTTGGCCTCCTCAAGTCCAGGTTCAGGTGCCTGGACCGCACCGAGGGTGCGCTGGCGTACTCCCCACAGAAGGTGTGCCAGATAGTGGTGGCGTGCTGCATGCTGCACAATCTGGCCATTCGGAAGCAGATCCCCCTCATCGTGGATGACGGAGATCAACCAGGGCCCCAGCCCGCAGACCAGGACAGCTCGAGTGAGGAGGACAGCGGAGAGGAGGAAGCTGGTAATGTGCGGCAGCAGCTCATCGCCCACTACTTCACTTGACGGTGAGTGTCCATGTACGACGGCTGATGTGGCTGTATCTGTGCAGGTGTGTGTGTGCTGTGTCAGGGTGGCCATTTGTTCACTGCGTGCTGTGTGTCAACGCTCCATGGCCAGGGTAGTATGCCACTGTTGGTGGCTGTGGCATTGTGCCCTATTGCTCTGTGCGATGTGTGTACATTGCTTGTAGTTGTTGACATGTACTGTGTGATGGGTGTGTGACACACTCATTGAATGTGCTCCTGTTCTGTCTCCCACCCCTAGGTCCCTACAGATCCTCCGGTTCCATTGCCATGCCACGCATCAGGTGCCTTTCCGCCCAAGGTGGCCGTTGTATTCCGTACAAATAAAACACAGGGCACAAACAGCAGTTTGTGTAAGAGGTGCATTTATTTCAAACTGTGACATGTGATTGTGTGCGAGGTGATGACAAAAGTGGTGCGTGCAGTGACAATGAGCTGTCGGTCACGGCTGCGTGATGCTCAGGGTGTACCCACTTGTTCCATGTCCATGGTCCAACAGACACATGCCATCCAGATGGCTGTGTGGAGTGGGATCGTAGTCCAAGTCAATGCAGTGGGTGGTCAAGGAAGGCTGGCTGGCTGCCTCACTTGCGTCTGGAGCGTGCGTAGTCCTTCCGGGAGATCTGTTTGTACTTCGGACGGCCCCTTCCACGTTTGGGAGGGGGGGTGTGTGGTGGCGACCTGCTGGTGGGGGGTGAGGTGTGCTCACTGGCTGTGGACGCAGGGGTACTGGACACTGCTGCTCGACCCTGCGCCCCGGCAGGTGGTGGCGGTGGTGGAGCTGCTGTCCCTGGCTGTGACCTCACCGCCACCACCAGCTGGCCCATGAGGTCCACGAGTTGGCCCATACGGGCGTCCATGGACCTCAGCACCCCCAGCACCTCCCGCGTGTCTGAAGCAGACCTGACCCATTGTTCTTGGGCCTCTTCATAGGCCCCAAGGACTCTGGCCATTTGAGGCAGGGCATGGCTCCCAGGGGAGACTTGCGTTTCCCTGACCCTGCTCCTCCTACCAGTACTGCTGCCACCGGCCTGCCCACTAGCCACATTGCTCACCACGGTCCTCGCTGTGGCTCCCAGGGTGGATCCAGTCGGCCGGGCCACCACCTGCGCTGGGGCTGGTGCCAGCGAAGACGTGGTGGTGGTGGCGGCGGTGGTGGTCGGTGCGGCGATGGTGGCGGTTGCGGCAATGGTAGTGGCCGCAATGACCGTGGGTGTGGCCGCAATGACCGTGGGTGTGGCCGCAATGACCGTGGGTGTGGCCGCAACGACAGTGGCAGCAGGGGGCTGGGAATGTTCAGCAGCCCTGGATGATGGGTTGGTGGGTAGGAGGGGTCCTGGGGAGCGGCTGGGCCCTGCCACACCAGATGGGCCTGCTTGGTGGTCCGTGTCCGAAGAGGAGGACAGATCCTCCACATCCGTGTGTCCTCGTTGGGGGCTTGTAGGCTGGCTGTGCTGGCTGCTGTCTCCATCCCCAGCATCCAGCAGTTCGTCACCTGTGGAGAGAATGAGATTTGTTATTGTGTTGCACCTGGCGAAGTATGTATTTGTCGTCTGACATTAACAGTTCGTGCAATCTCGTACATGGGTTTCCCGGAGGCGTGTGTGTGGCTGTAGCATTTGTAGTTGTGTGTGCTTGACAATGGGACTGTGTGCTGTGCACATGTGGCATGGGACGGATTGGCCATGCCGATGGGTGTGTTGCTGTGCCCCTACTTATTGTGACTCTGGTGTATGCGGGCTCCTGGCCCATCCTGGGTCTGGTTTGTACTTTGCTTTTGGTGTTCAGATGGGACGCTTAGGAACGCATATGGCAACATGGGGGCCATGCCCCAGATTCGCATTTGGGATGGAATATGCTTTTGGGGTACATGCTGTGAGCCATGGGTGCCGAACGTGACATGTGTTGTGGCAGCATGACAGTGCATGGTTTGAGGTGTGTGCATGCTTGACATGGCCTGCATATTTGCTGTCTGTTGTGATTACTGGACATGGCATTGGACGCATCGTTATGAGTGAGTGATGGTTGTGTGCCAGCCAACGTATTGCAGTTGTCCCATCTCCTTGGTGTGCGTGCTGCCCTGTGCCATGTGCATCACTGCAGTGCTCGGGGGGTGTGGCCCATGTTGTGTGTTGTTGCTCACAGTGTGTCGTGCGCTTCATTGACTTCTGGCACATGGTTGGTCATGGGCATGTATCTTAGCGTGACTGCTGTATGTGTGGCAGCTGTGCGGATGACATGCCTTTCATGAGACTGGGGCTGACGGATGGGATGGATGGTATGTTGTATGTGCATGGTGTGTCTGTGTGTTTGATGGGTTCAGTGGTGTTCGTGTGCATTTATGTTGTTCCGCTCTGTTGCGTCTTGTGTTGTTTGTCTTACATAGGCGTAGTTGTGGGGTGTGTGGTTGACAGGCAGTAGGGGCTACATGGACAGGACTTCAATGGTGTTTCGGTTGTGTGTGATGGGTTGCACAGTGGCTGCCGTGTGGTACTATATTCAGTGTGGCTTGTGCATGCAGACGTGGCTCCTTGGGTGTTGCTGTGTTTGTGATGGGTCATGTGGGGTGTGAGTCTGTGGTTCATGTCCATGTGCACATTGTTCACTTGTTCGTGACGGTGGGCGGTGCTGCGTGTTCGTCTGCTACGTGACATGTCCCATGTGTTGGTCGTGTTACGGTCCTCATGCCTCCAGTAATCCAGCCCTGTCCAGTTTCCCACCTGCAGGTTGTTCGTGCGTGCACTGTACTGGATGCCACATGGTTCTAAGCGGGGGTGCTCCATGTTGCAGGTCTGTGGGGGTGGGGGGTGTTGTGGGTCGTGGTGGTGGCTGGACACCCACTGACACCGATTGCTGTGGACCGTGATGTCTACCTTTCGGCTGTCGTTGTGCACTGCGGTGGCTGACACGTGGCTGTGGGGTGTGGGGGATGCTCCTCCTTGCTGTGCTGTGGGACTAGGGGCCTGGTGTGTTTTGTACTTGGGCTGTCCACCCTCCCACCCACTGCACTTTGTGTTCCTGCCACTTACCTGTTACTTGTCGGTTAGTGCAGCTATGGCGGACACATGGGTGTGGTGGGTGCTCGTTGTGGCGCTTCTGGCATATTTGGGGACCTGTTGGTGGTTACGTGGCTGGCTGAGTGTACACATGTCCCCACGCATCTTACAGTTGTTCGGTTTGGGCTGTGTGTGGTGGTGTCTGTTGCATGTGTGTGTGATGTGTTGTGTATTGTGTGCTGGACATGGGGGTGTTTGTCCCTGGGAGCTGTGGCATGGTGGTAGTGCATGTGAGTACATAGCGGTGTTCTGGTATACATTAGTTTGTACTTACCAGCCTCCACTCCCCTGCTAATCCGGCGAGGATCTCGGGATGTATGATGACTCGCACCTTCTCCTCCCACGCTTTGAAGGTCTTGAAGAGCGCGGGATTCCCTCCGCCAGTGACGGCAGCCAGCTCTCTGTTCTTGCTCTCCTTCTTCTTGACCAGGCTCTTGACGTCATTCCACCGTTTGTTTATTTCGACTCTGTTCCTGGGCAAGGTCCCGACTGCATTGACCTGGTCTACGATCCGGTTCCACATTCTCTTTCTGGTGGCTAGTGGTGTGTGCTGGACCAGGTTCCCATAGATTTGTGGGTGCACCTTGATGATCTCGTCGACCATGACCGTCAGCTCCATGGGCGTGAACTTGGGCATTCTTTGTGGTGCCATGGTGTTTGTGGTGCTGGTGCGGTGTGTGTTGTGTAATGTGCAGGGGGTTTGTGGTGCCGGTGTTTGGTGGTGGTGGTGGTGGTGGTTGTGATGTGTGCGTTTCTGTGGTGTGCTGCTGTCCTTGCTGTGTCACTGTGTCCTCTCCTCTCCTCTCTAGTTTGCAATGTTGCAAGGGGTTGTGGTCTGTGGGAGTGCTGCTTTTGTACTTACCTATGTGGGTGTGTCCTCATGGTCTGTTGTTTTCAGGTGTGTTGTGTCTGGGGTTCTGGCCTTTGTAGTTTTTGTTTGTCCAAGGGGGGTGTTTTCGGGATGTGTACTGTGCTTGTGTATTTGTGCGTGCCTTGCTGTGTGGACTTGTTGGCCATGTTGTGTGCGATTGTTATCGTCAGCGGATGGTTTCTGTGCAGGGACGTGGGCGCCATGGCTTCTGCCGTGTCGGTTCTCATCGGCGTTGTTTGCGCTGGCGGGCGGTATATTTGTAGTTTTCCCGCGCTCATGGCGGTGCGATCGTAATCTCACGTGCGGTGTGTCGGGCGTGAGGGCGGGCGGTTTTGTGTTGTCGTGCGTGTTTCCGTCCGTGGCGGGCGGTTTGACTCCGACTCGGACGATGGCGGGCGGTATCTTGTGTGATTTTTCCGCCGATGGCGGTTTCGGTTTGTGTAATCGTAATGGCGTGGTCGGTGTTCAGACGGTGTGTGCGGGCGGATTTTTGCCGCTTCCATGCCTGGCGGATTTTTTTACGCCGGGTATCGTAATGGGCCCCCTAGTATTTAATAATTTATATTGTTAATTAAGTTAATTAATTTATTATTAATTAATTATAAATTGATTAATCACAATTAATAATTAATTGGTCATTATGTTAATTGTGTTATTTTTTCTATTAATTAGTAATTAATTAGATATTAATTATTAATAATTAATTTGTAAATATGTTATTTGTGTACTTTTTTTAGGAGTGGGGTGAGGGTTGATAGGGGAGTAGGGTAGGAAGTACTTTAGTTTTAATGTAATTTTTATTTTTTATATTATATTTATTAAAAGTTATTTTATAGTGTTAATTTTGTGAATTAATTTAGATTTGATGGTTATTAATTTTATTGTTAATTGTAATTAGTTAAATAATTAATTTTTAATTAATCATGTTAATTTATTAATATTTTACAATATTGTAGGTGACGTTTATAGGGGAAAATGGTGGGAGGTAAATTAATTTTGAAAAAATAATTACTTGTTAATTAATGTTAATTATATTGCAGGAGTGGGTATACTAAATTATTCCCCTACGCTATCCAACACTTTCCCTACTGTTACACTTGGTGGAGTAGGAATATTAAATTATTCCCACCCGCTATCCAACACTTTCCCTACTGTTGCACTCACTGGAGTGGGAATAGTAATTTTTACCCTCTCGCTATCGAACACTTTCCCTACTGGTGCACTCACTGGAGTGGGAATAGTACTTTTTACCCACCCGCTATCCAACACTTTCCCTACTGTTGCACTCACTGGAGTTGGAATAGTAATTTTTACCCACCCGCTATCCAACACTTTCCCTACTGTTGCACTCACTGGAGTGGGAATAGTAATTTTTACCCTCCCGCTATCCAACACTTTCCCTACTGTTGCACTCACTGGAGTGGGAATAGTAATTTTTACCCACCTGCTATCCAACACTTTCCCTACTGTTGCACTCACTGGAGTGGCAATAATAATTTTTACCCTCCCGCTATCCAACACTTTCCCTACTGTTGCACTCAGTGGAGTGGGAATAGTAATTTTTACCCACCCGCTATCCAACACTTTCCCTACTATTGCACTCACTGGAGTGGAAATAGTAATTTTTATCCACCCGCTATTGAACACTTTCCCTACTGTTGCACTTGGTGGAGTGGGAATAGTACATTATTCCCACCTGCTATCCAACACTTTCCCTACTGTTGCACTCACTGGAGTGGGAATTGTAATTTTTACCCAGCCGCTTACCAACACTTTCCCTATTGTTGCACTCACTGGAGTGGGAATAGTAATTTTTACCCTCCCGCTATCCAACAGTTTCCCTACTGTACCACTTGTTGGAGTGGAAATAGTTATTTTATCTCCTACGCTATGCAACGTTTCCAGTAATGTTATATTTAATGTAGAGTAAAATATATTTTTTTTTAAATATTTATTTTAATTTTTTAACTTATTATATATAATTTATTTTTATATTTATAATATAGGTTTATTTATATATATGTAATTATATTTTAAATTATGTTTTTAACATTTTATAATTAAAAATATTAATTATATTTAATATTATTAAGTTATATATAATAAAAAATAAAAATGCATGGTTTTTTTACATTATATTTATTATTTATTAATTTTAACGTTTTTTAATTATTTTTAAGTATGTTTTACTTAATTATATTGATTATTTAATTAATTTTATATTACTTTTAAGACATTTAAAAAAGTCGATATTTTAGCAAACTATATTATTGACAACGATATTTAGGATTCGATATTTTTGTACTTACCTGTTTGTAGATAGGAAGTCGATATTCTGTCATTCTATATTTTTTCATCGATATTCTGGCATCTCGATATTCTGCTCCTCGATATTCTGTCAGTGATCCAGTTTTAACATCAGGTGCAGTGCTTTCTTCATTCTTCCAAAGGTCCAGAAAGTGCTATGGGAGGGTGCCTTGGGGTGCCAAATTTATGGTAGGCATTAGCTCATGGGTGAGGGTACCCTCACCCATGAGCTAATGCCTACCATAAATTTGGCACCCCAAGGCACCCTCCCATAGCACTTTCTGGACCTTTGGAAGAATGAAGAAAGGACTGCACCTGATGTTAAGACTTGTGAGGCAACCTCAAGGTCTTCGCCTACTTCCACTTGTCTCACCCTTGCCTGGCTCTTCTCTAACCAGTGGGGAAAAGTTACCAGAGGCAATTCTACCCTCACGACTGGGACATGGAGCAGTGCGGTGTCATGTGTCAAGCAACCAGGAGCTTCAAGGCTCGCTCTCTAATTGGCTTAGGATGCATAGTCTTGAAATCCGCGCAAGACCTGGTACAACTCCAAGCACTAAAGGCAAACCAAGTGAGGGTCTGTCACAGCCATTTGGCTGTGACAGACATAAAAAGACTTACAACTCACTAGTTTCTTTGGAGACATATTCCAAAAAAGGGGAGAAAAAAGGCACACTGGTTGAAGTGTTGATAAAAGGGTTGAAAAAAGCCAGTCAAAAAATGACAGAGGGGAACTCAAAATGGATACGAGCTGATGGCAAGTAAAAGAAGGAACTGAGGTCAGCGCACTGGGGTGGGGCCTATATAGGCACCACACACACCACTTCCGGTGCAGATGACATCTGCAATGCTGATGCGGAGCCGATCGATGCCGTCTACCAGTGCGCAAGGAGACTGCTCAGAAAAAATCCCGGATCCAGTCTGATGCATGGGGAATATTTTGAGGTATGGAATCTGCAGCTAGAAGTCTCTATCAGGTAATAAAGATGGAGAAACTCTTTACCCCTTGTGCAGAGCCTGTGAATCCACCCAAAGGTGTGGCTAGAGAAAAAAGCAGGCTCCTCCTCTGTGATCACTCAAAACTGGTTCTGGGGAAGCTCCCCTCCAAACGTGTTTGGAGCCAGCCTGGCTGGTGGGACAAAGGGTTGCCTTCCCTAGGCCTTACCTTACATTTTTTGTGACAGGACAGGCCCTTTACAAATTAATAAATTTCCTGGGTCTACCCTAACTGATCTTCCTGCAAGGGGAAGAAAAACAACTCCCAGGCCATTGTTGCTGCTCTTGCAGCAGTTTTCACACCTCTCTAACGTCAAGGACTGACTGGGCAGCTGCTATAGAGCTAAAGCAAATTAGTCTTGAGGCGCTTGAGTCAGCGAACTGTTAACTTTCTAAAAGTTACTTTTCCTAAATATTTATTAAAAATCCAACTTCTTCATTGAATTTGGTTTTTAATAAATACAAAAGTTTTTAATAAAATTGCCCAAACAGGTGCATTGCCATCGTGGAAGACAACTGTAATTGTCCCAATATATAAAAGGGGGATAGGTCGATTGCGAAAAACTATAGACCTATCTCTCTGATAGATTCTACTGCAAAGCTAATGGGTCGATTGATTTTAAATAGACTAGAGGATTGGGCCTTAGAAAAAAATATTATTATTCCATGCCAGTTCGGCTTTAGAAAAGGGAAAGGCACTGTGGATCAGTGTCTGAACCTCAGTCTAATTATAGCGAAATACACGGCTGCAAAAAAGGACATCTCCATTTGGCCTTCATGGATCTGTCCGCAGCCTTTGACTGCGTGGCACAGCCTAGGCTGTGGCAGACCATGGAGGCAATGGGAATTGACTTGAATATTATTAATATCATCCGTGACCTGTATTCAGGTGCCTCAGCCTGTGTTCGCTATGGAAAGGATGGTGAGTGCACCAGATCCTTCAAAATTGCAAGAGGTGTGAGGCAGGGCTGCGTTCTTGCCCCCTTTTTATTCGCACTCTATACCAATGGTGTAGAATCTGCACTCTTAGGTTGCACTCTGGATGTCCCTTATATTAATTCAGTGCAGGTGCCAATTTTATTATATGCGGACGACGCAGTGCTTTTAGCTCGTACTAGTAATGCACTGCGCCGCTTAGTCCTGGAATATACGCAATTTATGAATAATCTAGATATGAAAGTTAACTATTCAAAGTCTTTTATCCTAGTAGCAGGTACTAAACAGCGAAATCATCCGCAAATTATTACTGAAGGGGGAAAACTGGGAGTTGTCGATTCTTTTAACTATCTAGGGATTATGTTTGACCCCCAAACTAATTGGCAAAAAATGATCGGTAACAGAGGGTCCCAGATGGAAAAGAATATTGGTGCACTAACTAAATTTATAAAAAAACTGGTTTAAAACCAATAGATGTAATTAAAACAGTGTATCAAGCTAAGACTGTATCTGCCGCCACCTATGGAGCAGCTGTTTGGGGAATGAGAGATTGTGCAAAACTACAGATTATTGAAGATAACTTTTTAAAAAGGGTCCTTTCCTTACCAAAGTCATGTGCCAACTATAAGTGCCACATGGAATTGAGAGCACCTTACATTACTGATAAAATTGCAGTGGCTCCGATCCTAATGTGGCACTCAGTATGGCGAAAGGAGACCCTTGCTTTAACAAGAGACATTATAAAGGATGTTCTGAAATTGGATGGGGTGGGTAACATTCCTTGGTTAACTTATGTTGAAACCACATTGAAAGCAGTTGGGCTACATCGTCTTTTTTGGATCCTAGTACCTGTTGTTCTATCTCTAAGGATGATTTAAAAGCGCAATTGCTTTCTAATAGACACATAAGAAGGGAGACTAAAAATATTAATCTGTCGACAGTAAAAACATACTTGGCTTCCCCTAGTATAGTACAAATGGACATAAATACAATATATCTATCCTTCGTTACTAATTTACAGCACAGGTACATCTTGGTGAGATTTCGTTTAAATTATATTCCCCTTATGTTGGGTTCTCCCCGTAACGTTTATGTTGCTTCTGATCTCCCATTTTGTTCCTGTGATCAGCGATCTGTACAGAATGATCTACATTTTTGTTCTTCTGTAAATTTTATTGTGATGAAAGGAAACGATTTATTATCCCCATTTTACGTAAAATGAACTTCAAACAGTGTCGTGTAGCCCTTTATTACCTGCAATTATTACCTGACCCCTTTATCTGTTTTTCTTTGGCGTCCTTTTTGTTATCTGCTTTAAAAAAGAGGTGTACAATCTGCTAAAATTATATCCCGAACAATGATCGATTTTACTGTATTGTGTAAATAATTATGAACTTGAATTTTAATGCAATAATTTTTATACTTTTTATACATTTTAACCTTACTGTAATGCTGTGAAATGTTGTGAAACGTTTTTTTTTTTTTAACTGTAGTATACTTTTTATGCCTACATTGTGTTGGCGAAATAAAGTTATTCTGACTGACTGACAATAAATACATGGTTGATCTATATTTTTAGCTGGTCCTAAACTTAAGATAGCAGAATTCATATTTTAATCTGTACTCTATTTTTCCTTAAAGGACAGTCAGAGTCTTTGACAGTGAAACTAACATTTGGGGCCTTGTCACTGTAGGAACATGGTAGCATTCATTTCTACATGTCCCACTATTGAATACTATGCACCATACCTTGTGTGCTCCAAGTTCTACATTCGGTTAACTTATTTATATTTAAAAAGAAGCGTTTTCCCCTGTCTATAGGGTTATTTGACAGGTTGGGCTGCAGGTTTAAACTTCAACAGTCAGGCTACACCAGTAAGCCTGAAGCCACGTTTTCTTTGTTACACTAGTGGATGGCACAATAAGTGCTGCAGTCCACAGGTGACATTTACCTTTCCATACTATGGGTGTAGTTTCTACAACATACACTGTGGCCTCGCTAGAGAGTTAAATAGTTAAAAAAGTGAGTCAGGGATTAGCCATTACATGTTTTAAGGGTCAGAGCACATACACAGAAGTGCACTCATATTCAGAGTATAAAACCAGAAATAAAAGGCAGCAAAAATCGTGGTGACCGTGCAAGAAGGAGCATTTTCTCACAAATCAGTCTACAGATTCAATTTCCACTTTCTCCTTTGCTGAGTTGAGCCATGCACTGGGCTATTTTCTGCTGACATTTAAAAAAACCTAACATGTAACAGAAAAAAGTGCAATAGCCCCTAATACTACTGTTAGCAAGACAAACACCCTGTTTTGTATTAGGATGTATGATGGATGCATTTTTAATTCGGACATGCAACATTTTATAAGGAAAGGTCGCGAAATATACAGTGTGAAAACAAAACTGTCAATCACTGATTATAGACAGCAATATGCTAGTTCCTGTATGGACAGGTGGTGGACAATTATACAAGATTGTTGCTTTAGAGAAAGATACAACCAGTGCGAACCAGTAGCATGCCCCCCTTCACACACGGGAGTGTAAATGAGCGGGTGACATTGGCACCAATCCATCCAAACTGTAGACTCCTTAACTTGATGAGAGTATCGAAGAAATGTGTTTCCAGATCTGGCTCCATAAGAACCAGCTGTGCACATTCTTCGGTTTCGCAGCATAAGCCTTGGGAGTAAGGAAAGAATGCTAGACCGGTTACAAAATCCCTTTTGCGCAAATATGTAATCAATACCCTTATTCAGGTTTCTAAGAGGGGACTAAGCCTACTTTCTAAACGTTTTGCTATTCTAAAATACTTACCATGTCCAATTTGATGTCTTCAATTAATTGGAAAGTAGTCAGTTGGCTCTACAGGGAAAATGTACATAGAGAAAATCATTTAACCCTAAATGTGTATATGTCATGTTCTGTACAGCTCTCATGTAAACTCCCAGAGTCCCATTGCCATAGTGCTACACTGAATGTACACTAAGGGCCCGATTCTGATGCGGTTAGGAAATCTTCCCGATCGAATCGGTTTGGAAATGGTTTCCAACCAACTTGGATCGGTAGAGTCCGACAGACCGAGTATGATGCATCCGGATACTTCCAGATACGATTTGGTTGGACTCCCATTGACTTCAATGGGAGCATATGTTCCTAACCGCATCATAATTGGGCCCTGGGTCAGGAAGACACGTTCCAGATCCGATTTGGAAGGAGCAAATGCCATTAGGAGGCCTTCCTAACCGCATCAGAATCAGGCCCTAGGTGGGAATGCTTTCCTAACCGCATCAGAATCAGGCCCTATGAGGTCAAACACATCTCAAGTCTCCTGTGTACTGGTGTGTATTACAGACTATAATATCACAGTGAAAACTGTCCTAAATTATGAGTATTGAATTACAGACAGAAATGAGGAAAATACTGATCATAGAAAAGGGCTCAATAGCAAGACAAAAGTAAAATAAATCATGTACAAATGAAACATGTCAGAGAAGGGATGGGACGATCCTCAGAGGGATTCCTCTGAAGAGCTGAAAATTAGGTTAAACTGAATAGCAACAAAGCACATTAATAGTTGACAAAAGTTGAATAACCTACAAAATAGGGAGAGGGGAACGGGCCCAGTGAAATATAGGTATGGAATGTTTCTTGTTGAGGGATAGATGCAATGCACATCCTTAGACATTTGCGTGTTAGAGAAGCTAAGTTGGTCGAGTGGAAAAACCTAAAATGATGGTTCAAATCCTGGCATGCAGTATATAAAAAAGAAAACAAAGGAGAAAAAGAAGTAGAATAAGAAGAAGCAAGCAAAATGAAGAAGAAGTAAAGAAGTATTTATGTAGTTCAATCAGTAGGGAAAAATAGTACAACTGTTGGAAGTCCTGTACACTGCTTCTAACCCTGGTTTGGGACTCATGGAATATGAAATCCTTCGCTACTCAGACCTGCTTTGGATCAGATATCCTTGAGGCAGGTTTTGCCAGCCATAATGATGTAACTCTAAGAGGTTACTCAATAATAGAGACACTCATGAAGGCATTTTTCAATACATATCTGATGCTGAATGTAGTTACTTTTTCAAAGGTGGATTCTTCTAATGACTGGCTGTCTTGAGGGACATCTTCAGCTAGTTCCTAGAAGAGAACAAAAATCCAGTTATACTTGTTAACAATACGGAACGTCTTCTCAACTTTTGTGCATTACCTTCTCAATTTCAAATATCTTTACTTGATATAAATATTGATTAATAAAATACCCTAATCTCATTGTTGATGCAGGATGCAGTCAACAATCTAGAGTAGGCAACTCTTTTGTTTTCACTCTTATTGTTTTTTGGGGGTTTGAATAGATATTTTCAATATGTTCTTGATCTCTTGCGGTCCAAATTATAATCAAGGTGTTCCTTCAGTACATTAGGAAATGACTAAGGTAGGAAAAATGCAAGATAAGCAAAAACTTACTTCATGAGTGCTAGTAGCTACTTTAGCTGATAAGACCTCTTCACATATTTGAGAACAGGGTGATGGCCCCTAGAGGTAAAACAGAAAGTTAGACATTATTTAGCAATTGAAAGATACCTATATTATACATAGTTGGTATTGTCTCATATGTCGCTTTGGAAAATGCCTCTAAATTATGGTATAGATGAGATAACCAAATGAGCCTACGTACTCAGGAATACCATGGTCCAGCTCTGGGCATTCCTTTAATGCATTGTGGCATCAGTAGTCATGATATTGGTGTACCTCAACTTGACTAATTGTGCTAAAGTTATACTTCTAAGTTACAATGGTCTGTAGAAAGGAAAGCTGGACTAGAATATAGTGTTCATGATGGCATCTTTTAACATTATAGAAATCATCACAAACATGCAGTTGATGATAATTGATCGATGTGAGACGTGGAGAGAAATGTCACAAAATGAATGCGAGGAATGCAAGAATGAAGCACACCTGAAAAATAGAAGACACTAAAAGAAACATACTCCTCTTAGTCTGATTAACGAATTGGGCTGATATGCAATGGCTCACTAAATTATGAATGAAGAGGACAATGAAAGTAGTGAAAGTATATGTGATAAACTATTTGTGCTAAGGGTAGAGGCATTATATATGTTGGAAATACAGCATTCCCTGACACTTGCATATCAGTAAATACAGTATGGTCAGTGATGGAACAGCTAATACTGGGTTTCCAATTCAAGTTTGCAAAAGAATATTAAAAAACCTGTCTCTATAACAGAAGGTATACCTCTCTATAGGCTATAGTATAAATAAATCAGCAGTCTATTGCTAAGGCCAGTCTGGGACCTATGGACAGTTTGGAAGATTACTAGATTTTCCACGAGCATCTCATCTTGGATAGAAAGCATGACTGCCTTCCAGCCTGGCTTGAATCCTCAAGGAACGGCCCAGTGACTAGCTGGTGGACTGGACATATGTAAGCTTTTTCTAAAACCTTGTCTGAAAATAGTTACTTTTTCAGTGGCAGGTTCTTCTGTAGGCTGGTCTCCTTCGTGTCCATCTTCGGTGGGCTTCTAATAGAAAACAAAAAAATATTCACTGCAAAAAATAAAACGATCATTTAAACACGTTGGTTACTTATAACACGTGTGTATATGGAATGACTATTAAACCACTAAATATCGTGAGCCAGATTCTCACTTTTATTTGAGCTCGTAAATCAGATTTCTGAGTACAAATACCTAGATTTATGAAGGTGACCTTTTAGTCCATTGGAGCACTGCCCCAAACAGCTTAATATTCATCTAGGATTCTTTTTCGAGAATGCATGGACACCTTTTCACGGGTGCAGCTTTCTAGGCGTACTCCTAGAAAGGTTTGTGAAGAGAAAAACGTCGTAAATCAGCACCCATTCAGAGATGTATCTGCGGAGCACTTTTTTAAAAATAAATCGGGCCACCTTGACTTCATATTCAGCGTCGATGGTGGAACCGGTGATAGATAAGAGAGAGCACTGCGTCGAGTGCCAGTGATAGCACACTAGGAAGGGAGTCCAGTTTCACTCAAAGAGATCGTCTTTAAACTGCTGATCAAAGAGATTGTTTTCAGCTGACTTTTGAAATATCTAATCGCAGTTTGTCCTCTTTGGGGTGTGGGTCTTGAAGGTCGCAAAATATGGTAAAGGAAAGCCTTCCCGTTTAAAGTACTTATGGCAGCCCCAGCTGAAAGCCACAGACCACTAATACTCTCACAGAGGGTAATGAAGAAAGGGCAGAGTGGTCACATTCTACAACCATTAGGAGGAGAGGAAGCACATTAACAAGTGGCGAGGAAGGACAAGAACCTGCACATATCACTCTAACATTCCCTTCAGGCCGGTAGGACTGAGAATGTCCAGGTGAGAGTGACTGAGGCAGGTCAGTCCGTCTGCTATAGTTAGTGAAGGCGCTAGAGGGATGCCCTTATGCACAACAATGATCCGAATGCAGCAGATACTCACAGTCAGCAGGCGGCAACCAATGGGTCACAAAGGGCCTTGGTAGCGCATCCTGATGCAGGGGGTGTTCACTCCTTACCACCTGAGCGAACAATAACGAGGTTGCTGCCAATTCAGCAGGTGTCAAATTAACGAGCATTATAGGTTGAACCCTGAGAACCTCCTTAGAAATAAGAAATTACCATGGTGATAAGTAATCCCTGTTCAATTCCATTGAGCAAGAATAATCTAAGGAGGAAACATGGAAAAGTCAGCGAAAACTCTACAACTTCATATAGAGCCAATAGTAGGGTACCAGGTGCTTCAGGACTTATGGGCATCTCATAATGACAGGCAACACATTAACGAGGAGGAGAGGAGGCTCCAGATGGCCTGGTGTGATAAGGGTTCACCCAACCCACTTTTGCACTTTATCTTTTTTGTAGATAATACATCTTTTTCTTTCACATTATTAATCCAGTTGCTTGAAGCACATGGTTTTATCAGGTGTAGGACGCTCTAATGCATTTACAGATGATGTCTGATTTGAAAGTGTGTTATGCGTCAGGGTCTTTTCTAAAATGTGCAATTAGGTACAGTAACTCTTTGACGTATTGTATTTGACGCTCCTGATTTCAGTATTCTAAAATTTGTGTTACACTGTAATGCTTAGTGATGTGACTATTGTTTGTGCTTGTATGGCATTTTGTATATGGACGAATATATGGTTGAATGATTGACCCAGTATATCATATATTTAAGATGAAATGTGTGATTCCTGGGCAATATAGGTATTTTGTTTGAACCGCTATGCAATCCCTTTTGTGAGACAGATGTGCTCAACCTTCTGCTTTAGAATCCAAGGAAATAAACAGGTCTACTAAAAGCCTTAATAATTTGAAACCTATTTTGGAAATGCCTCATGCATTAAAATGAGGATTTGCGGTGTCCAGTTTTACCTCTTCCCTTTCCTGGGCAATTGAAGAAGGGTTCTGAAAGCAAAAGAGAAACTATAATTGTTTTCAGTTATATAAATGTAGAAAGTTTCTTTTTTAAGTTTCAGAAATAAATGTGCTAAAACCTGTACTGTGCGCTCTTTTGCTGGTCCACAGAACTACACTCGGGGGGGATATTCACAACAAATGGCGAAAACTATCGCTAACCTCAGTTAGCGTGCGTTTTCCTATCGCCGTGTACCGCGGGAAATTATCGGCGTGTGCCGCTAACAGGCGATAGTTTCCTCTACCGGGTCAAATGTCCGGCGATAAGGTTAGAGTCACGGCGATAAAATTCATCACGCTAACGTGAAAAAAGTGGCGATGGGCCAATTAGCGACCAGGAACGGCACGCTAATTAGCGTCAGCGCACCTTTTTTCACGTTAGGTGTGAAAAACCACTATAAAACGCCCGCTATGCAGCCCAAACACAAAAAAAAAAAAAAAAGAAACATTTGAGAAGAACCATGGAGGAGCCTGGACCCAGCACAGAGGCCAACAACAACCCCACAAACACCCAGGAGGACCAGCCAGAGACCCTGGGGAAGGGCAAGGAGAAGAGGAAGACGCGGTTCAGTCAGCACCAACAACAACTTTTTGTCAGCTCCACTGTGACATTGGCAACCAAAAACGCAATATGGCAGTCCATCGTGGCCAAGGTGAATGCTGTCGGAGAGGTGAGGAGGACAGTGGACGACTGCAAGAAGTGCTGGCATGATGCTAAGCGCAAGACCAAGCAGAAACTTGCAGCCAACCTGAAAGCAGCAATGCAGACTGGAGGTGGGAGTCCAGCGCCAAAGGAGGAGCTGGATCCGTTGGAGGAACAGGTGTCCCAAGTCATCAGTGAGGAGACGGTGGTCGGAGTTCTGGGACAGGACACTGCTCAACTCGACCAATTACAACAGCAACAGGGTGAGTACCAACCAGGGACTGCGGGGACGGGGGGAGATGGGCCCAATGGCACTCATGCACAATTAAATATATTGCAGTGCACACCCACAATGACTGTGGATCATGTCCTGAATCCCCTTGGCCCTGGTGGCATAGACACATCTCACCCTACTCAACCAATACATTGCAAGACACATATTGGTGGGCACACAGACCTGGAAATGTGCACAGAAAAGTCAAACAAATATAGTCCAAGTATCATATTAGACCACAAGATAAGGGCTACGTGAAAGAGCAAAGGCCCACATTGATTGGAGATGTGGCAGGCTGTCAAAATGGCCCCCTTGCCTCAACACCACGCATATGCATGTGCCCATATGTCGGAGTTGTGTGCAAGAATGTGCATGTGCATCAAGGGTGACACAACTGCACATACACAATCTTGCACACAACGCAGACACATGGGCACAATGCTGCATGTCTGCTGACATTGGTGGTGGCATGCCCACTCATGCACATGATCAGTCACACACACAGTGCATCCACATGTTAAGTATCAGAGAGATGGGGCCCTGTGCAGACGATTTGTAAATGTGTGATGTTGAGGCAAGGGGGCCATGTAGACATCCTGCCACATCTCCAGTAAATGTGTCTGCCTGCATGTCCATGAGATGCAGTCCTGTGTACACAGTGACGGCTCGCAGTGTGAGTCCTGTGGGGCGGTGGTGCGGGGCGGTTGTGCGGGGTGGGGGAGGGGCAGGATGGGGGTAGTGGAGTTGGACACATGACGTGCTGGAGTTAGGTAAGTAAATAAATAAGTCCAACTAATTACCTTGCGCTTGCTGGATCGCTAACTCGGCGGTGCAGCAAGTGCAAGGTAAATAGTTGGATTCATTTATTTACTTACCTAACTCAAGCACGTTGTGTGTCCAACTCCACTACCCCCCATCCTGCCCCTCACCTGCCCTGCACCAGCCACCCGCACCACCACCCTGCAGAACTCCCACTGCGAGCCATCACTGTGTGTACACCAAGTGAGAAACCATCTAGTGAGTCTGCATACCAGAAACACATGCAATGTCACAACAAACTGATCATGCAGCCAAATGGCTCAAACGTGCATATCCCACAATGCACACAAACAGCAGGCTTCACTCAAAAGGTGATGTAATACAATGAGCAGGGGGGCTATGCCTACAACACCACAGGGCGGGGACAATGCATATCAGGAATGTGTCAACCAAATCTGTACTGCATGACTTGTCTGTGTGCCAGACTCACAGAACTACAATGTCCCTGTAAAGAAGTAAGACAACCAAAGTATGACAACAAGCAAGGATAGCAAAGTTGCAACAAATAATGACAACTAGCCAAGTGGCACACCTCTACTCCCAAGTGTACACATCTGCCATACAGAAAACAACATTCCATATCAGTCCTGGTGTCAGTTGCCCATGACGCCATTATGTGCATGTAAACCTATCTGTTTGTTAAGTCAACTGTGTCAGTGACCAAATATGCAGTCCTGGTTGTTATCACCCACACGCAAATCCATGCATTGAATATTCGTAACCAGGACAGCATGTATCATCCATGTGACCAGCTGCGTGTCACATACACAAACACACATCACCCTGCCATTAGCATCTGTTGGCAGGGTGGTGGTGACAAGGCCTGAGCACCACAAATATGCATTGGAAATCCAAATCCATCCAATCCAGGGCCACTTACACATCACACGTGGGGTCAACGTTGAGGGCAATTGTTGTTGACACTGTCTGTCCAGCCAGCAACAACTTTAGAAACTCACGCAGCACCATACTCACAACGGGAAGCCAACAGGAGGGCAGTAAGCAATGCACACAAGACAAATCACAATAGACAAAGCTACGTGGATGCACATGTGTACAGCATAGTGCAGCACACATTGAAACAGCAAGTAGGCCTTAGTAGCCAATGCGCCTAAAGGGGGCCCTCCTCACACATAACTAATCTTGCAACAAACACATGCACATGTGCAGTACACAGCAAAGGTGCGGGTCTGTGAGCCACACTGACAATGCAAGTGACAGTGCATGATGAATACCATGCCTGCACCCCAAACATCTCCACATGGTGCAGGCCACGTCACTGAGGTGGCTGAGTGTGGCCCACATCCTTAAAGGAGCAGGTCACACTCTGACACATCCTCGTGTACATACAACCCCTGACGTAACCAAGACATCTGCTTGAAAACAATGCACAAGTGTCCCAACTCTGACCATAACACATATTTACCCCAGCTTGCAACATCTCAGCATTGTAAATGCACAGACTTGGAGGCCCACTGCCTGAAAGGGATAAGGGGCATTAAAACCAAAGCTGCATGGGCGAGTATCCCACAATGCAGCGCACACACATAAAAATCGGAGATCATCAACATTGACTACAATGTGGGACAAACTGCATCACCTTCACAACTGAACAGAGGACACAACTGGTGCCGCCTGTGTGTATAAACTGCCCAATCACATTAGTCATAGCTGTAAACTGTGAGATGACAATGTACAAGTACAACCTCATATCCGTGATGTAGTCGAAAGTCAACATCCAGCAACAAATAGGCAGCCCCTCCCAAACAGTCACAATGTACATTGTCACGCAATCTGCTTGTAAACTCATCCAATGCATGATCATACATGAAACACACAGTTAAAATGCATCTCCCCTTTACATTGCAGAGGGAAAAACATCACCTCCTGAACAGCAGTCTGTCCCACTCTTCACTGATGAAGAGGATGAATTCTCCACCATCAACATGGACACCCTCCAACAGCTGCTAGACTCCATCAGCACCCCACCTCCAGGAGCAGGGCAACCCAGCTGCATCGTGCAAACCCCACCCCTGCACAAACCACCCAGCAGCAAGCTCCTACCACCACAGCTGTCTCCCAGGACCTCCCGGACCCAAATCTGGAATTCCAACGCTGTGTGTTAGAGGTCCAGCAGGAGATGGCTCATCAGGTGCGGGTGGGGTTTGACAGCCTGGCGGCCAAACTTGATTCCGTATGTGGGTGTCTGAGTTCCATCCGGGACCACCTACAAAACATCATGGACACCCACAGTCCGCTCAATGCTCTCCAACACTTCATGGCTGACATCGCTGGTGTCATGACTCAGAGACAGGAACAACTGTCCAGTCAGAGTGGCTCCAGCGATGGCAGCCAGGAGTTGGGCCGCATGCGGAGGATAATGGAGAACATGGAGCGGATGCAGGCGGAACAAATGGCTGCCACGGCTGCACACCAGCGAGATGTAGCTGGAATCTTCCATGCCCTGCAGATCATCATCACTGCATTGCTGCAGCAAGGTCTGGTGCAGTTGAATGCTGCTGCTGCTTCTACATCCACATCTCCGCCCCCTGATGTGTAGGTGCCTCACAGTGCTGCAGCCAATCTACCACCACCCAAATGTGAGGCACATGACACATCAGAGGACGAAGATGAGGATGAATCTACCTTATTGCAAAGAAGGAAGCGGTAGCATTCATCTATGTCAAATGGCCAGTTTCTACTTGGTTCTGGGCTGAGCATCATGCCCTGGAATATCACCTTCCACTGTCCCCCAATACACTCTGTGACACTCACCTTGGACCACGACATGGACTGCCATATTTTGTTTGGTTATCAATGACACAGCAATCAGACTACTGACTGAACTCTTCCTCATCCTTTGGACTTGTCAACCCTAAATGACTCTGTCTGGCCCTCCACTGGGCATCAATGTAATGTGGGGATTGCATGGCCAAGTACTGGTCCAGTCTCCAACTATGTTAACAGACATGTGAATACATTTTTTTAAATCACACAGATGTCTGTTGTCCATGACCAATCCAGTATAGCAGTCTCGCAAAATGTAGGAGCAGTGAATCCACCAAAAGGTACACCCAGGGAAATAATACAAATGTACATGTTTTACTGTGATCCTGATAGGCAGTGAGAGGACCGGGTATGTGTGGACCAGCTGTACCCCCATTGCTCCAATACACCAATTCAGCAATATCCCAACTTAGCCCCACATCCATGAAAGAAATAGGAATGTGTTTAAAAAAGGCAAAGTCTGTTGCAGGCCACAAGTAGTGTCACCCTTTACAATTGCTGAAAGAAAATCTCCTGGCATATCTACTCACACTCTACAGGGTGGACGAAGCCTGTTGTGTCTTGTGGTTTGTGGCCTCCTGGTCTGCCTTGCTACGTTGGCTTAGGCCTGGCTGCCATGATGCCTTTTTGCGCACGTTACTTTGTGCCATTGTTTTTCCAGCCTCTGCCTCTGCCCGGCTATTTTAGAACTGTCTGCGTTTCTGTCTTTCACCTTTTCTCCTGTTCCCTTTGGGCTACGTCTGCACAACATGTACAAGGTCAAAAAACAACGTCCCTTGTTCTTGCTGATCTGGCCAGTCCCTCGCACTTAGACATGACACTATGTACAGCTGCCATGGAGAAATTCGTGTGTTTTTAATATTGTGATTTTCACGTTTAGAGACACTTGGAGAAAACCTTTCCAGAGAGAAGAGCTGTGTTTGTCTGATGATGTAAACCTTGCATCTAGATCTTGAGGTATGGGGGTTCGCTAGTCAATGCCCAGAGGTCTTCTGTTTTTACAATAAACTAGCTACTAGCACGGGGAGGGTGGTAAGGTCATTTAGCCCTTTACATCATCAGACAAACACAGCTCTTCTCTCTGGAAAGGTTTTCTCCAAGTGTCTCTAAACGTGAAAATCACAATATTAAAAACACACAAATTTCTCCAGGGCAGCTGTACATAGTGTTATGTCTAAGTGCGGGGGACTGGCCAGATCAGCAAGAACAAGGGACGTTGTTTTTCGACCTTGTACATGTTGTGCAGACGTAGCCCAAAGGGAACAGGAGAAAAGGTGAAAGACAGAAACGCAGACAGTTCTAAAATAGCCGGGCAGAGGCAGAGGCTGGAAAAACAATGGCACAAAGTAACGTGCGCAAAAAGGCATCATGGCAGCCAGGCCTAAGCCAACGTAGCAAGGCAGACCAGGAGGCCACAAACCACAAGACAGTTGTGAAGGTGCACATTGCATTTCACATCCCAAGATGGTGCACACCATATACACATTGATGAAGATACGTAAGGGTACATGTCTACCAGCCACTAATTTAACCACAATGTCTGCCTCAGTGAAGTAGAGTTGGCAATAGGGACTCACCCCAAAGTGTAATGCGTCAGTCAGCCCCTTCCTGTGGACGAACAATGCTTACTGACTTTGGAGCCCCACATGGTGTGACCACTGTGAGCGGGTAGGGCAATGTGACAAGGGATGCGTGGTGCACTGCACTGACCATATAGTCAGAAGCAGTGCCACCATTTCAAGGGTGGCATCACTATGAGCCAAAAGGTAACAGCTGGGAGAATTGGCTATGACACTGGCACAAGAGGGAGCAATGCAACATTTCCCCTCTTGTGTGCAGCAGAACTGTGTGCACGCACAAAAACTTTAACGGTGACAAAATCATGACTTACCAACTTTTGTGATTCACAAAAGGGATTTAGCAGAAGTGAAGTCAGCACATCTAACTGCACTACTCCTCAATGCCAGTTGTGAATACCGGAAAACATAAACTCATGACTTACTCTCAGATGACTTACGTGAATCAGGACCACTGTTCTGCCATATGCAGTTCTCATTGGACCCACAGAAAGGCTCCTACTGGCATGGCCAGGAGGTTCAGCCTCCATGCACAGGAACATGTAATTCAATTTAATCTGACACACTTGCACTATGCAGCAAGTGTGCCAAGGTCTGTGCAATGTAGATGGACTCTGCGCAAGGAGCATGTGAGATGCAGGGCTATGACGCAGCCTGTGGTACCCGGCACATACATCCATCTCCATGATGGATAACAGTAGCTACTATAATATCCTCTCAATGCCATGTCCCTACCTTGTGTTGTAAATGTGCAACAATGTGCTGGCCAACTCCGTGAGTCACACTTAAGATGTATAACTTCCCAAACGACTGCCCCTAGACTAGGCCGTAAATCCTACTTGCCACCCATGCAAGTTTACTGTGCTCACATCTAAGGTATCCTGACACAATCCATCCTGCTAAGTAACATGTCATGACCACACTTACACATTCAACGTAGAGTCCATTGATGATATGAGATGCAAACAAGGTAAAAAGACACACTCCACCACATCACCCCTGACATAAGTGCAAGCAGAAATCCAAACTAGTAACCATTTATTATAAAATAAACATTTTTTAGCTCTCCTAAACTAATTATAATCATAACTACTACTAATCTGAAATAAACTAACTAGAATTAAGAGAAAAAGTACCTAAACTATCTACCCTAACCAATCCTAAACATGCAAAACATATCTAAGACATCAACCCCTTCCCACCCTTAAGGCACATCACGAGACAGGACAAAGATATCTAAGCTATACATAAACTAACTACACATTTAACCTACACAAAGATATATTTTTTTGTTTTTATTTTTTTATTTTTTCCAAAAAGACATCAACCCCCACCCAAAGGAAAAGGAAACTTATCCCCAAATACTATACAATAATAAAAATATAAAACTACCTTAAAATCTAACACTAACTATACCTACACTAAAACTACACTACCTAACACTTAAAATACTTACCTAACACTACCTAAAATACAAGATAAAACATTGGGGGAAGGGAGAAGAGGGGGATGGGGCACAACATGTCCAGACTTTATGGTAGTCCAAGGTGTTTTTTTATGTCCTCAAGGTGCCTTGTCTGCTCGGCCATTTCCCGCCTCATCTCGGCCAGCAGCACGCTATTGTCCATAATGAGCCTCCTGTCCCGGACAGTAAATGGCATCACCTGATCCGCAGGTGCAGGTGGGATTGTCCCTTGGGTGGGGGTTGTTGTAGGGGGATGGGACACTGACTGTCCACGCTGGGACCCACCACTGATGCCAGAGGGGCCTGGGATGGCCTGTGTGCCACTGCGTCTGCCACGTGTTGCCACCATGGTCACCGATTTCCACGTACCAGCCGCCCGGTCCTCCTAGTACCTCCGTGCCATGTTGCGGCACCCTTTTGCGACCTTCTTAATATGTGGGCACCGCTCCTTCCTCACCTGGAAGGCATGTGACTCCGCTGGCGTCATGTTGTCTGTAAAATGTGAACAATGGTAAATTGTGAGTCCTTTAGAACTATGTCAATGTTCTACATTCAAATCTATAATGCAAGATCACTTCAACATGGGAGCCTACACTCTAGCGTAGGAGACAGCTTGACAACACCATTGCAGTGGCCAAACATGCCAATGAGATTCATAGGGCCATCTTTGCTAGGTGTTTGGGGTACATGCCATTGATATGCTTGGCTCAAAGCTATGCACTGCCACTTCTGTGAAGCTGGTATGCAGCATACCTACGAAATCACAGTGCAGACCTGTGTCTGAGCACGCACGGCCTGAAAACCACTGCATCCTTGTGCATGATCGGGCACACTTGCACAGTCATCTCAGTCAAGGATGTACATGCATTCCATGTCTGCTGATACTCATCGGCAACACCACTTACATGTCTCCTCTCCGATCAGTGCGCTCTGTAATCCACATGCATGTGCTGTGGTGACGGAACCCATAGACCTAATTTCCATGTGTATCACTGACTGGGGGTGTGCAAAGTTACAACTGGGAGACAAATGCATTGCTCCATCTTCACTTACAGATTTGTACACACTTCTGACTTCCACAATACATCATCACACTGTAGTCATGGTACATGTGATACACACCCATACTGCATACTACTACGTTGATCATTTGACACAGACATTTATCACACCGCACTGTGCCAATATATGATGTCCAAACTCACCAGTGGTGTGTGGGTCCTGGAATCTGTCGATGTCTCCCGTGTGATGATAGGCCGTCCAGCTGTGAGACAACAAAAGTAATTTGTGTTGGTATCATACGTTAAATCACACGTGTCATAGTCATCATACAAATCATCACCATTACTGAAAATGCTACGCAACTGTAGGGTTACATTTCATGTTGGCTACATGATTGGGTCTACTTTGCCTGCCATTCACACAAGACCTGTGAATGCTGAGTCTGGCCAAAAAAGACAATAATGCTAGCAAACCTGCACATACTAGTTGTGTGACACATTCACAAGGCCCCATTTCTACAAGCAACATGATGTAATACATGCTCTGTGTACAAATGCATCGCTGCAGATCACACACAGCAGTTTCACAGATGTTGGTGGTGTATGACACTCTGGAGATGTCCTATTTCCTTTGAGCATTTGTTCCTATCTCATACATTGTCACACAGAGACGATGTACAAGGGCAGCATAGCTAACGTACCACAATTTATGAGGACAGCATTTTTACACTTCCTTTTGGCCAGCACACAGGTCACAGAAACAATGCCTTGGATTGTTCATGTACAGTCACCCTTCCTGTACACAAACAATCTTTATCCTGCAAGCATTTTTGCACAGGTGTGCCAGCTTTGGCACAACAGTGCTAAATGTTGCTCCAGCACAGTGGGTAACACAAACTTGCACCCTATGCTTGCCAATATGATGCAGCCTTGTGTCTCTGATGTGCCAACATTATGCGTGAACGCATTACGTCTCCCGCCTCACTCTGCAACATTTTTGCACTTGGACACCAGTGTGTCCCACACGGCATATTTTGTTTTTCTTTATAGTATTCATGAATAAATTTAGAGTTTGAACTTACCACACTCTAGGCCACCGATGAGTCCCACGTAGTCCAAGAGGTCACCCTCCCGGGCCAGGCTATCCTGCCAGCGGTGCTTCCACTGGCGCACAGTGCGGTCAACTCCAAATACGCGCAGCATCTGCGCCCGCACACGCTCCCACCTCTGCTTATGCACACTGACTGGGTATCCGGCAAGGATATGGCCTCCCCTCTCCACCATCAAGGGCATGTAACACTTGATGAGCCATATGAAGCCCCCCAATGCCCCCTCGGACATCCTGCCCTCCCAGCCCACACCCACCATCTCCCTGCACACACCTAACCCCACTGTCAAAAATAAAGAAACCCTAGATAATATCCCCAACAACTACAAATAAAGTTAACTACCCTAAGACAAACACCCGACAAGATTGTGGACAGGAGACAATAAAACACGTAAAAACAAGGACACCACACTTCACAGAGACACTAGTGACAGGACACAGGACACAGCAACATTCTCAAACTCTCAAATCTGCAGCACACACCACCAAACACCTCCAACACTCTACACAATCACCAGCAATGTGCTCAAAAGAGAAAGTGAAAGTGCACAGCACTCCTCCAGTAAACAGGAAGCATGCAGACATCACTTCCTGTGTGTATGCGGCCCGTTTATTGACTTAGCGATGAAAATCTGCACGCAAAATGGCTTTGGGGGAACATTTCGTACAGTTCAATGTGTTTAGCGATGTATTTTCCATCGCTGATATGAAAAATACATCGCAAACTCGGAAATGGGCCAGATTTGCACGCTAAGTGCAAGTTACTACACAGATTAACAGTCTTAGCTGAAATTTCATTTCTTGGCACAAAGAACACCATGAAAAGCTTGCTTTGACCCAAAATGACACCCTTAATTTCATATTTGACCCCAAATGACACCCATAATTTCATAATTGACCCCAAATGACACCCTTAATTTTATATTTGACCCCAAATGACACCTTAATTTCATAATTGACCCCAAATGACACCCTTAATTTCATAATTGACCCCAAATGACACCCTTAATTTCATATTTGACCCCAAATGACACCCTGATATTCATAGTTTACCACTACTGACACCCTATTTGTAATTTTTAGCCACATGTGACACGCTGAACATTAGAATTTTGTAACACATTTGACACACTAACATGTCTAGTTTGGAACATATCTCACCCTAAACAGCATCTCTGTTCAGGAGTGACATATCCCCCCTAATTTTAAATTTGGGATATTGTTACCACTTAATGTTACACTTACACTTGTCAGAGTGATGTAATAATGCGGAGGAGAAACATGCACACAGGGTATGTGTGTAGTGTTTTTTATTTGCATATACTGTGCTTGGGGTCATTTTGAACGTATATATGATTGCTGAGGACACTCAGGATGTGACGTGCTCAGGTGAAGAAATTGGTGATGATTCAGTTCCTTCGGGCTGTTCCTTCTGCAGAAGCTGTGGGGTGTGCTCCACCTGCCTCATCTTCCTCATCATCCTGATCATCGTCCGGTGCATCTGGCACTTGGATCCATGGGGCATTGGTGCGTACACATATATTGTGCAATACACAACATGCTATGATCATCTTGCACACAATTTCTGGACTGTACAACAGTCTTCCACCTGTGATGTCAAGGCACCGGAAACTTGACTTTAGCACGCCAAATGTGCGCTCCACTATGCCCCTGGTGCGTCCAAGGGCCAAATTATACTGCCTCTGGGCCTGGGTGTTGGTGGCTCGGAGAGGTGTTATCATCCATTGGGTGAGTGCATATCCTTGATCACCTGTAACATGTAATGGAGAGATGTGTCCATTAGTTGTTATGCATGCTGTGTGGGCAGTGTTAATAGTTTTGTGTTGTGTGATTGGTGCTACTTTGGGATTGATGTTTGCCATGTGTAGCTTCTGACAAAATGAGCAGCATCTATGCGAATTACATTGCCTCACAGCTGCTCGTCCCTCCCCCGAGCCTATTTGCTTGTGTGCACTGCGCGGTTGCATCACTAGCACTCCAAAAGTGCACCAATGTCAGGCCTGTCTGCACATGTCCGCAAGCCTGACACCTACACCAGCAGGGTCCCTGGCTCTCCTAACGTCTAGCGCTACCACTCATCTGCACTCCTCGCACTCAACGCCAGGAGAATGTTTAGATGCCAATGGGCCACATCAGACACTGCTCACGTTCTGTTCAGCTGGTGAAGCTGCCGCTAGACCTTCCCCACCGCACAACACCTGCAGTTTCCGATCCAGACCTGCCACAAAGCAACAGTCTGCGGCACCCTCACCTGCAGGGCCCACAGAGGGCAGGAACGCTTCACAATCAACATCAACTTCACCTCATGCCACGTCATCTACTCCATGGACTACGTACTCATTCATGAGCGGAGCCTCCACCTCACATACCACAAGAACTCAGAATCCATTACCCTCTGGCAGATGCTTGCTAGCATCGAACTGAGCCAACTCTTCTCAACACTGAGCCACAAGGCAGGGCACACCTTTGACCCCATCATCACATGTGGAAACTGCGTCCACTTCATCAACAACACTCAACACCCATGGTGTGACCAGCACAGCATACACTTCCTCATCGTGAAACCCCATGACACCCAAACCTACAGCCGGTGCCACACAGAGTTACTGGAGCAGAGTCACCAAGGATCTGGTACACTCCACCATCAACAGCAACAGCCACACCACTGCAGGCAACGCCAACAGCACTGTCCGGAATTTCAACACATGTATCTCCAACTGCACATACACACTTGCACTAATATGCAACTCCAACATACAGCGTGCTATGAATGCCACCTCGGTCACCAACAACATCAAAGATGACAGATGCATCTGCAGACGCCTTGAGTAGAACTGGAGCTACATGAAGGGAACCATTGGACATCACCACCTACAAGGACACCTAGCTCATACTCTCCCTCAACAAGGTGCCCACACACACCAGACAGGGGGTTCCAGGGAGGATTGCAGCAAGTTGCAACATGGATGTTCAACAGCTGGGGTGTGCTCTACATAGAGGAGACATTAGTCCTCATCCTTGTGACCACCCCATCAGCATGTGGCAACACCTGGTGGGCCAGCGCCTTCGGCAGCCCTCCCACCACAACTCTAGGTACCTAGGCATCGTACTCGACTCCTCACTCTCCATGTACAAACAGGTCTACGCAGTGGCCTGCCGCTGCTTCGACAGCCTCTGCATCCTCCATGCTACCTTCACATGGTTCCCACCCCCGTCAGGTAGGACAGTCACCATCCCTGTCATTGCCATCAGGCTAGCCAACGGAAACGCACTATATGCCCACATGGACATGTCCGTGCTCTGCACACTCAAGACTGTCCAGCACACCAACGCAACACTCGGCCTTGTGTACATTCTTTCTTCGTAGGTCGAGAACCTCCATTGCACATACTTGGTTCCCACCTCTCACCACATTTGCAATTGTGTGGCAGAGGGGCTATGCCTTTGGGGATGGTTTGTCTACATGGCTGGCCCCAGTTACCACAGTAACTTGTGTTGTTGTGTCTGGTAGGTGGGCATGTTGATTGTCATGTTCTATGTGAGTTTGGAATGTGTGCATTCTCACAGTTGTGTTTTCTATGATTGTGGAGTTGAGGTGTGTGGTGTGTTCAGTTAGTACTTACCAACAAGCAGTGCATTTCCATATGTGCCATCCTGAAAGCGCTGGTTAATGATGGACTGGCGGAAGATGTAAGACACTGCCTGGGAACTTGGCTACGACATTGGTGAACAGGCCCCGGTGGTCCACTATTGCCTGCACATTGATGGAATGTGTGTGCTTTCTGTTGCGGTATATGTGGGCAGTGTCCGCAGGGGGAACAAGTAGGACATGTGTGCAGTCAATTGCCCCCAACACATGTGGGAAGCCAGCTATGGCGTAGAAACCTTGGTTGGTCTCCAGCTGTTCCTGTGCAGTGTTGGGGAAGTGAAGGTGCTGGGGTATCAGGCTGATTATGCCATCCAAAACTGTTGTGAGGGATTTGATAGGGCTGGCTGTGAGACTCCTCTGACTCTGGCAGTTGTTGGTTGGAATGTACCTGAGGCCAACATGTGCAGCACAGCCAGCAGCTTTGTTTGCGGAGGGATGTTGCTTATCCGCTGTGTTGGTGCAGTCAGCCTGTGGGCTATCTGTGTCAGGATGCGGAGGATGGATGTCCTTTTGAGCCTGTAGTGGGCAATAACATCCTTTGGCGTTAGGTCTGTGAGGATGGTGCATCGGCGATAGACCCGCTGTCTTATTCGGCGCAGCCTCGGTGGTGGTCCTGGGGGAGGTGGCATTGGCGGTGGTTGTTGTGGACTTCTTGGTGCTCCAAGCTGCATGATTAGTACCTCCATGGCATCAGTGGATCATCAGATGAGGCTCTGGGCTAGTCTCCCTTATATACTGCTATTTTTCACCATTTTAAGACCTCCTTTTGTCTGGTCTTAAGTTCCTGCAGCTAACGGGCCTTAGCCGCTGTTTTTGTATCGCATCGCCGGTCCGGGCGATCGTTGAGAATATCGCGAAGTGGGGTTAGCGTGCATTTTGGCACAGGAACGCCTACATTGCATATGATTAGCAATAGTTGTCGCTAACATCGTTGGCGATGTTGTAAGCGGCCGCTATTGCCAGAAAGCTGTCGCTAACGGCTGTTAGTGACAGCTTGTGAATGGGGCGATAAAAATATCGCCGCTTTAGCGGCAGAAAAGTGCAGCTAACGCGGTGATATCGCCTTGTGAATATGCCCCTGGGTGTATAACAAATAGTGACCAACAAAATGAACACATCTCAATCATAACCTCTGTTTCTTTTGGAATGACTTATGGCCTTATTTAAATGGTGGAAGTAAACTGATGGCCACCAAAAAAGCCAGATGTTGCATCTGTCCTCTTTGTTCTTTTTTCTCATTCAGAGTGTGGAGGAAGGCACTGTTTCCAGTGGAGGAGGAGTTGGTAGTTCTGTCTTCTATGTGTGGCTGACACAGAAACCATGGCCGCCTGGAACAGATAACAATAAGAACGTTGCTAGGAGGCTCACAATGACTCACAGATAATTTGGGGCTTCTTTTCCAAGCCCCACATGGAAGGAGACCAGACGAAAGAAGGTAGAGTCGCAAAAGTTGATTCAAGAAAGACTCATAAAGAATGTGAAAAGCCTAACTGAACCTCAGAATAAGGAGAGGTAAATGGATGTAAAACCTATGTATAAAGAGAGAAATTGGGAGAATGCACATGCTCAAAAGAGAACATCTCCCTGATATCATTAAATAGGGAAAGACAATACAGTCACAGTGGTAGAAAAGGAAACATGGGTTTTCACATCCAAGTTTTGATGGTCAGAAGAAGAATCAGAAGATCACCCCTACTCCTGTCACCACATCTCTGAATATACCACAGTTTAAATGAACAAGCAGTCTATCTCAAAGGTTTCAAAATATTGTGCGAGATTTGAGGATGATATATGGCTATAAGTTTTCTTGGGTGGATTATGGTGAGAGTGAAGTTTCCCCTTAGAATAACATTAATGTCGGAATACAAATTTAACTCGTTTTTCGACAGGAAACAGACTTTCACATAATCCGTGCCTAATACTGAATTGAATTACTCTTTCAATGGTAGCTTCTTCTGCAATTGGGTCTTCTTCAGTTCCACCTTGAGCACGGCTCTAGAAGAAAACAAAACACCCTATACATCTCAACAAATATACTGTGCATATTTGTTTACAAATAGATAGCATAACAAGATAGACCTTGATCAAGAAATGTGGAATAAATATTGCTGTAATGCCGGTAGTGGCAACCTCATCAGCAGCATCTCTTACCTCCATATATAAAGGTTGTAAATAAAGATGGGGTAAGATTGTTTCTGCTGGGTATTCACAGACCTTTGCTTTGGGTCTTTAGATGTCGGGTATATTCTTGGAAATTACCAGGAGATGTGAAGGAAATTCTCTCAAACCTCATGGTAATTACTGCGACTGGCTTTGCTTCTAAACTGCTTGACTAAATACAATAGATACGTCTTTGCTGGTAATAATAACATTGTGAGGAGCCTTCAGCATCATGTTTAGATCCCTATCCAGTAATTTGGGAATTAACAAGTGAAAACTAGGGTTGTGCAAAATTCACGTAATATGATTTTTGACTAATTATGTGAAATTTCTGGAAAATTACATGAATCTATGCATAATTAATTGCACAAAATGCAAATCTGTCACTAAGTGCTATATTTTAGCTCACATGCGTCTTTGCATCAATTTTTGATGCCAGGATGCATTTCGCAGAAAAAAAGCACCAAAAACAGAAGTGCCGTGAACAACAGCCACTCGCGTTCTGGTTACTCTTATTGTTTGTGCACTATTAGGAACTGGTTTCTTCACTTGGGCAGGGGAGCGACCCCCCCCCCTCACCCCCACGCCTGCTGTGAGCTGGCAGAACAAAAATAAAATGGCAATGAAAAGATTTCATTGCCATTTTATTTTTAGGTCGAGCCTATAGCGGCAGCGCGCATGCGCTGCTCGCTTTGCGAGGCATGCAGTATGCAGTATGCTGTATGGTGTGGAAGCTTCGTGGAAGCTCCGCCCACACTCTGCCCATCTTTTTAATTGGTTTAGGTCCTAAACGCTGCCTTCCGATTGGTTTTAGGCCTGTTAGTCCCTCCTCATGACGGCCATGTCGTCATTAGTATCCTTCCATGGCTACTGGCCCCTTTACTTCAAACACTATTTTCTTCTCGTGGCCCCCCCCACCCTCCCGCAGTCCGTGACTTCTCGCCCCCCCACCGCACTCCCGTTTGTGCCTTCTCGCACACCCGCCCTCCCGATTCCAATGCAATAGGTCTCGCGTAAATGCGAGTCCTATTGCATTGCAAATGCTTGTTTACCGTGGTGCACGCTGTAGCAGCCAGTCTGCTCCGAGCCCAGAGACATACACAGCGTGTCCTCTACTGCCGACTGGCAGCAGAGGACGGGAGCAGTGGCAGGCTGGATGCTCCAAAGTGCGCATATTACTTTGGATGGCTGTCTTTCGCTGTCCAAAGTGACATACGCACTTCAGAAGCTCTCCACCTAGCTGTCTTAGACAGCTGGGTGGAGACCAAGCACAGGCCTAAAGTACCTGGAGGAGCGTCCAGCCAGGACGCTCCATCCAATACAGAGAAGCGCCCTGATTGTTTAAGCAAGTCAGCTGGTCCTGCAGGAAAGAGGAAGATCGGTCCGGAGTGAGGAGCGCAGTCAGGTAAGTGGCTTTTTTTCTTTTTTTTTTAATGTATGTTTTGTGTGTAGTGTAGTAAGTTTTGTGTTCCCAGCAGCTGTATGCCCGCTCCACCACTCCCGATACCTGGCAGGCACCACTGGTATGGAGTAATGCCCTGATCTCAGGAATTTCGCGAATTACCCTTACGTGATTTGAATTTTGCCCAGGCCTAAAGGGAACATTATTTCTGCTGTTCATTACTATATGTATTTCCTGACAGCAAATGGCTGTTGTAGATTTCGCCGAAATTACTGAGGTGAACCTGTAACCAGTTGACTGGACGGTTGTAAGACCTACTACACTATTTATAGCAACTTCTAAATGACCTCATTGGTGGAAGGTCTGGCAGTTCTTTCTGCTTTTAACCATACCGGACGGACCCAAGAAAACATTTCATTTGGGGTACCGTCACAATATTTTTAACTCACCCTTGCACTGACCCCACACACCCGCACTCACCACTACGGTGTTCCTCTTAACAGATCTCAGATAAAGAGCCCTTTCACGGGGTCCGTGGGGGACTGCAACGCCAACCCCTCGAAGAGCAAAAACGCCCTATGATGAAGCATGACACCTTAATGGGTGTGTGAGGGCAACTCTTCAAATTTGAGGAATTTCCCCGCTATCCACTATATCCAACCTGAGACTTATCTATCTTAGATGAGTTACTTCTGTTTTTCTTCTATCAACACTATCCGGAGCCTAGTAGGCCGGCATACCTCTATAGGAACAGTTACCCCTCTGTGTATTTTACTATTGGTTCATCCCCAATTGGCATATTTAATTTGCTTATAAGTTTGATAGTAACGTGCTTCCCCTTGTACCAAGGGCATGTCAATTAAATACTACTAGTGGTCCTGCAGCACTGATTGTGCCACCCACCTAAGTAGCCCTTTAACCATGTCTTAGGCCTGCAATTGCAGAGCCTGTGTGTGCAGTTTACACAGCCATGTTGACCTGGCAAAACAACCCTTTTGCCAGGCCCAAACCTTCCCTTTTTATGCATATAAGTCACTCTTGTATAGCCGAGAGCGCAGGGTGCAATGAATTTAAAAGTCAGGACATGGCAGGCTCTGTCCCTGATTGCTGGAGTCAGAAAAGAGAAACAGAAAGATCTGGTAAATGTAGAGAACGACATCCTCCGGCTGGAGGGGAATCTCAGTGACGAGGTGACCCAGGAGAAGTTACACATCTTACAACTAAAGAGAGACGAGTATAAAGGTATTGCCACTGACAGGGCCAGATCATGGGGGAGGGAGAGGGACGGCAGAGTGCATGAGTGGGGAGACAAAGCCGAGAAGCTACTTGCCTGGCTGGACAAAAAAGAAAGGGCCAATAGACTTGTGCCAGAGCTGATAGATGAGGCAGGCGAGAAAATCACAGATCCCAAGAAAATTGCTAGTGAATTCGCTGCACACTACAGCACTGTCTACCAAACAAGCACGACCTTGCTCGAGGAGGATTCTCTAGCCCTACTTCGAGATATCCGCCTCCCTTCCCTCTCGGAAGAGGAAAAGAGCTTCCTGGAAAGTAATATCACCAACGATGAAATTGCACTGGCGATCAGGAGCCTCCAGTCAGGAAAGGCCCTAGGACCCAATGGCCTACCGATTGAACTCTATAAATTACGACCAGACAGAATAGCCCCGCATTTGAGAGCCATGTTCGAAGAGAGTAGGAGGGTGGGGTCGCTCCCGCCGGACCAACGAATTGCGTCGTTGGTTGTGATCCACAAAGAGGTTAACTTAGAAACAAATGTTCCTCTTACAGACCCATTTCCCTGCTTAATGCAGAACCTAAAATACTAGCCAAGCTCTTGGCTACCCGGCTGACTCGAGTGAATGGTAATTTGGTGCACCCTGATCAATCGGGCTTTATGCCCCACCGCAACACGGCCCTAAATCTACGTAGAGTGCACGGAGTGATGGGCAGGGTTGACACTATCCAGGAGGTGGCCGTGATTGTTTCCCTAGATGCCTCTATGGCGTTTGACACCATCGAATGGCCGTACCTCCTCGCTGTCCTTACTAAAATGGGGTTCGGGCCCGTCTTCACAGCATGGGTAAGACTACTCTACTCAGGACCCCTAGCGCAAGTAGTGGTCAACAATAAAATATCAGACACATTCGCACTGAGTCGTGGAACCCGCCAGGGGTGTCCGCTGTCACCCCTGCTCTTTGCCCTTTCCCTGGAACCACTGGCGGCATGGATCCGAAGAAATCCAGTTATATGAGGGATGCGATGGTCGGCAGGTTGGGAGGACCGCATCTCGTTATACGCAGATGACATTCTCCTCTATCTAGCCACCCCCAAAATGTCACTTAGTAGAGTACTGGACATTTTCAGGACCTTTGGTAGATACTCTGGCTACTCGATCAACTGGAGTAAGTCTCTCATGTATGTGCTTAGCGGGGACCCTCCCTCCGCACCCAGGGACTGCCCTATACAAACGGTTAGGGATGGCTTTCGCTACCTTGGGATCTATGTCACCACGCACCCTAGACTCCGTTTTGCGAGAAATTTGCTCCCACCTATGCTGAGACTGAGGCGAGACATCGCCAGTTGGAGGACACTCCCACTCTCACTGCTGGGCAGGGCAGTTCTATTTAAAATGATGTCATTGCCCCGTTTCCTTTATGCCCTGCAAAACTACCCAGATTTAGTCCCAGCGAGATACTTTAGGGAAATTGAGGGCCTGCAGAGGGAGTTGCTATGGGATAGGAGGCCCCGGATAGCTCTAAATAACCTAGTCCTAAATTGGTACGATGGAGGGATAAGTCTCCCTGATATCAGGAAATATTATTGGGCTTCCCACCTCGCTGCCATCAATCACTGCACCTATCGCTGGCCAGATGATCCAGGGTATACCATGGATAGATGGCTACTGCCGGGCGGGAACTATAACAGGGCCCTGTATTCGAGCCCTAGGAAATTCCCCCTGACTGGTCCGACCAAGCACGCCGTCCATGTCTGGCATGCCGCAAATAAAAGCTTGGGATGGAACCGGAAACTTACATTGGCAAGTCCCTTGTGGGACGCGGAATAACTGGGCAACCTGTGGTCCTCGAAGGGGTTCAACAAATGGGACCTCATCGGAATCTCCCGGATTGAAGATCTCTGGGTGAAAGGCGAGATGATTACGTTCGATGCATTGAGGCAGGAATACGAGTTGACGGACTCGCAGTATTTTCGATACCTGCAGGTCCGCCACGCACTAGTAACAAACCTGCGGAAGAGCTCCTCACCCCCCCCCCCCGAGTCTTCACCACTAGAAGATAGATTGCTCGACGTATAAAATCTCTTTAACGTATAAAAAGTTGATCAATAACACCCCAGATCCCCTCGAACGGCTACAAGAGTGTTGGGAAAGGGATGGCCTAGTGCTCGATGATGAGGAATGGCGGGAGGCGGTGGCCTCTCCTCTGGAAGTGGCGGTTTCCGCTCGGTTACGACTTGTCCAACTAAAAATATTACACAGAATATATGTCACAGGGCCCCAACTGGTTCACATGGGGAGAGGGGAAGAGGGGGATTGTAGAAGGCACTGTGGTCAAGTGGGCACTTTCCTGCACATAATTTGGGGATGTGAACAGATACAACTGTTTTGGCGGGGGATACACAAGGTCATGCGGGAAGTACTAAAGATGCATAAACGCCCAGAGGCTAAAAGGTGTCTTTTGAATGTTTGGGAACCCACCGATCTGAATAGTATGGATAAAATCTGGGCTACCTTGTGCCTCATGGTGGCTAAACGAAACATTGCGCAATTGTGGGGTGCGGGAATACTGCCGACTCTGGAGGCCTGGAAAGCTAATTTAGACTGGTGCATGTTCAGGGAAAAAACTGTCTACATAGCACGGGGATGTCCCAAAAAGTGGTTCTCCATATGGAGTAAATGGAATGTATACCGAGGAAATATATGTACTGCCCCAAATGTCCCCTCGGATGACGAGTCCCTCTCTCCTTGACACCCATTCCCATCGTTCGATGTATGTCCCAGATATGTTTGTCACCGAGATGTGCATGCTGTATTGATTCAATACCCTACAAGTGTAAACGGAATTGTCGAACTGTTCATGTTTAATAAAAAGAAATGGAAAAGAAAAATAAAGTCAGGACATGTACCCCCAAAGTCGTTTTCACTATTGTAAGGCCTATCTCTCCCATAGAATAACATTGGGATTACTTTATTATAGTTTATAAGTGTAATTACCAATTGAGAAGAGATAAGATCTCCAAGTCTGGTGTCTTTGGAATCACAATTTAAAATCACAACTAATGGTGAAGTCAGAATGTAAATTTCAATTCTATAAATGTCACTTTTAGAAAGTTTGCGATTTCTTACTTTATCCATTTAGTGCCTGCTGCCTGTCTTTGAACAGTCTGGGGTGGGTGACCACTGGCCTTTGTGTATTCCTCCTAGACAGCCATTCACAAAGGGAGGGGAGGTGTGACTTGATGGCCCATCCTGGGAGGATGGGAGGGAGGATCGGGACCCAGTGTCACTTACACCTGAATAGGCTGTGTCCTGTCCCCACAAAAAAGCACTGCACACCCCCCTATAGAGAGTCTGGAGCCAGGACATGAAAAGAGGACCTGTGTGCACTTCAAATCCCTTTCTTGGAAGTCTCCCCTGCTTCAAAGGCCTAGCCGGGTATAAGTACTGGACCTCTGACACCATGACTTCAGTACTCTTCCTGACATGTGACCAGTGACCACTCTGCCTGGAAGAAAAACCGATGTGCTGCTGGAAGGACTGTCACTCTGCTGGACTGCTGTTTGCTGGACTCCTGCCTTGTAGTGTTGCCATGCTGCCTGCTGCTCTCTCTAACCTGGGTGAGAAGGGCTGGACCTGCATCTCTTGAACCCAGAGTGACCTGAGGGTTATCTGACTGGCCTCCTGATCTGAAGTCTTAGGGACATAAAAGACTTCCAAGTATCCTGCTCCTACACCTGGACTCTGCAATCTGTGAGCCTACCCTAGTGGAGAGGTGTGGTGCAGCGGCCAGGGCAGCTGGCTTCGGAGCACAGGGCTCACGGTTCGATCCCCGACTCCGGCGGCAGCTCAGCTCAGCACCATGTGACTCTGGGCAATAGCTCACTTAATTTCCACGACGGCCCCCAGCGCCTTGATACCCGTAAGGGTGAGTAGTTCGCGCTTTACAAATACGGATTTAGATTTAGATTTAGATTTTACCCTGACAAGTGGTACCACCCCAGTCGAGGCCCATTGGAAGTGGGTCTAAGCTGTTTGCTCCAGTGGAACCAATGTATCCTCAGCTGCAAGAGCATAATCGATGCATCACTGATGTTGTGAGAACAGGACCAGTGCATCACCCTCGGAACCAGTGCATCGACTTCAGAATGGCTGCATGGAGCATAGCCACCACTGCATGGAGAAGATTGAAGCATCACCTCTTCTATATGGAGAAACCCGGCGCATCGTCTTTGGAACCAGTGCCTCGCCTTCAAAACTGACCCATCACCACTGCTGAATGAAGCAAATCGATGCATCAACCCTACTGCATGGGAACATGATTCATCGCTCAGCTGCACCCTGCATCTTCGGTGGTTTTGGTAGAAGAACAATTGGTTTCCAGAATGATATCACATACTTCAGGAGGGAGATCACACACCCTCAACTGCAGTCACTCAATCTCCACTTATGAAGGTGGAGAGAGGACAGTACCTTGCCATGTTGCTGCGACGGAAGATCCTGCCAAATAGACAGCCTAACTGGAGGACAGATGCTCATGCTCAGGAGTTCGGGATACCATACCCTCCGGACCCAGTATGGAGTCGCTAAAATGACTTGAGCCTGGTTGTTCTTGAGAACTCTGAACAGAAGTTGTATCGACAGAAAGGCGTATGGTAGTCCTGAGCTCCAGTCAATACAAAATGCATCTCCGAGCGAGAGCCACCTTGGAAATTCCAACCCACAGAAGTGTTGATATTGCATGTCCTCGGCGGTGGCGAATAGATCTAACCAAGGTTCTCCTCATTCTTAAGAGGCCTTGCACCACTTCTGGATGAAGGCACCACTCATGATACACTAGGCATTGATGGCTGAATTTGTCTACTCTGGTATTCAGAGAGCCTGTCAGTTGTCGAACCACTAGGAAAATGCCCTGACATTCCAGCCATGTCCAAAGACGCAGAGCTCCTTGACATAGTGTCCACGACTCTAACCCACTCTGTTTGTTTCAATACCACATAGCAGTGACATTGTCCAAGAACACCTGAACTAGCCTTACCTTGATTGAAGGGATAAAGGCTTTCAATGCCCGCTGGATCGCTCTCAGTTCAAACAGATTTAATGTGGAGCTGAGACTCTGCTTCTGATCTCCACCTCTCTCAGGTGGCCACCTCAACTGAGAAGTGACGCATCTGTCACCACTGTGCGCTCTGAGTGAGAGAGAGAGAGAGGTCTGCCATTGACCCATTTGTGGTCTGTGAGCCACCACTGCAGGTCTTTTGCACTTCCCTCTGATACCTGGGCCAGGTCAGAGAGATTCATCTGATGCTGTGCCCACTTGGTCTTTAGGTTCAACTGCAGAGCTTGCATATGTCAACAGGCATGTTTTACCAACCGGACACAGGAGGCGATGAGGTTTAACTGAAATCCAGGATAGAGGCTGAAACATCGGAATCATAGCCTGACTCGCTGTTCCATAGGATACGCCCACAATTGCACTGTATCCAGACCAGCTCAGATGAAAGGGGGCATACAAGAGGGAATCAGATGTGACTCTCTGGAGGTGGGAGACGACTGCCTGGGGCTAGCACACCTTCAACAGCCAATCGTCAAGGTAGGAGAAGACTGAAACCCCTGATCTCCACAGATGTGCTGCAACCATCACCATCACTTTGGTGAACACCCGAGGGGCGCTGGTAAGGCCAAAGGGATGCGCAGCAAACTCGTAATGCTCCTGGCCCACTGTGAACCATAGGTAGCGCTAGTGAGCAGGCAGGACAGGGATGTGGAAATAGGTCCCCTGCATGTCCTATGCTTTCATCCAGTCTCCAGGGTCAATGGCAGTAAATACCTGAGCCAGGGAGAGCATCTTGAAATTTTCCTTTTTGAAGAAGTAATTGAGAGGGTGTAGATCTAATATAGGACAGGGGCCTCTTTCCTATTTTGGTACCAGAAAGTTGCGGGAATATAAACCACAACATACTTCTGATAGTGGAACCCTCTCGATAGCTCCTTTGGACAGAAGGGCCAGTGCCTCCTGTCACAAGAGTGTAAGGTTGTCCTCTGTCTGCTGATCTGGGAACAGAGAGATTGGCAGTAGGGTTTGTTGCAAAAGGAGGGCATAACCCCGTTGGACAATTTGGAGCACCCATTTGTCTGCTGTAATCTCCCACCGTTGGTGCAGATGGTGTTGGATTCTATGCCAACTGAATGCCCATGCTAGATTAAGGGCAAACTAAAGGGGCTTTGACTGTGTGGCGGTGGTGGTGGACTGGGTGGACCTCTGGCTGTGGGACCCACAAAGCTTTTGGGAGCCGCATCCATGGCAATGAAAGGACTGAGCCTGCTGGCCGTGGCGGCAAGGGGGAAAGGACACAGCAGATAGCCCCTACCATAGCCATAGAAGAGACGTAAGGCAGAATGCGGCTGTTATGGGGCGACAGAGAGCTCCAACAACCTAGCAGTGACTCTACTGTCCTTGAATCTCTCTGAATCAGAATCCGTCTTGTCTACAAAGGGATGTGGTCCATCAAAGGGCATGTTCATGAGCGAGGTTTGCACCCCCCCCCCTCAAAAAGCCAGTACTCCTCAACCAAACATGACGCTGAAGCGCTAGCAAAGAAGTAATGGCTCTGCCCAGTGAGACAGTCATATCCAACCCACATCTGATCATAATTTTTCTGCATCTCGCCTGTCAACAGTAGCTTGGGAGAATATGGCTCGGGCCTAATCTGGGACCATAGACAGCACTTACCCAACTGCATCCTACACAGTATGGGAATAATGGCACAATAGGCATGCAGTGTTCACAGTGCCAGGCTGGCTGCAGAGAAAATCCTCTTCCCGAAGGTAATCAGCTTCTTGTATACCCTATCCAGTGGTGTGGTAGGGAACGTGCCGGAATTGTTTTGAAAAGTTGAGGCCTGAACCACCAAGCTATCAGGGGTAGAGTGTTGGGAGCGGAAGGCTGGGTCTCCCGGAGTGGGGCGTTGGTGCGAGCTATGTTCCTGTGAACAGGAGTGTCTGAGCAGGGCTTGGCCCAGTCCCCGAGCAGGATCTCAGTTAGGGCTTCATTGTAGGGTAGTAAGAGTTCTGACGGGCATACCCCCGGTTGAAACACCTCCGTCAAGACATTTGGATTTGACATGAAACTTGGGCAGCTGTAGGTCTAGGAACTCAGCGGCTCTCTGAACCACGATCACAAAGGAAGGCCCTTCCTCCATAGGAGGAGAGAGGGGGCCAGTGTATTGTGAGGTGTCCATACTACTAGCATAAGCCAGGTCTGCATACCAGTTGTCATCAGCCATGAGCTCTGCTAAGGGGTCAGTGTAGGTATAGGGATCCTCAGAGCCCCTCTATTAATGTTCCTCAGTAAGTCCTTCAGTGAAATGGGGCTCCGTCTTCAATATCCGGTTGAGTGGCCAAATCCTTCATGGCCCACACACAGATGACCTTGGGTTTCATGGTACTACACTCCGCAAATGACGTGGAGTCCTGGTCCCTCTTCAGGCACCACAGACACACTAAGTGGGGGTCCGTCACCGACATCCGTCGATGACAGGCAACACAGGGCTTGAACCCGGTGGTTTTCTTCGGGACCATCTCTGAAAAAAGATGGAAAGAAAAAGGCACACTATGACAAAACATTAAAAGAAGTCAGTAAAAAACTGACTGAGAGGAGCTCAATCTGTATCCATAGCGATGGTGCAGAAAATAAGGAACTGAGGCCAGCGCACTGCAGTGGCACCTACATAGGCACCGCGTCCATCACTTCTGGCGCGTACGATGCCAACAACCCCACATGGAGGCAAATATTACCACCTACCACCGCATAAGTAGAGTGCTCAAAAATTTCTGGATACAGTCTGACGCCTGGGGAATATACTAAGGTAAGGAATCTGCAGCTAGAAGTCTTTATCAGATGAAGCACTTTTTTAAGAACAAACTGTTCCTACATAAGACAGCCCTGTTAGAAAGCCACTGAAAACTTACATTAGACAAAAAGATTAAAAAAAATCAGGCAGGTTAGATTTCTGACAACCGTATCTTAACGTTAAAACCCTCAGCCAGTGGAATTTTAGTTGTTCCTTCTACTACCACCCTCCTCCTCCTCCTTCCTTCCTCCCCTCCCCTATCTGTATCTATTACCTCTTTTGCTCTTTGTTCCCCCTTAAGCCACTCTACTATACTCTTGTGTTTCTGTGCCTCTATGTGGATCTAAACCTTAACAGGTGAGGGCGGGAGGGAGTCTCAGAAAGCACACCCAAATGGCTGCTTTTGCCAAGGGACTTTGGAAGGTTCCTCAGGGATGTGGGTGCGTACACTATGGGGGAGGAGGAAGGGGTGCACTTGCTGGGGAGCATGGGGAAAAATAGAAAAAATATTCCTCATCACCATCAATAGAACAGACCATAAGTCGCTAGGTTCCAGTATGAAGTGGTTAAGGTAAAGTGGGGTAGAAAATGGTTAGGTACGGAACTAATAGGGGGTAAGAACAGTCATAGGCAATGCATTAAATTAATGTTGTGGAATGCAAATGGTCTCAGAGTTAGAAGAAGGCAAAGTTTGATTTTGCAGGAAATAAGGAATCTTAGAGCGGATGTGGTGGTGTTACAGGAGCCGCACTTGCCAGGTTCTGAAATGAGGGAACTTGTGTCCAAGCAGAGGTGGATCCAGGAGGTGTTTTTTACCACTCAGACGTGTAACAAAGGGAGTGGCTATTTTAGTGTTAACTAACCTTGATTTACAAGTGGTGCAATCGGAGGTGGATAATAAAGGAAGATGGGTAACAGTGGAGATGATTTTTGGTCAAGTCAAATTTGCCTGGGCTGGGTACTATGGTCCAAATCTTGATGACCAGGGCCCTCTAGGATATTTGTTAGGAAAATTACTGGAATATAAAAGCCCCATTATATGGGGAGGTGATAGTAAGAGGGGAAGATCCAGCAGGCGGTCTCATGTTTGTTCCCTAAAAATGGCAAATAGTCTGAAGGCTATGTTGAGGGACTTAGGACTGAGAGATACTTGCAGGGAAAAAATGGGTGATCATAAGGCATAGTCCTTTTACAGTTCGAAATATGGACAAAGCTGAAGACTGGATTACTGGTTTATTGACCACAGGTATGTAGAGACAGTGAGTCAGATTAGATACATACCCACTGTGCTTTCAGATCATAAAATTGTTGGGTTAGTGGTGGAAGGGGAAGACTATAAGATGGGCAATCGGTCAAGGCAGTGGTCGTTGGAAAGAAGGTATTTTATATACCCTGAATTCTTACAAAATTTGCTAGTTCACACAAAGGAATATTTTGATAGCAATAGAGGCAGTTGCAAGAGAAGAAGAGCTTGAGACGCTTACAAGACTTATATAAGGGGTGTGATCATCAAATGGGTGAAGGATCAAGGAAGGGAAGAAAGGCAACTGGAATCAGCTCTGCAGGACAAGATCCAACAATTATACAGTGCCATTAATGATCTGGGTAAGAGTAGTCAGCATGAATCCCTGCGTGAGGAATAAGCAAAGGATAAGCAAGAATATAGAGAGCTTGTGGGAAAGAAACAACAGAGCTGGGAGGATGAAACACTTTAATGACAGGGAAATGATTGGTATTCTTTTAGCATGGCCTGCGAGAATACAGACCACCTGTAATGTAATCAAACGTATTTCAGTAGATTCCATAGAACAAACTAGGGAGGAGCAAGAACTTATTTAACATTTATTTTGAGCCCTTAGCCCAGAAGGTCAGGGAGGTTCATGATATTACTCCCTTCGGAACCCATGGATATACTAAGAAAATTGGTCTTTCCACTGATGGCTTGATATTATACACATCTGAGCCCAGATTTGCCCTGTATAGGTTTGAGAAATTGGCTAATGAATTTGGGGCATTCTCAGGATATCTTATTATTCAGGATAAAAATTAGATAATGGTGTGGAATTTAGGAATGCAGAATATTCTTGTAAAACAGGAAGTGCACTATCTAGGTATCCTGGTGAACAATAAGTAAGTTGATATCACAGAGGTGAACTTGGGTAAGGCTTCTTCTCAAATCAATAAAACCCTCACAAGATGGCAGAACCCATCCCTTATGATATACGGCAGAGTCAATTTGATTAAAATAAGTATTCTCTCTAAGCTCATGTTTTTATTTAAGTGCATCCCGCGAGCATTCCCAAAGGGATTAATAAAAAAGACTCAGGGGAACATAAACAGCTTTATTTGGGGGTTGAGAGGAGCTAGGATATCTTGGAAGAAGCAGAGACAAAAGCTTCAGAAAGGGGGTCTACAGTTGCCAGATATCCAATTTTATTGTTTGGAATTTCAATGTAAGTTTTTTAGTTTCCTTCTAAATATGTTAATAGACACTGGTAATGAGGATATGGATAGAATGTTTTGGGCTATGCTAGGCTCTTGAACTGATAAAGTTGAGTTCCTGTACAAGTTTGGGGATCATAAATATTACAAAAAGGTCCGGTTGAAGATCTTAGCAGCTGCCACAATCTTATGGATTAGGGAACAAAAGTATGATTAATTCCATACTTTTCTTCCTATGCACTTATCTGGGACTCACCTGGTACCCCAGAATGCTTACAAGACAGTTTAAAGGCCCGGTCGCGAGTTGCAGGGATCCAAAAATGGGGAGACTTATTAGAGGGCAGTACCCTAATATCCTGGTCAGATTTGTGTGCTAAATCGGGTGGGAATCTCTCCAAATTTAAATACTTGCAATTAACTTCATGGTCAGTGCACATAAAGATGAATTGCAAACCCCAGGAGATATTGAAGCTGCTCTGCACCTTCTTGGGATCCAGAAAGAAGTTGCAAAGTGGTGTGAACTGTTGTGTCAAGCAGTTGTTCTGGTCCGTCCTATATGATCTGGAACAGATGCTTGCCGAGCACCCAGTTAGAAACTTTATGGCAAATGTCTTTTGCACTTTATATAATGTGGTCAGTTCTGCTGTGCTTAAAAGAAATCACTTTTTTACATTACACGGGGCATCCTGGACTCCGCCGAAACTTTCAAAATTCCCTAGTGTGCCTGAGAGGTGCTGTAAGAAGTGCAACACGGCAAGGGCAGACGATCTTCACATGTTTGTGGAATGCCCAGGTTTGAAGGTTATCTGGGGGAATGTAAGTTCATCTATAGTGGAAAGTAATCAAGGTAAGAACCTGTCTTGTTTTGTTTGGGATAACCCAAGAGATAGAGTAAGAGTCTAATAACTGGAAACAGGGATTCGATGTACAAAATTCAATTTTGCATTTCCTATATAGCGATTCCTAAAAAATCTCTAATTGGGAAATGCAAAATGGAATGTACAAAAACAGAGATTTCCTAATAGCGATTCCTACAGGGTAGGAATTGTTATTAGGAAATCGCTATTTAGAAAATACCTAAAGGCCCATAGGATTTGTATGTCCTAATTTGCGATTTCCTAATAGGAAGTCACAATTTAGGAAATGCTAAAGCAAGGGTGACTATTGGCCTAAGGCTCCCCTTGATGCACCCTGAAAAAAGTGGTGCACATCCAAAGTGCGCACATGCCCTAGGGGCATGTATGTGCTTTAGAGCACTTTAAATAAAGCATTTTGGAGTGTTTTTATTTTAAATTGCACATGGTTACCATCAACCTGGTGTCTTTAGTAAATGCATTTTCTAAATGCCCATTTCGCATTTAGGAAATGCTTTGTACATGTGCTTAGGAAATCGCATATAGGAAATCCCTATTTGCGCTTCCCAACAACCTTTGTACATATGGAAAGGTCATTTAGCATTTCTTAATGGGCCGAGATAATGATTCGGTCAGTTAAGAAATGCTAAATGCTCTCATACATCTGGCCCCATATATTTTATTTGATAACAATAGCAAGCCATGCTCTTTGTAAAAGATGGCTTGATCCTGACCCCACAGGCTGGAGGACTGGTTGGCAAAAGTAAAGAGAGTATATTTAATGGATTTATGGAATCGGACGCACAAGAACAAAGCTGATTTATGGTCCCCGGTGGTTGAATGGTTTCGAGTTAGACACAAAGATGTCTGGAAGGGGCGTGTTTAGGGCGTCCCTTCCAAATACCAAATTGCAGTGCTATGTATGAATGTTTTGTGACCGAATTAGGGTTGCAAAACATTCCTTTTTTACCGACACGCACGGATGGTGCTAACCACTCACAAATGGAAAAGAGTCCCCACCGGACCCCTTCCCCTTTGTGAATGTTGAAACAAATGTTTTTTAAGAGCAGGCAGTGGTCCAAGAGATTCACAATTCCTATTTTTGGTAAATATAACCTAAGAAACAACATAGATTTAGACATAAAAATGAGATATTCATCAGAATGAGATAAATACTGAAACACAGGCCAGAGTAAGAGTAATAATAGGTGAGATGAAATTTGACTAAAGAGTTAGGTTTGCTTTGCGCTAGGCTTATTCTTAGAGCTAGAGTTGGGGAAGAATAATGATAAGTTAAAAGTATGGGTTAGATTGAGCGTAGAGTTCATGGTTAGGGTAATTGTGATCATGAGAATAAGGTTGAGGCTAAAGGTTAAGTTTAGGTGTAGATTGAATTGAGTATTGGGGTTAAGGTTATGGACATGTTTAAGGTTAGCGTGAGGGATAGGGTTGGGCTTAGGTATAGGAATTGTACAATATTTTCATCAGAATGGGACTCTTTTGTATGCATTTGTATTTATGGTCAACCTAAAGTAGATTTAAATAGTTATGAATCCTTCATTATTTTACTCATAATTTTATTTATTCATTAAAGCATTCATCATTCCAAAGTAGAACCAGCTCCATGTTTACTTCATGAATACCTTTAAATCTACTTACGGTGTCCAGTTTTGCTTCTTCACTTTGTTGGTCACTTAGTGATGGGCTCTAAATGGAAAACAGCAAATTAGCAATAATTTTAATTATTGAAAGCTATGATATGTATTTATTGTACATGCTCAGCTTCTCAGGTACATATATCGGTAATGCATATACAGCATTACTAAGCACTAATGATCAAGGTTGGGCTGATCATACAAGAAATTGAATATTGTACGACAGAGGAGGTTAACATAAAGGATAGTATGAGAAAATAAATAACCCATGATCCCCCATGGCAGAGGCGCGACACGGGGCGATCCGACATAGCGCCTCCCCGGAGTAGATACACAGCGAGGTAGGGCGGAAAGCTGAGGACATTCAGCACATTTAATACCCCCTAGATTGACACCCCCACCTCCCCCCCAACACACACACAGTCCATCGTCTAGTAAAAACGCATCAGCCCACAGGTCCCTATCGATCGATATAGCCTCAGGTGCAGTGTACCCCAGTTACGTAACCCCGGTTGAAGAGTTCAGATTGTTCGCACAAACATAGCTAGATGTAAATCATAGTGCTAGGGCCGCAGGCTAGCGCTGAGCACACAGTACATACTATAGGCAATTTCCTACAGAAACATGCTTTGCACTTGTATGCCCTCCCACGTCGACAGTGACAACTAAGTAACTGAAGTATGTGATAAACACGGAAGTTTAACTTTATACAATGTCATGATGTATGATTTGAAGGATGTTTATTCCTGCAGTAACTGCAATGTATGTACAGAGTGGAAATCAGAAATGCCAATAAAAATGATTTTGGAAAATGAGAAAATAAATAACCCATGCTGAAGATAAAACATAATAACAAATGGAAGTCATACTTGTATAGCGGGGCAAATCACCCAAGAGGGTATCCAGGTGCTGTGCTGCAGGTGTATTTTCTGCATGTACATTTAACTATAGGAATATGTTATTAGGTAAAATTGTATTAACATTTAAATTAGATTTACAGTAAGTGTTATAAATAGTCCTAGTTTTAGGAGTAAAGGTGGGGTTAGATTTAGTATAAGGATAAGGTTTGAGTTAGGACCAGGGTTCTGGTTAGGAGTTGCTATAGAGTTAGCATTAGGATGTGCGTTACGGAAGGATATGTTATAGAGCCTGGAGGGAAGAGTTAGGTTTGTAACTAGAGCAATGTTTTTTGTTGGGGTGACACTTAAAGTTAGGTTTCAGGTTAGTGTTACGGTAAGGTTTAGGGTAAGGGCAGTGGTTAGGTTTAGGATTAGGGTAAGTGTTAGGGCTAGGATTATGTTTGGTTATCTTTATGGATAGGGTTAGAGTTAGGATTAGGGCTAGAGTCAGTTTTAGATTTAGGGTTTCAACAATATTTTTGACATCATGCTATTTTCTAATATGCACTATTTATACAATCAATATAATCTAAAATGAAATATGTTTAGAAATCCTTCAGTTTTTCTTCATCATTGTTTATTGTAACAATCTTCATTTTCACAAATGAAACAACTGAAAGTAATTTTTATTCAAATTCAGTTAATTGACCTCATAACAGCTACTTACTATGTCCAGTTTGACCTCTTCTTTTACTTGGGCACTCGGTGGCAAGCTCTAAATATGAACAATGAGAAAATATTTATAAAAGTAGATGTGAAATATATTGTGCAATATGAGTAATATGCACTAACCAAAACCCATTTTCCAGTCATTATTGGTGCTGGACAGCACAGACTCAAATATCACAGTGTGCAATAAAACTCAAATAATAGTTATACAATAGACAACTAAGAAAAATAGTTATCATTTGCAAGGGGAAGGGAGGACATAGAAATGAAGAAATGTCATTAGAGCTTCCTCCATGCAGGAGGGGCGACTACACAATATTGGAGTTGTGCCCATGAAGGAGTGATGAATTTTTTGGACTATAATTATTGTTTTTAAATTATTTTGTATTTTAAATTTTTGATCCTGTTACTGAAATAATTATAATTTGTTACACTCAGGCCCAGATCTAAAGGTTTAGCATTGGGTTAGAGTTACTTTTTAAAGCTAACCCAACACTAGACCCGCTTTGAGATTCACAATCCAATGCAAACAAATATTTGCATTGGTTTGAACTCAAAAGTGATGCAAAGCAGCGCAAAATGCTGCTTTGCATTACTTTGCGTTAAGGAGCTGTTACATGGGTGGTACAATAGGGTTCCCATGCAATCAACCATGCTTTTTGACACTAAACCCGATTTGCTAACTTTAGTGGAAAGGGTTTAGCACCAAGAACTAACTCTGCTAGAAAAGCAGGCATTAAATGGAGAAATGTTTATATTTCTCTGTGCCTTTCCAACTTTGCAAACGAGCTGCACTGTGCAGCACACCACAAAGTAGGACATGCTTTTGGGCATGTCTAGGCACAGTATTTTGTACAGGAAGGCTACCCTTCCTGTAAAAAACCTAAGCTAGACTCAGAGACACATCCTAGCGCCTTGGCACTAAGGTGTGTGCCTGGCGCATGGCAGCTGAAATCAGTGCCACTACTAGGGAGAGGGGAGGAGATTGCCATTTCTCTGTGAATATGGCACTCTCCTGCACTCTCCCTGTCACGCAAAGCAGAGCAACCTTTTAGGAGGCTGTGTTGCATTGCGTGACAGTGTTCAGAATCTGGATCTCATTGTTCTATATTATTTTTAATTAATATTTGTTATTTTTTTAATAATTATTTATTATCGTAATTGTTGCATTTCTTTTGATTTTTATCTAGGTTTTTTTGTGGTTGATTGTTGTTGTAAGTTTTTTTTAAATGTATATTAACCTATTTATATCTGTGTTAATATGGTTTAAGGTTTGTGTTGTGTGAATTAATTACTAATAATAAATTATTTTTATTTTGGTGTATTAAAATGTTTTTTACATTTTTTTACCTTAATACATTTTTATTTAAAAATAATCTTTTACAGTAATCTTTCTACTCACATAGGCTTAAAATCTTACAGAATATGGTGATCATAAATCTAGTCTTATACAAATCTTGGCAAACAAACCGACTTTCTACAAACATTCCTCAAGAGTAGTTAAACCCAAAAGTCATTCAGCCTCCCTTGACCTGCAAGCTTTCAGAACTTTAGAGGTTAAATGCATAAAAAGAGGTTGTAAACTATCTGCAAGTCACAGCAATAGTGTACATTGCTATCCAAGGTTTACATGTAACATCAAGGAGTTAAGTGACAGGATCTAGTAAACTGGAAGCCCAAACAATTCAGGATCAAATTTGACAGCTCTTTTGAAATTTTGACCTTGCAAGCTGGTGTTTATCAATCCACCGATCATCCGGAGATGGAATAGCAAAGTCAAGTGGTTTGATACAATGTGAGGTCAGCGAAGCCCCAAATTATTGCTCGTTTAATTGAGAGTCATAAGCAAAAGACATGAAGGTCAAACTGCTGGTTTCCCTGGGCCTTGCCCCAGTCTAGTTGAAAGACATTGCAGGCGCAAGAGAAGGCTTCTCCACGGATTTCGGGGATGCACACTTTGCCACCATGCTGCTTGGGGATCTCCATCCTTCTATGCTGGTATCAAGAGACAATGGGGTATATTCACAAGAACGTGTGCTAAACATCTCCAAAAAATGTTAACGCAACTTTACACATCGCAGCCTATCGCGTGAAAATAACCCCCTGTCAACCAGGAATTCACAACCCAGCGGTACCATGCGATAGTCCCCCCAAAACGCGGCCAATGTCCGCGATACAATTAAAGCGACCGTGATAAAAACACAAACCTCAACGCGAAAAAACATGCAATGGGCCAAAGCGCAGTGAGGAAATCAGCGATAAGCAGCGAGAGGCCAGCAAAACCCACGCGTAATGCGGGAAAAAGCACAAGAACAGCATACGGAAAATGCCACCACAAACGAAATCAACTGCGGAGTACCACGGACGCACCCTGACCGACTGCAGAGGACAACATGAACCCCACAATCCCCACGGAGGAACACCCAGGAATACAGGGCACGTGGAAGGGCAATGAGAAGAGGAAGACGGGGTACAGTCTACAGGAAAACCACATGATCACCACAGATGAGACAGAACACCACCACCAACTGTACGTCACCTCCAACGTGTCATTGGCAACAAAGAGGCAAAGATGGCACACCACCTCGGACCATGTGAATGCCGCCGCATGGCAGAGGAGGACAATGGAAGAGCACAAGAGGCGCTGGACTGATGTGAATGGCAAAACCAAGCAGAAACTCGCTGCCAACACGAAAGCAGCAACGCACCCCGGAGGAGGGGGGCCAGCAGGACACCAGGAGCCGAATGACATGGAGAAGATGGTGACCACATTCACCAGTCTGGAGACGGTGACATGTGTTGGTGATCTGGACACTGCCCAACATGACCCAACATCACATCAACATGGTGCGTAGCGACCTGGGAGTGGGGGGACGGGTATGGGCACAATGGCACACATGCACAATCCAGCAGGGCACACATGCACAATCCAGCAGGGCTCACTGCACACCCACAATGACTCTGGTACATGTCCCTGATCCCACGGGAACACTCCAGCACACACACAAACACCTAGTAGTCCCACGAACAGCCTGTGCCCAAAGGGGCACCCACCCAACACATCAACATTCACACAACCCTCACATGCCCACGTGCGAACATGCGAACATGCACATACATCAGCCACACTGACAATGCAAGAGACACCACATGACCAGTAGCTTGGCTGCAGTCCTATCATCATGGGAGTGCGGACAACACCCGAAAAGGAGCAGGTCACACTCGGACACAACTACCTGCACAAACAACCCCTGACGTCAACGACACATCTGCGGACAAACCATGCCCAAGAGTCACAACTCGACAAAGAGCACAAGTTACCCAAGTCTGCAACATCTCAGCACCCTGGAAGCACAGAACTGACAGGCACACCGCCTGAAAGGGATCAGTGGCAGACAAATCAGAGCCGCAGGAGTGAATCACCCACCGTGCAGCATACGCACATAAGTATAAGTGCACCTTGACATTGACAACATCCCGGTACAAACAGCAACACCTCCACAAAAGAACACAGGACACAACTGGTGCCACAAATGTGCACAACATGGCAAATCACATCTGGCACAGCAGTTAACTGTGACATGACAATGTACAAGTACAACCTGTAACCTGCAAATATGTTTTATTCACACATGCTGTGCTTGTGGACATTTTGTACTGTCCCATGATTGCCAGGGACGGCCACAATGTGACGTTCTCATGAGAAGAAATTGTTAATGATGGTGTTCCTACGGGCCATTCCTGCCGCAGCTGCAGTGGGATGTGGGCCACCTGCTCCATCGTCCCCATCATCGTCCGGTACTTCTGGAACTGGGATCCATGGGGCATTGGTGCGTACACAGATGTTGTGCAACACACAACATGCAACGATCATCTTGCACACGATGTCCGGGCTGTACAGGAGCTTCCCACCTGTGCCGTCCAGGCACCTGAAACGTGACTTCAACACGCCAAATGTGCGTTCAACGATGCCCCTGGTGTGTATGTGGGCCGCATTGTACTGCCTCTGGGCGGGTGTGTTTGGGTCTCAGAGGGGTGTCATCATCCAAGGGCAGAGTGCATATCCTTGATCACCTGGGACAGTGCAGAGAGAAAAGAGTCAATACTTGGTTCAGCATGATGTGATGGCAGGCACACTGATCCAGTGACGCCTGTGCTGGCTGTGTGTGGGGTGAGTGTAAGCCAGCCCTCAGGGAGTAGCTGGTGCTGGCAACAACTCCAACATTCATCAGGCACTCAGAAATGCAATGTCAGAACAACAAGGGAGCATGACTTGAGTTGCACAGGGTTAGTGGCCCGGGATGCACAGCGGCCGACACGGGCCCACCGCCACGGGACGCTGACCTGCGGGAGACTGGGGTAGGGTCATGAGGGCAGAGCAGGGTCTCGTATGTCTCAGAGGATCCTTCCACGGAGTGTCTCGGGGGAGAATGGGAGGTGTACCCCCAGGGCATGATGCAGAGGGCACATGCCAGCCTTGACCGGCAACATGGCGGATATGAATGCCACAGACTCATGCCAGACACCAAGTCCGTACCTGCCTGTTGCTGATGACAACCCCCAGGCCACAGGCTCAGACACCAACGATGTCCCGCCGGAGGCTGACGGTCACTCACGGCACACAGGGTTAGTGGCACCAGGTCAGTCCTTGCTACTGGTTGACCTCCTCCGTAACCGTGATCCGTGTTACCACCGGACTGTGACGCATCTCCCTCTCAGTCCTCCCCCTGCGTACACTGGCATGGACCCTGCCATTGATTAATGATGACTCAGTCCAAGATGTGGGACATGCTGGACTGCAGTGTAGCCGGGCTGCAGCCAAGGTCGCGGGCATGGGTCTTGGAGCTAGCACCGGCACGTGGTGGGCCCTCTTTGACACACGACAATGTCGGCAGGTGAGCAGTGCGGCCTTGGAGCGCTGGTGCGGGCAGGCCTGGTCTGGGTATCAGCGTCCTGGGGTGCAGCAGGCGCACAGGCTCGCAGGCCCTGCTGCTCATGGTGTCGGCCTCGTGGCGGACTGCGAGGCGCCGCCCTGGCAGTGACTTTGGCCTTTCCGGGAGTGAACCACGCTCTGCGCCACAGGGTTTTTGTCCACACCCCTGCGCAGGCCTGGCGTACTCCGGGCTAACCCACTACGCTCACGCACACAGGGGGGGATGCAGCGAGCGACATTTCCGCGATCTGACCCACGGCCTGGGGTGACATGGTTGCGTCCAATGTTCACTACTCTCCAGTCACCAGCAGTTGATGTCTGCATGGACATATCTGTGGTTTGCATAGCCATGTCTGTCCAGCACATCCACGCCTCACTTGTCGTTGTGTACATTCCCATTCACGGGTCACTTGCATCCTTCGCACATGGCTTCATTCCGCATCTCCACACGTTCAGCTGTTGTGTGGCTGTGGTGCCATGATATAGCTGTATTGTGTGCAGGGGAAGCCCAGGATCCCCATGGAGTTGTGTTGTTGTGTCTGGTACGTGGGCATGTTGATTGACATGTTGTATGTGGTTTGGTCACGTGTGCATTCCCACAGTTGTGCGTTGTGTGATGGTGGCTTTGAGGTGTGTGGTGTGTTGATTTGGCACTTACCAACGAGCAGTCCAGTTCCATAGATGCCATCCTGGAAGCGCTGGTTGATGATGGACTGTCGGAAGATGTAGGAATTGTGCACACTGCCTGGGTAGTTTGCGACGACATTGGTGAACATTCCCCGGTGGTCGACTATTGCCTGCACATTGATGGAATGCGTGTGCTTTCTGTTGCGTGAGTGGTGTGCAGTATCCGCACGGGGCACAAGTGGGACATGTGTGCAGTCAATGGCCCCCAACACGTGTGGGAAGCTAGCAAAGGCGTAGAAGCCTTGCTTTGTCTCCAGCTGTTCCTGCGCAGTGTGGGGGAAGTGAAGGTACTGGGGTATGAAGCTGATGATGGCATCCAGGACAGGTGTGATGAACTTTGATAGGGCTGGCTGTGAGACTCCTCCAACTCTGGCAGTTGTCGGTTGGAAGGTACCAGAGGCCAACAGGTGCAGCACAGCCAGCAGCTTTGTCTGCGGAGGGATGTTGGTTCTTCGCTGGGTTGGGACCGTCAACCTGTGGGCGATGTGGGTCATGATGCGGATGATGGTTCTCCTTTTGAGCCTGTAGTGGGCGATGACTTCCTCGGGCGTTAGGTCTGTGAGACTGGTGCGTTTTCGGTAGGTCCGCTGTCTTACTCTGCGCTGCCTCTGTGGTGGTCCAGGGGGGGGTGCGGGACCGGCTCCTGGGGGTGGTGGCCCTATTGGGGCTCCGAGCTGCATGATGAGTAGCTCCATTGCGTCGTTTGTTCTTCGGGTTTGGCTGTGTGCGGGGCTCCGTTGCCTACTGCAGGTAGTCATCCGGCTTTACACCAGCAGAAGGCAGGTGTTAAATACCTGCTGCTCCCGCGGCTTATCGCGTGGTTTTGACTCGCATCGCAGATCTGGCTGTTCGTTGTGAAAGTGGTGTTGTGGTTTTTTCGTGTGTTTTTGCACGGGAACGCCTACTCTGCATCTCATTAGGGTTAGTTGGTGGTGTCCACTGTGGTGTTAAATTTTGGGGCAGTTGTCGCGGGAATACTGGCGATGTCTGCAGTTTGCACCCGCTTGTGAATGGGGTGTTAAATCTATCTCCACTTTTGATTGGTTAAGGTGGGGATAAATCGGCGGTAGGTCCTTGTGAATATCCCCCAATGTGTTGTAGACTGGTAGGTTGATTTCTGAAAGTTCCTATATCAGTGGAGTGGGTTTCTGTACCCCTGAAAGATCAATAATGACCTCTGAGGTATCCAGTGATTGATAATCCTGACTCTCCACCGGTAGAGGTTTCTTATCCTTGCACTTGCATGGGGTGGAGATCTTATTGTCACAAAAGAAGTCAATAATTGAGTTATTGAACCTGCTGTTATGTTCTGAAACAAGTAAGGACAGGTCCAAGACAGGTGCATTTGGGGCAACTGGAGTCTTACATATGGAGGCCAAATATCAGATGATCTTTGGGGCAACTGGAATTTTACATATGGAGGCCAAACTATCAGATGTGCCCAAGCCCTTCTGCTTTTTATCAGCTGCCAACTTTGTTGATTCTGCCATCGCAAGTATTTTCAAAGCAGAATTATTTTCCGCACAGAAGCTGAGAAAGGAGGTAGAGTTGATTGGCATTTCAGCCATGAAGCAGTTCTCAAGCATGTCCTTTAACGACGGGTTAGAGGAAGGCACATGGAGGCTGCCACTGTGACTGCTGCACCTCACTGTGGACCTCATTAGGATGTCGGGTGGACCACCAACAACAGGCTGTCAGTGGCGGTCTGCCTGATATCCAGAGAAATGGATCAGGTGGTCAGAGTGCAGCACGCAGGGGGAAAGACCGCCGTCTCCAACAGGCCCAGCGATCAGACAGTAATCCCTACAATGAAGGTGGTGCCTGCACAGGCACTGCCGTACGGATTACGATGTCCATTTCCCACAGCCTTTTCATGGCAGTCCCACCACCATGGAAAGGCTGTCGGAAAGGGACTTTGGGGGCCCCTAGCAGGACCCCCATCCCTCGTGGTCTCCGCTATATGGCCAGGGGGGCACATGTGGTGCCCCCCCAAACATCCATGCATGGATGTTTAAAAACATGCCTTTTACTACTGCGGCTTGTGCTGCAGCCCTTTTCCGGGCCGCAGCACAAGCTGCAATGGTAAAAGGCATGTTTCCTTCCGCATACATGGCGCCCACATCATATGGTGGGTGGAGCCACCGACTACTTGTTGGCCCGTTTCCATCGTCGGATCGTGATGAAGCCCTTTTAGAGCTCCACTTCCTTCCACATATGGGCTGTGAAATGGCAATGGAATAATGTAACTTGATGAGTCTGCTACAAATCAATTTTCCATCAATTCAGTCAAATTGACATTGGCAGATGGTACTAAGAAGCTGGCACTGTGACTGTACAAGCTATGACCACTCCAGTTGCAGGACATTGTGCCAAACAGTACAAAGAGGAACCCTGTCAATAAACGGCTAAGAGTATAGAATAATAATACTGTAATATCTGATTACATTATTTTTTAATTTGATTTATTTTGATCATGACTCTGAAATAATTTATAACATTTATTTATGTAATTTTAGAAAAATGCTTACATTTGTTTGAATACAATATAAATATTGTTTTGTTTTGTAATACTATTTATTTCTTTTGAAACATTATGTGGTATTTGTGCACTATTAATGGCATATTATATGTTTATTTTAATAATTTTGTTTTGCAGTATATGATATACTATTACTAATTAATACATAAATGAGTTTTTATTTATTCGTTGTTATGGTACTATTTTATAATATTTGCTTTAAATAAAGAGCAAAATAGTGTTTTCATAACTGTAGTTTTGTATGTATGTATTGTAATGCTGGTTATAGTTTAGTAAATATTTAGTTTTATATTTTACTGTTTATTTTTTTAATTAGTATGTTTAAACTTTTTGATTGATTTAAAATTAGATTTATTATTTTATAATTTTGTTGTTAATATTATATAAAATATTTTTAATGTATATTTGTACTTTGTGTTGTTTAATAAAAAAATTTTGGTATAAAATATGTCTTTTTAGTATGAATTTAAAATGTTTTTTTGATAATAAAATATTTGTTATAATTATGCACTAGATATAATATTTAAAATATTTAGGCCCTCAGTACGATAAGGGTCAGAAAGGTTCCAACCACAGGTCAGAGGCTTTTCGAGCCTCATCGCGGTTTCAGTTTCGACTGCCGCATTCAAAACTGAAACCGGCACTCCGCCAGTCGCAGACCGGCACATAATCCCTGTGTACCGCATTCCCCAGTAGGGATTACGATGTCGATTTCCGACAGGCTTTCCATGTCGGGCTTTCTGACATAGAAAGCCTGCTGGAAAGCAGCATTGGGGGCCCCTAGCAGGGCCCCCTTCGTCCTGCGGCCCCAAGCAGGGCCCCCTTCATCCTGCGACCTCCGGTTGGGGGCCAAGAGTTAACCCCTGAACCGTGTGGCATGCACCATGAGGTGCCAGCCACGTGGTGCGGGATTGAACAGATTCTCCCATTTGTCTATGGGTTTACAGCTGTAGCACAAGATCCCATAAACAAATGGGAGAATGCGACCGCACCATGTGTAACCATTGTAATCGCGGTCCCGAGACCGCCGACCAGAGGTTGGTCGGTCCCGGTCCTGAGACCGCAATGGTTTCGGGCAGACGTAAGTCCGCCAGACATCGTAATTAGACCCTATGTGTCAACCACCTTCCCGTAATTGATTTAAATTGCAATATGAATAGTAAATGTGACCCCTTTAGTGTCCAACACTTTCCCCAAATGGTTTATATTGGAATTGGAATATTTAATGTGATCCCTTTAGTGTCCAACACCTTCCCAAAATAGGTTTAGGTTGGAGTGGGAATAGTAAATGTGTCCACTTTAGTGTCCAACACCTTCCTTAAATCAGTTTAGATTGGAGTGGGAATAGTAAATTTGCCCACTTTTTTTGTCCAACACCTTCTCCAAAATAGTTTACATTGGATTGTGACTAATAAATGTGACCTCTCTAATGCCCAGCCCCTTCCCCAAATTGGCTTAGATCAGAGTGGGAATAGTGGATGTGCCCACTTTAGTGTCCAACACCTTCCCCATAATGTTTTAAATTGAAGTGGGAATAGTAAATGTGACCACTTTAGTGTCCAACATCTTCCCCAAAATGGTTTAGATTGGAGTGGGAACAGTAAATGTGACCACTTTAGTGTTCAAATCCTTCCCCAAGTTGGTTTTGATTTGAGTGGGAATAGTCCATGTGACCACTTTAGTGTCCAACACCTTCCCAAAAATGGTTTGCTTGGAATGGGAATAGTAAATGTAACCACTTTAGTGTCTAACATCTTCCCCAAAATGGGAATAAAATGCGACCAATTTAGGGCCTGATTATGATGTCGATCGGAAACTAAACCGCCCGACTTCTTGGTCGATTCTGTTCCGACCGACTCGCGGTTGGCGGTTACGCCCGACCGATTATGATGCTTCTGAACACCGTTCGGAACAACTCCCATTGAATTCAATGGGAGCCTGTGTTCCGACCGACAACACAGGCTCCAATGTGGAAAATGGGTGACTGCGGAAAACCTTGCAACCTGTCGTGGGCACCCCATGGTGCCTGCCACACTATGCATGGTTTTACAGGTGGGTCCCTTGGGTACCCCCTCGACCCCCAATTCGATTCAGAATGACCGAACAGTTTCCCTTCCGACCGCGAGCATTGTAATCAGTCGGTCGGATTGTTTCCGATCGAGTCGGTCAGAAGGGTTCCGACACGGTCTAGGAGAATCCGACTGTTAGTCGGAGGCTTTCCGACCGACATCACAATCAGGCCCTATGTGGCTAACACCTTTATCATTATATGTAGCATTACAGTGCGAATAGTAGATGTAAAGTGTTAAGTATTCAACATTTTACACTAAAATATAATAATTTTTTGTACAGTGAATGACATTGTCATTTATTTAGTTTTTCATGTTTCATTTATTGTATATGTTTACATTTAATTAAACATGTACACTTGCTTACATTTTAAATAAAAATATGTTATTATTGTGATACAATATTCATTACATTATTTCACAAATAAATGTATTGTATTTTGTAAATTATTTTACATTTTTTATATCTGTCAAGTTTTCTTGTACCAGGTCTCAGCCAGCCAGGTCAAGTTTTGTACAAAAGTGGTGCATAATTATTTTTTACATCTACATTTCTTACACATACATGTTTTGATTTTTAAATTTTATATACATTCCTAGTATATTATAAATAGAACTGTCTTATAATATTTAATGTTTTGTAGTACTATTTACATTATACAATTATACTTAACATAATCACTTATGTTCCGTTTCTTCATTTTTATATATTCATTGGACAGTTCTACAACATTTTTACATATTTCCAAACATTTATTGTTAAAGTTCCATTGCTTTCTATAGCGAAAAAGTATTTCTTTTTGTTTTCATTTAGCAACTATTTTTCCCATTAACTATATTTTGTAGTCGATTACTGTCATTTTAGTAGATTTCACTGGTGTTAGTCACGGTTACCTGCTGTTGGTCAACAGATAAGGTAAGACCTTTTTTAACTTAGGGTTTTGGGGGCAGGGCAAATGTGGGTAGATATAGTTAGTGCGACATATAGTGGAGTTTCTTTTTGAAGTTTATTTTGTAGTAGTTTTTGTTACATTGTATAGTAGTGTTGTGGGCTAGGCCTAATTATAGTTTGGTAGTAGTTTCATATTATTTTAGATATTATAGAATAATTTCCTGTGTTTTTAGTTCTAATGTAATATTTATGTTCTATTGGGAAATTTTGTTTTGTGAGGGTGGGCATTTTATGTTTTTTACAGCTTTCCTAATCTGTAGCCATCCCATTGATCTGTGTTTTATACATTTTGATTTAAGGAAATTACTTTAGTTTATAGTGAACCAATACTATTTCTTTTAATTTTCTTTCTATTTTTGGGTTTCCTTGAGACAGTCTTAATTTTTGATTTTTCTAATTGTTTTCTGGTTCCTAATGACTTTGGATTACTTTGATGGATTTTCTTTCAAGTGTTTCATTATAGAATTCTTTTGGGTTATTTGGACGTTATATTTTATAGAGGATTGGATTTTATGAACCAGGCCACGGATGAAGATCTATAGCTACGAACTATAAGTATGATTTATTTATTTATTATTTATTGGGAATTGTTATATTTTATTATGTATGTGTATTTGGTCTAATTGAAATGCCTTCATTTTATTTTTCAGTTGTGTAATTGGCTTCATGGTGTCTTGATTTCTAAAGTTTTGAAAATGAATGTTGATGTGTATATTTTTAATTAAGTAGAGAAACATATTTTTATCTATCAGTCTTTTTTTCTATGCCATACATTGTTTAGTAATTATTTTAAAATGGTTCAATTCCTTTTGTTAAGAATTGTTGCTTAGTGTGCAGGTAGGTAGGTGCTTTATAATAGGGATTTTGCAATTACTTCTAAGTAGTCTACCCCTTTGTTATTAATAACGATTCTAACTGTACATTGTAGCATGCCGCACATTTAACTGGTCTGATGACTTATTTTAGGTTTAATTTAGCTTACTGATTGCTCTATCCGAAGTTGTTGGTAGCTTTGTTCTGTTTGGTAGGCTTTTATAAATTTGTAGAGTGTAGGTCGGGTTTTCCCTAGTGTGGCTTGGAAGGCATTGTGCCATCCTTCTACTGCGTTGCTGGTTTTGGCTTGTTGAGCCATGGTTCTGTCCTAGACATTCCACCATGGAATTCAAAATTTGGGTTGGTATCTGTGTCCAGATGGGTGCCGTCTGACACCCTAAGTGTCTTCAAAGTAGTCCATTAGGGTTTGTATTTGTTTTGTTCGCAAAACTGACTTCCTATGGGCATGTTGTAGTGGTTAGCTACTTCTGTTACTGAAGTATATGCTTGTGAAATGTATTTCTTTATTTCAAAGGCAAACTGGCTGCTTGTTGTAAATTCTACACTTGGTGCAGAGTTTTGTAGATGTCTCCACATGCTTTGGTTGAAATGGTAATAACAGCCTTGTGTGGCTGTGTGTGGGTTTAGCCTAAGTATTGTTTGTATTATTGTCTGTTTAAAGTCTATTATAATTTTTTGAGGGGAGTAGTTGTTTGTTATTATTTTGATGTAATTTTATGTTTGTAGTGAGCATTTCTTTGTTTGTTAGGTAGCAATGCATATATGAAGGGTATGTTAGTGTTTTGATATTCACTATGTATTGTGTATATCTGTCTGAATGGTTTCACATTAGCTTAGTCTTAATAAGTTATTTGCAGTACCAAATATAATTGTTTCTCAGTATTAAAGTTGCTGTGTAGGAGGAAGAGTTCACAATTATGGATAATGGTTAAGTGTTCAGAAGTTTCAATGTTTTGGTATCTTCTAGGGGCAGCAGGAGATCCGCTGGTGGCTTTCTTAGTGTATGCTATTTGGTGTATTGCTGATAGCTGACCTTTGATGTGCTCAGGTACTTTAGGAGGTATATATTAGTAATGGGCTCTTGGAAACTAGTGCTTGCCTCCTTTAAATCTTGCATGCCTTAACTTGATTCTTGAGACATTTGGGAGGGTGGGCGTCTCACAACAAGCATTACAGTAGTATTTTGTACAATTCCAATTTATATTCCTGTGCTTTCCGGGCTGTAAGTGTATCCCATGCAAAAAAGCAATTGTTTGCTTTTTTATGATGTTATATATCCTGCTCTTTCTGCCATTCTGTGTGAAAATAGTTTAATAGTTTAGTTAAATATTTTTTATAGATCTAAACTTACTTTGCTAATGTACATACAATTTTACGTGAACAGTTTTACATTTAATACTCACATATGTTGTTGATTATAATTGAAGTTCTTTTTTTCAGTTTTCTGTTGAAGGTTTTGAAATATGGGTCCGGAGGTTTGTTTTATGTTGGGGGAAAAAAGTTTGTTTTAGTTCTATTTTAGATGTGTATTTTTGGCTCGTTTGTCGGGTTTGTGGGGTTTTATTTTAATTTTTTTACATTTTAGGTTTACTTGATGTTTAAACATTATCTGATATTACTTACTTATAATGTGCCTTCTCCAGTTGTTCGAGGGTTGAATTAAATTGTGGTTCTGAGGGTCATTGATTTTTGGTATCTACACATTGGAAGGTACATAAAAATAGAAGGGTTAATTAGTCATTTATAGCTTAATATTTGGTAAATTTTGTTTGTTCACGTTGTATTAATTGACATTTTATAATTTAGGGCCCCATTAGGAAGTCGGGCGGACTGTCCTACCGACATCCAGGGTATCGGTCCGACTGCCGGCAGTCATAGCGATTTGGGAGAGGGAAAGACTGCCGCCTCCTACAGGGTGGGGTGGCGGTAATATCCTCATCTATAGATTGGAGGCAGTGCCTGCAGAGGCACCGCTGTAGGGATTAGGATGTCCCTTTCCCTCAATCATTTCATGGAGGTCCCACAGCCATGTAAAGGCAGATGGAAAGGGACTTTACTGTGAGCTTCCGATATGGGGCCAGGGAGGGACACGGTGCATGGATGTTTAAAAACATCCCTTTTTCAATTGCGGCTTGTGTTGCGGCTCTTTCCCGGGATGCAGCACAAGCCGCAATTGAAAAAAGGATGATTCCGACTGCCTACACGGCGGTCACATCAAAATCTGGCAGGTGGGGCCGCTGACTACTTGTCGGGCAGTCCCAATCCTGATAGGATGTCCGACCACCATCGTAATGACCCCCTTAATTCTTAAGGTAATTGCAGTTATTTTCCATTGGTTTATTGGTGTGCTGTTGTTCTCTTGCAGGTTTATTGATTTTGGTGTGAGATGTAGTGAATTTTTCTGTTCCTTTTATATTCTTTTGTTAATTAATTAAATATATTTATTGGCTGGTTTGTTATACAGTTAAATGTATTGGTTAGTTTTCATTTAGTTTGAATTTTATTTCAGTTATTAACTTTTAAGGTGGACGCTAATTAGTGTTTCATTTTTAATGTGAAATACTTGTTTGTGGTGTTTTGTGTTTTATGCATTTATTGCTAATGTTCAGAGTTACATTTTAATATTTAAAATGTTTACAAAATATTATTATGTTTGTATTATTTTTTTAAATACTTTATTTATTGTAAGTTAGTTTTTATATGTGCTTAATGTAATTCTTTATGTAATTATATTTCAATAACATATTGTGATGATAAATATGTTTACGTTATTTGTAATTTTATTTGTTATATGAAGTCAAATTATTTTTTAATAAATATTTATATTATTTGGGCTTACTTTTTGTAATATTATTGTAGTCAATATTGTGTTTTTTTATATTCTTGGTATTTCATATAGTTATTTGAAGTCAACAGTATTTTTGATAATGCTATATGTGTTTTCAATATTGCTAAGAACAGATATTTTTTATAGCAATAATTTGATCATCTATATTTGTAATTTTTCCATTGGGTATCGGATGACGATATTTTTGTATACAATATTTTTGGGATGAAATTTTCGTGAGTCAATTTTATTTACCACACCATTATGTCATTGATCTGAATAGGTACATGCTAGCTAATCCATAGAACAAAACGACTTACATGCAGGCAGGGAAATGAATCTAGGAACAGAACTTTTTTGCTAAGTGGCAGAACCAATGCACTTGTAGGAGATAGTGCATTATCATTACAAAGTATATTAGCTGGGCAGATGTCAGATGGGTAAAGATAAGATTGGTTTGAAAATCGGCTCTGTAGTAGAGGTGTGTGAAATTTGCGTAATTTGCTTTTGAGTAATTTTGCAAAAATACAGCAAATTAAGTGAAATCTGTCATGTTGCACTATATTTTACGCGAAATGCGTCCTCCTGTCAATATTTGGCACAAATTCCCATTTGAACAAAAGCACTACAAACCGCAATCACTCAGGTTCTGTTGTTCATGTGCATTTGCATGTAAATTTTTTGTGTAAATGACATGTAACTATGTAAAGTGGCCTAATGCACTGTTACAGGAATTTTGCATAATGCAAAATGTTTAAAATTGCGCAAATTACACCAGCGTAATTTACATCTCCCCCAGAACAAAAATATGATTCCTTGGTCAATACACATTACAAAGTAGAATGCTTCAGTAGGGGGCAGACATATAACTGTATGAGGAGGTAGGCTGTCACAAAGAGATAAAACACAGTTGTGGAGAGGAAGAGAGTCTACAGCAGTGTCCTACTGTATGTCGATGTGAAATAGCTGTTTCCAACTGAAAGAATATGAACCAAGAAGGAATACTCATGTGACAAATGGATGCAGAATACATGCATGTATACTGCTGATTATAGTTACTTTCTCCAAGGTGAGTTTGACTAGAGTCTGGTCCTTGTTATCTCCATATTCAGCTTGCTCCTTGGAGAAAAAAAACAACCTGTGCTCTGCACATAATAGTTTGCTTCTGCTTTGCACAACTCTGGTTACTTAGCTCCTTTGCACTGTAACTTAAATACACCAGGAGAAGTTAAACTCCTTATTTTTAATAACGTACTCTGTCCATTTTGGCTGCATTACTTTCTCAAACAATCGGTGATGGGTTGAGAGAAACTGAGTTGTTGGTTGAGTGGGATGTTAACTCCGCTCAAACATCAACCACAGTCCCTGTCAGGGTGAACCACAAAAGTCACTAAAATAACCTGTGCTTAACCGTCTTCTAGCTTGGTATGAAAGCACTCAAGCTTAGCTTAGAGGCAATGTGTAAAGTATGTATACAGCACACAAAACAGCAATAAAGTGAAAACACAAAAGAAAAATCTCACACCAATTTAGATAAATATAGTATATTTTAATACATTATTTGACACCAAAACAACAAACATCCAATTACTAGAACCAGAGTTATGAATTTCTAAAGTTTAAGATAAAAACTGGTGCCTAAAAGATCAAAGCACCAACCACAGCCATCTAGTCCTGTGAGACCAGGCAAAGTTGATTAATATGGTCGACCGCGATGGAGCCTAAACCGGATACAAAAAGTGGATTGGACCCGTTCGGCGCTTACCTTTGGACTTAGAAGAAATTTCTCTACAAATTTGTCTGAGAAGGCAAAGTTCAGTGGGGCAGGGCTTCAGGCGGTGTCTGAGAAGGAGGCATCCTCGTCAGGGAGCTGCTAGACGACGTTGCATTGAAGATTTCTATGTTCAGACTTAGGGCCTGATTATGAGTTTGGTGAATAAGGTTACTCCATCACAAACGTGATGGATATCCCGTCCACCAAATTACAATTCCATGATATCCTGTGGAACTTGTAATACAGTGGACGGTATGTCCGTCACGGTTGTGACGGAGAATCCCATCCACCAAACTCATAATCAGGCCCTTAGTCTCTTTTTTGAAAGTCAAAAATCTCCAGCAGGACAAAGTAAATGTATTTCACATACTGAAAAATACACTTAAAGACATTTTTTACATAAAGTTTAACTCTAAATATTTAGTAAAATATTGCTTTAACTTTTCTTTCTATGATCAATTTAGAAGAAAGCCATCTTTACAAAAAAAAAAATTTTATTTGCGACTATCGACGTCACCGTGATGACGTCGGTAGTCGCAAAGAGTTCCTTTAAAAACCATCTTTCAGACCTATTTCCTGTTTTTGCAGTTATTCAGGATGTCGCGATGACGTCGTTAACAGCGTTGAACGCGCCTTTTCCATAAAGTCTAAAACACATATATCCACACATACGAATATACCTCGTTATCACGCAGTCTTTTTCCCTGCAGGGAATTACAACGCGGTCGTTACAACGAACGCATTGTAATTCCGCATACCATTACCCCGCAAGTCGTAACAACGACTTGCGGAGGGGGGGCGCTGGATGTTGGAATAGTATAATTTACTATTCCAACTCCAGTCGGTGCGGACAGTAGGGCAGGTGTTGGATTTTAAAGTTATATATATATATATATGTATATATATATTCACTGAAAAAACCATAGGTTTCAGGGACGTTATAGTTAGTTGGACATTTCACTCATACAAAACCAGAGAAATTTGGCTGTTATAGTTAGTTGAGCTAACTATAACTTGCGCCCCCGCAATGCACTGCTTGATGACATCATATATTACATCACTCATGACATGGTCAGTGACATCACTGATGACATCACTGATGACATCTCAAATGACATCACTGATGACATCATCCAGTGACTGTGTGATTCTGTAAAGTCTAAATATGTTTTATTGTCGTACAGTTCCTATAAAAACTTATACAGGATCAGTGAGTTCGGACAGCATACACTGTAGGACTGGTGTCAGACTGATTCTGAACACCCCCACCGGGTATGTTGGCCTTTTGTACCAGCTAGCTCACAGTGCCACTAGAATCTCCTCTTAACAAGGAGAGAATAGTTCTTGGCAACCATCGAACATGACAACCCTGATCCCTCAGGACCGTGGAAACAATATACTACTTTTCGCTCAGTCACTCGTGCTTACTTAGTCTGTCTTAGAGAGATACACAGAATTATCGGTTGGGCGTTTTTCAATAAGTATTTATTGAACAGTTGTAATTCTAGTGTAAAATAGATGAGCAGCCACAATCGTTAGACAGTAGAATATATAAATGATTAGCAATATTACAAAAGTAAAAGGATGGTATAACTCTACCATCTTTCAGTAATCATGAATACATACGAGTATATAAAATACATGATAATAAAAAGATGCGTACTGCTATGATGTCTCTCTAACTAGATGTACCTAAGTGTACCTAGCATGTGTGTAGGTGTTGAGCCAAGAATCCCTCTAGGACAAAGTCAACCCCATTAACTGAAGTGAGAGACTGTGGGACCCCGTCCTGGTCTCGAGTTGGACTCCCTGCAAGGGATGTGTTTAGACCACTGCGAGCTGGAGTGTCTGCATGCAGAACCTCAGCGTCTCTGGTCAGTGTGTCGGCCGGGAAGTCCTGGTCTCTTCTGTCTATCTTAGCAAGATGTGATGTATATATACCCATAGGTCTCCCCAGGGGTCCTACCTCGCTGTATTACAGTGTCGGACTTAGGATGACGTTGGCATGATCTTTATACATAGATATTATACAGGAAATAGTAGTACTGCTGCGCTTCCAAGAATCCTCATGCATAATGTATGAGATTTCGAACTAGGGAAAACCCGCGTTCTCAATGCAGTGTCGTATCTAGGTAAAAGGTCAGTTCCTGTAAACCGTTATAAGTGTAATGTAGGGAAGAATATAGGTAAAGGGTCACGATGTTACCTGGGCCTACATCAGGGTACCTATATGGAATATAACATTATATATATATATAGGCCAAGGTGTATTGAAGAATGAGTGGGTGTATGAGTGTCTGAATGGATGATTTAGCAAGTGCGTGACTGACTGTATAAGTGAATGATTAAATGTGTCTTACTGAATGCATGGGTTAGTGACTAAACTGTGTGAATGTCTGTATCAGTCTGTCAGTTGGTGTGTAAGCGGCTGCATGGGTTGGTGAGTAGCTACATGAGTGTCTATATGGGTTATTGATTGGTTGTCTGAGTATCTGTATGTGTGCCTGAGTGTCTGTGTGGGTGGTTGGGGGGTGTGTGACTGTGCACAGATGTGTGAGTGAGTAATTCACTGGGTGTATGGGTTCAAGAGTGCATCTGTGAAGGGTCTATGGGTGGGTGAGTGTGTGTATTTAGTGCCAGGACACCTCCGGGTAACAGTCGCGCTCTAGAAATATCAATAACATTAACATTAACATTAACATTGGTGAGTGAATGGATGTCTCAGTGATACATGTGTGAGTAACTAAATATTTGAAAGACAGTATATGTGAGTGTTAGACTATATAAATGACTATATGTGAGAGTGAGTGATTGTGAGAGTGGCTGTATGGGTGAGTGTGTGCTTGTGTCAGTGATTGTATAAGAGAGTAAGTATATGTTAGTATCTGTATAATAAGTGAGGTGGTGTGTGTATAACTGTATAGTTGAGTAAATGTGAGTGTGATTGATTCTTTGCATGACTGAGTAGCTGTATTTGTAACTCTATAGGTGAGTGGTGGTGTGTGACTGTCTGTATAGGTGTATGAGTGCATATGATAGTGGCTGTATTGATGAGTGACTGCATGTATGAGTGACTGTATGGGTGAGTGAGTGGATGTGGGTGTAGATCTAAGAATCAGTGAGTGGGTATGTAGTTATTGGTGTTGGTGTGTCTATGGTTTTGAGAATGGCAGTCTGTAATTTAGAGTGGGTGTATCAAAGGTTATATTAGGGTGTGATGAGGTGCCTCAGATTATCACATGGATGATGTCATCAGTGATGTCATTTGAGATGCCATCAGTGATGTCACTGACCATGTCATGAGTGATGTAATATGGGATGTCATCAGCAGTGCATAGCGGGGGCGCGAGTTATAGTTAGCTCAACTAACTATAACGGCTGAATTTCTCTGGTTTCGTACGAGTGAAATGTCCAACTAACTATAACGTCCCTGAAACCTATGGTTTTTTCAGTGAAATTCAAAGGTTTTTTAAATGCTGATTACTAACCATAACGTCCCTGAAACCTATGGTTTTTTCAGTGAATTTCAAAGGTTTTTTAAATGCTAATTACTAACTATAACGTCCCTGAAACCTATGGTTTTTTCAGTGAATTTCTAAGGTTTTTTAAATGTGTGAATAATTACTGTCTGAGTGAATGAATGAGTGCAGCAGTATTGCCTAAGTCACTGAATGAGTGCATGGATAGTGTTTGAGGGAATGGATGAGTGCAGCAGTAGTGCCTGAGTGATTGCATGAGTGCATGGGTAGTGCCTGGCTTATTGCATGAGTGATTGGAAGAATGGGTGATTGGAAGAATGCATCGGTAGTGCCTGAGTGCATGGATAAGTACATGGTAGTGTTTGAGGGAATGAATGAGTGCAATAGTAGTGTCTGAGTGATTGGAGGACTGCATGGGTACTGCCTGAGTGATTGGATGAATGCATTGGTGGAGCCAGACTGCATTGGTGAGTGTATGAGTAGTGCCTGCGTGATTGGAGGAGTGCATAGGTAGTACCTAGGTGATTGCATGAGTGCAGGGGTAATGTCTGGGTCATTGGAGGAGTGCATGGGTAATGCCTAAGTGATTGCATGAGTGCAGGGGTAATGTGTACATAATTGGAGGAGTGCATGAGTAATGTCTGGCTCATTGCATGAGTGCAGGAGTAATGTCTGGGTGGTTGCATGACTGTAGTGGTAGTGCCTGGGTGATTGGAAAAGTACCCAGCGCAAATTCTGGGCCAAACAATGAGTTTTTTATATGTACAACCTACATTTATATTTACCTGAAATAATGCTTTTAATACTGTGAAAGTTGTTTTATTGTATAGTTATGCTTAATTTTTTTAATGTTAAAAATTTATTTTTACAAAGGACTCGCGCACCCTACGCGAACCTACTCGATGGGTGCGCAGATTCAGGGTGCGCGAACCCTGCTGGCTCACATTTGTGGAGTCACGCTGGAGTCACGACTCCGCCGTAATTTTAAAAAGTATAAAATATCATTGTAGAAATTATAAATATAAGTTTTGGTTAAAGACTTTCACTAATATAATTTAGAAAACAATTTATAAACAGTATTTTTAACTTTTCTATGAACTATACAAAATTTCACGAGTGCGCGACGTATGCGCGTAGGGTGCGACTCCTGCGTAATTTTCAAAGTGTGAAATATCACTATACAAAGTTAAAATATCAGATTTGCATAAACTGTTTCACTAATATACTTTTTAAAATATTTTATAAACACCTACTTAATACTTTATAATTATGTATAGGAAATTTTACAGGTGCGCGACTTGTGCACGGCGGTGCGCGCACCTCCGCGACTCCATGTGACCTGAGAAGAAAGCTTCTGATTGGTTTAAATCATTTTCATTCTGTAAGAGGTAGGATCCAACACTTGTTTTATTCCTCTTATTATTTGTCTGTCTTGCTGATAAGACCTGCTTGTTCTACCTCCCTTCATTTTTCCTATTTTTTAGTGTTTTTTTACTTTTATTTTAAATTATGGAATCTAGTCATCCAGATGTTGACCCACTGGAACTTGAGGATGATGACATCGTGGAGCCAGTGAAGAAAAGGAAGGAAAGTGTGGTGCACGCCTTCTTTAGTGTGCCAGAGGGAGAAAGAAGGTGAACACCTGAAAAGTCACCTGTAACATCTGCAAGAGAGTACTCTCAAGAGGCTCTGAAAATAAATATTCATGCGGAACATGAAGCGGCAGAACAAGATCTTAATGCCCTCAACTTCCTCTCAAGGGCTTCCAGCAACATCAAGGACACACATTGTACCAGAACTGTTGGATACAGCCATAACCTGTAAAAAATGTGACGCAAAGCTCTGCATCAGGGAGCAGTGCAATGATGTTATTGTCAATGCAATTAAAACACATGTGTTAATTGTTTTTTTTAATGTGCTCCCAAATTTTCTTTTGTTTTTTTCCCAAACAGTTCCTTTGCAATGTTCAAATTTGTTTTGTTTAAAAAAAAAGTCAAAACACCCCAAAAAGAAAAGATCGTTAGAAAATACTTTAAAAAAAAAAATTCTTTATAAAACCCCAAAAACGGTTCTTACGGAACCACGTATACTAGTTAAAAATAGAAAAATTACCTGAGTGATTGCATGAGTGCAAGGATACTGCCTGAGTGATTGTAGGACTACTTGTATAGTGTCTGAATGATTGCATGAATGCATGGGTAATGCCTGGATGATTTTGTGAGTGCATTGGTACTGCTTGAGCGATAGATGGAGTGCATGGATAGTGCCTGGATGATTTGAAGAGTGCAAGGATAGTGCCTGGGTCATTGCATGAGTGCACGGGTAATGACTGGGCGATTGCATGAGTCCATGAGTACTGCCTGGGTGATTGGAGGACTGAAAGGGTAGGGCCTGGGTTATTCAATGAGTGCATAGGTAGTGCCTTGGTGATTATAAGAGTGCTTAAGTACTACCTGGGTGATTGCATGAGTGCTGGGGTAATGTCTGGGTGATTGGAGGAGTGCAAGGGTACTGCCTGAATGATTTCAGGAGTGCATGAGTAATGTTTGGGTGATTGCATGTGTGCAGGAGTAATGTCTGAGTGATTGCAGGAGTGAATGGATACTGCCTGGGTGATTGGAGGAGTGCTTAGATAATGCTTTGGTGATTGCATGACTGCAGGGGTAATGTCTGGGGAATTAGAGGAATGCATAGGTAATGCCTGGGTGATTGCATGAGTGTAAGGGTAATGTCTAGGTGATTGTATTAGTGCAAGGGTAATGTCTTGGTGATTGCAAGAGTGCTTGAGTAATGTTTGAGTGAGTGCATAAGTGCAGGGGTAATGTCTGGGTGGTTGCATGAGTGTAATGGTAGTGCCTAGGTGATTGTAGGAGTACATAAGTAGTGTCTGGGTGATTTTATAAGTGCAGTAGTACTGGCTGAGTGATTGGATGAGTGCATAGATACTGCCTGAGTGATTGAAGGAGTGCATGAGTAATGTCTGGGTGATTGCATGGATAGTGCCTGGACAATTTCAAGAGTGCAAGGGTTGTGCCTGAGTTATTGCACAAGTGCACAGGTAATGGCTGGGTGATTGCATGAGTGCATAAGTAGTGCCTGGGTGATTGGAGGACTGGAAGGGTAGTGCCTGGTTATTCCATGAGTGCATAGGTAGTGCCTGGGTGATTGGAGGAGTACATGAGTAGTATGTGGATGATTGCATGAGTGCTGGGGTAATGTCTGAGTGATTGGAAGAGTGCAAGGGTACTGCCTAATGATTCAAGGAGTGTATGGTAATGTCTGGGTGATTGCATGTGTGCAGGGGAAAAGTCTGGGTGTTTGGAGAAGTGCATGGACACTGCCTGGGTGATTGGAGGAGTGCATAGCTAATGTATGGGTGATTGCATGACTGCAGAGGTAATGTCTGGGTGATTGGAGTAGTGTATTGATAGTGCTTAGGTGAATGGAGGAGTGCAAGAGTACAGCCTGGGTATTGTATGACTGCATAGGTAGTGCCTGAGTGATTGCATGAGTACAAGAGTAGTGCCTTGGTTGATTGGAGGAGTGGAAGGGTACTGCCTGATTGATTATATAAGTGCAGGAATAGTGCCTGAATGATTGAAGGAGTGCATGTGTAATGCCTAGGTGATTGCATGAGTTGAAAGGTAATGTCTGGGTGATTGGAGGAGTGCTTGAGTAATGTTTGGGTGATTGCGTGAGTGCAAGGGTAATGTTTGGGTGGTTGCATGAGTGTAGTGGAAGTGCCTAGGTGATTGGAGGAGTGCATAAGTTATGTTTGGGTGATTTTATAAGTGCATGAGTACTGGCTGGGTGATTGGAGGAGTACAGTGGTAGTGCCTGGGTGATTGGAGGAGTGCCAGGGTAGTGCTTGTGTGATTATATAAGTGTATGGGTAGTGGCTGGGTGATTGAAGGAGTGATGGATAATGCATGGGTAATTGCATGAGTGCAGAGATGATGTGTGGGTGATTGCACAAATGCATAGGTACTGCCTGAGTGTTTGAAGAAGTGCATGAGTAATCCTTGTTGATTGTATCTGTGGAGGGGTAAAATCTGGGTGTTTGGAGGAGTGCATGAATACTGCCTGCATGATTGAAGGAGTGCAAGGGTAGTGCCTTGGTGATTGGATGAGTACATAGTTATTGCACGGGTGATTATATTAGTGCAGGGGTAATGTCTGGGTGATATTATAAGTGTATAGGTACTGGCTAGGTGATTGGAGAAATGCATGGATATTGCCTGGGTGATTGGAGGAGTGTGGTAATAGTGCCTGGCTGTATACATGAGTGCATGGCTAGTGTTTAAAGGATTGCATGAGTGCAATAAAAGCAGCTGTAAACATTATTTCACATTATCATGCTTATTACATTATTTCATCTTACCTTTTTTTACTAATGTAGATAAAAAATTCAGTGGAACTATTTTACAGTAGTTTTGTTGTAATCTGAATTTAAAATCTTTTCAAACTTCACCATTACCTTCTGTAAAAAAGAAGAAAAACTGTTATTGAATATAATATTATAGTTTTAAGATCACAACACAATTTTAGAATTACATAGCATTTTCAATTTCCCTTTTTTGCTGTTCTGAGATTCTACAGAATTTCACCATACACAGTGATTTCAATGTAGATCATACAACAGCTGGGGAAGAAAACAAACAATGAGATTGAAAAAACAAAACAAATCAGCAATGAGCATTATTTAGAACAAGTATAACTATCTGGGCACCTATCTACAGTTTCTAAATTACATTCTTCAACCACATTAAGTCTTTTATTTCTGTCAACTACATTTTGTAAAATATACACTCTCATTTACATTGTGAATAAAATAAAGATCAAATATATAAATACTTCTTTCAAACACAATTTTCCAAATGCAATATCAATTAGCACAAACAATAATCCAAACACTAATTGTTCACATTATCCCAATAGGCCGAATGATGTTTCCAAATCCATTTGCATTTAGAATATCCAAAATAAACTTGTTAATTCGTGTTCACATCTTCCCAATAGGCCGAATGATGTTTTCAAAACTTTGGCATCAAAATATGAGATATGAATTTGGTAATTCATAAGGCAGCCTACATTTGAATTCCAAATGAGCATCATTACAGTGTGTCCATCCTTTATTGCACTTTAAATACACAGTAAAGTGTCCAGATGCTGTAGTAGGTCCATCATGGAAAATAATAGCCACTGCTTTAAAAGTTCTTCCTGAAATTGATACTTGACTAGCCACAAAATTTTGAATTTTGGTTTCCAATTTTGTTCCATTTGCTCTGCAACGTTGTAGCATTAAAATGACATATTTTCCATATCTTTCTATATGTAATGTAATGTAATGTAAGGGCTATTTATTTATAGAGCGCACTGCAACTCCGTTGCGACAGATGACAACATTTCTGATTTACAATGAGAACATTTCATATCTTGATTAGCTGTTTTTACTAATTTGTTAAAAGACACTGATTTGCAATCTGGTATCGTCAAGTATATGAATCGTTCAGTGTCTATTTCAGTAGTAGAAGAAAATAAACACTCTTCACATTTATGATCCCATCTGTAACTTAGTCCAAATAAATTTTCAATTTCTATTGCTTCATCTTCCAATACTCCAAGCATAAACATAAGAAATTCTTGTGCATCCTGTTGTATATTCAATGTAAATTGCAATGAAGCAGTATATGTATCCAAAAGATACCGAATGACAGAAGCAGTATGGATTTTAGTTCTATCAGTTACCAACTTTTGAAAATATAATGCAATAAATAACAGAATCTTTTTTCTTGATTTTCCATAATTTCATGATGAAGATCCTCTGGAAAAAAGACAGCATTTACAATTAGATCAGCATAGCAGTTGATACCTGAACTTTTTTCTAACTGGTAGCCTACAATATCATCAAGTGTCCATTTTCATTTTCTTTGCAATTTCATTATTCTCTTGAATTGTTTTCTTTTTTTGAATCTCAGTAGAATATTTCTCATATTTTCGTTTTGGACACACTACATGTTTCTCATACACAGGATATTCACCTAAGTTAGAAGCATAAAGTCTTCTTAACCAATTGTGCTCTTTTACACAATTTACATCACCGCTAATCTTTTTCTCATCAAAATCAATCAAATACAAACCAGATAATGTTTTTACTCGAGACAATGCAACGCATGCCATACCGTCTTTAAACACTGTACTTCCAATATTTACCAAAGCACTGTTTACACTTAAACCTTGAGATTTATGAATGGTTACTGCATATGCTAAAGAAAGAGGAAACTGTTTTCTATGAACATACAAGTCTTTTACAAGCAAAAAACGAACAGCACAATGTCCAATCTGTTTTACGTCTTCAATCTGATCAAATTTAATCTTCAAAAATTCAATTCCATCTCTGTTCTGACAATTTACAAAATCAACAACTTTACCCATTGCTCCATTTACTAAACCTTCTTCTACATTTAAATTACGCCTTAAAATTACCCAACAGTTTACACATACATATAAAGTATTTTCTAGACCTGCAGTCTTAGACACCAACTTTTCCAAAGAATCTAATTTTGACTGTAATTTCTCTGAGAGAAGAATAGTAACTCCTTCATGTTCCATTTTATCAATAGCTTCCATTTTCACTATTGGTTGTCTTTCCAATTTCAAACGTTCTTGATTGAATGTAGAACACATTTGCAGTGTTGGCATTAGGCAAACTATAGACTTCTGTTCACCAATTTTCTTGTATACTATTTCAGGTGCTATGTTTTCGTTTGCAAACAACTTAATTAAAAGACGACTTTGCAAAGCTTCTTTGCCATGTTTTGTCAAAACACCAATTCGTATATCTTGAAGAATGTTTCCATAATGTTCATCACTTGCTTGTGGCATATTCTTAATAAGTTCTTTATATTCAAAATGAGACCAAATGTTGACATTTCCAATACTTCCCAAAGATTTCCTAGTGTCTTCATGGAAAAGTGTTTTTAAAACAGGTTGCCCTTTCACAGGAGTAAGTTGTAGTAGGTCGCCAAATACAATTACATGTTTTCCTCCAAATGGAACATCATAATCTGTTTTTAAAATCTGTTGCATTCTTAAATGTACAAAGGCAAGCATTAAGTTTGAGACCATGCTCACCTCATCAATGATTGGAAGTTTCATTTTCATCAGTACTCTTGACACTTCATAACAAGCTTCTCCAGATAGCTGGTGATATTCCAATTTATTTTCATGTTCAACTAGTAGCATGAGTAATCGATGTAAAGTAATCCCTTTAATGTTGTGTGCTGCTAATCCAGTTGGAGCTGTTACAACACACAATAAATGGCATCCAGTAATTTTGTGTAGCTAACTGGTGAAAGCTTTAATTAAGAAACGTTTTCCTGTTCCAGCTTGACCACTGATGTACATTCGAATAGGTTTAAATGATGTGCATTGGCATTCTTTTTTCATGTAGCAAACCATGCTGTATCTGTAGTGTCACTTGCTCATATATTTCTTTTTGTTCAATATTTAGTTGTTCTTCCAACTTTCTCAAATCAATAATATCCTGTTGTGCTTGTTGCATTGTCGTTTCAACTTCATTCATGGCTATTGCTGCTTCATTTTCAATAATTGGTTGTCCTAGTGGATCTTGACTTAGTTGAGCAGAACTCTTACTATCTTGAAAACTGTCTCTAGCTATTTCAGCTGCAATTTTAGTTTCTTGCTCAATCGCTTCCTTTAACATTTGTAGGTAAGTAGCGGACATTGTGCATTGAATGTTATCTTTACATGCATTAAAAGAATCTTTATAGCAGTCAAAATCTCCAAGAAATTCCACTTTACAGCGCCAAGGCTTGAAGAGTTGCAGTAGTGCTAAATAGAAAGATTCCTCTTTTTCTGGAGTTTCACAACTGAGTTTTCTGTGGTTAATAAGATTTCCTTTGGCATGTTTTACCAAACATCTATCACATCCAATTACTGCATATTTTTCTTCATTTATATTTTCAGTAACATTTCTCTTAAAGCTGTAATGTTGCAGTACTTCATAGAGACATACAGTTTTCCAGATGTGAACTCCTTTTGGGATAGTACGTATCCAACATATTAGTTTTAACATATCTGTACTTTCTGGTTCATTCAATGCTAAGTATTCAATTTCTTGTAGAGATTTCAAAACTCTATTTCGTGTAGCCGCAAGACCTAGACTTACCCAAATGATTCCTCTTGACTTTGAATATAAACTCTCAGAGCTCAACCGATCCGAACATTCGTAGCATCCAATCTCTCGATGTGAAAGCATTTTCAAACTAAAGCTGTACAATTTGTTACTAAGACTCTTCTTCTGTGAAATTTCTTCCCACATTTCCTTTAACTCTGTCTTTTCAGATTTTGTTATATATGATGTAACGTAGTGAGCAACATCAATTGAATTATCTGCAACATACTGGATATCCATGTTTGCATTCCTCATTGTCAAAATCACTGCATTGTAGTCATTAATATATTTTGAATCTTCAGTTCTTCTTATGTTGTATGTATTCTTCGGAGATTTTCGTGTTATAGTATGTCTTACTGCTGACATAAAACTATTGACTCTTCCTTTTGAAATTACTGGACGTGGGAATCCAAAACGACATTTTGTATAAAATGTTCCCTTTGACTTGTATTTTTGCCGACAATATTTTCCACATTGATGACTTTGAAAACGTAAAACTTGTTCTCTTAAGCTCTCTTCTCCTCCTTTTTTTGGAATGGCACAGGTAACATACTCTTCGATAAAAGACAAAACAGTTTCATTAGAATCGGTTCCAAATTTAGGTGCATCCTTGATCCATAATAACATGTGTATATGAGGAGCACCTCTGGCTTGGTACTCCTTTCTCCAAAAGAAATCAGTAACTTCTCCAAGAGGTGGATTATTTTTATTGCAGATAAAAGACATCATAGCTTGAAACCTATGATTAAAATATCTGCACACATTCACTGGATCCAAAGAACACAATTCTCCAGCTGTCTTCAATTCAATCCAATATTCTTGACATTTGAATTTGCTTGTCAAAGAAATTCAAGTAAATCGTTCCAAGCATATTCAGCATAGCTAAGTGCACAGCTAAGGTAGGAGTACCTACGTTTCTTAACATACATTTAAGTTCGCCGTGACGACGATACCAATACTCATTAGTACCACGTTGACACGCCATCAAATTAATTAACTGAGATTCCAAATGATCGTCTCTTTGTTGAACTTTGTCCATAAATTCCTTTGCAGAAACATGTGTAAGATGTAACTCCTGTTTTTAATATGTGATTCACTGCATATGATAGTCCAGACAAGTCACTTTCAAATAGAAGATGAAATATATATGGAATGCACTGTCGAAATCTTGGATCTTCTGAGTACAATCTTGTCGTCCGTTATTCTGAAGCTGGAATCTGTACTGCTCATTCATCATATCGTCCACCTTCTCCAGTGGGGAACAGCTGTGGAAAACAACAAGCTTCTAAACTTTTTTCCCAGTTGGGAGTTCCCTTTGCTTTCTTCATTTGAAATAATTCTATAGTGTTTCCAGTCACTTCTTTTGAATGTAGAGGATGTATACTGTAATGTTCATAAATCTCTTCACTCCTGGAGTTGTCCACTTTTTGTATTTGGCCAATTGAAATTTCTGTATCTTCTTCTAAACTCATTTCCTGTTCTTCCACATTTACAGTTTTATATAAAATATTGTTCTGTACAAGATATAATGTAGCCTTTTGAAGTTTGGTGATATCTACTAACTCTTGCCATATTTTCCGACTCTTTGTTGGTACACCATTAACTAGAATAACTACAGGCTCACTTTCCTCTCTCTCTATACCAACAGTTTCAATATTTTTCTTAAAATCTAAAGGTAAGTACACAACTCTTCCTTTCAGACCTCTTAGTAAATCTGTTGGAGGCAGCTTACCTGTTTTAGGCTCCATACGAACAATAGCCTGAAACGGGTGCACAGATTGAATAAGAATGGACTCATATGTATTTAAATCTGCCAGTTCCGGAGGAATAGCTACCAACTCAAAGTTGTTATGTACTGCTCTTGCTGGCATTTTGTTCTCTTCTAATTTGTTGTAACAATATTTACAAATACGTTGATCAGTACCCAACTCAAAACGACCTTCCACCAACAAATAAGCACCAAATTGCTCCCACTTATCATTATTTTCCTTTTCACTTTTTAAATACACATTATCATTCCTAGTTTGACTTCTATAGTGAGTACGTCGACAACACATACAAACATAGTTTGGTTTTTCACATGAAAGCATCTTAAACTTTGTAATTTCTTCTGCAAACTTCTCAGTACTAATATCTTCCAGCTGTTCTTCAACACCTACTCTTATCAAGATCTCACTTCTTCGCTTGTAAACTAAAGAAGCGAAACTGTATATCATCACAAACTTTTTTTACATCCGATACTGAACCATGCAAAAGAGCTGTGTTCATTTCACTTAAACATCATGCTGGACTTTTTACAGAGTACAATCTCCTTACTAACTTTCACTTTTCTGAGTGATGTACTGCTAACATTCTTAAATGATGAAAAGTACTTCGACACACTTTTCTAGAAAGACAAGCCAGAGAATGACTCTGCAACTTAGTATATTTTCTCACTTTACAAGGATCTAGTCCTTGCAACATCTTAATCTTCTGTTTAACACTTTTTTTGGCATATTCTCATAAGAAAATTAGTAATATAGCGATGGATTCCTGTTGAATACTATAAATACTACTACAATCCCACTTATACACTGGAGCTTGAGTACGTCTCCCTTCAATTTCTTCAGCTATTACTTCTTCTACATTTCTAGAAACCATCTTTTCTTTTTCAATTGGACAACCATCTTTAAACTCAAAACAACAACCACTGGTATCAACTGCATGAACTAATGAATTTTATTGAAAATAGCTTTCTTCATTAAAGAAAGGCTCAGTACTAGAAGTGTGCTTCCATTCACCAGTAAAAGTTTTGCAAAAGCTACTTCTATTAACCAGTCTTTTTCTTTTGCTTTTCTCCTTCATAACGTGCATTGTTTTATTCAATGTTCTCATTCTCTTCAATACCAATATAAATAATTTCCGTTTCAATTAAAAAGCAGTATCTACTACACTTTCAATCTGTTGCTTCTTCTTATATGCTGCAGATCTTTTTTTATACTTTTTACAATCTTGTAATAAATTTTGAATTACTCTGTTATGAAACATACGTACACGTATGTCCTTAAATTGTTTTTGTCTTTTTATCACATGTGCTTCTTTTCCATTATGTTTCTTTACTTGCTTCTCCTTTGTTCGAAAAATTTCTTTCAGCCTTTGGTTCGTATATTCATCGTTCAATCTCTCCACAACTTTTTTAATAAAATGTTTAGTTCTCTTACCAGAAGCCACTTTATCCTCAGCATCCTTTTGGTGTTTTTCTACTCCACTCGTTTTAGTTGTCATTAAGTACTTCTGTTTCCTTTGTTCTCTTCTCTTTTCATGTTTTCTTGCCATCTTTTATTTCTAATCCAAATAAAATATCTTCCTTAAAAACAAATAATAGTTTAATTATTTTAGTACATTAATTAAAATTTCAAAATGAATAACATTTCAATTTTGAAAATAACTAAGTGCAAAATTACAATTAAGTCTCTATTGCATTTATAATTCATAAGAAGAGAAAAGTATAAAAATGAACAAAACATCTGCAAAAACACAAGAATAGGTGGTCACACAGCCAAAAGGAGAAAGGAAACAAAATACAAAGGTTTATAAACAGCAAAATGAAATACTCAAACAAACACATCTACTGAAAAATGTAAGAAATGCAGAAAAAAGCAACAGATGTACAGAAAGAGGCCCGACAGGTGCAGAAAGAGGCAAGAGAAGTGCAGAAAGAGGGAACAGGGATATAGAAAGAGGGAAGAGAGGTGCAGAAACAGAGAAGAGGGCTGCAGAAACAAACAAGATGGGTGCAAAGGAGACAAGAGGGGTGCAGAAAGAAGCAAGTGAAGTGCAGAAAGAAGTAAGAGAAATGCAGAAAGAAGCAACAAACATGCACAATGAGACAACAGTGGTGCAAAAAGAGGCAACAGAGGTGCAGAAAGAAGCAAGAGAGGTGCAGCAAGAAGCAAGAGTAGTACAGAAGAAAGCAGAAAAGGTGCAGAAAGAGGCAAGAAAAGTACAGAAAAATGCAAGAGAGTTGCAGAAACAGGCAAAAGAGGTGCAGTTAGAGAGAACAGGGGTGCAGAAAGAAGCAAGAGAGGTGCAGAAAAAGTATAAAAGGATGCAGAAAGAGGCAAGACAAGTGCAGAAAGAAACAATAGAAATGGAAAAAGAGGCAAGAGAACTGCAGAAAGAGGCAAGAGAATTCCAGAAACAGGCAACTGTGGTACACAAAGAAACATGAGGGGTGCAGAAAGAGATAAGAGAAATACAGAAAGAGGGTAGAGGGATGTAGAAAGAGCCAAGAGGAGTGCAGAAAGAAACAAAAGAGATGCAGAAAGAGGCAACAGAGGTGCAGAAAGAGGGAAGAGGGGTGCAGAAAGAGGCAAGAGGGGTGCAGAAAGAAGCAAGAGAGGGGCAGAAAGAGGCACTTTTGGGCTGCAGCTTCACTATTCAACAACTACTCAGAGTGTTGGGCCTACCAAATACAAAGCAGCAAGTTTTTCAATATGTCTGTTAAAAGACTCACATATTCCAGAAAGCATGCACGCATGTGTCTGTACCTTTAAAAGTGCCATCATATATCAAAGAAACATGCAAATAGATTGCTAGTGGGCAGTGCTTGAGAAAATAGATGACTAGATAGGTAGTGCCTGAGGGAATAGTTCACTGCAACACTACTGCCTGGGTGATTGCATGACAGCAGCAGTACTAAATGGGTGATTAGATCAGTGCAGGAGAAATACCTTAAACAAACCATGTGTGCAAGGCTAACATATGGTTGAAGACATGAGTGTATGAGTATTACTTGAAAGAATAAAAATCTGCATGAGTACTGCCTGAGTGATTCCTATGACAGCAGTGGTAGCAACTAGATGAGTGTATGACTGTATAGAAAGCACCTGAGAGAAAATAAAACTGTAACGGTAATGCTAGAGACATTCTATTAGTGCATCAGTAGTACCATATTGAATTGATGAGAGCATCAGTACTGCCTGACTGAATCTTTGAGTGGGATAGTAGTGCCTGCATGATTGCACAAATCTATGGTAAATATCTGAAGGATTACATAACATGTATGTATCTGTGCCTTTTCCTACTGCCATCATATGTAAAGGAAACATACAGATACATGTGTACCAGAGTTTTACACCTCTACCATCTCTTCAACATAACACATGAGAGAATGAATGAGCACGCAGACACATACCTCAGTCATAAGACTAAAATTCCCTTAAACTTGACGGACTACACTTCTCATTTTAAAGAGACACTTAACATTCTACAGCATACTTGAAGTGTACATCTCAATAGAACAATACAAGCAAACCTAATCACTAATCCCTCTACCAACATATTTTAAACCTCACTTTTGGGCTGCACCTTCACTATTCACTAACTACTCAGAGTCTTGGGCCTAAGCAAATACATAGCAGCAACCTTTTCAATCTATCTGTTAAAAGTCATCACAATATTCCAGAAAGCATGCATGCATGTGTCTGTACCTTTTAAAAGTGGCATCATATATCAAAGAAACATACAAACAGATGGGTAGTGCGTAGTGCCTGAGAGAATGGATGACTAGATGAGTAGCACCTGAGTAAATAGTTCAGTGCAACAGCACTGCCTGGGTGATTGCATGAGAATAGCAGTACCGAATGGGTGATTAGTTCAGTGCAGGGAAAATACCTTAGAAAACCATGAGTGCAAGGCTAACGCATGGTTGAAAAAAAGAGTGTATGAGTAGTGCTTGAAAGAATAAAAACATGCATAGGTACTGCCTGAGTGATTGTATCAGTACAGTGGTAGTAACTGGATGATTGTATGAGTGTATGGGAAGTACCTGAGAGAAAATATGAGTGTAAGGGTAATGCTTGGGCTATTCTATGAGTGCATCAGTAGTACCTGACTGAGTAGATGAGAGCATGGGTAGTGCCTGACTGAATCTTTGAGTAGGATAGTAGTGTCTTGGTGATTGCACGAATCTATGGTTAATGTCTGAGGGATTACATAGCATGCATGTGTTTGTGCCGTTTCCTAGTGGCATCATATATAAAGTAAACATACAGATACATGTATAGCAGGGTTTTTTACCTCTACCATCTGTTTAGGCATAACACGTGAGAGAATATATGTGCATGCAGATACATACCTCAGTCATAAGACTAAAAAGTCCCTTAAACTTGACAACATGCACTTCCCATTTTAAAGAGACACCTAAAATTATGCGGCATACTTAAAGTGTACATCTCCACAGACCAATATGATCTAACCTAATCACTAATCCTTTTACCAACAAGTCTTAAACCTCACTTTTGGGCTGCAGCTCCACTATTCAGCAACTACTCAGAGTGTTGGGCCTAGCCAAATACAAACCAGCAACTTTTTAAATCTGTCTGTTAAAAGTCTCACCATATTCCATAGAGCATGCATGCATGTGTCTGTACCTTTTAAAAGTGCCATCATATATGACAGAAACATACAAATCAGATAAGTAGTGGGTAGTGCCTAACGAGAATGGATGACTGGATGGGTAGTACCTGAGTGAAAAGTTCACTGCAAAAGTACTGCCTGGGTGATTGCATGAGAGCAGCAGTACTGAATGGGTGATTAGAACAGTGTAGCAAAAATACCTTAGACAAACCATGAGTGCAAGACTAATGCATGCTTGAAGACAAGAGTGTATGAGTAGTGCTTGAAAGAATAAAAACATGCATAGGTACTGCCTGAGTGTAGTTCCTATAATACCCATGCAGGACCTGCGCGTTTGGATAACATAAACTGTGGGCTTGGTGGCAGACTGGCTCTGTGCACCCCCACCGCGCATGTTAGCCGGATTTGCATTAGCTAGCTCACAGTGCCACTAGAATCTCCTCTTATCGGGGAGAGATTAGTTTCTGGCAACCTTAGATCATGACAACCCTGATCCCTCAGAATCGTGGAAACAATGTACTACTTTTCGCTCAGTCACTCGTGCTTACTTATTCGGTTGGTCTCAGAGAGTTACACAGAATAAACAGTCTGGGCGTTTGAATAAGTATTTATTGAACAGTTGTTATTCTAGTGTAAAATATATGTGCTGCAGCAACCAGCAGACAATAGCAGAGATATATTATCAGCAATACGATAAAAGTGAAGGGATAGAACAGTTCTACCATTTTGCAACAATCATGAATACATACATGAATATAAAAGCATTATGAAAGTGCGCGTACTCCTACGATGCCTAACTAGATGTACCTGAGTGTACCTAGCATATGTGTAGGTCTAAAAGCCTAAGAGCCAAGAATCCTTCTAGGATTTAGTTGAACCCCCATACCTGAATAGAGAGAGTGTGGGATCCCGTCCTGGTCTCGAGTTGGACACCCCACAAGGGCTGTGTTAGACCACTGTCAACTGGAGCGACTGCATGCAGGAGCCTCAGCGTCTCTGGTCAGTGTGTCAGCATGGAAGTCTCGGTTCCCTCTATCTTACCGTGGCAAGATGTGCTGTATTTATACCCTAAAGTATCTCGTCCCTCAGTATGGTTTGTCTTGGTCTTTGTTAGACATGAGGAAGACGTCAAGGGTGAACTTTGTACATACATATTATGCGGGAGATGTAGCTGGTGAATGCTCATGCATAATTTATGAGTACATTGTAGGCCTGTGTTCGGGAAAAACCCTGCAGTGTTCTAACCACAGACTAGATAACGTTCAACCCTCAGAGCTCGTTGTGTACTGTAGGGAACTAATGTAGGTGAAAGATCATGCCTATATTAGGGCATAGAAGATCATGACTATAATAGGGCATAGATGATTATGACCAAAATAGGGCATATACGATTATAACCATAATAGGGCATATGCGAATATGACCATATACAGCATATATGAACGCGTCTATATTAGGGCCTCTATATGAAACATAACACCCACTCCACTTTCGAATTGGATGACAATGACCATACTTAAAACATGGTCTTAAAAAGACATTAAAAAATGATAAAAAATGTTAAAAGTCAGCTATTCTTTTGTTGCCACTTGAAAAAGTCAATTCTGTCTCCCTTATAAAAGGTGCACTACTGCAAGCAGAAGAAGGCCACTCTTTCTCAAGTGAAAGTGTCAATTTAGGAAGTGTTCCAAATTTAGTTCGTTTATTTATGAAACGAAGTGGAGAAGCCGAATTCTTTCCCAGGACGCGATGAGCCAATTCCAGATTAAGTGTCCTGGCTGGGAGATACAGCATTATCGGTGTTAGCTACTGCAGACGACAAATCCAACGCCTCACAGAGAACGTCAATCGCACATAGATGGAATTCAGCACTGCCAACAGTCGGTGCTGCGGCAGCTTGTGCGGCAGCTGTTACCTCAGTGCCTGTGGAGGAACCACCTAACCCAGCAGGAGCAAACGGCACCTGTGGATTCTCAAGGAATGCATTCATCAGTATTGGAAGACGCTGGGGACAATGCAGAGCATGGGCCTTTAGGGGGTCCAGCATAGCATCCATGTCCGGAGGCGTATCTGATGGAAACGTTAGACAGAGATCCAACTTGCATTCTTCTCCACAAAACAGGCATCGAAGAACAGGTAAGATGCAGTCCACCCAGACTGGTCTAAACGATAGAAACCAAGAGGCGTTCAGTTCTCTTAGGCAAGGTATACCCAGAAGCTGCACCATGCGTTCACGGTATTTCCGCTCCATGAGTATGTTCACCATTTCCTCGGAAACTGGGCCGTCCATTGCGTAGCAGTAAGATTACAATCAGGACTCCTGCAATTAGGACCAGGATAAGCGGGAGACCTCCAAACACGCTTCCCAATACGGAGTGTATAAAATTTGGGATTACTCCGAGGACTGTCTGAAAGGTGCTTAATAGTCCTGACCCTATGGTCTTAAATAGGTGTACAATACAGCTCGTATAAGACATGTTAAAGATATGACCCACCATTTCTACGAAATGAAAGGGGCAGTTTGTACGTATAAGCACCTGTATCTCAGTCGAGGTCCTTGCAACTTGAAGTTCAAAGGTTTCTCGAGCGGAGGTTAAGAGCACGGGTTGCTGTAAAAGCATGGCTTTCAGTCTGCTCAAAGTATCAAATTGTATGAAGGAAACATTCAATGAAGGCCATAACGGCGCCTCCCTGACTGTGTTCAGTGGCGGAAACAATACTTGGATACAGCAAGTAACCCTGGAGTTAACAGTGACCAGATAGGCGACGCCCGGAAGCATCCCACAGCAACCTTGATCGTTTAGCATCAAGTAACTCCCATTCGAGAGCAGCTGGAAAACCGGCGTGATCATGGCCGCTGGGGTCCCTGACATGTGACAAGATAGATTCGCTACCGAACCACTACATGCTCCGTGCAGAGAAATATCCTGACACATGAGAGAACCGCTTAAAGCGTTCTTGCAGTTAGTACCACTCAGATACACTTCTCGATCCCCATTCTGGCATCGATATCTATATGGTAACTCCCAAGTTTCCTTAATGTAACCCTTACCCATTTTTTCATATTTGCTTACCTGCCTTTGCTCAAGGCAATATTGAAACTGAAACGCAGTGACCAGCAGAGTGATTTGGCCATGAATTAGCCATTCAGTTGATGGTAATTCGGCTACAGTGAAAGGTAACCTTTCCAGTTTCTCAATACGCAGCATTGTATATTTGGCTCCCCTTTGTGCCATTTCTGTCTGTTTATCAGTTAGATTGTATTCTGAAAACAGAGACGTGGTGTTTATAAAACGCCAGGGCACATAGCCTGCACGCAAAGATTGCAGCGTCCAGCTTAATATCACAATAGAACGTAACTGTGATTATCCGTGTTGTTACAAGGCCAGATCTTGTTCTAATATGTCAATTGCCGAAGATACAATGTTGCCTAAGGAGTAAATCCTGGAAGTCAAACTTGTTAACCCATTATCCACTACAGCTAATGCCTTCTCTAGGTTAATACGGTCTATTTCCCGTATTCTTTCTGCAGCCTCTTGTTGGGATATTTTCCAGTTTTCATTATAATAGGCATAAATGCCAGCATATATGAAACTTGTCTGACGTGTTTTCCTTGAGCCTGACAAGAAATCCCTAAGGTCTACATCAGGTGTGAGTAAGGTAAAGTGATGTTTTACTTCTGTGAGTGTTGAGGTCTCTAGCCAATCAAGGCACAACTTCCCAACACTATAGGATGTCACTACCCCTGGGTGTTGTCTTTGTACATAGCGTGCATCTGGCCTACTGATAGGAAACCCCTCGGCTATACCTAGGAATCTCTGTTGACATGTGTTCGTGTCAACGGGCCAAATCAGCCATTCTGTCCAATTAGGATCTGACCTGTTGTACTGGAGAATGTCATCTAATCCTACTCCCTGTGTAGTTGAATTCTGCCCCCCACTCATCTGTGATGGTGCTGGAAACCCAGGTGTGTTCATTTCCTTGTTCTTGGCTAGTCCAAGACAGGATGTCTGTTGCAAAATGTCATTTAGAAATATCATCTGCTGTGGAATGAGGCATGCTCTAAAAAGCGCTTCTGTTCCCTGGACCTGCCAGTCCCTAGAACCCCAGATTGATTTTAAATCTATAGTGTCCTTCCATAGGTCGAAACCCTGTGTAGACAACTGGGCCATAAAGGAAGCAGAGTAAATCTGTTTGGTGTTAGTTAACATAATTTTCTGTGCTGATGTTTTTGCCACTTTGTAATAAAATGACTTCGGGTCAGATGTATTAAACCCTGAAAAGTATGTGAATTTCTGTGCAAAAGTTTGCGAACTACCTTTCGGAGGTGTTGGGCAGTGTTCCCACTGGTGGTATTCAAATACATTTCTAGGAGTGGAGAGGTGTGGTGCAGCGGCCAGGGCAGCTGACTTCGGAGCACAGGGTTCACGGTTCGATCCCCGGCTCCGGCAGCAGCTCAGCTCAGCACCATGTGACTCTGGGCAATAGCTCACTTAATTTCCACTACGGCCCCCAGCGCCTTGAGACCCGTAAGGGTGAGTAGCTGCGCTATATAAAAACGGACTTAGGTGTTAAGGATTTGTGCAAGAAATGATGACCATAATGTTGGTAACAGTACAATGTATCATAGTCTGACGTACCTTCTAACATTTCATTGTTCGGAAATGCTGCAGTTTCTTCTAAATCAGACATCATATTATTCACAGTTTCAGTGTCCCAACTATCAGATAATGTACTGGCGGTAATAATATCACTTAAAGAAATTTTAAATACATGTTTAAGCTTTAAAAGTTCAGTCGGGCCGAATATATCAAAATCAATCTTGTCCCATACTATACCAAAGGAACTGCTGTGATGTTCACTGAAGACAAGTCTCTTGGTTCACGATGTGAAGACTGGTGTGGTTTTAAAATCAAATTGACTCTTTGGGCTGTAGAGCTCTGCTGGAGATATCGTCCATTAATAAGCATACTAAAAGTTATAATTAAACCTAGCCAGAAAAGAAAAAATTGAATCCCAGTGATATAGCATAGTTCTATCCAAGGTGACACCAGGTAAGTCTTTCTAAAAAAGTTCAAAAAGTCAATGAGTTTCTTTTTGTGTGATTTTTTGACTGGCGTAGTTTCCGGCTCGCTTGGATCCAGTGAAAACGTATCACAGTTAATGAAATAGCCAGAAGCAGTTCGATTAATTGTTGGAATTGCATCGGGATTTGTTGAAATCGGATTTTGCTCTTGACGAGGGATGTTGACTCAGACGTCTGTAGTCGGTCTTATTGCAACTTGGTTGTAAAGTTGATTTTCTTCTTGTTGAAGTGGAACGAGTTCCATAGCATTGTTGCTTAGTCCTTCATTCCGTACAGGTGGCTCTTCAAACGTGATGAGTCTTTCTGTTTGAACTTCTTGGATTGTAGCGAGAGGAGGGCGTCTGCTACTGTGGAGTCCACGAGGCCTACTGTTTAGTATCGGCCACATAGTGTGGTTTGATTAAGTCGATTGAGACAAATCTTTTCTCCTTTTTCCCGGAAAGAGGCGGCAGAAGTACAGTTCTTGTGCCTTGGATTGCTAGGACCGGTACAGCTGTTCTGTAGGATGGTCCGAATTCTTTCTTGTCTGCAATCTTTTCTCTGACCAGGTCCCCAACTTTTGGGATCCAGACAGGTCTTGCCATTACTGCCTTGACTTCCTCAGTGGCGGTCTGTTTTAAGTGGACGTTGCTTTGTTGTGTCCTGAATTCATTTAGATCCTGTAAAACAGCCAAACGATCATGGATATCAAATGGTTTTTCATCCGCCACTGTGCCTCCACAATCAAGATCAGGTACCCACATTCTTGTTCCAAATAGGACCTCGTAAGGAGTGACACCCCCTAGAGAGCTTCTTGGCTGATTGTTTATTGCTTTTTGGACCCCATAAAGGTGATCGACCCATCTACCGCCCTTGCCTAATACCCTAGCTGTTAAAGATTGCTTTAAGTCCCGGTTTTTCCTCTCCACAACTGAATTTCCCTGAGGATGGTACGGAGAGGAGTATCACAATGCTACTCCCATTCCTTCCATGGCCTGTTTGTAAGCCCGAGAGCTAAACACCGGGCCACGGTCAGAATGTAACGTGCCAACTGCGTATGTGCCGATAAAGACTCGCAAATCTTTTATAACAGTTCGAGCGTCAGCCGAGCGCTGAGGCCAAACCCATAAGAATCTAGAGCAGGAATCCACTGCAACCATGATATATTTCTTGGCCCCATCTGATTGTAGGGTTCCGCAGTGGTCCAAATATACACATGCGAGAGGTTTGTCTGATTTTAGTAATGGTGTCTGCGCTGGGCGTGTTACGGTGGAGCCCTTCATCTGCTGGCAGATGTCGCACTTTAAGACATAGTCTTTGGTCTGCTTTGTTAACCCTGGCCACCAGTAGCGCTGTTTCAGTAAAGAAATATGTGCTGTGACGCCTGTATGCGCAGAACCCAAACCCTCGTGTGCTGCTAGAATTAAGCCTTGACTACGATCCATATTTGGTATTATTCTATCCCCCACTCCAGGAATCTGAGCATGTGGAATGTTTTGTGCATCTAACTTGTAGGAGTACTTGAGTGGAAATGTTTTAGGTACTGCTGTGCTGCCTTTGCGTGAAGCATTGACAGCTACCAAAATCTCGCCGTCTATTCTCGTTTTTGAACGAATGATTGCAGCTACAGACGCTGTGCATACAGCCCCCTTTGCAGCTTCATCAGCCAATGAATTCCCTTCAACGTGAAAGCCATCACGCTGATGACTCAGTGTATGTATCACGTGGGCCCTTGGCAGTTCGTTTCTCAACTCCACTACCTGTTCCCATAGCATTTTATACTTAATTGTGCCACCTTTCGCGTCTTTAAACCCGTTTTGTTCCCAATGATGTAAATATTCATTGTACGACTGTACACAGTAAAAGGAATCACACACAATTAGTGTGGGGAATTCGTGTTCCGTATTTACCAGTGCCAGTATTAGTGCTTTTAATTCTGCTAACTGAGCCGTGCAGTCTCCTAGAGATTGCGTTTTAGTGCAACTTGCATGCGACCTTTAACGATTGCACACGCCACGCTGTAAGCTTGCTTACTCCGTATGGTTGGTTGGGTAGATCCGTCAGTGTAAATAATGTATTTATACTGATCTAGAGGCAAAATCTCATTTGGGAGAGGATATTCTTGTTGATATTGCAGAAATTACCAACAAATGAGAGGGGCCCCTTTAACACCAAAGGAGTAGGGCACCTAATAGACCGTGGTCAAAAACAACCCCTTTGGATCTACTTGATACAATAGAGCAAAACCACACACCACATCCAAGATATCACCAGAACATGACACCACCACCATCAAAAGGCCAATTGTATATAAAGTTTAAAAATATTTTATTAAACATTTACAAGCAATAATCAGACGCAGAAAATCATCGTTATACAATATTAAAAATAGGTAAACATATACACAATTAAAAACACATAATTAATCATAGGGAGAACACACAAGAAAATTACTTTCTAGTCATCAAAAAGACATATAATTTTGATCCAGATCATTTGTTCAACACATATAATTGTTGTGCGTTAGGTTATAAATAAGAACAAGTCACAAATGTCACCACAATCTAAAATATGTCTTTGTAAAATTTGCGTCAACGCGTTTCGGTGGATGTCACTGTTCTTAAAAACCACCTTCCTCAGGACAAGCAATAAAAAACATTATGTTACAGAATACTTGTAATCATGGCGGCCATCTTTGTCTATTTAATCTCATGTGCTTAAGGAGCGATCTCCAACTAAAGACGCTCCCTATTGATTTAACTACATCATGGCGACTAGCTCTAAATTTACTAATTATCGTACCTATGAGAGACCATGCTTCCAGAATAGTCAGTCTCACTAACATTTTAAACAGTCTATGGTATTGATTATTACATCAATTCCAGACCGCTCACTAAAGATTCATTTCCTAACCAGGTAATTTTTAAAATTTATATACAATTGGCATTTTGATGGTGGTGGTGATATCTTGGATGTGGTGTGTGGTTTTGCTCTATTGTATCAAGTAGATCCAAAGGGGGTTGTTTTTGACCACGATATTGCAGAAATGCTTGTCTTTTTAAACTTGGATCAAATCTGTATTCAACATCTGTTGCAGTAAGAGAATTAGCCCATTGTATCCATCTGGGATGTAAGGCTTTCGCATTTGGAATGCTAGCCTCAAGCTGAGTTATTTTCTCAGCTATCCAGAATGGTATTTGTTCGCGTTTTGCGGGCATTTTGCCCATTACCGCGTGTAATGTTTGAGGAGTAATTTTAGTTGCTGTACCCTAGAATTGGGTCCCGTTTGTTGCAACTGTTGTTGGTTGAACTGTGAGTCCTCATGACGAGTTGCGTCAAGTTTCTGTAGATTTTGATTAAATCTCTGTGTTGTATGAGTAATTCTGGCTGTGGCATTGTGCCAATGTCAGTATGCAGTGTATAAGCCGCTAGTATCGGCCATGTGGCTCCGTCTCCTCCGAGCGGGCCTAATCTTACTCTTGCTCTTAAGTGGGGTAGGGCGCCTTTAAACCAGTATAAGTGTTCCTGGTAAGTGAGTGGAATCTCTATGTCATCGAATGGACAGTATTCTTCTGGTGCATCTCCTTCTATGTAGTAGTGAAATGTCTTTGTTATGGCATCTGCTGCTGGGAATGTAACCCATGCATAGAATACCTCTGTTTTATTTGATTTGTGTGCCTCAATCACGAGAGCTACTATGCCACCCCTTGGTGGTAAACCATTTTTTAATAGTTTCATGGTGAGCGTATGTCTGAATTTGGGTGCAATTTCAATTGCATTTTCGGGTTGTTCTCCAGCTGTGAGATGCAGATCTACTCTTTCTTCATCGCTCTGAGTCATTTTGAAAAGAGAAGCTTTTCCAAGAGAACTAAGATAAAGGTTTTATGCACAATTTAGGAACTAAATGTCCTTCAAGCTTGATTAACCAACAGTGGATAAATAAGATATCTCGCCTACTCAGCTGTGGCGGAGTTTGTGCCCACCCATTCCAGAAGTCTCTGGGGTTTTTGTGAGTAGGTTCTCTGAGATTAGCACGACTGAACTACTCAGATTCTACTGTTAAATAAGTACCCAACCAAACATAAACTGTGGGCTTGGTGGCAGACTGGCTCTGTGCACCTCCACCGCGTATGTTAGCCAGATTTGCATTAGCTAGCTCACAGTGCCACTAGAATCTCCTCTTATCGGGGAGAGATTAGTTCTGGCAACCTTAGATCATGACAACCCTGATCCCTCAGAATCGTGGAAACAATGTACTACTTTTCGCTCAGTCATTCGTGCTTACTTATTGGGATGTTCTCAGAGAGTTACACAGAATAAACAGTCTGGGCGTTTCAATAAGTATTTATTGAACAGTTGTTATTCTAGTGTAAAATATATGTGCTGCAGCAACCAGCAGACAATAGCAGAGATATATTATCAGCAGTACGATAAAAGTGAAGGGATAGAACAGTTCTACCATATTGCAATAATCATGAATACATACATGAATATAAAAGCATTATGAAAGTGCGCGTACTCCTACGATGCCTAACCAGATGTACTTAAGTGTACCTAGCATATGTGTAGGTCTAAAAGCCTAAGAGCCAAGAATCCTTCTAGAATTTAGTCGAACCCCCATACCTGAATAGAGAGAGTGTGGGATCGCGTCCTGGTCTCGAGTTGGACACCCCGCAAGGGCTGTGTTAGACCGCTGTCAGCTGGAGCGACTGCATGCAGGAGCCTCAGAGTCTCTGGTCAGTGTGTCAGCATGGAAGTCTCAGTTCCCTCTATCTTACCGTGGCAAGATGTGGTGTATTTATACCCTAAAGTATCTCGTCCCTCAGTATGGTTTGTATTGGTCTTTGTTAGACATGAGGAAGACGTCAGGGGTGAACTTTGTACATACATATTATGCGGGAGATGTAGCTGGTGAATGCTCATGCATAATTTATGAGTACATTGTAGGCCTGTGTTCGGGAAAAACCCTGCAGTGTTCTAACCACAGACTAGATAACGTTCAACCCTCAGATCTCATTGTGGACTGTAGGGAACTAATGTAGGTGAAAGATCATGCCTATATTAGGGCATAGAAGATCATGACTATAATAGGGCATAGACGATTATGACCAAAATAGGGCATGTACGATTATAACCATAATAGGGCATATACGAATATGACCATATACGGCATATATGAACGCGTCTATATTAGGGCCTCTATATGAAACATAACACTATGACTACAGTGGTAGTAACTGGATGATTGTATGAGTGTATTGGAAGTACCTGAGAGAAAATATGAGTTTAAGAGTAATGCTTGCGCCATTCCATGAGTGCATCAGTAGTACCTGAGTGAGTAGATAAGAACATGGATAGTGCCTGACTGAATGTTTGAGTGGGGTAGTAGTGCCTGGATGAATGCACAAATCTATGGTTAATGTCTGAGGGATTACATGGTATTCATGTGTCTGTACCTTTCCCTAGTGGCATCATATATAAAAGAAACATACAGATACATGTGTACCAGAGTTTTATACCTTCTGTTTGGCCATAACACGTGAGAGACTACACGTGCAAACAGACACATACTTCAGTCATAAGACTAAAAAGTGCATTAAACTTAAAAGAGTGCACTTCCCATTTTAAAAAGACACCTAAAATTATGCAGCATATTTGAAGTATACATCTCCACAGACCAATACAAGCTAAGCTAATTACTAATCCCTCTGGCAAGATGCCTTAAACCTCAGATTTGAACTGCATCTTCACTATTCAGTAACTACTCAGAGTGTTGCATCTAAGCAAATACAAAGCAGCAACCTTTTCAATCTATCTGTTAAAAGTCTCACAATATCCCAGAAAGTACGCTTGCGTGTGTCTGTACCTTTTAAAAGTGGCATCATATATCAAAGAAACATACAAATAGATGGGTAGTGGGTAGTGCCTGAGAGAATGCATGACTAGATGAGTAGTGCCTCAGTGAAAAGTTCAGTACAAGAGTACTGCCTGGATAATTTCAGAAAGTCAACACTAATCCTTCTACCATGTTACTGTCTACAAACTATTTCAAAACTCTTTTCATTACAATAATACAAAGTACAATAGAGAGCTGTACATTTCATAACATATTCCATACATCACATTTGTCTTACAATTTCAAAACTTGGATTTTTTATATTGTTTTAAATTAAAAATATCACTAGAAACAATAAAGTAGTGCTAAATAATATATAATACACCTTACAAATTGGTTACTCACGTGTTGTAGAATACCAAATATCAGAAACTCTTAACAGATTTTCTTTTCCACACAAGAAATGTAATGCACCTCTCTCAGAAAGGTGAAACCAGAAATGGCAAACTTTCCCTCTCTTTTTGCACTCAAATAACTGAAAGTATCAAATCACATTGCTTCCATCATTATTTCAAATTGTAAAACACATTTCTATTGGTTAGACATGTTAACCCTTTCTAACTGTCTTCAAATGGTGCCCAAACTGCTTCTGTAATCTTCTAAAGTCGCGACTCCAACCTATTTTTAATAATACTAGTATAGTTTTTCAGCAGCACACTACTTGTCCACATACTACTGTCTTAGAAAACCTTAATTTACTAAATTTTCACTTATATTTTATGTATCCATTTCACAATTTAAGTTCACAGTTAAGTTTCAACCCTTCCCCCATTCTACTTAATGCCAGTTTCCATAGTAACAGTTCATGGAACATTCAACAGTACTGGCAGGTCACAAGTTCACTGTAGTTTCAAGTTCAGCACACAAGCTTACTAATGCAAACAGCAGGTGTGGTTGGCTTTTGCAAAATATTACCTTATTGGTATCTACTGTACCTTTCAAACATTTTCTAATAACAAATCACAAACATGATACCTCAGCAAAGTAACTTGCATCCTATTTTTGAGGGCACTATCTTGATGAACATCCAATCACTTATCAACTTTTTAAAAAACAACATGTTCTCCACCATTTTAGATACCTCTCCTTCTATGAACTGACTACCTCAGCTACAGACATCTTTTCATTCCTTCCAGACATCCCTTCAAAATGCTCACAGTGTGGATTGTAGGGCACAGCTATGTTTTCTGGTGCAAAAGGTAAGCTGAACGCAGAGGTATTGCCAAAGACCTAGGCTTGGAAAATGTGGACTTTAAATGGATTGCACAGAGAGGATTAAAGTGGCCCCAATTGATGCCTTTGGTTAAAACCTTTGTGCATCTCCAACCGCCTGACCTCATGATTGTTCACTGTGGTGGCAATGACCTAGGCACATTGACTGGGGCAGGTCTGGAAATGCTAATGAAGGACACCTTTGCTGAATTGATGTTGCTTTTGCCTCAAACTGTCTTTGTTTACTCTAATATATGCCAAACACTGAAATGGAACTGGTCAACTCAATTCTGTCCACAGTTTGAGAAAGCTAGGAAGAATGTCAATAAAGCTGTTTCTGCATACCTCAGAGATCATAGAATGGGGTCCATCTACAACAACAATCTACGTTTCAATATGGACAACATCTACAGAACTGATGGAGTGCACTTCACAGATCAAGGCGACAGAGTCTTACTCAACAACCTAAAGCTGCTCCAGGGCAATTGTTTGAACACAAAAAAAAATAAAAAATAAAAAATATATATATATATATATAGACTGTTTTCTAAATCCTCTAGTAAAAGATTTAACCTCATATGTAAGAGATACAAAAGACTTTCTACGAATTATATCTGAGATCCAGTGGGAACATAACATGCTGTTAATAACATTGGACATAACGAGTTTATACACAAGTATCACACATGAAAAAGAACTGGCAGCAATACAATCCCTTCTCAGCAGAAGGGCCCTTAAATATCAAGAGCACAATGAAATGTTGATCGAATTGATAGCTTTCTGCTTGAATAACAATATCTTCCTGTTTGCAGAGGACTTATACCAGCAGCTACAGGGGACTGCGATGGGCACGTGCTTCGCCCCCAGCTATGCAAATTTATTCGTAGGCTGGTGGGAGAAGCACGTGGCCTGGGCAGGTGACAACGAAAAATGACTGGATAACGTAGTCCTCTGGGCTCGCTATATAGACAACCTTTTTTTAATTTGGAAGGGTACCGAACAAGAAGCAAAAGAATATATCACCACCCTAAATTTTAATGATCTCAATTTAGACTTCACAGAGTGCACTAGTGCTACACAGGTGGCATACCTAGACCTTATGGTTTATATTGAGAACGATAAGTTACAGCCCTCCCTGTGTCGCAAACCAACTGCAGGGTATAGCATACTGCATGCAGGGAGTTTTCACCCACAAAGTGTGTTTGGGAGTATCCCCTATGGGGAACTTGTACATATGAAACGTAACTGTACAACAGTAGGTGAATATGAGAAAGCTAAGAAATCAGCACTCCATAGGTTCAAGGAAAGAGGGTACTGTAAGGGGATTTTACAGGAAGCTGCGAAAAAGGCTGACAAGCTAAATAGGAATCATTTGCTGCTAGACAATGAAGGAACCCCAGAGATGAAGAAAGATGAGCAGCAAAAAATACGTATGATCACAGACCACCCAGTCAGTTCATCAGAAATTTACCAAATATTTCGTAGAAATTGGAGCATTCTAAAATGTGACAATATACTGGGGCCCCACCTTTCACCAGCACCTCTCATAACTTATCAGAGAGGAGCATCTTTAAGAGATCACTTGGTAAAAAGTCACTTCATAGCAGGACGCCAGAAGAAAGATCTAGTTAGAGGTTTTTATCCCTGCATGAAGTGCAAAGCATGCCAGAATAGTCACAAGATCCGTGAATTCCAGGTACCTGGCAGAAAAAATAAAAAGAACATTTTAAGATTTTTAAATTGTAATTCTGAGTATACTGTTTATTGTCGCTCTTGCCCGTGTGGGAATAAATATATCGGCAGCACGATACACCCCACAAAAAAAAGAATACTAGAACACATGCGGGCAATAAAGAACAAGGACCAGGCATATCCGGTGGCCCGTCATTTTGAAGAGAAACATAACAGTAATCCCAATTTGCTAAAACTTTTCTGCTTAGGTCAGGTACCAAGGGACGAAAGAGGAGGGAATAGGACAAAAAAATTGAGGGTCTTAGAATCGAGATATATAATTGACTTCTAAACTAAGAATCCGGGAGGACTCAATAATGAGGAGGAACTGTGGATACATTTAGGTTGAGGTTACACTGAATCAGAAATAGGAAGACTATACATAAGGAGCAGTCAGCATTTAAAAAACCTTTGAAATTCACTGAAAAAACCATAGGTTTTAGGGAAAGTTATAGTTAGTTGGACATTGCACTCGTACAAAACCCGTGAAATTGCCCCGTTATAGTTAGTTCAGCTAACTATAACTCGCGCCCCCGCAATGCACTGCTGATGACGTCACATATTACATCACTCATGACATGGTCAGTGACATCACTGATGACATCACTGATGACATCTCAAATGACATCACTGATGACATCATCCATGTGAGAATTTAATGCATCTTCTCACACCCTAATATAACTTTTGATACACCCACTCTAAATTACAGACTGCCATTCTCAAAACCATACACACTCCAATACCAATAACTACATACCTACTCACTGATTCTTAGGTCTACACACACACATCTACTCACTCACCCGTACAGTCACTCATAATTACAGTCACTCAGTACAGGACTATCATATGCACTCATACACCTATATAAACACTCACACACCGCCACTCATCCATAGAGGTACTCATACACCTAGTCAGTCATGCAAATAATTAATCACACTCCCATTTACTCACCTATACAGTTATACACACCCAGCTCACTTACTCATACAAATACTAGCACATTCTTACGCTGCTATGCAATCACTGATGCAAGCACACACTCATCCATATAGCCACTCTCACAATCACACACTCTCACTTATAGCCATTTATATACTCCAACACACATATATACTGCCTTTCACATATGTAGTTACTCACACATGTACCACTGAGATATACATTCAATCACTAACACACCCATACACACACTCATCCACCCATACAGTCCATCACAGATGCACTCTTCAAATCATGCACCCAGTGAATCACCCACTCACACATCTATGTACAGAGTCACACAAACCCCACCCACACAAACACTCAGCCACCCATACAGATACTCAGAGAACCAATCAATAACCCATATAAACACTCATGCAGCTATTCGCAAATCCATACATCCACTTACACACCAACAGACAGACGGATACAGACATTCACACAGTTTAGTCAGTAACCCATGCATTCAGGAAGATACGTTTAATCACTCACTGGTAGAGTCAGTGACGCACCTACTCAATCATCCATTGAGACACTTATACACCCACTCATTCTTCAATACACCTTTGCCTATATATATTAAACATATTTAAACTTTACAGAAACACACAGTCACTGCATGATGTCATCAGTGATGTCACTGACCATGTCATAAGTGATGTAATATGTGACGTCATCAGCAGTGCATTGCGGGGGCTCGAGTTATAGTTAGCTGAACTAACTATAACGGGGGAATTTCACGGGTTTTGTACGAGTGCAATGTCCAACTAACTATAACTTTCCCTAAAACCTATGGTTTTTTCAGTGAATTTCAAAGGTTTTTTAAATGCTAATTTCTAACTATAACGTGTCTGAAACCTATGGTTTTTTCAGTGAATTTCAAAGGTTTTTTAAATGCTAATTTCTAACTATAACTGTCCCTAAAACCTATGGTTTTTTCAGTGAATTTAAAAGGTTTTTTAAATGCTAATTCCTAACTATAACATATCTGAAACCTATGGTTTTTTTCAGTGAATTTCAAAGGTTTTGTAAATGACAATTTTTAAATGTATTAATTGTTATATTTATTTTTTTGATACTGATTTACTAAATTTTTTTAAACTATTTATTTTTAGATATTTTATTTTTTAAATTACATTGTAATTACATTATACATTACATTACAAAATATACTTTCTCAGAATGAATTACTTTAGTTTAAATACTTTGCAAATAGGCAATAGACTTTTAAGTACAGTAGTTACAGTTGTTGCAATGGGCAACACAATTTCAAACACAATGCAACATTGAGCTCAATGTGAATTTCTAGTTAAATGCAATTCGTTACTTTATGGATTACTTTTTCTAACCACAGGACTGGATCCTAGATTCAGTCCTGGGACATCTCCTGTAAACAGTTGAGTAAAAGCGTTTTGGTTACAGTAGTGATTTTTAAAGAATATTATTGTTTTTTAAAAGTTGACACCGAAACTTTTTCACATAGAATCACCAATGTTATCCTATGGGAGGAAATTCACTTAGCAGGTAAGTAGTGTTATCGTTACTTTTCTTACTCAGTGGTGGATCCTGGATCCAGCACTGGTGCATCTCCTGTAAACAGTTGAAAGAATGCGTTTAAGTCATACAGGCGATTTTTAAGGAATATTTGTAGTTTGTGAAAATCGACACTTTGAAACTTTTCTGCTGAAAACCAGACAATGGATTCCTATGGAAGGAAATACAAGTTACTGGTAAGTACGGTTAGAATTACTTTTCAGGGTCAGTGCTGGGCTAAAAGATGCAGCACTGGGTTCTCTCCTGATAACAGGTGAGTAAATCAGAATTCGTAGTTCGGCTGATTTTAGAGGAATATTATAAAGTTTCAAAACTCCACACTTAGAAGAATTTCCAAGTGAAACCAGTCAATGTTAGCCTACGGAAGGAAATTCAAGTTACTGGTAAGTACGGTTAAAATTACTTTTCAGGATCAGTACTGGGCTCAAAGATGCAGCACTGAGGTCTCTCCTGATAACAGGTGAGTAAATCGGAATTCGTAGTTCGGCTGATTTTAGAGGAATATTATAAAGTTCCAAAACTCCACACACAAGAATTTCAAAGTGAAACCAGTCAATGTTAGCCTATGGAAGGAAATTCAACTTACTGGTAAGTACGGTTAGAATTACTTTTCAGGATCTGTACTGGGCTCAAAGATGCAGCACTGAGGTCTCTCCTGATAACAGGTGAGTAAATTGGAATTCGTAGTTCAGCTGATTTTAGAGGAATATTATAAAGTTCCAAAACTCCACACTTAGAAGAATTTCCAAGTGAAACCAGTCAATGTTAGCCTATGGAAGGAAATTCAAGTTACTGGTAAGTACGGTTAGAATTACTTTTCAGGATCAGTACTGGGCTCAAAGATGCAGCACTGAGGTCTCTCCTGATAACAGGTGAGTAAATCGGAATCGTAGTTCTGCTGATTTTAGAGGAATATTTGTATGTTTCAAAAGTCGACAGAAACTTTTTCAGCAAAAAGCAGGCAATGATATCCTATGGAAGGAAATTCAAGTTACTGGTAAGTACGGTTAAAATTACTTTTCAGGATCAGTACTGGGCTCAAAGATGCAGCACTGAGGTCTCTCCTGATAACAGGTGAGTAAATCGGAATTCGTAGTTCGGCTGATTTTAGAGGAATATTATAAAGTTCCAAAACTCCACACTTAGAAGAATTTCCAAGTGAAACCAGTCAATGTTAGCCTATGGAAGGAAATTGAAGTTACTGGTAAGTACGCTTAGAATTACTTTCAGGATCAGTACTGGGCTCAAAGATGCAGCACTGAGGTCTCTCCTGATAACAGGTGAGTAAATCGGAATTCGTAGTTCTGCTGATTTTAGAGGAATATTTGTATGTTTCAAAAGTCGACAGAAACTTTTTCAGCAAAAAGCAGGCAATGATATCCTATGGAAGGAAATTCAAGTTACTGGTAAGTACGGTTAAAATTACTTTTCAGGATCAGTACTGGGCTCAAAGATGCAGCACTGAGGTCTCTCCTGATAACAGGTGAGTAAATCGGAATTCGTAGTTCGGATGATTTTAGAGGAATATTATAAAGTTTCAAAACTCCACACTTAGAAGAATTTCCAAGTGAAACCAGTCAATGTTAGCCTACGGAAGGAAATTCAAGTTACTGGTAAGTACGGTTAAAATTACTTTTCAGGATCAGTACTGGGCTCAAAGATGCAGCACTGAGGTCTCTCCTGATAACAGGTGAGTAAATCGAATTCGTAGTTCGGCTGATTTTAGAGGAATATTTGCACAATGGTGAAGGAAGGGGTGGGGCCTGAGGTGACATGTCTGCAAACACGCCCTGTGGCGCGTTTAAGTTGGAGAATTAATTCCTCCTCAATCCCGAGGGTCCCTGAGGCCCAACTAGCCCACCAGGAACCTCCAATATGCGCCAGGGGGCTGCGTTGCAGAGAGGTGTTCTGAGGCCACGCCTCTTTTTACACCTCTCTGCAACGCAGCTCTGTGGCACTTTCTGGATGTACCTTGGTGGGCTAGTTGGCCCCCAGGGACCCTCAGGATTGAAGAGGATTTAATTCCCCTTCTTAAAACGCGCCACGGGCCTGTTTGCACACATGTCACCTCAAGCCCCGCCCTCCCTTCACCACTGTGCAACGCGCCGCGTGGCGCATTTTAAGTCGGGGATTAACTCCCCTTGAATCCTGAGGGTCCCTGGGGTGCAACTAGCCCACCAGCTACCTCCATTAAGCGCCACAGAGCTGCGTTGCAGAGAGGTGTAAAAGGGGCGTGCCTCAGAACACCTCTCTGCAACGCAGCCCCTGGCACATACTGGAGGTTCCTGGTGGGCTAGTTGGCCTCAGGGACCCCCAGTATTCAAGGGGAATTCGTTCCCCCTTTGCAAACGCGCCAGGGGGCGCGTTTGCAGAGTGCTGCCAAGGAGGGGGCGTGGCCTCCGGCACGATACCGGATTATTATTTATTTTTTTTAAAAGGGGGCTGTGTGGCCCCCCTTCTTTTTAATTATTTTGGGCCCTGGCGACCCCATCCCCCAGGGCCTGACCCCCTTTTTTTTTTATTTTTTTAAAGTAACGGGAAGGGGACCGCGTGGGCCCCCTCCCGTGGCCACTTTGGCCCGGGGACCCCATCCCCGGGTCATTGCCACCTTTTTTTTTTTTCATGGAGAGGGGCTGCGTTGCCCCCCTCTTCAGGCCTCCTTAAGCCCCGGGGACCCCATCCCCCGGGCCGGCCTTTTTTTAAATTTTTTTATTTTTTCCTAATTTGGGGAGGGGGGCCGCGTGGCCCCCCTCCCGAGCCACTACTTGCCCCGGGGACCCCATCCCCCGGGGCTGGCCCTATCCTTTGGGGTCCGTGGGGGACCCCAACTCCCCACGGACCATGCCGGCTCCCCGCCTCCTGCGGGAGCCGGCATTGCTTTTCCACATGGGGAGCTGCTAACATGCAGCTCCCCTTGTGGAAAAGCAATCGGCTTTGGTTTTTGGAAGAGAGAGCAGGTTTCCTGTTCTCTCTTCCAAAAACCAAAGCAGTTTGCTATGACAGGACGGGAGCCGCGAGGCTCCCGTCCTGTCATAGCAAACTACACTGCAGGAGCCGGCCCTGGGGGGTGGCGGTCCCCAGGGCCACCACAGGCTCCAGGAGGGGGGCCGCGCGGCCCGCCTCCCCACATCTACATAGCCCCGGGGAGGTGGTGGTCCCTGGGGCTTTAGGGGTCCGAAAATAACATCCACCACATCAGTGTAAAAGAGCTCAGGTTGCCCAGTTCAATCTCCAGGCATGTAGGTGCAGGCTATAAATGTGAGGGTGTAAAACCTGCCTTGCGACTGATAGAGGAGATCTCCCTGTGAGATAAACAGAACGGAGGGCACAGGGAGTGGTGAAGAAAGTCTGTGTACCACACCATTCACCGCCAATCCAGGGCTATTAATATGGCTTGGGCCCGGTCGATCTTCATCATAACCAGGCCTGGGCGTAGTTCGCAGAGTTTTGCTATGCGGAACTCCGCGAAGTTACAAAAAAACTCTGCGAAGTTCCGCAAGTGGCGGAGTGCAGTGCGAACTGCAGTTTGTGCTGGTATTCCTGCCGCTCGGGTAGAAATTCTACCCGAGCGGCAGCTCACGCTTGTGAACTTACCGTTCGTGATCGCGAACTTACCGTTCGCAATCGCGAGCGGGGAAAAAACTCTGCTGCACATCACGAAGCGTAGTTTTCTGCACTCCGCAAAGTGCAGAAAACTCCGCAAACTCCGCGAACGGAGCGAAGTTCACCGCCCAGGCCTGATCATAACCCCAGGAATCAAGGGTATGGGGAAATGAGTAAAACAGCTGGGAGCCCCAGTCTAATGGAAATGTGTACCTCTTTATTTCGTGGACTATATGAAGACAATTCATTAGTGTACAATATCTTGTATCAGCTGGTACTTTGTATTTACGTTTTTTGCATAGTGCTTGTGATAATTTTTCCTGTTCTTCATATTAATGAAGTTGTCATGCTTCTTCCAGATGATGTATCACGTCAAATTTTATATTTTTGTACACTACACGGAGTATGTTGTTCTTTTCTGTTTTTCTATTGAAAATACCTAATAAAACTATTTGAAATTGGAAATGTGTACCACAATGGCCCCTGCATAGTATACTTGAGGATGCAAATGACTGGCAGTACGTATTCTAACGGGTGGCAAAAAGGTCTATCTGAGGAGTCCCTCATAACCGGAAAATTTGAAGAACCATTTCCGGATGGAGGCGCCACCTGAGATTGGCTGAAAAATGCAGACGAGACTGTCCACACGCAGGTTGAAAACCCGGGACACCTGATTTGCTGTGACACAAATTCGATGATCCTGAGCCCAGGACCAAAGTCGTAGAGCTTCTCTGCAGAGAGGTTACAACCCTCCTCCCCCTTGTTTGTTTATGTACCACATTGCGGTAGTATTGTCTGTTAAGACCTGCACTGATTGACCGCAAATGGAAGGGAGAAAGGCCTTGAGAGCCAGACTTATCACCCACAATTCCAGCAGATTAATGTGCAACAATTGTTCCTCTGGAGACCAAGGTCCTTTGATCTCTTGATCCCCCAAATGTGCTCCCCACCTTAGAGTGGAGGCATCCTTTATAACTGTGCCCATCAGAGGAATAGGGTGAAACGGCTTCCCTTGAGACAGATTGCTGAAAACAACCCACCACTGAAGATCCACAGCAGTGTCTCTGGAGATTTTGATCAACTCCTTGAGATCCCCATTGTGTTAAGAGGGTAAAGGCAAAAAGTTTCGGGGAAGACCACCTTAAGGCTGACATTAGAAATATTAGTGACAGCTGTTCTTTTGTGCTATTATTATTATTATTATAGCATTTATTGAATGCATGGCTACCCGAATCGGGCTTCCTAGTCCTAGCCATCCCTGCTGGAGACCTAACCAATTAAGTAACCAAATACGTTTTCAGATGCTTTCTAAAACTTGACAGATTATCAGTCAGTCTCAGACTGATGGGCAGAGAGTTCCATAGCTTGGGAGACAGGTATGAAAAAGAGCGGCCGCCACTTCTGTCCCTTTTAATTCTTGGAGCTGCGAGAAAGCCTAATTTCGTTGACCTAAGTTCTCTGTTAGCTTTGTAGGGGCTAACAAGAGGATAAAGAATCGGTGGGCCTGATTTGTTTTTGGCAGGATGAGTGACACATAATGCCTTAAACTGAATTATTTTATTTATTGGCAGCCAGTGCAGTGTGGCAAGCGCTGGACGAGCTGACTGGAACCTGGGGACACCCAACAACATTCGTGCTGCTGCGTTCTGGATGATCTGCATCTTGATAGCCAATGAAAGTGGACTGCCGGCCCAATACAGAGAATTGTCATAGTCAAGGCGTGATACTATGAATCCCTGTACCACTATTCTTCGTACCTCCATGGGTAGCCATTTAATCGTTTTCCTTAGGGCTCTAAGAAGGCCGAAGCACGTTGCTGTGACTCATTTCGCTTGTGGGGCCATAGAAAGATGGCTGTCCAGAACTACGCTCAAACATTTCACTTCAGATTTGGGGGATGGACGATTTCCCAAGGACAGAGGCCATGTAAGTTGGCCCCATAACGATGGGTTGTTCCCAACTACCAGGACCTCCATTTTCTCCCCATTTAATTTAAGACAGCTTGCTGCCATCCAATTGCCAACTTGTTCTAAGTAACTGTTTAGTTTTTGGGATGTCAGATCGCCATTGGGAAAAAGAGAGACAATAATCTGGGTGTCGTCAGCATAGGAGACCATAGTAAAGCCAGAAGAGCATATATTGACAGATAATAGACGAACATATACATTAAAAAGTGTGGGGCTAAGGGAGGAGCCCTGTGGCACCCCACACTTTAACTGATGCATCTTGGAGAGAAATGGTCCTTCAATGACTTGAAATATCCTATTAGTTAACCCCTTAAGTGCTTCTGTCGGCCAACGGCCGTCGCGAGCACTACCTCGGTAGTGCTGCGCACGTCCGTTGGCCGACGCGGCCCCGCCCGCTTAATAGAACGTTCCGCACTGGCGCGGAACGTTCGAAGCAGTTAAGTAGTTAAGAAGGATGATAGCCACTTTAATGCACTGCCGGTAACGCCGACTTCTTCCAGTCTACGAAGAATAGGGAGTGAAACTCTGTTAAAGGCTGCACTTAATTCAAGAAGAATAAGCGCAGCTGATCCACCCTGATCCAAGACTTGTTTTAGGTCCTCTGTGGCCATTATTAATGCAGTTTCTGTGCTGCAGCTCCAACAGAAACCCGTTTGCGTAGGATGCAGAATGTTTTTCACTTCCAGGAATTTAGAGAGATATCTATTAATCGTCTTCTCCAAAACTTTGCTAACACCTGGAAGCAATGAAATAGACCTATAATTATCAATCTGTTCTGGGTCTAACGCTGTTTTTTTAAATAAAGGGCTTATAATGGCATTCTTCCAAGCATCCGGAACCACACTGCTGTCCAGAGAGGAATTATAGATATCAGCCATAGCTGTAACAATTCACATTCTTTCCCCAAATCAATAGAACTACACTAGGCGTACAGTAAGCAGTAACAGGAAGCTGAAGTCATTCCCTCAGCAAGGTGATGAGATACCATAGAGTTTTATGTCGCTCAAATTTGGTCCTTTATAAGCAGACACATATGAAGAAACTATTGATTACAGAGAAGGGGGCGAAGATTGTGACTAAATAAAATGTTATGAAAGGTGAAGGAAACAACACTAAATAGGTTGCTGTGATAGAATGACGAAGGACTGGACAGAATGGGAAAAGAATGACATAGAGTTGTCCAAGGATATCTAATAAATGAATATGGAGAGAAGAATGACAATTAGGGGAGGAGCTCTTCTTACCCAGGGATTGAGACAGTGCACATGGTTCAGAAAACCTTTTCCCTTGTATATAATAATATGTCTCCTTCACCGCATTTACAGTGGTAGAAAACCCAAAAATATTTTCAAATCCAAGTGTGTGGGATTAGCAGATGAATAAGCAATGTATGCATAGTTCTGGCTATCGACCAGCACAGACACAGAGAGACAACAGTACAAAGAAGTAACCTGAAATAATGGCCTCTAAACCTGGTGTGGAACTGACCATAGTTGTGCTATGGTGGATAATTGTGAGGCACGGGTTACCACTTGTACTGGTGTGAATCCAGAGGGGATATTCATATTAGTCATTGATGGTCAGGGCACTTGTATACACCTTGTAAGTGCCTATTTTTAATATATTTTCTTTTTCTGCTTTTGGTTTGTCTGCAGGTTGGTCACCTCCATCCTATCATTAGCAGGCTCCCACATTCCAGTTGCCATTTTTATCACTAAATGATGTACTCCTCTTCTAAAAGACTTATTACTTAATTACATGATCCTCTAACTGTATATACATTGAACACTTGAAGACCGTCATTCTGTGACATTTCTATTCTTGAATGTAATTACTTTTTCTATGATGGGATCTTCTCCAGGTTGGTCATATTCATGCTCATCTTCAGCAGGTTTCTTGAAAAAGGCACAAAAACAAGTTATAGTTTACAACATAAATTGACGTGTTGCCCTTTTAACATATTGTTTGCTTAATAGTACAGGCCACTAACTGATATAAATAATAAACATGTTTCTGTCACTGTTGATGGCAGAAACTCATATTTCTAAGGCACTTATAGCATCTTATGGAATGTTGGTGACATCATAGACTAGGCAATTATTTTGACTTCACCTAAATTGCGAAGTTGCAAAGCTGACAAATTTGGGATTTTGGTTAACCTTCAGTGGGTACAGGTTTAGAACTACAGGGAGAACATAGAACAATCATGTAATTCTGATTAGATGCAGCCACCACAATGCACCCTTGGTTAATTCAGAATGAGCTAAGAACAAATTGGATTGACGAAACATGCCTCCACCCTCTGCTAAAATGTGTGTGCTACTCTTTCCCACAGAAAAAGCCCAATGAGCTGAACATTCGCCTCTGGAACAAAACAGTGATCTTCAAGTTGTGAGTTTAAAACTAAGCAAGGCCGATCCTTTTTAAGGTAGGTGAACTGAGTACCATGAGAGGATAATGTTAAAGTCTGTTATTTATAGTGTTTAGAAATGGTGGAAGTGTGATATAAAGAGCTATATGAGAAAAAGAAGTTCAGAATTATTACTAGGATACTTATTTTGCTCATATGACTAAAATCCACACATTATTGATAACAGCTCCAGATAAGTCAAAAATGTCTCCTCTTATCTCTTTGAGTTAACCCCTTGTCACATTTATGTGATTGCTGATTAATTCCATCAGCTGCTATAAACGGCTGTACAGTCAAGCGGTCGCTATGCCTATGCTACGTCTGCCTTAGGACTGAGAGAGGAGGGAACACTAATACATTTTCCAGACTTTTCCTATGGTACACTTAATGATACAACTGTTGCTACGGGATATAATATGAATCCAAAGGGAATACTCATATAATGTATTAAAGACAATTATGTTTTCCCACATAAATGTTTCCTGTTGAATAGGGTTGTGTTCCTAATCAAGCCCACCTTTTCTTTAAAAATGCTGCCTTCTCCAATAGTAACTCATCCTAATCCCATCCTACAGAAGTACTGATCCTAGCACAAGGTAGGTAACATCCTTGTCCAGGCAGGCAGGAAAATGATTCTTGATTTATAGCTGATTTTGTGATTATGCTCCATAGGCGCTCAGTGCACATCCATACGCCTTCCTTCAAAAGAGGACCTAAATCTTATAAAAAACCCTGTGCAGAGTTGCCAACAAAGTTTCTGTTCTTTTACTTTCCCCTTCCAAGTAAGTGCACCACTAAAAAGAAATCCCATACACACCAGATTGGACATAGTTAAAAGTATTTTATGTCTTTTATGAGGCAACTTTCTCATGTAGTAATGGCAACCCACTACTAAAGTTTTGGTTCAAAGGATTTGGGATTGAGTTCCACCTAACACATAAACTAATAAACAGATCAAGCAGGCATCTAAGGATATGATTTTGATGTGCAGTTGTCAATAGGGCTACATTGCCCAAAACACAAGAACCACTTATCCTTAGGACATCCTCAGTGGCCTTCTGCAATAACTTCACCATCCCATTATGGACCACACCACATGGAGAAAATGAGTAAAGGAAGTCAAAAACCTCTAAAATCTACCTTGAAGGCAGACATTATTATGTAAATATGGTCAGGAGCAAGATAGACTGGATGAGACATGACGACTGACAGGACAGAGTGAAGGAGGCAGACAGATGCAAATTCAGTTGGATCATTTGTATATGTGTTCGTCATTCTGAGAGATTCTGAACTGGATTAATTCATATATATGTCAATTTATATTCAGTGAAAGACAATCACTAAGACAAAGTCAGTACAACACTGATGCCTGGACATCGTCTGAATAAGGGATAATGTAGAAAACATACTTCAAGTTCCAACTGAATATGATCCAATGGTACATAAAATTAGGGTAAGATTAGGAATCCCTGTCATAGGAAATTCACCCCTAGGGTTGGGCTTGCTGGTCCACTAAACAGAAAAAATCCATTATAATTTTCAGAATGAACAACACATATGCAAATGATCTCCATTAAAAATAATTGTTTGTATATTTGCTGTTGTGTGTATGAAGAAAACCTGAATAGATGAGATTATTGGGTTAATGATCTCAGTCTATGTCTGATCCAAGGTCTACTTCATCGTTCTAGGAAGTGGCAATGATAGTAAAAGGGCTGGAGAACCAGACACCAACTTCATGAAAGTATACAGCTTCATAACTAAACTTACTGTATCCAGCTTGAGCTCTTCACTTTGTTGGGCACTGAGTGATGGACTCTAAAGGAAAAACAGAAAATCTAAACATCTTTTAGCAACAGAAATTCGTGCCCATGTATACATTCTGAGCTTCCTACATCCATAGAACCACACTAGGTGTAGTGAATGAGTACTGGTTAGCAATAGGAACTCATCTCCCCATCCCAGAGCTGTTTCATGTGGAAGAAACTCTAGTAAGAATTAAATCCCAATTTGTTTCATTTCGTAAAACTTTATTCGGCTATTAAAAACAGCCATAAAAGTGCATGTAGAATAACACAGTTAAGACAATTAAAATCTTTTTGATATGATACATACAATGATAATTATAAAATTCATTTGCTGCGCTATTACATAATACTTTTCCTCACGTTGATAGATTTCAAAATAAATAGGGCAACATTATAACATAAGAAAAGTTCACTTAGAGTCACCATATATTTCATTGCTACTTTATGTGACCTAGTATTCTGTGCAACAAGCATAGGTTTAAGATAAAAAAAACAAAAATTCTGGTAAAATTTACAGAACAATAGAAAGAGCAATGTGCTTTGTTTGCTTTGGTCATCACAAGGGCAAAGAGCTGTATCGGGTGTTTGGGACTTCATAGTTGGAAAAGCAACTAGATGGTGCACAATGCCACATCTCATTCTTACCAGCACAAACGATGCTGCATATTAGTTACATATGATAAATAGCTATTTTCTCCCTCCTCCAAGTTCAGAGACATACAAAAGGTGACTGTTGATTTATTCCTATCATCCAACGATCGTTGATCCAGTCTATACTGAAGAAAGACAATGTAATTTATCTATCCTGTCTGATCCTAAAACTGTATTATCACTAACTATAGTAGTAATACCATTTTAGGATCCAACCAGATAGATAAATTAAACAGCCTAGCGAGTGAGGAGTTAGTATGTAGTAGCCAGGGGATACTTAGTGCATCATTCACGGTTAAACAATCTGAAATAATTGTTCTAGTAAAACCAGTTTCTTCCTTGGCCCATAATGAAGCCCACAATAACAACAGTCTGGCTAATAGAAGATCCTCTAAAAACTGTAGTCTGACCTCATGATGTGAAATAGTATTTGATACAGAGGAAGGTAGGCATAATAAATGTTTTAAAAAGCTGTTTTATTCTACTTGCAGGGCCGTGCTATTTGCATAGCCCCAGAGACCTGCCCCATATAGGGCTGTCGTCACTCCTTTTGTTTTATAAATAGCTATCATTTCGTTAATGGGTCGGTTCCCTAATTTTGAGGAGAATTTAAAAAGCCCTTGCGATACCCTGCTTATTTTAGCTCTAATGTTTAAAACATGTTGTGACCATGAGCCATTGTCCGCAAATAAAATACCCAAATAACAAAACAAGTTCACTAAAACAATTGGGGTATTTAAAAAAAAACGATTTAAAGGATTTATGCTTAGGCCCACAGACCATTATGGTAAATGTTTTAGATTTGCTAATTAGCATTTTCTTTAGAGTCATAAAATCTGCGAAAGCATTCATCAGTCTCTGGAGGCCAACTGGGGTTCATGCTAATAATACTGCATCATCGGCATATAACAATACAGGTATCGGCTGACCAGCCGCCCGAGGGGCATAAGCCTGGATTGACTGCAAGAAATTATCTACCCCATTGATAAAAAGGGAAAATAAAATTGGCGCAAGCACACACCCTTGCCGAATACCTTGCCCCACTTTAAATTTGGTTGAACATACCCCTGGGGGCCAAACCGGACTTGACCAGTTAGGTTCTCATAAAGACGGGAGAGAAAACCAATGATTGGCCTGGGTGCACCCAGGGAGATCAGAGTTGACCAGAGTAGGTTATGGTCGACCAGATCGAAGGCGCTACTTAAATCTGCAAAGCAAACACAAGGAGATGATGGACGGAGTGCTGAAACTTTTCAAACACTCATCCCCAGTCACAGATCTGGGTTGAATCCATCATCATTCTTTAGCTCACTTTGCCACCCCAGTTCAGACACAGCTATATGCAAATCAGTCTTGACCCTGTGCCTCAAGGGAACAGTCCAGCCCGAACTGCCAAGCCATGTCTTCCCTGGACCGGAAACAAGCATCCTGGGACCGGTTTTGGGCTAACAGCCCTCATCAGCCAGGCTAGCTTGAATCCAGTGGCAAAGTGAGCAAGGGACCCACGTCTGGGCATACCCTGCCAAATTAGGGCGAACAAAGCAAACACAAGGAGATGATGGATGGAGTGCTGAAACTTTTCAAACACTCACCCCCAGTCACAGATCTGGGTTGAATCCATCATCATTCTTTAGCTCACTTTGCCACCCCAGTTCAGACACAGCTATATGCAAATCAGTCTTGACCCTGTGCCTCATGGGAACAGTCCAGCCCGAACTGCCAAGCCATGTCTTCCCTGGACCGGAAACAAGCATCCTGGGACCGGTTTCGGGCTAACAGCCCTCATCAGCCAGGCTAGCTTGAATCCAGTGGCAAAGTGAGCAAGGGACCCACGTCTGGGCATACCCTGCCAACTTAGGGCGAACAAAGCAAACACAAGGAGATGATGGACGGAGTGCTGAAACTTTTCAAACACTCATCCCCAGTCACAGATCTGGGTTGAATCCATCATCATTCTTTAGCTCACTTTGCCACCCCAGTTCAGACACAGCTATATGCAAATCAGTCTTGACCCTGTGCCTCATGGGAACAGTCCAGCCCGAACTGCCAAGCCATGTCTTCCCTGGACCGGAAACAAGCATCCTGGGACCGGTTTTGGGCTAACAGCCCTCATCAGCCAGGCTAGCTTGAATCCAGTGGCAAAGTGAGCAAGGGACCCATGTCTTGGCATACCCTGCCAACTTAGGGTGAACAAAGCAAACACAAGGAGATGATGGACAGAGTGCTGAAACTTTTCAAACACTCACCCCCAGTCACAGATCTGGGTTGAATCCATCATAATTTTTAGCTCACTTTGCCACCCCAGTTCAGACACAGCTATATGCAAATCAGTCTTGACCCTGTGCCTCATGGGAACAGTCCAGCCCGAACTGCCAAGCCATGTCTTCCCTGGACCGGAAACAAGCATCCTGGGACCGGTTTCGGGCTAACAGCCCTCATCACCCAGGCTAGCTTGAATCCAGTGGCAAAGTGAGCAAGGGACCCTCGTCTGGGCGTACCCTGCCAACTTAGGGCGAACAAAGCAAACACAAGGAGATGATGGACGGAGTGCTGAAACTTTTCAAACACTCACCCCCAGTCACAGATCTGGGTTCAATCCATCATCATTCTTTAGCTCACTTTGCCACCCCAGTTCAGACACAGCTATATGCAAATCAGTCTTGACCCTGTGCCTCATGGGAACAGTCCAGCCCGAACTGCCAAGCCATGTCTTCCCTGGACCGGAAACAAGCATCCTGGGACCGGTTTCAGGCTAACAGCCCTCATCAGCCAGGCTAGCTTGAATCCAGTGGCAAAGTGAGCAAGGGACCCACGTCTGGGCATACCCTGCCAACTTAGGGCGAACAAAGCAAACACAAGGAGATGATGGGGTGAATGTATGACATTGTTCTGCATTCTGTCCATCAACTGTTGTTTTTGCATTTGTCACCCTGAGTGGGACGGGTATGCCCAGAAGTGAGTCCCGTGCTCTCCTTGCCACTAGAATCAAGCTATCCTGGCTGAAGAGGGGTGAAACCTCGAAACCGGTCCTAGGATGCTTGTTTCCGGTCCAGGGAGGACCTGGCTTGGCAGTTCGGGCTGGACTGTTCCCATGAGGCACAGGGTCAAGACTAATTTGCATATGGCTGGGTTCAAACTGGAATGGCATGGTGAGCAAAAAAACGATGGATTTAGGCCCAGCACTCTGTACTGGGGTGAATGTATGACATTGTTCTGCATTCTGTCCATCAACTGTTGTTTTTGCATTTGTCACCCCGAGTGGGACGGGTATGCCCAGACGTGGGTCCCGTGCTCTCCATGCCACTGGAATCAAGCTATCCTGGCTGAAGAGGGTGAAACCCCGAAACCGGTCCTAGGATGCTTGTTTCCAGTCCAGGGAGGACCTGGCTTGGCAGTTCGGGCTGGACTGTTCCCATGAGGCACAGGGTCAAGACTGATTTGCATATGGCTGGGTTCAAACTGGAATGGCATGGTGAGTAAAAAAACGATGGATTTAGGCCCAGATCTCTGTACTGGGGTGAATGTATGACATTGTTCTGCATTCTGTCCATCAACTGTTGTTTTTGCATTTGTCACCCCGAGTGGGACGGGTATGCCCAGTCGTGGGTCCCGTGCTCTCCATGCCACTGGAATCAAGCTATCCTGGCTGAAGAGGGGTGAAATCCCGAAACCGGTCCTAGGATGCTTGTTTCCAGTCCAGGGAGGACCTGGCTTGGCAGTTTGGGCTGGACTGTTCCCATGAGGCACATGGTCAAGACTGATTTGCATATGGCTGGGTTCAAACTGGAATGGCATGGTGAGCAAAAAAACGATGGATTTAGGCCCAGATCTCTGTACTGGGGTGAATGTATGACATTGTTCTGCATTCTGTCCATCAACTGTTGTTTTTGCATTTGTCACCCCGAGTGGGACGGGTATGCCCAGACGTGGGTCCCTTGCTCTCCATGCCACTGGAATCAAGCTATCCTGGCTGAAGAGGGTGAAACCCCGAAACCGGTCCTAGGATGCTTGTTTCCAGTCCAGGGAGGACCTGGCTTGGCAGTTCGGGCTGGACTGTTCCGATGAGGCACAGGGTCAAGACTGATTTGCATATGGCTGGGTTCAAACTGGAATGGCATGGTGAGCCAAAAATCGATGGATTTAGGCCCAGATCTCTGTACTGGGGTGAATGTATGACATTGTTCTGCATTCTGTCCATCAACTGTTGTTTTTGCATTTGTCACCCCGAGTGGGACGGGTATGCCCAGACGTGGGTCCCGTGCTCTCCATGCCACTGGAATCAAGCTATCCTGGCTGAAGAGGGGTGAAACCTCGAAACCGGTCCTAGGATGCTTGTTTCCAGTCCAGAGAGGACCTGGCTTGGCAGTTCGGGCTGGACTGTTCCCATGAGGCACAGGGTCAAGACTGATTTGCATATGGCTGGGTTCAAACTGGAATGGCATGGTGAGCAAAAAAACGATGGATTTAGGCTCAGATCTCTGTACTGGGGTGAATGTATGACATTGTTCTGCCTTCTGTCCATCAACTGTTGTTTTTGCATTTGTCACCCCGAGTGGGACGGGTGTGCCCAGACGTGGGTCCTGTGCTCTCCATGCCACTGGAATCAAGCTATCCTGGCTGAAGAGGGTGAAACCCCGAAACCGGTCCTAGGATGCTTGTTTCCAGTCCAGGGAGGACCTGGCTTGGCAGTTCGGGCTGGACTGTTCCCATGAGGCACAGGGTCAAGACTGATTTGCATATGGCTGGGTTCAAACTGGAATGGCATGGTGAGCAAAAAACGATGGATTTAGGCCCAGATCTCTGTACTGGGGTGAATGTATGACATTGTTCTGCATTCTGTCCATCAACTGTTGTTTTTGCATTTGTCACCGCGATTGGAACGGGTATGCCAGGACGTGGGTCCCGTGCTCTCCATGCCACTGGAATCAAGCTATCCTGGCTGAAGAGGGTGAAACCCCAAAACCGGTCCTAGGATGCTTGTTTCCAGTCCAGGGAGGACTTGGCTTGGCAGTTCGGGCTGGACTGTTCCCATGAGGCACAGGGTCAAGACTGATTTGCATATGGCTGGGTTCAAACTGGAATGGCATGGTGAGCAAAAAAACGATGGATTTAGGCCCAGATCTCTGTACTGGGGTGAATGTATGACATTGTTCTGCATTCTGTCCATCAACTGTTGTTTTTGCACTTGAATCTGCAAAGCATAAATAAAGTGTGCCTGCCCTAGCCCTGGTATATTTAACACTTAATAGCTCTAAATTGATACATTGTTTGATAGTCCCCAGCTGTTCTTTGAACCTAAACTCCACCTGGGATAAAATAGATTGCTCTTGCGCTCATTCCTCCAATCTTATTAAGAGGACTCTACTCATCACTTTCAAAGAGGAGTCCAGGAGGGAAATAGGGCGATAGTTTTTTGGGTCTTCTTTATTCCCTTTTTAAAATATGGGTACAATAGTAGATTCGCCCCAAAAAGATGGGATCGTATCTATTGCAGCTGTATTCAACACCCTGGTTAAGATAGGCCCCCACAGTTCAGGGGCAGATTTAAAAACATCTACTGGTGCCCCTTCTGGGCCTGTATAGCCAGATCATCTTCTCCATTAGTAATATTGAGGGGAAGGCACCCCGCCCCCTCGCACAATGGCTCCCAGTCTTGCCCTGTGGCGTCCTCTTTACTTTGTCTAAAGATTTCAGAGAAATGGGTCACTCATCAATTGCAAGGGACAAAGGAACACAACTAAGAGATGTCATCTTTTTTTAAAAGGGTGCATTCACTGTATCGCCAAAAAGTTTGATGTTCCTATTTTCTGCAGCAATGGCTAGATTTTCCCATGCTTCGACCTGAAGTGTCTTTTTCCTAATAGCTATAGCTGATTTATACTTTTACCAGAGGGACTTAATAGCCAGTATATCCCGTGGGGAATTAGACAGGGCATATTTAAGTTACTGTAAGGCTTTAGTGCAAGCACTATCAAACCATCCCCTTCTCTTGTTCCCTGATGTATTTGGGTACTGAGTCAAGAGTGATTTAATAGAAGTGACAATGTGGCTGAAGTTAGGTACACTTTCATCCTGGAGACAATAGGTTATTTCTCTAAAATTATTCACTACTATTTTCTGCAGAATCCCACTAGGGTCAATACCGTCCACTTGAGTCTTACTACCCTAGTGGGATTAATAGTATTTACTATATGAAATGAGGCCTGCCTTTGACCACAAAAAAAGAAGGGTAATGTAAGTAAATTGTGGTCACTAAAGATTGAAGGTACAATACTGAGATTACCACACATATCATTAGCAGAGACAGACACCAATACGTGATCTAATATGAAAACGAGTTTCTCCCTGTAAATGTTGGGGCTAGCTCCCCATTTATATCACAGCCACATCTAAGTAATTGAATGTCATATTTAGATATAATAGAATTCAGTGCTTCTCCATACTTGTTGTGGCAAAAGTGATCATTGGATTCCCTCCTTGACCAACACCTACCCAGCCGGACTTTGGGCAAACTCTCCTGCGTCTCTCCTGACCTTATCTCCCCCCTCCCCCTTCCCCATACCCCCCTACCCCTCTCCGCTCTACTCTTCTCCTCTTTCCTGCCACTGACCTTTGCCCTCACCTGTCCTTGCCCTTAGTCCCCACCCTGTTTATCTGTGAACCTTTTCCCTCGCCACTTGAGACCTAGCTATTTTGACTGATGCCCGATGGAGTTACCTTGTTTAGCTAAAGGGGAGACGGGCCGTGGATTCCCTCCTTGGACGTCACCTACCCAGTCGGTCTTTAGACAGACTTCCTTTCGTCTCTCCTGTCGTCTCTTCCCTCATCCTCCCTCTTCTCACCTCCCCTTTCCCCTCCACTATTTTTTTTTCTCTCCTTTCTCTCCTCTCTCAATGTATTGCTTATTTTTTGACGTAATGTGTAATTGTGATCATTTTCTGTTACATTGTGGAACCTAATGTAAAGCGCTCTGATACCTTCGGGTCTAGCCAGCGCTAAATAAAACTCTTTAAATAAATTAAATAAATAAATAAATCATTGCCCACCCCGTCCTGATAAATATGACCGCATGCCTGGGTGGTCGATAATGTACATGCCTGAATATTAAAATCACCTACCCATACTAATACAAAATCCTTATAAATGGAGCCTAAGAAGACTTCGAGGCCATGGTCAAGAGCTGTAGCCACACTGCTACATGTTGAATCAAAGATATTGTTATAAATATTTACGATTACTAGATCTCTCCCTCCCTTTTTGTTCAACCACAATAATTGAGAATGGGGGCCCGCTGATGAAATCTTCTTAACTTTTACAGTAATTTTGTTGGAGATAAGTATCTGTAAAGTTATTTATCAATAGATACATGAAGAAAATATTGGCCATGGGGATGCAGAACAGAAATATAAGCAAACAAAAGTAACTAATGCAAAAAGGGAGCACTCCAGGAAAGGATTCATGGACTGGGGTAAATAAGAGCAGGGCTTTAAGAAAGCATAGCTGCAGAAAATAATTAAAACAATTCTAGGTATTGAACATTTCTGGTTGAAGGATAAAGGCAGTCCACCTGCTTGCAAAGTTCAGGCCCTGACACAGATAATTCCACATGGTCACAGTGGAAAAAAGACAACAAGACCTAAAGAACTAAGGGCATATGTACAAAGATTTGGCGTAGGGCAGTGCAAGTCATTCTGCTGAGCAGCCCTATGCTAATTCAATGGGCAGGAATGCACCGTATTTACAAGATACGGTGCATTCCTGTCCTTTCAGCCAGTGACGGCGCACAATTAGCAACTGTGCGCCCACGCAGACACCCTTGAACCACGGTGGTCCTCAGGACCACCGTACTCGCAGTGGCGGTCCGACCACTGCCACTACTGCGAGTCCACCCGTAGTATTTCCAGTGTGGTGGTCGGACTGTCACAGGACCTCCGCCGGGATCCAGGATCCCGCAGCGGTGGCGGTGCAGACAGGGTACCACAGATCATATTCTGACTTGTCTCTCCACCGCCCTTTTCATAGAGGGTGGTGGAGATGCTGGTAAGGAGGCCTATACAGGGGGTGCGCGTGCAGTGGGAGGCACATGCTCTTCCCCCCTACAACTGCACCCTCGTTCCTGCACGGTGTGGTATGCACACCATGGTTTCCAGTGATGGATGAGTGGACAGGAAAGCAGGATCCCCGGGAGCCACCTTATACCTCCTCCCCACAGACCTGGACACTGCAGGAGCAGTCATCGGCTTCTGCCACACATTAAGCATGAGCTCAGTCAAAGCATCGTTGAAAGGGAGTAAAGGCTCCAAGATAGAAGAAGGGGAATGGAGCACCTCTGTCAAAATATCAGATTTCAATTCTGCTGTGGGAAGAGGCAACTCCAGCAGATACGCTGCCTTCCTGACCACAGCGTGATAAGATGTCACTTCCTGCATTGGAAGACCTTTCGAAGATGAGAATCCCCATTCAGGAGAAGTATCCAGGCCACTAGCTTCCTGCAGACCTTCGAAATCCTGATCAGGATCCACAATCTCCCCTTCCTCAGCCTCCTCATGCTGTTCTTGGTGCTCCTCCTCTTCCGTTAACCTCTGTGCCTCTCTTCTAGACCTCATCCTTGGAACAGGCATTGGAGGCATCAGGTGCGGCGCTGGTGACTTCAGGATCGGCATCGTAGGGAGGTCTACCGGTATAGTAATTGACGCCAGTAGAGTTCGAGTAGGCGCTGGTTCAGAACCAGACGTTGCCGGGGAAGATCCAGCTTGTCCAACTCGCCCAGTGATAGACATCTGACCCCCACATTCCCTCCATTGCTTGAATCCATATTTCCTCTGAGTAGCCATAGTCGCTGCTACAAAGACCCGAAGACTCGCAACAAATAAACTCCAGAAATGGAGAGCCCTGTGATAGAACCGCTGTGCGTCGACGGCATGGAAAAAGGGAACAGACGTCAGCACACCGACGAGGTCTTCTTACGGCTCTGATGACGTCACACGGAGTCACGTGTGGAGCCGTTTCATTGTGACGTCCTCGTCAACGTGGGAGAGCTGAGAAGACAAGTTTCTGTGGAATGCTGCGCATGAGGGTAATTCAAAAGATGAGGAATCCACGGGCAGGTGTATCCATCAGAAATACCACCGTCGTGAGACTGCCGCCGTATTGCCAGCCCGCCCTGGATTTAACTCGGAATCCGGTGGGTGGGTGCACCATTGCCTTAGTTGTCCTCCTGTGGGTCCTGCTATGGTGGTCATATAGGAGGACTACCAATGTCATAATAAGGCCCTTAGTCACATGTCTCACCTTGCATTTACTGATGGATTCATTGGTTCATTATGTCACATCCTATTTGTGGGCATTTTCAAAAGGAGCAGCAAACATTGTTCTGATTTAATGCAATTGTCCAGTTCCTCTGTGAATAATATAAAGGGCTGCATGAACTGGAGACTCAGATTCCTTCGTAGGATGAACTCCAGCGTTGGAGTTTGTCGGCATAGGGGCCATATATTCTCAGTAAAAAGTAGTGGGTATATTTCTTGGTTTCTAGCCTTTGAAGGGATTAACAGATTAGCTTCAGAAAATGTTGTTAATTGAACCTCTGCACTTAAAAAGATAAATAAAGGACCAATTTTGATTCTGGTGGAAAAAAATGTAAACTTCCCTGCAAAACAAGTTACTGCTCATGAGGACAGCTCCCCTATTATGGGATATATACATATGCAAAAATGTTTACTTGATCAAGTGACAGCTGTGGTATGTGTGTGTGTACATGTGGCTGTGAGACTTCTTTTGTACTTCTATTCCATAGGACATTTTGTCGAAACATTAGTCCTAGTCACCAGAGAATCCATTTCACACCACCAGTATCCATTAGAAACAGCCTATAGCTCCAGCATGCTCACAACACAGTCCCAACCCAAGTAGTTGTCTAATGGCTCCTCAGTGGCACTTCTGAACAGTGCAGAAGAAGTTGACGTATCCTCACTACAACCACATGCAAAAAGAATGGTCCAAAAGCTACATTATGGGCAAGGATACCTTTTAATATGTCAGCCAACTGGAGCATAGCAATGCACCTTCATAGATCCCAGCAGGACAAAACAAGTAGCAGTTTCTTCCAGCAAAGGCAACCAGGCACATTTTGCGCCACAAAGATCTAATCTGTAAGGTAATAGGATCCCGCTGGTCACCATCCAACATAATCCAGCACTAACCAATACTCAAGTATATTTCAAGCTTGCTGTCTACTATGTAGTAGACTTACAGCTAAACAACATGAAACACAACCATATATATTATTAGTAGACCACTTATACTCTCGTCAGCAAGAATCCTGAAACCATAAATGGAGTCCAAACACTGAAATCGCTTTGGGGCCATGCAAATGGTCAAAATGCCCTATACAGTCCTACTTACCATAATATATCATAACATATATACTGTCAGAAAATATGTAGAAAACAAAGTCTGGCAGGTTTGCCACTTATTTGGTGACTAATACCATTGCAGGGAAATTAATTTGAGTGCCCATTTTCCTGAAAGGCTTTCTTCCGTGCTATGTCAGCTAGCTTTTTCTCATACAGCTTGTCAAACTTTTATATAATTACATACTGTGTCACTCATTTTACTCAAGTAGCTAATCAGTTAAAACATATGGGTGAGCTACAAAAATGATATTACCTCTAAAACAAAATGGGAGGGTTGGTGTTTTTCATTTCGCAGCGTTTAATCAACCAATCAGCATTGCATTACTCTTTTAATAAAATATACGACAGTATCTACCTTTACAAAACTTTGATAATCACACATATAATTTGCACAAATGATTGAATTGTTTTCAGCATTTTGTTCTTTTTTAACTACTTTTGGCCCGATTACAATGTCGGGCAGAAAGCCTCCGACCAGCTATTGGAGGCTTTCCACCCGCCATCGTAGGTTTCAGTCCGACCGCCGTATTAGGATGACGGCGGTCGGAGTGAAACGTGCGGGGGGATAGCGATGCGCTTCTGGTGGGCTCAAGGAGCCCATAGCAGTGTCGGAAGTCACCATAATCCCCTAATTGCGGCGGAGCCAGGCTCGGCTCCGCCGCCGGAATTATGATGGCACTTTCCGACAGCCTTTTCATGTTGGCCTTTCCGACATGGAAAGGCTATAGGAAAGTGTCTTTGGGGGCTCCTAGCATGGCCTCCTTCCCCCCTGGCCCTCAGCTATGGTGCCCTTCTAAACATCCCTGCACCATGTGTCAGGCATCTTATGGTGCCTGCCACACGGTGCAGGAATGTTTGAAAACATCAATTTCCCAATGGCAGCTTATGCTGCGGGCCTTTTCCGTCTGCCGCACAAGCTGCCATTGGGAAATGGATGTCGCATCCAAATCCGGCGGTCGGAGCCACCGAAGTATGGTTGGTCGGTTCCAGACCACAACAGTGTCGGGTGGACGTAAGTACGCCCGACATCGTAATTAGGCCCTTTGTTTTTTGGATAACATTCTGTGTGTTGTCTTGGTGATATCATCAACAATGTCCTAAAGGTATCATTCATAAACACAATATTATGATTAGCACAATACAATAAAATGTATTGTTTATTGCCACAAATCAATAAAGAAAAAACAGATATGGCCAAAAATTGTCAAAATGAAGTGTTATATACTTGATAGGGTAGAACAAATAATATTAAGAGGCATCAAAACACATAAAATGAAATGTGCTCAAAGTGTGGAGTGTGCATAATGTCCTCATGATTGTGCAGGTGATGCAGTATGGTAAGTAAAAAAACACAAGAACGGCGAAAAGAGGTAACAGATCAATAATATCCATGGAAAGGTTAATAATTCATAATAGTTCCATTGCCCATATATGTGTTCTATAATCCACATCTTTTTCAGCTGATATAATGTTGATAAAACTTCAACCTTTTATAAATCACCAGGTCATCATCAGGACAAAGCATCGAAGGAACACCAAAAATATAGATTGCTACATAAAGGAAAAAGTCCACAATTTAATACATTATTCCTCTAAAACCCAAATTATGGTAACAGTTGCAAAAGGCTATATCATTGGTATCTGCAAGTACAGTACTGGGGTCATCCAAACAACAGAAATAAATTATACGGTACTGGTCAGATGGTCTAAAAAGGTGCCAAGGTGTACAAGTAGCGACACAATCAACGGAAGGGAGTAGTCAAAAAAACTAAGAAATTGATCTAGCAAATGTAGTACTCCTGGAAAATTAAATCAAAATAAATTGAAAAAAAGTATATTGACTACATATGAGAAAATGAAAGAAAATCTTCTTTGGGCTACTAACAAGGAGTTTCAATAAGGCCGACTGATTAAAAAAAGAGAAGGAAACTGGAACCGATAGTGGCCAGTCACTAAAGAGTAAGCCTACAAATAAAAACAAAAGGGCTAGAGTAAACCACTATTAATCTTAAATGGTAAGGTAGAAGGATATTGTAAGCCAAAATCGGAAAACAATACCTGGTAGGTAATAAATCTTCCATTCTAAATGCAGCACTGCACACCCATGCACTAAGGAATCGTGTAAAGAAACCTGACACAACAACCATCAGTTAACAAGCATTGGCAAAGCCAAAATGTCTCGCCAATGCCCGAGCTATTGGCCTTGTCAATGTGAATGTCTTTTAGCCATGTTGTCTACAAGCACATCTGCTGTTCAGCATGACTGAAAGCCACTGAAAGCCCAGAATCACAGGATGTTGAGTCAACGCTGGGTCTCTTCGCCCTTCATGTTGAGCTTATTGTCCTGCCTCGCCTACCTTTTCAGTGGCTTTCAGCCATTTTAAACAGCAGATGTGCTGCTAGACAACATGGCTAAAAGACACTCAGATTGACAAGGCCAATAGCTTGGGCAGTGCTTAGACCTTCTGGCTTTGCCAATGCTTGCTCAGTGTTGATGGGGTCTTGCTGAGCAAATGTGGAAGTGATATTGAGAAACAGTAGAGGAGCTTTCAAGTGAAGCGAGAGTGTGGCGTAACAGCCAGAGCTGCCGAAAGGGGAACTGGGGAACTAGGTTTGAATCTCGGGTCGGCTGGACAATTTGCGATTCTGGTAAATCACTTATGTTCCCCCCTGCGTATGACAATGAATATGTCATTGTGTAATGTAACTGGTGAGCAGTTAAAGCACTCCAATACCATCAGCTGGTGCTGGCATTATGGCAAGATGGAGGATGGAGCAAGCGCTACAATCCATCGGATCGTGCAAAAAAATTAAAAATAAAAGCAGCAGCGACGAGGGAGGTAGTGGGAGGAATAGTCAAGCAGGGAAGCAGGAGGGGATTGGGTGATGAGCAAGCAACGACGGGAAAGGGCAGGAGGAAGCAACAATAAAGGGGGAAAAATACATTAATTGAAGAAGGATCAGTGACAAAAATGAATGTGTCATTGTGGAATGTAACTGGTGAGCACTTAAAGCGCTCCAATACCATTGGCAAGTGTTCACAGTATGGCAAGACGGAGGACGGAGCGAGCGCTCCAATACCATTGGATTGTGCAAAAAATAAACAAGTGCAGTTCATGTTTTAACAACTTTTTAAGAAATGCATTTGTTTCTGTACACACGCATGCATTTTAGTGGTATGTGTACAAGGGAGACTATGACAAGACGGAGGACGGAATGAGCGCTCCAATACCATCGGATCATATAAAAAAAAAAAAGCAGCAGGGATGTAGTGGGGGGACAGGTCAAGCAGGGAAGCAGGAGGGAGTGGGAAAATGGGCAAGCAATGATGGGAGAGTGCAGGAGGAAGCAACTATGAAGGGGAAAAAAATATCCTAATTGAAGCAGGATCAGCGACAAAAATTAATCTGTCATTGTGGAATGTAACTGGTGAGCACTTCAAGTGCTCCAATACCATCGGATCGTGTTTGCGCTCTGGCAAGATGGAGGATGGAGCGAGCGCTCCAATACGATTGGAACAGGCAAAAAATAAATAAACAAGTGCTGTTTGTGCTTTAACAACTTTTTTTTAAATGTATTTGTTTATGTACAGGCGTATGCAGTTTAGTGGTATATGTGTGTATTCCTACAAGGGAGAAGGCCTGAAAACACAAGTACTCTTATGGAGTGCTTGAAAACAAAGAAAAAATAGCTGCAAAAAATGGGAGGACTGTAAGGAGACATGTAATTTGTCCATGCGCTATGGGAGGGCTAAACACAAGAAGAAGGGCATGACGCTCACATGCCATGACGAATGGCATCAAAATAATGAGAGCAACGCTGAAGTTTACCAATGGTGGGAGATGGGTGGCCTGAAAGCCCACAGATAGAACACAACACGTCTCTCCAAGACAGGGCATGTGCTGTCTAGCCAAGCAGGGCATGCGCTGTCTAGCCGTGACCTAAAAACAATTGATTTCACACAGGCAAAACCTTCTGGCTTTGCCAATGCTTGTCTTGTTTAAAAACGGGGAGATTAAGTGATTTAGCCGTAATCACAAAATGTGGAACTGAGACCATGGCTAGGGAGATGATATGGCATCCTTTCGGGAGAGGATGTGGCATAAGGGTCAGAGCTGCTGACTATGGAGCTGGTAAACTGGATTTGAGTTTCGGCATCAGCTTAACATCCTTGATTTTGGGCAAATCATTTAATCTCGCAGTGCCTACAAAAATGAATGTGTCCTTGTTTAAAGTAACTGGTGCTAATGTAAAGCTCTCCAATACCTTCGATGGTGTTGGTGCTATATAAAACTGCACAAAACAAAGTTACTGGTGCTAATGTTAAGCACTCCAATACCTCTGGGTGGTGTTGGCGCTACATTAAATTGCACAAAAAAACAAATGTGAAAAGCAGAGTCAGGGGAGGAGTGGATCTGGGGGAAGATGGGATCTGTTCAACGGGAGTTCAGTGTGCGCAAGCAGGGACGAGTGGGAGGTTAACGGGCAACCAACAGCAAATGAGGGCTGGTTTAAAGAGGGACCTGGGTAAGATAGATAGCGTCCACTGTGTGAAAGTTACCGACCAGGGTCGCAGGTTAAAATGGGCAAAGGTAATCCCGGGTCGCTTTTTTAAAGAACTGTGTGAGAGGGCGGAGGACGAGGTAGATATCTGCCTTGGTAACTTTAGCCATGGGGCGGAGGTATTAACAGCCTTTAAAGGGATATGTGCGCAGGTAGCATTAGAACTCACTGTGGAAACCACCTCTAGAATAAGTAGTGGCGATAGGTGGTTTGACAAAAAATGTTCCACGGCACATCGAAACTAATTGCAGCCCTGAAATCAACCCCACGAGATAAAACGCAAATAGCCAAGCTAAGGAAGCAGTATAAGTTGGCAATGGCTAACCGTAAAAGGAAATTCAGGAAGAGGCATGGGAGGCGTTTTCATCAGTGGAGGTTTTAAAAAATAGCTCACGTTTTTGGGCTATTGTTAACAAACCATTCTTTTCAGGAATAGAGAATAGTCCATTAGATTGTAATATCAGTGAGGCTCAGTGGCTCTTTCATTTTGAAACCATTTATGAGGCCACTTCGATATCAGTTTCGTTAGGCAATCACGAGCGAGGTAGGGATTCCCGAAGTACTGTCTTTAATGAAGGAGACGTACAACGGGCTATAATGCAAATGACCAGCAATAAGGCCCCCGGCCCTGATGGCGTACCCGCCGATCTATATAAACAACACCCGGCTTTCTGGGCTAAACTCTTGACTAACGTTTTTAATGTAACCAGCGATCAGGGTTTCCCTCCATCGTGGTCGCTTTCTACGATCATTCCAATTTTAAAAAAAGGTTTGAGAGGGGATCCACGATGTTACAGGCCAATTTCCCTAATTGACTCAGCAGTAAAAGTCTTAGGGAGGGTTATTTTAACTAAATTAATGGATTGGCTGAATGAAAATGAGGTTTTAACTAATTTTCAATACGGTTTTAGAAAAGGGAGGAGCACCCTGGATCAGTGCTTAAATTTACACTTATTAGCTGGGAAATATACATTAGCCAAAACGGGGTCATTACACCTGGCATTTATGGATCTCAGCTCGGCTTTTGACCTGGTAAACAGGTCGAAGCTGTGGTTGATCCTGCTAGACATGGGAATTGAACCAAGTCTGGTTTACCTTCTGGCTGATTTGCACAAGGATCTCTATGCCAATATAAGGGTTAATCAAGACGGAAAATGCACAAGGCACTTTAAATCTAGCAGAGGGGTGCGACAGGGCTGCATTTTAGCGCCTCTACTTTTTACATTATATATTAATAACTTAGCCAAATCCCTTGAAACCGCCAGCCAGGATATTCCACGAATAGGGGGCATGGTAGTTCCCGTGCTCCTATACGCGGATGACGCTGTCTTATTAGCCCGCACAGCAATAGGGCTTCAGAGGTTACTGGACTCATTTGGGGCTTACATGAAATCTCTGGATCTTGTAGTGAATATAGCAAAATCCCAAACGATGTCTATGGGTCAGAAAAACAAAAAAGTAAAATCCTTTTATTGTGAAGGTGTTGAGCTATCTAGGGTGCCCTCTTTTAACTACCTGGGGGTTTTATTTGATGAGAAGGGGACATGGGCCCCCCAACAAATAGTGAAAAAGAATTTGATCGCAAGATCAACGGCTGCTGTCCATGGCTTTGCTCAACGGCTGGGGGCCAAGCCAATTGAAGCCATGCTTAACATTTACAGGTCCAAATGTATGGCTATCGCTCTCTATGGCTCCGATCTCTGGGGTTATAAGTCAGGAGAAGGGGTACAGATTGTTGAAAATACATTTTTACGCTCCCTCCTGTCTGTTCCACAGTCCACTTCCACATTTATAATACATCAAGAGATTGGGGCTAGTTACGTGTCAGACTTGTTGAGGTTGGCCCCAGTGAGTTGCTGGTTAAAGACCTGGCTTAACCCCGAGTTAACTCTTAATCACCAGATTATTAGGGACTGTGTGGCCCTGGATAATGCGAGCAGTATCCCATGGTTACACTATGTAAAGAACATTTTAAGCAAACTAGGGCGTCTTGACCTATTTACCCTCCCTGATCAAATAAGAAAAGAGGATGTGACATGGGTTAGAACACAATTTCTGAATTTGATGGTGGCTGAGAGGGAGGAGAAGGAGTTAAAGAAATCCTCAGTAAAGGCCTACTTCTTGCTAAAAACCTCGCCCGAGATTGAACCATATCTGAAAATTGTCACGAAGCCCTATCATCGCCAGCTTTTAACAAGGTTTCGTTTTAACTCAGTTCATATTCTTTTAGGAACTTCTCAAGGCTGGAGTAGGGCGTGTGATTTAGGTCCTTGTACATGCGACAATTTTTCAACCCAGGACACTATGCATTTTATAATGTTCTGTGAGCATCTTAGTGTCATTCGCAGGAGGTTTCTAGCTCCAATTCTGAGGGGAAAAGGTTTTATACAGGTCTTTTTTATTTGCAACTGTTGAATGACCCATGGGAGATTTTTAACATTGCAAGTTTTTTAGTTGCAGCTGTTCGCCTTAGGAAAACGTTATAGCACATCAAATATTGATTGAGTTATTAATATATTATTGATGTTTATAGATTTTACACTGTAAGATATGAATTATTACCTGTTTGTGCTTTTTAAGTATTTTTAAGAAATTAGTTTTTTGTGATTATATATCTTTTTTATCGCCTTATGTACTGAGTATTCGGATTTTAAAGGTTTTTTATATATTATATGGTGTTGTATATTGTGATATATATTGTGTACTTTTATGGTTTTTATTAACAGAATAAAGTAGTTTGACTGACTGAGGGCTGCCACAGGGAGATTAAGTGATTTGCCTAAGTTTACAGTGTACTCGTGAAAAGTAAATGGTGTGAATGGTAAAGCACTCCAATATCTTTGGGTGGTGTTGGCGCCATATAAAACTGTACAAAAAAGGTAACTGGCACTAATGTAAAGTGATCCAATACATTCGGGTGGTTTTTGCATTATATAAAACCACAAAAAGTGTGAAAAACAGAGTTGTGGGAGCAGGGGATCTGTGCAATGGGATCAGCAGGGCAAGCAGCGACAGGTGGGACGTGGAAGGGGAACAAACAGCAAATTTGGGCTGCCACGGGGAGATTAAGTGATTTGGCTGTAATTACAAAATGTGGAAATTAGGCAGAGTCTAGGGAGACGATGGGGTGTCCTCTTTGGAGAGGATGTGGAGTAAGGGCTACAGCTGCGGACTATGGAGCAGGGAAACTGTGTTCGAGTTTCGGCGTCGGCAAATCACTTAATCTCCCCATGCCTACAAAAATGAATGTGTCCTTGTGTAAATGAACTGATGCTAATGTAAAGCGCTGCAAGTGTCCAGATGGGAGAAATGTAAAGAAATAGAGTCCCACCCTATGAAATGAGAAGCAACAAGGAGAAATGTGGCAATGCAACTACAGCAGAAGACACAGGCACTTTAAAAGCTATGACATGCCCTGTGATAACGCATACCTGATTCACTTGAGGTCTAATTTTCCAGCTATAAACACAATTGTCGAATGACCACATGTGGTGTAAATACGTAAACACACTTAGTACCCATACGTGCAGAAAATAAACAGAGACTACATGTGTGCCAAGTAGTAGCAGCCGTGCAAACATGCTCCAATCACCATTTCAGCTATACACTAACAGGACATTAAAAGGCAGAACCCCCTACTCACTAGAATTAAACAGACTACAATGGGGGTTTAAAGCAGTGACAGGGTCGGAAAGTGGGTGAATTGTAGACGCAGCAAGCACCGAGAGGTGCAAGAGAGCAAGCAGAGATGGGAGGGAGGAGGTGGGAAAATGGGAAGCAGCAACTAAGGGAAAAGTAGTCACAGAGGGGGGAAAGGGGTGATCTGTGGATGAGGGTGGGTGGGAGGAAATGGAGCTCGTAAAAGGGCCAGCACTGTGTAGAGTGCTGAAAACAAAGAAAAAAGTAGGTCCTAAAATGGTCATAAAAACAGTAGCAGTGGATGTTTACAAGTACTTAATCCATGCTCTGGTGTGAGGGCTAAACACAAGAAGAGGCATGACAATGCACTCCAGGGACAAGTGGTGACAAAGAATATGAGACAGACGATAGAGCGAGCAAATGGGAAGCCTGTGGGGGGGCTGAAGCCCACAAATTAAACACAATGAACAAGTTACTTACCTTCGGTAACGCTTTTTCTGGTGGATACAGTATCTGCCTGTGGATTCCTCACCTTTTGAATATCCCCTGCGCCAGCATTCCGCGGAAACTTTTCCCTAGCTCTCCACGCCGACGAGGTCGTCACAATACCACGGCTCCGCTCGTGACTCCGTATGACGTCACCGGAGCCATAAGAGAGCCTCGTCGGCGTGATGACGTCAGTTCCACCCATTTTTTCAGTGCCTTCGAGGCGAAACGGGTGGACCGACAATAGATACAAAGTATACACAGTACACAATATTTACATCAATACAAATAGTGTAAAATTAAATGGAAAGCCAAAGAATAAAAGCATTTCCTATAACCACACAAAGGCAAATAGAAATGATAAAGCAAAACAATCATGTTAAACAATGCCTTCTATAAAGTATACAAGGATGGACAACGGGGAGGCGGGTGGGTCAGTGAGGAATCCACAGGCAGATACTGTATCCACCAGAAAAAGCGTTACCGAAGGCAAGTAACTTGTTTTTCTGATGGATACATCTGCCTGTGGATTCCTCACCTTTTGAATAGAATCCCACAGCAGTCCCACTCCCGGAGGAGGGTGTCCACCCTTCTATACTAAAAAATCCTGCAGCACAGAGCACGCAAAATGGCCCTCTCTCCTCATCTGAGAATCTAAGCAATAATGCTTTGCGACAGTATGGAGAGAGGCCCAAGTCGCAGCCTTAAAAATGTCCAACACAGGCACACCTCTGGCTAAAGCAGAAGTGGAAGATTTGGCCCTGGTAGAATGAGCCCTAATACCATCAGGTGGTTCCTTACCAGCCAATGCATAGCAGATCTTAATGCATAATACGATCCATCTGGAAATAGTGCGCTTGTGCACAGCCTTGCCCTTCATATTTCCAACGTAGCCCACAAAGAGCTGATCATCCAAACAAAAGTCTTTTGTCCTGTCCAAATAAAAGCTCACCGCTCTCTTAGGATCCAGACGGTGAAGTCTCTCCTCCTCCTTGGAAGGGTGAGGGGGAGGATAGAAAACAGGAAGAGTAATGGACTGACCTAGGTGGAAGGGAGTAACCACCTTAGGCAGAAAAGCAGCCCTGGTCCTGAGAACCATCCTTTCAGCATGAATGGTCAAAAACGGGGTTTTGAGCTAAGAGCCTGAAGCTCACTTACTCTCCTTGCTGAGGTAATTGCCACAAGAAAGACCGTTTTAAAAGACAAAAGTCTCAAAGGACAACTATGCAAGGGTTCAAACGGGGAACCCATCAAGAAAGTCAAAACAAGATTTAAATCCCATTGGGGCATAACAAAGGGAGTAGGCGGAAATCTATTGGTAAGGCCCTTAATAAATCTCAAAACAATAGGAGATTTAAACAAGGACGGCTGATCTGGCAAGCAAAGAAAAGCCGATAAAGCTGATAGATAGCCTTTAACAGTGGCCACTGCAGAACCCTGCTGGGCCAAGAACAATGAAAACTGAAGAATATCAGACAATTTGGACTTTAAAGGATCAATGGACTTCTCTCCACACCATTTGACAAACCTAGCCCACCTGGAAGAGTAAATGGACTTAGTGGAGTGTCGCCTGGACGATAAAATAACATCCACCACGTCCGGCGGGAGAGAAAAAGAATTCAGGTTGCCCCGTTCAATCTCCAGGCATGAAGGTGCAGGCTCTGGAGGTGGGGGTGTAGAACCTGCCCCTGCGACTGTGAGAGGAGGTCTGCCCTGAGAGGGAGACGGAGCGGAGGGTGAGATGAGAGGTGAAGTAGATCTGTGTACCACACCCTCCTTGGCCAATCCGGAGCAATCAATATAACTTGGGCCCGGTCTTGGCGAATCTTCCTCAGAACCCGAGGAATCAAGGGTATGGGAGGGAACGCGTAAAGGAGTTGCGAACTCCAGTCCAACTGAAACGCGTCTCCCAGAGCCCTCTGCATCGGATACTGGAGACTGCAGAACGACGGGCAGTGTGCGTTCTCGTGAGTGGCAAACAGGCCCAACCGAGGAAACCCCCATATCCCGAAGATGCGATGGACCACCTCCGGATGAAGCCGCCACTCGTGATCGGCCGAGTAATGCCGACTCAGACTGTCCGCACAAACATTCAGCACACCGGCTAGATGATTTGCAAACACACAAATCTGATGGCCCTGAGCCCAGGACCAGAGTCGCAGAGCCTCTCGGCAGAGGCGATACAACCCTACTCCTCCTTGCCTGTTGATATACCACATCGCGGTAGTGTTGTCCGTCAGGACCTGAACCGACTGACCGCGAAGGGAAGGAAGGAAAGCCTTTAGTGCCAAACGTATCGCCCGCAATTCCAGAAGGTTGATGTGAAGCAACCTTTCCTCTGGAGACCAAAGACCTTTGACCTCCAGATCCCCCAGATGAGCACCCCACCCTAGAGTGGAGGCATCCGTGATCACTGTGGCCACCGGTGGAGGAAGCTGAAAGGGCTTTCCTTGAGACAAGTTGCCCTCCACACTCCACCAAGACAACTCCGCTGCAGTGTCCCTGGAGATCCTGATCGACTCCCTGAGATCCCTGTAGTGTTGAAACCACTGCCTGCGGAGGCACCACTGGAAAACCCTCATATGCCAGCGTGCATGGTTGACCAACAGAATGCAGGAGGCGAACAGACCGAGCAGGCGAAGGACCTTCAGGACCGGAACAACCGCTCCATTGTAAAACAAAGGGATCATCTCCTGAATGTCGAGAATCCTTTGAGGAGGCGGAAAAGCTCGACATACAGTTGTATCCAGTACTGCCCCTATGAACAGGTTGCGCTGAGAAGGCACCAGGTGAGATTTGGGCACATTTATCGAAAAACCCAAGTTGTACAACAGCTGAGCTGTTATCTGCAGATGATGAAGCACCATCTCCGGCGACTTTGCTTTGAGCAGCCAGTCGTCCAGGTAAGGGAAAACTGGGACCCCCGACCTCCTGAGATGAGCTGCCACCACTGCCATCACCTTTGTGAAGACTCGAGGTGCAGTAGTAAGACCAAACGGGAGGACCGCAAACTGGTAGTGCTGCGACCCTACCGTGAAACGGAGATACTTCCTGTGCGACTGCAGGATGGGGATGTGAAAGTACGCATCCTGCAAATCGATCGACACCATCCAGTCCTCTTGCTGCAGCGCCAAAAGAACCTGAGCAAGGGTCAGCATCTTGAATTTCTCCTGTTTGAGGTAAAAATTCAAAACCCTGAGATCTAGGATCGGGCGTAACCTGCCATCCTTTTTGGGGATCAGGAAATACCGGGAGTAGCATCCCTGTCCCCTTTCCTGCTCTGGAACCACCTCTATCGCACCTTTCTGCAACAAGGCAAGCACCTCCTTCTGAAGAAGGAGCAAATGATCCTCCAAACAAAAACCTTGGCAAGGAGGGTAAGGGGGAGGAAACTCCCGAAAGGGAAGGGCGTACCCATTCTCTACAAGGTTTAAAACCAAAAGGTCTGTGGTAACCGATTTCCAACCCTGTAGAAAGTGAGACAACCGACCCACTACAGGACCCACATGATCCAGGATGACCGATCTAGGGCTGCTTTCCTGCGTTACCAGGGGGGGGTAGGAGAGGTAGAGGAGGAGGAGGAGAGCTGCCGGGCTGAACCACGCTGACGCCCTCTGTTTCTCCCTCTATAGGACCTATAGAGCGGATTTTGCTGCTGCTGCTGCTGGGTCTGACAAAAGGAACGAAAGGCCGACCTTCCAAACCCCCTAGACTGACGACGAAGTCCCAAGGATTTAGCTGTAGCCTTACTGTCCTTGAACCGCTGAAGAGCTGAATCAGCTTTCTCCCCAAACAGTTTCGAGCCATCAAACGGTAAATCAAGGAGGGTTGCCTGTACATCAGGCGAAAATCCAGATGACTTCAACCAAGCCTGCCTTCTGGTGACACCCGATGAATCCATGACCCTGTCAACAGAATCAGCCGTATCAAGTCCAGATTGAATGACCTGACGAGCCGCTGCCTGAGCATCTGACAACACCTCCATGAAGTTACCCTGCTCTTCATCAGGCAACTTGGGCACCAACTGCTTCGCAGAATCCATCAAGGCATGAATGTAACGGCCCAGCAAACATGTGGCATTGGTAGACTTCAAGGCCATACTAGAAGATGAAAATACCTTCTTTGCCGATTGCTCCAATTTTTGGGAATCCCTGTCAGCCGGAGCTTGAGGAAAAGCACTCGAAGCTTGCTTAGAGCAGGAAGCCTGCACCACCAGACTCTCCGGAGATGGATGGGAAGACAGAAATGAAGGGTCCCCTGGAGCAGATCTATACCTCCTTGCCACAGCTTTAGCAACCGCAGGAGAGGAGAAAGGCTTTCGCCACACTTCAAAAATAGGCTCGGTTAAAGCTTCATTGAAAGGCAATAAAGGCTCAACAGATGAAGAGTGAGAATGCAGAACCTCAGTGAGCAAATTCGGCCTATACTCCGCTGTAGGCAGCTGTAAATCTAAAAGCTCCGCAGCCTTCCTGATGACCATGTGATATGGAGCAACTTCCTGAGGTGGAGAAACCCTGGAAGAAGTAAGCTCCCATTCAGGAGAGGTATCTATGCCACTAGCCTCCTGAAGACCTTCAAAGTCATCACACGACTCCTCTATTTCACCCTCTTCCACATCATCTTGACACCGATATTGCTCCTCCTCCAACAATCTCTGCGCCTCTCTCCTCAAGCGTTGCCTCGGTTGCGGCGTCGACGGCGCCGGACGCGGCGCCGAGAGCTCCGGTACCGGCGTCGAAGGAAGTTCCAAAACAGGAACAGGCGCCGTACGAATCCAAGAGGAAGGGGCTCTAGATGGCGCCAGCGACTCCGCAAGCGGCGTCGAGAACCTTGGAGCCGGAAACTGCCATGACGGCGCCATCGGCATAAAAGGCATAAAGGGCGCCTGAGCATACGGATGAAGACCACCCAAACTAAAAGCCAGCGGACTCAAGGGACCAGCAGGTGCTCCGGAGGGGAAGGCTGCTTTGGCGAAGACTCTGTACATTGCATTCAAGAAATGCGACGGATCAGTGCCTGGAGCCGGCATCTCAGGATACGGAGCCCGATTAGGACCCACTCTTTGAGACTCCGACGCCGGGACGACCGGATTCACCAGCGGATCCATAGGCTCAGTTTCATGAACAGGGGAATGCTCTTCCTGAGCCGGCAAACCCTCCGACTCCGGGGTGCCCCTCGGCGTCGGTGACCTCGCAGGAGAAGATGAGTGACTCGGAGCCATCTGGGGAGAAGGCGACTGCGATGGTGAGACAAAGTCCTTTCGACGACGTCGAGGCACTGGAGAAGGAGATCTCGAAGTCTTCCCCTTCGACGATCGACATCGAGAGCCATGCCTCTTCTTCTTTTTATGTTTTCTCGACTTCGAAGTGTGCGAAGTCGACGACCTCGACTTGGACTTTGACCGTTTTCTTCCCCTTTTCTCCTTACGAGCTTTGGCAATGAAGTTTGACTTCTCTTTCCTTCAGGGCTTTAGGATTCATCTTGCGGCAGCAAGAACATTCCTCGGCGTCATGATCTGACGATAAGCACCATAAACAATCTTCATGGGGGTCAGTGATCGACATGTGACCCCCACACTCTCGACAAGGCTTAAATCCTGACTTCCTCGAAGTCGCCATTTCCAACTCGTTACAGAGAATACTCGAAATAAGCACAAAGTATCTACTAACAGTACGGAGAGTCCCAAGAAACTGTTACGCGTCGACGGTGCGGAAAAAAGGGAACTGACGTCATCACGCCGACGAGGCTCTCTTATGGCTCCGGTGACGTCATACGGAGTCACGAGCGGAGCCGTGGTATTGTGACGACCTCGTCGGCGTGAAGAGCTAGGAAAAAGTTTCCGCGGAATGCTGGCGCAGGGGATATTCAAAAGGTGAGGAATCCACAGGCAGATGTATCCATCAGAAATGTCTCTTTGAGATAGAGCATGCTCTGTCTAGCCGAGACCTAAAAGGTGGCTCGAGGGGGAAAAAACGTACATGCTACGATAAGCACTAGTCATATGTAAAGAAACAAAAGAGAGTGCAGTGTGATTCTGCTGAGAAAGTGATTGTAGTGCTCATGCGTAAAGAATACTAGACCGCACAAGATAATCACGTGAAAAAACAAGCATTAATAATGGAAATAAAAAAATCGCTAGAAGACTGAACAAGGAGGTGGTCCGTGGTGCAAGTGGTATAGAGTAAAAATGTTGCTCATAAAAAAGAATGATATCTAGATAGAATTGTATATCAAGGAAGAAGACCCTAGAATGTACACTGAGAGATCAATAAATGTAAATGAAAAAAGGGAGGGACAGGACAGGAAAGGACAGGAGAGACCAATAGATGTTTAAAATGATTAAGAACCCATATAAGAACCCATCTAAATATTAACCAAATTAACAAGCTCACAAAATGGGGACTTGGGGGTACACAGGGTAATGACAATGATTATATAATGTAGAATGATCTAGCCTGTATGGAGGGGGCTTATAATCTGAAAGGAATCTGAAAGGAATGTGATGAACTTTAGAGAAACCAGAAATATGTGAATATCTCATTAATATAACAGATTTGCACAGAAAAACAGTGATAGGGAAGACTCAAAAGTACAGGAAAATATCCCTTAGTAGAAGACTTACAATCCAATGAAGAAGCAAAAAGATTAGATTGGGATCATATTAATCCATTTATCCAAAGTACTTAGTCTAGTGCTGTCAGAGTCGCATTTGGAGAGCCAGCTGCATTCACAACATGTCAGTATTTGTGATAAGTCACCACGCCATACTTGAAGGCAGGGTTGTTCAATAATCTGCCATATAAGATGTTTTACATTGTTATTCTGTGAGATAAAATGAGATTCCAAGGGGGCATTGTCAGGTTTGCAGTGAACTCAATGTTTGTGCTGTATAATGCATTTTTTTATTGTTTATCATTTGAGTAGTTTGGCCAATATATAGGAGGGAACAGAGATATGCAGTTTGTGAAATGTTGAAGTAGGTGTGATATGTTACTGTTAGACCTGTTAGCCTTAGGATGGTCTTCCCCCAAACATTTTGCCCCCCTCCTCCATTTTTGCTGGCCTTAGGACCCTGCACACTTTACCACTTCTGACCAGTGCTAAAGTGTATGTGCTCACTCCATAAAACATGGTAAGGTTTGCTTACCCCCAATTGCCATATTTAATTGACTTATAAGTCCCTAGTAAAGTGGTACCACATATACCCAGGGACTGTAAATTAAATGCCACTAGTGGGCCTGCAGCACTGATTGTACCACCAACTGAAGTAGCCCCTTTAATCATGTCTCTGGCTTGTCATTGCAGCCTGTGTGCAATTTTTAAACAGACAATTCGGCCTGCCAAATAAACCTTTGGTCAGGCCCAAACCTTCATTTTTAATAGATATCAGTTGCCCCTAGGTAGGCCCTGGGCAGACATTGGGCAGAGTGTAGTGTATTTAAAAAGTAGTACATGTAATTTTATGTTTTACATGTCCTGGTATTAAAAAACTCCTAAAGAACAAGTTACTTACCTTCGGTAACGCATTATCTGGTAGAGACTCTATCTTGCTGCAGATTCCTTACCTTTGAATTTCCAAGGCGTCAGGCTGGATCCGGAAACTTTTGTTGAGCAATACCCCTTGCGCATGATGTCGGGTGGCTCCATTCGGCTCTGCGTGACGTCGTTGGCGTCGATAGCGTCGGTTATGAAGTCGCGGTGCCTACATAGGCGCTACCCAAGTGCGCGGACGTCAGTAATTTTTGTTTTTCCACGCCAGAAGCGCAGAGCCACAAAGTGACTAACGTAAACGTGTGCAAAAATAGGGCCCTGATAGGGAAAAACCCTACACCTGCTACATCAGTCAGCAAAGTGGGGAGGCATGGGTGGGGCGGTATGGAATCTGCAGCTAGATAGAGTCTCTACCAGATAATGCGTTACCGAAGGTAAGTAACTTGTTCATCTGATAGAGACTTCTAGCTGCAGATTCCTTACCTTTGAATCAGATACCCGAGCCATACCATCCCGGCGGTGGGTTGCGGACTCATGAACTAGACTAAAAAGTCTTGCAGGACTGAGCGGGCAAAGTGCCCTTCCCTGCGCACTTGACCATCAAGGCAATAATGTTTTGCGAACGTGTGCAACGATGCCCACAACGCTGCCTGACAGATGTCTTGGACTGGGACACCCCGTGCCAAGGCCGTAGTCGCAGCCTTTCCCCTGGTGGAATGGGCCCTTAATCCCTCAGGGGGCTGCTTCTTAGCCAAGGCATAACAGATTTTAATGCAGAGAACAACACAGCGAGAGATGGTTCTTTTCTGCACTGCCTTTCCCTTCTTTGCTCCCACATGCCTCACAACGAATTGATCATCCACCCGGAACTCTTTTGTGCCGTCAAGGTAGAACGACAACGCTCTTTTTGGGTCCAGTCGGTGGAGACACTCCTCTTCCTTAGAGGGATGTGGGAGAGCAAAGAAGGTGGGCAAAGTAATGGATTGGCCCAGATGAAATGGGGTCACAACCTTTGGTAAGAATGATGCCCTGGTGCGAAGCACCACCTTGTCCGGAAAGGACATAAGATAAGGAGGCAAGCTGGATAACCCCTGCTATACACTCACCCTCGGGTCCGATGTAATCGTCACTAAGAAGGCTGTTTTGATGGTCAACAACCGGAGGGGACAATTGAGCAAAGGCTCAAAAGGAGCACACATTAGATAAGTGAGAACCAAATTAAGGTCCCATTGTGGCATAACATAGGGTGTAGGTGGAAATAAATGAACCAACCCTTTCAGAAATCTATTTACAATAGGAAATTTAAAGAGAGAAGGCTGGTCTGGCAGCCGCAAAAAAACAGACAGAACAGAAAGGTAACCCTTGAGAGTTCCCAAAGCAGAGTCCTGCTGGGCAAGGGTAAGAATGAACAATGGACAGTAGAAAGAGGAGCAGAAAGAGGGTCAATAGACCTTTCTGTACAGTATAATACGCATTTCTGCCAAAGGCAGGTGTATACCAACTTAGTGGAGGGCCGCCTGGCCGCCAGAATAACATTACAGACTTCGGGAGGAAGGTCAAAAGCCATCAACTTCCACCGCTCAATCTCTACGCATGGAGGCGCAGAGTTGACAAGTTCGGGTGGAGAACCCTCCCCTGCTGCTGCTGCGAAAGAGGATCGACACTCATGCTCAGAAGCTCTGGAAACCAGCCTCTCCTTGCCGAGTCCGGTGCCACATGGATGACTTGGGCCCGGTCACTCCTGATCTTCTTCAGAACCCTGGGCAGGAGTGGTATGGGTGGAAAGGCGTACAACAGGCCTGAGCTCCACTCGTGATGAAACGCCGCCTTGGAAACTATAGCGCGCAGTACTGCTGACATTGCGCGCTCTCTTCGGAGGTGAACAAATCTAACCAAGGTTCTCCCCACTGCTGAAAGAGACCTTGTGCCACCTCCGACTGGAGACGCCATTCGTGATCCTGAAGGCATCGATGGCTGAGATCGTCCATCCGGGCGTTCAGAGAACCTGCCAGGTATTGAACCATCAGGGTTATGCCCTGCTGTTCCAGCCATGCCCATAGACGCAGGGCCTCTCAACAAAGGGTCCACGACCCCACCCCGCCTTGCTTGTTGCAGTACCACATGGCGGTGGTGTTGTCTGTGAACACCTGCACTAACTTCCCCTTGACAGAGGGAAGAAATCCTTTCAATGCCAACTGAATCGCTCGAAGCTCCAACAAATTTATGTGGAGCCCCGAGTCCACTGGAGACCAGTGTCCCCTGATCTCCACCTCTCCCAGATGGCCGCCCAATCCCAGAAGTGACTGTGAACTCTGGTTAGGGAAGGGAGAGGGGTCTGCCGCTGACCCAATTGCAGTTCTTCAACCACCACTGCAGATCTCTTGCAGTTCCTTCCGAAATATGCATCCTGCAGGTCCAACGCCACCATCGAGTCTCCTTGGTCTATGCCAGACAAGACCTGAGCCAATGTGAGCATTTCGAATTTCTCCTTTTTGAGGAAGAGATTGACAGTCCGAAGATCCAAAATGGGCCGAAGCCCCTTGTTCTTCTTCGGAATCAGAAAGTAGCAGGAATAACAGCCACCACCTACTTCTGAAGCAGCAACCCTTTCTATAGCTCCCTTGGCCAAAAGAGCTGTAAATTCTTCTTGGAACAATTTCAAATGATCCTCCGCCAGCTGTTCCTGAGTTGGCGAATAGCCCTCCTGGATGATCTGCAAGACCCACTTGTCTGTTGTTATAGATCTCCAGCGGGGGAGATGATGACGAATTCTCCCACCGTCTGGAGTAGTGTGGTCCTTCAGAATCAGCCTAGGAGTGCTTGAAGGCTGTGGCTGCTGGGGGCAGTGTGGCCGACGACTTCTGGCCTCCATTCCGAGGATGGAATGAACCGCGTCCACGCACGGCTTGGGTAGTCTGAGTGGGACGGTGGCTAGGATAGGGCTGACGCGGCTGGAAAACCCTTCCGTTGCCGCGAAAGGGGCGAAAGGAAGACTGGCCATGAGAAGTGGATGAGAGACCCAAGAATTTGGCCGTAGCTCGAGAGTCCTTGAACCTGACCAGGGCCGAGTCTGCCTTTTCCCCAAAAAAGCGGGTTCCATCAAAGGGCATGTCCATCAAATTGGACTGGACATCGCCCGAGAAGCCAGTTGTACGAAGCCAGGCGTGGCGCCTCAAGGCCACCATCGTTGAAATTGATCTGACCAGCGAATCGGTCGTATCCCAACCACGCTGTATGGCGAATTTTGATGCATCTCTCCTGTCCTTGACAGCTTGGGAGAGTACAGTCCGGGCCTCCTCCGGGACTTGTGGCAGTACCTGCACAACCGTCTCCCAAAGAGAATGGGAGAAATGGCCCAATAAGCATGCGGTATTCACCCACCGCAATGCCAGACTGGAGGAAGAAAACATCTTCTTCCCAAATGAGTCCAGTCTCCTGGATTCCCTATCCGGAGAGGCGGAAGGGAATGTGCCCTGGGAAGTAGAGGCCTGCACCACCAAACTTTCTGGGGTGGGGTGTTGGCTGAGGAACTTTGGGTCGCCCGGAGCTGGGCGATGGCGGTGTGCTATTGTCCTATTCACAGGCGACCCTGTGCTAGGCTTGGACCATGTTACTAGGAGGACGTCCGTAAGTGCCTCATTAAAGGGCAAAAGGGGTTCAGAGGTGGAAGCCTCAGGTTGAAGCACTTTGGTCAGGAGATTAGTCCTGACCTGCACTGAGGGCAGCTCCAGTCCAAGGACCCCAGCTGCCCTCTTAACCACCATGGCATAGGACGCCCCCTCCTCCGTAGCCACTGTAGGTGGAGAGAGCATGCCAGTGACAGGGGAAGTATCCAGACCACTGGCTTCCACAAGTTCCCCATACCAGTCCATAGTCTTCTCAGAGACATCCTGGTTCTCTAATGGGTCTCCAGACTCCTCCCATTCCTCTCCTGAGCCCAGCACGTCCACAAAGTGCTCAGGCGACAACATCGAACCCCTGGGTTCTGTCAACGTCGGAATCGGCGTCGCTCGACACCGTTCTGGCTCCGTCTCATCGGGGATGAGGATGGAGCTTGCTCCACCGACGGGCGCCGGTGACATCTCAGGCACCGACTTCGGGTTCGATGCCGGGGAAGGTCGCGTTAGCACGACCTGTGTCGAACCGGATCCGGGATCGGATCCCTGGGGCCCCACCAGTGCTGTGGCCGAAGCGGGCGGCGTCGAACCCTTTGGGGCCCCATCTGACCCCGTGGGGCCCGAGGGCTCACCAACAGGGTCGTTCCTCTTAAACACTTGGCGCATGGCCTCGTAATTTTTTTTATTTGAGTGGTAGTCGCTCCCGCACTCGGAAAGGGAGGGAGGCGCGTAGTCGAATGAGGCTCCGGCTCCGCAGATCCGTGCCTAGAGCGTTGGTGCTCCTTACCTCTCTCGACGACGGACGCCAGTTGAGCTGAAGTCGAAGTCCATTTGGACTTCTTCTTCTTCTTGTGCCTCTTCCCCGAGTGTCCAAATGACCTCGAATGGAAGGAAGAGGACTTAGGGCTCCGTGAGCGATCCTGCAACCTCCTCTTCCTCGAACGGGACTGTGACCTCCTCAGAGTCTCGCTTAACGGTGTCGACTGCCGGGCCGCGAGCAACTTCATCGCCCTCTCCCTCAAGGTCTTCGGAGCCATCGCCCGACAGTCTGAACACAACTTCGAATCGTGGTTGCGTTCAAGACACCACAGACATACGCGGTGGGGATCGGTAACTGACATAATCCGGGAACAAGTCCCGCATGGTTTAAAACCTGTCTTCCTACCAGACATCCCTCGCACACAATGTCGTACTCAAAAATGTTGACAAAAGTCGAGAAAAAAGCCTGCCAAAAAGCAGCAGAGGGGTAGCTCTTCCCAGATCGGTGCTTAACTGGCGCAGAAAGAAAAGAGCTGACAACCGCATGCCTGGGTGGCGCCTATGTAGGTACCGCGACGCCATAACCGACGCTACTAATGCCAACAATGTCTCGCGGAGCCGAATGTAGCCACCCAACGTCGAGCGCAAGGGGTATTGCTCAGCAAACAAAAGTTTCCGGATCCAGCCTGATGCCTGGGAAATTCAAAGGTAAGGAATCTGCAGCTAGAAGTCTCTATCAGATTTTGTTTTCCACTACTGCCAGGCCTACCTCTCCCATAAGCTAACATTGGGATTACCTTATCACGAGACAATTTCCAAATGGAAACAGGAACCAGTTCATGTTTGGTGTCTTTGGAATTGCAATGAAAAATCCTCTCCTATAGTAAAGTCCGATTTTAAATTACAAGTTTGAAAATGCCACTTTTAAAAAGTTGCCATTTTCCTGCCTTATCCAATCTGATGGAGACTTCTAGCTGCAGATTCCTTACCTTTGAATTTCCCAGGCATCAGGCTGGATCCGGAAACTTTTGCTGAGTAATTACCCTTGTGTGAGCCGTCGGGTTGCTCCATTCAGCTCCGCGTAACGTCATCGGTAGCATCGGTTATGACTATGACGTTGCTATACCTACATTGGCCCCACCCAGGTGCACGGACGTCAGTTCTTTTCTTTAGGGGCCAGCTAAGCGCCGATCCGGGAAGAGCTACCCCTCTGTCGCTTTTTGACAAGTTTTTTCTCAACTTTTTGTCAAATTCTGAATTTTTTCCTACTTTGTGTGTGAGGATGTCTTCAAGGAAGACAGGTCTCAAGCCGTGAGGTGCCTGCCACCACATGATGTCAGTTATCGACCCCCACCTCGTCTGTCTCTGGTGTCTCGAGCACGACCACAATTTGAAGTCATGCTTGGACTGCGGGGCCATGGCTTCGAAGGCCTTGCGCGAGTGGGCGATGAAGCTCCTTGCGGCCCGGCAGTTGACACCGTCCAGCGAGACTCCGCGGAGGTCCTGGTCCTGATCGAAGAAGAGGAGGTTGCGGGACCGCTCCTGGAGCCCAAAGTCCACGTCATCCCACTCGAGGTCCTCGGGACACTCGGCGAAGAGGCACAAGATGAAGAAGAAGTCCAAGCAGACTTCACTTTCACCACGGCTGTCGTCCATCAACGAGAGAGGTAAGTAGCACTGACGCTCTAGGCATGGTTCTGCAGAGCCGGAGCCAGGGTCGACTCCGCGCCTCCCTCCCTTTCTGGGAGCAGGAGCGACTCCCGCTCAGAAAAAGAATTTTATGAGGCCATGCGCCGCGTATTTGAGTGGGCCGACCCTGCTGGTGAGCCCTCGGGCCCCGCGGGGTCGGAAGGGGCCCCATCGGGTTGACACCGTCGGCTCCAGCCAAGGCACCGGTGGGGCCTCATGGATCCGGTCCCAGATCTGGGTCGACACCGGTCGTGCCAACGCAACCTCCTCCGGCGTCTGACTCGAAGTCGGTGCCTGCGGCACCGCCAGTGCCCACCGGCGGCGCCAGCCCCATCATAATCCCCGATGACATGGAGTCGGAATGATGTCGCTCAACGCCAATTCTGCCGCTGATTGTACCTAGGGGTTCTTTGTTGTCGCCAGAGCATTTTGAGGATGTGCTTGGCTTGGGAGAGGAATGGGAGGGGTCTATGGACCCTCTGGAACACCAGGATGACTCTGCGGAGCATTTGGACCGGTATGGGGAACTTACGGAATCCAGTGGACTGAACACTTCTCCAGATACTGGCATGCTCTCTCCGCCAACAGTGGCTATGGAGGAGGGAGCATCCTATGCCATGGTGGTAAAATGGGCAGCTGAGGTCCTAGGACTAGAACTGCCCTCCGTGCAGGGCAGGACTAATCTCCTGACTGAAGTGCTTCAACCTAGGGCATCTACTTCTGAGCCCCTTTTGCCCTTTATTGAAGCACTTGCTGTCGTCCTTCTAGGCACGTGGTCCAAGCCTAACACAGGGGCTCCTGTGAATAGGACAATTGCACGCCGATAGCGCCTAGTATCGGGTGACACGAAGTTCCTCAAGCCAACATCCCACCCCTGAAAGTTTGTTGGTGCAAGCCTCTACTTCCCAGGGCGCGTTCCCTTCCGCCCCTCTGGATAGGGAATACAAGAGGTTGGATTCATTGGGAAGAAGTTGTTTTCTTCCCCAGCCTGGCATTGCAGTCAGTGGAAACCGCATGCTTATAGGGCTCTTTCTTCCACTCCCTTTGGGAGACGGTTGCGCAAGTGCTGCCACAGGTCCCGGAGGAGGCCCGGGCTGTGCTCTCCCAAGCAGTCAAGGATGGGAGAGATGCAGCAAAATTCCTAATAAGGTGTGGCCTAGATATGACAGATTCGCTGGTTAGGTCGATTTCAACAACAGTGGCCTTAAGGTGCCACACCTGGCTTAGGACAAGTGGCTTCTCGGGCGATGTCCAGGCCAATCTAATGGACATGCCCTTTGATGGAACCAGTCGTATTGGGGAAAAGGCAGATTCGGCCCTAGTCAGGTTCAAGGACTCTCGATCTATGGCTAGATCCTTGACCCTCTCCTCTACTCCTTGTGGCCAGTCCACATTTTGCCCCTTTTGTGGCAACAGAAGGGGTTTCCAGCCGCATCAGCCCTATCCTAGCCATCGTCCTGTGCAGACTTACCAAGCTGTGCGGGGACGTGGACGCAGTACATTCCGACCCAGAAATGGAGGTCAGAAGTCGTCAGCCAACCAGCCCCCGGCAGCCGCAGCCTCCAAGCATTCCTAGTCTGAATCTGCAAGACCACACTACTCCAGTTGGTGGGAGAATCCGTCATCATCTTCCCCACTGGAGATCTATAACATCGGACAAGTAGGTCTTGCAGATCATTCAGGAGGGCTATTCTCTGGCTTTTCTTTCTTTTCCTTCTCCCATTCTGCCAAATCAAGGACGGCTGAGGGAGGTTCATCTGAAATTGCTCCAGGAGGAATTTACAGTTCTCTTGGCCAAGGGAGCTATAGAAAAGGTCCCGGTTTCAGACGTAGGCAGTGGTTGTTATTCCCACTACTTTCTGATTTTCAAAAGAACAATGCGGGCCATTTTAGATCTTCGGACGGTCAATTTCTTCCTCAAGAAGGAGAAACTCAAGATGCTCACTCTAGCTCAGGTTTTGTCTGCCCTAGACCTAGAAGACTGGCTGGTAGCGTTGGACCTGCAGGATGCGTATTTTCACATCCCCATCCTGCCGGTCAAAGGCGTTACCTGTGGTTCAAGGTAGGCCACAAGCACTTTCAGTTTACTGTGCTCCCCTTCGGCCTTACCAGTGCCCCTCGGGTGTTCACCAAGGTGATGGCGGTGGTCGCACCTCATCTGCGCAGGTTAGGGATGTCAGTTTCCCCCAACTCGACGACTGGCTGTTGAAGGCATCCTCGCCCCAGGCTGTCGCCTCCCACCTTCATACCTCGGCAGACCTCCTGCATTTGCTGGGGTTTTCTATAAATGTGCCGAAGTCACACCTGACTCCTTCTTACATGCTCCCTTTCATTGGAGAAGTTCTGGACACAGTGCAGTTTCCGGCCTATCCTCCTGAGCAGCGAGTCCAGGATGTTCAGGTTATGATTCCAATGTTTAAGCCTCTATCCTGGATTTCAGTGAGACTGACTCTGAGGCTCTTGGGCCTCATGGCCTCCTGCATCCTGTCGGTAAAGCATGGCAGGTGACATAGCAGGCTCTGCACTGGGACCTGAAGTTCCAGTGGGCACAGCATCGAGGAAATCTCACCTACATGGTCCAGATCTCGGAAGGAACTGCAAGAGATCTGCAGTGGTGGTTGAAGAACTGCAATTGGGTCAGCGGCAGACCCCTCTCCCTTCCCTAACCAGAGTTCACAGTCACTTCTGGGATTGGGCGGCCATCTGGGAGAGGTGGAGATCAGGGGACACTGGTCTCCAGTGGACTCGGGGCTCCACATAAATTTGTTGGAGCTTCGAGCGATTCGATTGGCATTGAAAGCATTTCTTCCCTCTGTCAAGGGGAAGCTAGTGCAGGTGTTCACGGACAACACCATCGTCATGTGGTACTGCAGCAAGCAGGGCGCGGTGGGGTTGTGGTCCCTTGGTCGAGAGGCCCTACGTCTCTGGACATGGCTAGAACAGCAGGGCATAACCCTGGTGGTTAAACACCTGGCAGGTTCTCTGAACGCGAAGGCAGACGAACTCAGTCATTCTTGTGGCTCCTGACTGGGCGAGGAGAATCTGGTATCCAGAGCTTCTGAAAATGAGCATCGCTCCTCCAATCAGGAGGATATTCTGTCGCAGCAGCAGGGAAAGGTCCTCCACCCGAACCTGTCAACTCTGTGCCTCCATGCATGGAGATTGATCAGTGGCAGTTGATAGCTTTTGACCTTCCTCCTGAAGTTTGTAATGTTATTCTGGCAGCTACACGGCCCTCCACTAAGATGGTATACGCCTGCCGTTGGAAGAAATTTGTATTGTACTGTACAGAAAGGTCAATTGACCCTCTTTATGCTTCTCTCTCCACTGTTCTTTTATACATTCTGACCCTTGCCCAGCAGGGCTCTGCCCTGGGTACTCTCAAGGGTTACCTTTTTGCTCTGTCTGCTTTTTTGCGGCTGCCAGACCAGCCTCTCTCTTTAAGTCTCCTATTGTACATAGATTTCTAAAAGGGCTGGCTCACTTGTTTCCACCCACGCCCTTTGTTATGCCGCAGTGGGACCTTAATTTGGTGCTCCCTTTGTGTGCTCCCTTTGAGCCTTTACACAATTGTCCCCTCCAGCTGTTGACCATCAAAACAGCCTTCTTAGTGGCAATTACATCTGCCCGGAGGCGTTATCTTGCTCACCTCACTATCTGATGTCTTTTCCAAAGAGAGAGGTGTGGCGCAGCGGCCAGGGTGTCTGACTCCGGAGCGCAGGGCTCACAGTTCGATCCCCGACGGCAGCTCAGCTTAGCTCAGCACCATGTGACTCTGGGCAATAGCTCACTTAATCTCCCCGACGGCCCCTGGAGACCCTTAGGGGTGAGTAGTTTGCGCTTTACAAATACCGGATTTTTCCAAAGTGGTGCTTCGCACCCGGGCATCATTCTTACCTAAAGTTGTGAACCCCATTCCATCTGGGTCAATCCATCACGTTGCCCACCTTCTTTGCTCTCCCGCATTCCTCTAAGGAAGAGGAGCGTCTCCACCGACTGGACCCAAAAAGAGCGTTGTTGTTCTACCTTAACTGCACAAAGAGTTCTGAGTGGACGACCAACTCTTTGTGGGGTACGTGGGAGCGAAGAAGGGAAGAGCAGTGCAGAAAAGGATCATCTCTCATTGGGTTGTTCTCTGCATTAAGATCTGCTCTGCCTTGGTAAACAAGCAGCCCCCTGAGGGAGTAAGGGCCCATTTCACCAGGGGAAGGGCTGCGGCTACGGTCTTGGCTCGGGGTGTCCCAGTCCTGAACATCTGTCAGGCAGCAACGTGGGCATCTTTGCACACATTTGCAAAACACTACTGCCTGGACAGTCGGGTCTGCTGAGATGAGCATTTTGCCCACTCTGTCCTGCAGGACTTTCTAGTTTAAGGTATTGGTCCGCAGCCCACGCCGGGATGGTATGGCTTGGGTATATATTACAATGGTAAGGAATCTGCAGCTAGAAGTCTCTATCAGATGAACAAGTTACTTACCTCCGGTAACGCATTATCTGGTAGAGAAACTATCTAGCTGCAGATTCCTTACAGCCCCACCCATGCTCCCTGCTTTTCGGACTAACACTGTAGGGCTAGGGTTACTCTCCCTTTCAGGGCCCTAGTTTTGCACACGACTACGTCAGTTACTTCATTGCTCTGCGCTTCTGGGGTTGAAAAAATGAAAAGTACTGACGTCCGCGCGCCTGGGTGGTGCCTATATAGGAACCGCAATGTCATAACCGATGCTACCGACGCCGACGATGTCACGCGGAGCCAAATGGAGCCACCTAAAGGCGTGCGCAAGGGGTATTGCTCAGCAAAAGTTTCTGGATCCAGCCTGATGTCTGGGAAATTCAAAAGTACGGAATCTGCAGCTAGATAGAGTCTCTACCAGATAATGCGGTACCGAAGGAAAGTAACTTTTTCTTTAGTGCCTGTAGCCTGTCCCGGGGTCACATGACTGGGTGCAGCTGACAGTTGGGCTCTGTGTATTTCTCCTAGACAGCTACACAGAATAGAGAGCTTAGGGGTGCCTGGATGGGCCATCACTGGCAGGATGGTAGTATGGAGCTGGGCACTGCCCTACTTACACATGAATAAGCTGTGTCCTGTCTTCACACATAGGGCTATATACCCCCTGTAGTTAGTCTGGAGCCAGGGCAGGGAAGGCAGGATGCCAGGAAACTTCAAAGGGAAGCCTCCAGAAACGTGTTCCCTTTTAAAGGCAGAACTGGGTATAAATACTGGGCCTCAGACACCAACCCTCCAATACACTTTTGGGTTTGTGAATACTGTGCCAGGAAGAAGGACTGTTGTACTGCTGAAAGGACTGCCACTCTGCTGGACTGCTGCTCTGAAGGACTGTTGCTCTGCTGTGCTGACCTGCTGCATGCTGCACTTTTTCCTTGGTGAGAATGACTGAACCTGCATCTGTTGAAGCCAGGAACTCAGAGTGACTCCAAGGGCTAGTTGGCTGGCCTCCTGACTGGAGCCACAGGGACAGAAGGCTCCAACAACATTGAATCCAGCCGCTGGACTCCGCCATCTGTGACTTCTCCCCTGCCAAGTGGTGCCACCCATGTGCTGGACACTTGGAAGTGGGCCTAAAGGTGTTCTGCCAGCCCATCTGTGGACCCAGCAGAATTGATGCAACTCCGCTCCTGCGCGGCACAATCTAGAGTAGAATCAACTGCAGCATGGTTTCTCCAGATGCAAGGGACTCTGCATCGTCTTCATAGTCCACCTCGGAATTGCCGCCTGTGAGAAGCCTTTCCAACGAAGGCACTTGCATCGCAAATTACTCATCGGAGGCAGCCTCGACGTTGACACAGATTCTCACACCGCAGCTTCACAGCTTCTCAGAATTGATGCGATGCCTTGACTGCACGATGCATCCTCAATGCCGGACTTCGTATCGCAAGCCCCCGTCAATGGGATCCTCTACAACCAAGCAGGACCTTGCATCACAGCTCTGCAGCACATTGGAACCGACGCTTCGCCTTGACAGCACAACGCATTGTTGGCGTGGAACCTCGCAACGCTCTGCAACCCGGACCTAAGGTACTTTGTTCAACAGGCCTAAGTGGGTCCTTGTAGCTGGCTCATGCTCCATCGCGGTCAGCCTGAAGTTATGACTTTGTCCGATCTGGCGCGATCAGATATCTACAGTCAGCGCTTGGTGCTTTTTGGCACTATTTTCACAAAAAACTTTAAACCTACATACTGATTGGATTATGGGATTGGTTCTTGTTTTATTTATTTAAAAATAACTCTGTTTTCTATACTGGTGTAGGATTTCTTTTGTGGTGTGTTCCACTGTGTTATTGTTTGAAGTGTTGCACAAATACTTTACGCATTGCTTCTGAGTTAAGCCTGACTGCTTTGTGCCAAGCTACCCGAGAGTTGAGCACAGGTTAGTTTAGAGTTGGCTTATGACTTCACCCTGACAAGGATTGTGGTTCCTGCTTGAGTAGGCTTTCACCCCACTCAACCAGTAACCCAATTTCCTACAGTTGCCATGTTTGAATTCTTTGGTGCTAACAGTTTAGGGACATACTGAACAATTTTGGCATTTATAATGTCCAGTAATCTGAGGTAGACCCCAACTAGAGGTGATCGTATGGTTATCTGATCTTTCCTTTGGGGTAAAAGTCATGGCATGAACTAAATGGCCCCCCAAATGATGTCCCCTTTTGTAAGAAAAGAGGGGGATATCAGAAAATAGATGCTGAAATCTTTTAACAGTCCAGTTTTTCTTGATCATCTTGCTAATTTTGTTACAGGAAAGACAGAAAGTAGTTACAGGGATTAGTCTGCCGATCCTGGCATCATATGCAAAATCCGACAAGGAACCTGTGGCGTCAATTGCGTTGCAGATTAGAACAAAGTCATAGGTCTTATAACCATCTACCACATCTTCATCTCAAACCCGAAACAAAAAGCACAGTTGGCGTGGAGAATGGATCCATCTATGTCTGACCAACTGGAGACCTCCCCGGATCCGTGCAGCCTGAAGGTGTACCAGCGGGATCCAGACTAACACCAAAGATTGTGTCAATAGCTTTCTTAAGCTGTTGGATCTAATCTGGTGTTGCTACCTTATCCGATGGCAAGTCAAAAAAGAAAAAGACGTTGATTGTGGATCCTTGGAAGGAGAATCCCTAACTGGAGCACAACTTTAAGTCGAAGACCCTGGTATCTCATGCGACTCCTAATGGCAGAAATGATGAGAGTAGTGTGACATGGGATAGGGTTAGGTTTCTTATGCTTCTTACGGTTCTTCCTTGACTTACTTGATTTCGATGAAGTCTTATCTTTCGACCAAACTCTTGATGGAGAGTGAGACCGCTTTCTTGACCTCAACCAAGATCGATGAGCCAAGGACATTGAACAGGACGGAGTTTTTGATTTCCTGAACTCCGCTACTGCAAGGTTCATTTCCTGCTCCCAAATCACCTTCTTGTTCATCTTGGCACATGACAAACACAACTTTGAGTCATGGTCAGAACCAAGACACCACAAACAGATGTCATGTTGATCTGTGACCGACATCTTTCATGGTTTAAAACCCAAAGGTTCAGGTGCACAAAAAAAAAAGCAATTTCTAGAAGAAATTAACCAATGACTGCCAAATGACAGTTGAAGTTCTGGATCCTCAATGATCAGTGCGAAAGAAAGGAACTGATGCCAGTGCAAGCAGGTGATGTATATATTAGGGATGTCAAACTCACAGCCACATGAGAAAGAGTCACACATGGAACCATGACATCACACAACACCACCTGTGGATGCTAGAGGATACAGTGTTCCCACTCCAAATTAGCAAAACATCGTCAATGTACCGTTTCCATAGACTACTTAGGGGTTAGCAATGAATTCCTGCGGCAATACCAAGTCCATTTGAACAAATGCGATATCAAACATTTTGGGTAGCCCCTATCAAGTAATTTATTTGCAAGGACCGCCGCCTCCCAAGAAACGTCCCTGCACCACTTACAATTTCTACGGATCCATAGAAATTGTTTGAATAGCAAACCATCACACAATATACTAGGATGGTTACTGGAGTACTGCAAGAGCATGTTTCTCTCAGTTGGTTTACGAAACAGTGGGTCAAGCTCGCCCTCATAGACTTGAATCATCAAGTCAAGAAAAGGTAAGGCATTAGTTTTAGCATCAAAGAACAAGTTACGTACTTTTGGAAATGCTTTTCTGGCAGAGACACTATCTAACAGCATATGCCTCACCTTTTGAATACCTCCAGGCATCAGACTGGATCTGGAAACTTTTGCACAGCAATATCCTCCAGCGTCAACAGGTGGCGCCGGACAATGTCATGGTTCTGTGTCAAACTCCATCTCGTGCGGCATCCCTACATATACGTCACCTGCTCACGCTGACATCAGTTTCTTGCTGATCTCCGCCCATACCAACAGACACGGAGCCTTGAGAAACCTAATGTAATGTTTATGTTTAGTATACATTTTTTGTGGGGAGATATCCAGAATCGTAAATATCTATCAACATAAATTAAGAACAGGGAGGTGGGAGGGTAGCTAAGAAATATGCAATTCTATAGATTCTCTACCAGAAAAGGAATTACCGAAGCTAAGTAACTTGCTTTTCTGATAGAAACTTCTAGCCGTATATTCCTCACCTTTTGCTTAGATGCCATAGCAGTACCTCTCAGGTAGTAGGTCTGTGGACTGACTCAAACTAGGAATCTTGCAGGACAGATCAGGAAAAATGCCCTTCTCTCCTGACCTGACTATCTAAGCAAGAAAGCTTGGTGAACATGTGCACAGATGCCCACGTTGCAGTCTGAAATATGTTTGACACCGGTACACCTTGAGCCAAAGCTGTACCAGCAGTCTTTGCCCTAGCTGAATTTGCACACAGCCCCTCTGGAGGCTGTTTTCTGGCCAGACTATGAAAGATCTTAATGCATAAGACAATCCACCTAGGAATTGTTCTTTTTTGTACTGCCTTCCACTTTTTTACTCCTGAGAATCTGACAAAAAGTTGTTCATCTTGTCAAAATTCTCTAGTTCGCTCCAAATAAAGAGCTCTATTGGAGTCAAGATGATGCAACCATTCCTCTTCCCTTGAAGGATGGGGTGGTGCATAAAAAGATGACAAAGTGAAGGATTGTCCCACTTCAAAAGGCGTAACTACTTTAGGAAGGAATATTGCACTTCTTTGAAGGACCAACCTAGCAGGAAAAAAGAAGCATAAGGAGGCACTGATAACAAAGCCTAAAGTTCACTTACTCACCTAGCTGACGTAATGGCTATAAGGAACACTGTTTTCAGAGTCAAAAAATGCAAAGAATAACTATGCATAGGCTCAAAAGGTAAGCACAATAGTTAAAACTTGATTTAAATCCCACTCTGGCATTATAAAAGGAACAGAAGGAATGCTATGGACCAACCGCTTCAAAAAAAGTATCAGAAGAGGTGATTTAAAAATTGACTGTCGATCCGGTAAACGTAAGAAAGCTGAAAGGGTTGCTAAATGACCTTGAACTGTAGCTACAGCCATACCTTGCTGAGCCAGTGTTTAACAAAACAATAGAATATCAGAAAGGGATGGTTGTAAGGGTTGGATCTGACTTCCAATGTCCATCATAAATAGTTTTTGTCGATGAGCGCCTGGCTGCCAGTATTACACCAACAACCTTTGGAGAAAGATCGTATGTTAACAACTGCCTCCGCTCAATCTCCAGGCAAGGGGTTGTAAACCACTCAGGCTCGGGTGTAGAACCCAGCCCTGCTGCTGTGACAGGAGGTCCTCACTTAGAGGCAGCCAAAATGGTGGACTGATGATCACGGCTAGAAGTTCTGGATACCACACGCTCATTTGCCAGTCCAGAGCCACCAGGATGACTTGGGCCTGGTCTCTCTTCATCTTTTTGAGCACTCTGTGCAGGAGAGGTAGTGGCGAATAGGCATATAGGAGTCCCGAGCCACAGTGAAGGTGAAAGGCAGATAACTGACAGAATATCAGAAACAGAAATATTGTGTTTCGGGTCAAAAATATCGAGGACTAAAAAATCAAGAAGGTAAGTGCAGATAGGGAAGTGTAGATTTATTAATCTAACTCCACATCTACGTAATTTGAAGATATATATATCAACATGTGGAGTTATATGTAGTGAAACTTTGCTTACTTATAGAAACTTACCGTCACAATATTTTTGTCCTCGATATTCTTGCCACCATATTTTGGCCAACAATATTTCTGTTTCTGATATTCTGTTTAAATACAGAAAAAGGCGTCTCCTGGACAGGACTGCCTTGGGTACTCCAATGTGCAAAATTCTCGACACTGCACGTTCTCTGCAGTGACGAATGGATCAAGCCAGGATTCTCCCCATCGTTGAAAAACACCACATACCACCCCCAATCACATATGCCATTCGTGATCCACTAGGTATCACCAGCTGAGTTTGTCCGCTCTAAAATTTAAAGATCCTGCCAGGTGCTGGACAATCAGAGCTATATACTGATCATTCAGCCACTCCCAAAGATGAAGAGTTTCCAGACATAGAACCCACAAACCCACTCTGCGCTGTTTGTTGCAATACCACATGGCAGTCATATTGTCTGTGAGTAGCTGTACTTGTTGCCCTTTGATCCTTGAAAGAAATGACTTTAAGGCCAATCTAATCACCCAAAGCTCCAACATATTTATGTGAAGATAAGCTTCCACAGGAGACCAGAGTACTCTGATCTCCATGACTCTGACTCCAAATCAAGGATTCAGAGCAAAATAAACTACTAGACATGGGATATTGGATTTGGAGCCATCAACCTGCTAATTTTACTACAGTGCCCAGTATTAATCGTGTGGAGGCACAATACATCATAAATCCCATGACTTCCTTGTGATGCTTATGATTAAGTTTCTGCTATTCTGATGGAAATTAGAAGAAAAAGAGATGGGAGCTAGATGGCCAGACAAACTTGACTGTATTTTGCTGTAAAAGACTACTTACCATTTGCACGTTGATCTCCTTACTTTGATGAGCACTTGGTAGTGAGCTCTAGGCATAATAGCAGAAAATCGGAAAGTCAACAATATAAATATTGACATGCTCACATGTGCTCTTCCAAGGACTATAAATCTTCGCTAGGATCATGAGGTGCTAATGAACTCCAAACCCTTACAGCAGTACCCTGCCACGTCAATTCATGGTCAACATAGGGATGATTCAAAATACCTAATTTCTCATTTGGCTGCAACACTCATTCTACTACATTTGAATACAAAAACTACTTTCTTTGTAAAACTAGATGAACGAGTACTACTAACGTTTAGTTTTGCTATCAAAATTATTTGCATTTAGGATAGCTATGAGTATAAAAGGCTTGCCCGATGCAACAAAAGACTGATCTCCAGCTATCCTGCTATTCCAGCACTGGGTACACAAAGCTCTTCTAATGCAGCTTGCTCACAGTGCTCACTGCTCACATGCTGACTCAGTGTACCTGACACAGATTGACACTGGGTGCACAGTGCAAACACTTTGCACTAGTCAAAACTAATACCTTGTCGGTCAACTATGAATTTACCTTGAAAAAACAAAAGACGAGGCGTTTGGCAAAACAGGAACAGTTGGTTTAATCAAACACTTCGGACGGGAGTACAGCTTACAGAAACGGGTCTGAGGACTGTCTCTAAGTACAATCAATCTGAGCGATTTTTATATAGTTTTGGGTGCAATAAAAGTACATCCGGCGAACTTGTTTGGTAAAAGAATGCGGGCCTTCTGTGGAGTCGTAAATAAAAGGTCTCTGATGACAAATGCAGGTGGGGCTCGACCTTTCGTGGACACAATGTGGGCCAGTGGGTAATGTGTCAAGATGTCTGGCATGAGGGGTGCGTTATCACTGCGTATACTGTGTGTGCTCTGTTCTGATTGGCTGTGTGCTCCTAACTCCATGTGGCATATGACTTTATGGCATTTTGGGAATGCAGGCACCCCTCTGGCCATGCATGCTTTATTGGGGCCAATTTCCCTGGAACATTGTAGTGGCATTGCTATTATCTGGGGCATGGATCTGAGTTTCCTGTTTGCCCATTTGTCTGCCGGCTACGTGCCACCCCATCTGTGACCTGCAAAACAGTTACTCTGGGTCCAGGTTGCAGAGCCTGCCTGATCACGTATTTCTGAGTCGAGGTCGATTGAGAGTTCATGACGTGCAAATTAGAAAATAGGGATGCGATTTTGTTCATGTATGCGAGTGTACCATTATAAGCATTAGCATAGTTTTTTATCACCATCAACATTCCCCCGTCTAGTTGAATTTTCAACTACATTAACTAACCCATACTTCATGACAGTCACATTATTGGAGGCATTCTGTTCTTCAGTTGTGACTAATACTACTTCCCTAGCTATTTGCATTCTACCTAATTTGAGGACTGCGGTTTTACACCAAGAAACCCGCAACTGGTGGAAACCACACAAAAACAATAAAATTATGAAAATGGGCAACAGTGACGTGCACGGTCCAGTCAATCACTGGGGGAGCCAGGCAAACCAGTTTAGATACCATGCTTGCTCAGGGGCACCTCCCTCCTCACACATGTCTCTTTGTAAACGGTGCAGAGCTTGGATGGCAAGAGTCAGAGTTCCATTATCCAGGTTGTTACCTGGGATAAACATGCAACAGGACGAACCGATCTTGGCATTCACCCCTCTCTCCATTGCGATCATTAAGTCCAACACATATCGATGTTGCATCGCCATGAGGTGGATGGCTCTCAGTTATACCTTGATCGCATTAAGGCTGAGCTCAGTGCTGTTCATCATCTTGAACAGCTCCCACCTGGTTATCATTAACCATCAGGCGTTCGCTTTCGTTTGTACTGTGAGGAAGGGTATGGACCCCCCTGCATCGATTTGTGTATCAGAAAACAGTCTGAATTCATCTGGAATGTCCTCGTACTGAGCCCAGCCAAAATATTCAGCAGTTCTTTTCTCTCGAGTGTGATGAAACAGGGTTGTCTTCTTCCTTAGTAGCTGTTGGTGCAACTCTGACAGATCGTCTCCAGGAATAACCAGGGTTGGGATGTGTATGGTGAAGAGGGAGCAGAGGCCAGGGCATCCAGGTACGAGCTGAGTGTAAGCAAACTCGCCGCACTGGCTGTAGGTATCCATCAGCATGGAGGGGCCCCATAGTATGTCCGTAATGTGCAGCACTGTACTACAGTTCTCATTCATGCCCAATGGGATGGATCCTTTTCCTCTGAAACACAAGGAATACAGTGACAGTTTCCTTACAATTAAGAGCTGCTGCTTCCCTTCTAACCATGTATATCTATTCACCTCAGTGTCCCAGATTTACTGACATGGGGTATCTACGCTATTGTTTAACCCTCCCCTAGGAGACTTGTTTCCCTTTGTATCATCGAGGTGGATAGCCCTACTCTGGAACGCCATGTCTGGGGTCCATTTGTTATTAAAGAAGACAGCCCAAGAAATGCTAAGGGCCACCCTGGGACTACAGACGGAGGCAGGATCAGACATGTTTGTGCATTGGTGTGGCGGTTTACTTACCTCCAAGAATCTCTTTTCTGGAAAGTCCAAACAGTATCCTCCCCTATGGTGCCCCTCCTGCGCATCCTATCTACCTCTGTTTGAATGTTGCTAGGCTCAGTGAAAAGGTACAGTGCTGTGGGAGTGGTCTTGTATCAGGTGAGGTTCACTACTACTCTATGGGGTTCTACTCAGTTGGGTTGTATCTGGGCCCTAATCCTACATTTATATAGTTGGAGAAGGCAATTTTCTTTTTTGGGGCAACCACTTGGGACAAGTAAAGCCTGTTTGTACCTACTGCATGCGGTATAAGCGAACAAATGTAACATGACCTGGCTGTTGTCCGGTGTATTTATAAGTGATGTGGGAGAGGTCCCTACGCAAGAGTGGTGATAGCTTCGAGGTAGACTCCATCAGACTAGGCAGTGCATTGATAAAGAATGGTTGCGGAAACACTCATAGCAAACAGAGGGTACATAGAAGTGGAACATTGTAGGTCTCTGGATGACTTCCAGGGGAGACGTCTATAGTCCTCTGGTGATCAGGGGTTTCTTTACAAAAAAGTTTGTGGAAAATGTTTGTGGTATTTGATTTGCATTCTTGGGTCTTGTTGGGGTTATGGAAATGGTCGCTGCAGAGGTGGTTGGCCACTGTAAAGGTGGATCGATTGCAGACCTGTTGGATAAGAGCTGTTGTTGGTTGGTTTATTTCAGAAAACATTTGCATACTTACATATATCATCATCAGTCTTGGGGATTCCTGTGCCTTTCCTTTTTGAGGCTTTTTAGAGGTGTGCTTTTATATTCATACGTGCTATTTTAGTGGGACACCAAAGGTGGCCCCAGTTAGAATGTTTACTTTTTGTTTTAAAACAGTGGGTGTTTATTCATGGGGCGTCTCAATTTTTAGTTATAGGTTATCGTTTCTCCCCCCTCACCATGACAGAAAAGGATATTTTTTAAGGGGTGGTCTTCGTAAGCATGTGGACGATCATGGTTATTTAACTAGCGTTTTATGGATCCAGCCTGATGCCTGGGAAATTCAAAGGTAAGGAATCTGAAGCTAGAAGTCTCTATCAGATGAACAAGTTGCCTACCTTCCGTTACACATTATTTGGTAGAGACTCTATCTAGCTGCAGATTCCTTACAGCCCCACCCATGCCTCCCCGCTTTGCGGACTAATTTTATTAGGGCTAGGGTTACTCCCCTTTTCAGGGCCCTAGTTTTGCACACAACTACGTCAGTTACTTCGTGGCTCTGCATTTCTGGCACGGAAAAACCAAAAAGTACTGAAGTCCGCGTGCCTATAAAGGTACTGCGACGTCATAAACGGTGCTACCGACGCCGCCGACATCACGTGAAGCAGAATGGAGCCACCTGACAGCGCATGCAAGGGGTATTGCTCAGCAAAAGTTTCCAGATCCAGACCGATGCCTGGGAATTTCAAAGGTAAGGAATCTGCAGCTAGATAGAGTCTCTACCAGATAATGAGTTACCGAAGGTAAGTAATTTGTTCATCTGATAGAGACTTCTCCAGACTCTATCTAGCTGCAGATGGCGCCAGACTTCCAATATCCTACCTTTCCTAGTGTGTGTGTGGGGAGGGTGCTTTTTGACTTACACATGCGTGGGCGATGTATAAAGAGGGAGTGCCGTAATTGGGTGTTGTTGGCGATCACAACGTGCCCTTAGGTCACATGTATACCCCTCCAGTCCCAGAACGTGGCGTGGAATGGGACTTTCCCTAATGGCACCAAGTATCTTGACTACACCCTTTTTCTAGAGGTTTTTTTGGGGGCTAGCTTTGGGCTTCTTTTACTGGTCTTTTAGGCATTTGCCTAGGTCTTAATGTGATTTGCTGTCTCTATTGTCATGTACCAGAGGGGTCGGAGACCTGTCCCAAGGCCCCCATGTGTGTTAGCTGATCACTAGGCTGGATACGGCAGTAAGTATATTCCGATGTATCTCGCACGGAGCTGTGATGGACTAATTCAGCTCTCTTTTTCCCAGCACCCCCTCTCCCTCCAACTACATCTTATCCAGGTTCTTTGGGCCTGCTATCCCCGGCTGTGGCCTAGGACTTCTAACCGGTGACACACTACTTTTGTTGTTTTTGGAGGGACATGACCCAACGAGCAGGCTTTTGGATGTTTGAAAAATTTTGAAGGAAAGGAGGAGAATATTGCTAAAATGAGAGTCCGGTGCGAGGCATCGAAATTCGTCTAACCGGACGTGATGGGCTGGGACAGTTGGCTGTTCGAGTAGATCTCTCCGACCCGACTGACTCAGCGCTGCGCGGCGCTTTGCCACCTGTCGGATCTTCTGCGGTGGAGGTCATAGGGTCTTGGCTGTCCCGAGCTTATGGGAAACCTGGCTCCCAACACTGGAGGGCAGCTTTGTTTTGGAACTGAAACGGGCCTCCATTGGCTGGAGGCTTCTGGTTTTTGGGGGTGCTGCAGTTGGAACCACTTGGCATGAAGGAAGTTTGGTCTAGGCCAGAGGCCCAAGAATGGGGTCCTTTTAATCCAGTAATTGGAACCTGTCCCAATTGGACTTGGGTGAGAGGACCTGGGTGCCTCCTTTTAAGGACTTGGATGGGAGCTGCCCTGCCCCCCTCATCAGACTGCCCTGCCCCTGAGGTGTGGTCAGCCAGCCCCGCCCCTGGGGGCTCAGCAGCAGAGTGGAGGTTAGGGTCCCACAGACATCCTGAATGGCAGATTCTAGAGCGTATTCCTGATCAAGAAAATGTACAGCAGCCTTGAAATTCCCGAATGCCAGTAAAGGCTTGAATTCCTAATGTTGTCTCACTAGTCTTTAATTTTTAAATTAATTTTGAAGTGTGCATGAAGTGGATGTTTCACATTGGGGGTTTGAACTTTACTGAGTATGTGGGGTTTTGCGATTGTGTAAAGGCAGTTACCCCTTCCTGCCGTGGTTGTGGCCCGATCCTTGTTAGGCTGGGTTCCCTGTCTGTTGCTGCTGTTGCCATGCATTTACCCAACTACCTGATCCTTGTTATGAGGGTGTGGTAGCTGGCTGACTTCCCTGAGACTGTATGTATGGTTGGTTCGGTTTCCCCTGTCTTTGGTTTTGTGGATGGGGGTTTAGTGGGGACTGTCCCATGTCTATTGACCACTGTGCATGATATGCTTTTAGCCGGCATCAGTCGGCCATGTGGCCCATCCTGTGGTCGGGTCTCCTTCAAGACTGGTGCCATTTGCACGCTCACCGCCAATGCGGCTCCCTCAAGGGCGGTCTTTTTTCAACTTGTGTTGGACCAACTTAACGGTGTCTCTCTGGGTTTGCTCTTGTTTCTCCTTATCCTGTTTATTTTTGTAATAGTGCAATATGTGGGCCTGTATATCATGCCAGGGTTTGGTATCTAACCCTACTACGCTGTTCAGGCCGCTCTGTGGCTCGGTGGGTAGCCCCTTTTTGAGGATGTTATAAAAGAATGCAACTTGCGGGCCCATGTCAGTCCATGGCTGTCCTGTCTCTTGTCCCCATCATTTCCTCATTCTATCCAGAAACTCAGGCATGGTATCCCCATGTTTCATAGTTTCTGCCATTAACTCTCCTATATCTGGGCAGTACGGGAACATTTCCCTCAGGGCCATCCAGATTTGGTGCCTGTTAGAATTGAATGTGGCCCCATCATACTCGGTATTTGTCAGCGTGACTGCTGAGATGCGATCTCGGGTGAACACTGTGTTAGTTTGTTCTCCGATGAGGCTGCTCAGCAGATTTTTAACATTGCCTATTGCAAGATTTACTCCCACTGTGTTCTTCTCAAAACATGTGATCCATTTCCTCGTTCCATCCAGCAAGGGTGGCAATTTGGTCCTTAGCCCTTCTTTATCCATCTGAGGACAGGGCATATAGATGGTCCCAGAAGTGCCTTTCTGTAGTGATGAGTACATGTTGGCATGGGTGAGCTCCACTGGCTTTTCTCTAACATAGCGTTCCCATCTTCTTAGGCAATACTGCGTGTAGGGAAAGTTCCACTTGGAATCTCCCCCTCTGTGCCGAATGTAGTCTTCAGCAATAGCTATGCCCTCTGGTTCGAAGGCTCTCTCTTCTGGCCAGGGCCTCACACTGGTCCTTTCCCTCAGTTGAGAGGGCTAGCAGGTGGCAAAATGGCTGTGTGGAGATCTGACCTTCCTCTCGGGCCACTATCTCCCTTTGGGTCAGCCTATCTGTCCCACACATTCAGGAGGAGAAGCGAACGTCTTAGTTGCTGCTCCCCTCATGCTCACGCAAAGGTGCCATCCTACTTCTTCTATGTCTGAGTTGAGTTTGTCCCAGGTTGCCATGGTCTCTGATTTCCCGGTCATGCCTGCTCCTATCTAGCGAGGCTCGGGTCCCAGCTGGAAGCCTCTCCTCTAGTTCTGCCTCGGACTCTTCCTCGAATGGTGCTCTGTGCCTACCCCCACTCTCCTCAGTAGGAGGAGGGTGCACTGCTCTGCGTTCTGGCTGAGCTTCAATGGTGTGGGCTCGCACTATTTCTCACTCCATAGTTCACGCCTTTCCTCTAATTCCCACCTAGATTGCCTCCTTCGTTCTGAGCTATGTGTGGTTCTTTTTGGTCGGAACTTGCCTTCAAACTCGCTACCCGATGGTTCTTTGGCTTTCTGAGCAAACCCTGTGGCTCCCACCTCGTTGTCAGATCCCTGAGGACTGGGACCTCGTTCCTCACCCCAGCTAGTCATATCATTGCCCAGAACCGCTATGAATCTTTCTGTTACCCGAGTGTCTTCGTCTGACCCTGTGGGAGTGTGCGTTCTTTGCACCAGGGCATCTTGATGGGCCGAGTGTGATGGATGGGGGCGGGGTCAGGCTTCATGGAGTCCTAGCACTGGAATGAGAAGGTGACTAGCTCTGCCGGCCAGTTAGGCCCACGTGTCTAGACCTAAAAGTCTGTTGTTCGGTGGAGGATCCTCTAGCCCCCTCAACTGGTGGGTTGGTGTATCCTAATGCGGGGGTGGCTGGCAACGGGGAGAGCACCTCCATACCTGCATATGGCGGGGAGGTGCAGGCGTTTTGCTTATTGTCTGTGGATAGAATTATCGGCCTGGGTCTCCTCAAAGATGGCCCACTGTTCTAACACTGCCTGTCTTCTGTCCTTCTTCTATACTGTGTACTTTGTTCGTATGTGTGTCCTCATGTGTTCGATTATGTTAGTGTTGAAGGTTCACTATTCTGGCCAGGGAAACATGTGTGCCTTAATGTGTGTGTGCCATTTGTGGCAATACTTGTTAAGGGTTTTTACCTGTGTGGGGAACCTGGTTTGCATGTGTTTTAGTGGTGACTCCATGATAAGTTGTGTACTTTTTAAAGGACAGACACACCCTAGTTCTACTCTAGGCTAAAATATTATACACAGGGATTGCTGGTCATAACTACTTATTATGAGCTTGACGCTATGGACAGATGCATGAGTTTATACATTTCACAAACACAAAATAGCAATGCTATGAAGGGTCACAACCTGGCGGTAAGTGCAATTGTTAAAGTGTCATAAAATTGGCAGCAAATAGCAGACTTTACCGTGACAGGAAATAACAACTGTGAAAATAGCAACACCTTCATAAACAACATTGGGACATCAACAAAACACCACAGTATCAAATCATTGCAACATCAAATACCCTGCATCAATTTCAAACTATAATAAAAAACTGACAAAGAAAAAATGATGACTTTGTCAAAAATACCTTAGCCCGCTCTTAGCACATGCTATCCTGTGACCAGGGGATGCACTGCGCAGTACATGGGACTAAGTGAGACCAACAGTCTGTCAATATCGGCTCCAGTACAAAGAAAGCAACAGTCTTTTCACAGAGAAAATGAATAACTCGACAAGCCACAGGCTCCTCCTGGCCAAACCCAAGCTACACCTGATCTCTCAGATCTAAATCTTTCCCTAGTGTCCCAATTGCACCCCGTTTCACACCCAGGGGCTTAGCGTACCATCTGTGTAATGCCCAGTGGTCCAAGCGAACAACACCTCTCACTTCTTTCAGATACCAACAGTTTTTAAGACACCATAGTACCGAGAAAACCCTTTTAGACTAAAACATAAGATTGAGGTGCCAGCCCTATATCACACCCAGGGCCCATGTTTACTATCTGTGTAATGCCCAGCGGTCCAAGTGGTGAGGCCTCAACCCTGTATCACATCCAGGGATAAGTGTACCATCTGTGTAATGCCCAGTGGTCCAAGTGACAACCAATTTACCCTTCATATCGTGCCATCGAAAAAAGGTGATGTCCACGGGAAAGCCTCCGAGGCTACCTTGCAACTACTCAATTTGGGCACATAAAATAAGTAACATGACAAATTTCTGTCAATAGCAAAAAGAGCAAATGATGGACAGAATGCTGAACAAATTAAACATTCACCCTCAGTCACAGATCTGGGTTTAATCAATCATTTTTTTGCTCACCACACCACCCCAGTTTGTACCCAGTGTCAAGTACCTGTACCAGAACCTTGGTTTTCCGAAGGAGCAGATGAAAATTCCTCTATCCCCTACTCCACTACTGCGAACGAAGCTCACACGCAGCAAAGAGGGGGAAAGGGGATTGGGAAGAAAAGAGAGACCGCCACTGCTACTCCTCTTCTGGACTGGAATACGAGCTTGGCTCCTAGTTGTCTCCTGTATCAAAGAACACCATGTAACCACTATAACAGTATGCAGACCTAAAACTTAAGACCACTCTCAAGAGTACCTGTCCTTTCTCAGTGGCTAGCTGCTCCCTTGTGTCTATTTGGTCTATGTATTGACCTGATGCTTCTCCCTACAGGTAAGCTGACTTCTCCTTGTAGGACTCTGTGAATAGATAACAAATGTAACTACCTTGATGAATATTCTAACATTACTCTTTCTCTAGTATTACACCTCTGTTACCTGTATTTTAACCTTGTTCTGCTATTAAAATGAACTAATGTAAATACTCTTTTCCACTTCTTTGTTGCAGGTAATATATGTCTTCCAGTTCATTTGCTGAACCTTTTCTTGTCTCTTTGAAGAATCAATTCGCTGAACGCTGAAGGTAAGTACAAACATATATATATATATATAACTATATCCACGGGCTTTACTTCTTCCTTAGAACGGTAATCCTTGTCAGAATTTATTAATTGATATTTTCTGTAGTCTCTACTTTGTAGTTGAATGTTGTCTCAGTACTGAAAGTTCTCTCCCCAAAAAAATCGCTAGCCACTACTACTGTATTCAATGAAAATAGTCTCTACTGAGTTCTACTCTCCTCAATGGTTGAAGGGAAAAGATACGATAATGAAAAATGTCTCACAGCTTTCCTCATGAAGAAACTTGCTGGTTGCTAAATAGGAAAATATGTAGTCTTATAGCCAAACAACTTCCCTGTGATAAACGTTTCTTCTAATGAAGTAATTGCTGAGGTCTATGCTACAAGTTCTCTCACGAATATTTGTCGATAATAATCTTCTCTCAGAAAATACACAAAAACGGACTCACCTACTTCACAGTGATTACCTACTGTGAACCCTAATCATGGTGAGTGAAACTTCTCCAGAATGCCTTCTTATGCTTCAGAGAACAGCCGCTCAAACAGAAAGCGCCGCCGTTCCTCCGAAAACCTCAGTTGAAGTGTGTAGTGCTTCGCGCGAGCGAGCGCGAGCACAGCTGTGTTGAACAAGCCGCACAAACACTAGACCGGCTACCGGATCTGCTATCTCGAGCGGCCATCTTGGAATACCGCCGCGGAGATGAAAGCAGATATCGGAGCCAGAATGACACTAACCTACAAGACATGACTCTACGAAGTCTGGCATAAATATTCTTGTGCCTTTTACCTCTTACAAGGCTCAGATTTAGGACGCTTGGGGATCTACTCTGGCCAGTCCTGACACCCAGCCATATGCAAATCAGTCTTGACCCTGCTCTCCATGGAAACAGTCTAGCCCGAACTGCCAGGCCAGGTCCACCCTTGATCGGAAACAAGCATCCTGGGACCAGTTTCGAGGTATCACCCCTCATCAGTCAGGCTAGCTTTAATCCAGTGGCACAGTGAGCATACTCTTCCCAGTTAGGACGACAAAAGCAACAAGCATTTGCAATGCAATAGGTCTCGCATTCACGCTAGTTTGAGCTATTGACATTGTAAATGACAATGCCTTTTTTTGTTTGTTTTCGTTTTTTAAAACATAAATAAAAGGCATTGTCATTTATAATGCCAATAGCTCAAACTCGCGTAAATGCGAGACCTATTGCTTTGCAAATGCTTTTTTTTTCATTTTATGTAACTGGTTGCATGCAGCCTCCGTTTCCCCTCACAAGGGTATTGTCACTCCGGGCACATGTTGGCAGGTTTATTCAGTGCACAAAAAGCAGCAAATAATTACCAAGGGCTATGACATCTAAATTGCAAACTCGTGGCTTTGCCATTGTTTGTTCTGCTTTGCTGTTCACAAGTGTGTGTCTGCAAAGGGTTGTGGGGGCAGGCTTGAACGTGTCCACATAGCAGCAGTCGCAGTACCATTTGCTGTTACTAGAGGGAAGATGTTACACAACAACAAGCCTTCTTTTTCGTTTGTAATTTGCATACCCAGAAGCCACAGCAGTGCAAAAAAAATAAGCATCCTTGTGTACTTTTATCAGGTGCTTATTTAAAGGGCTCGTTTTCCCTCCAGGTCCACTTTATGATAAATACAACGCCACAAAATGCTTTGGAAGCCCCTAATGCTAAATTGTGTGGGAAAGAAGGCACGCTGTGAGCTCGACTGTTAGCCTGACCGCATCTCGCTTCTCCCACTCCATTTCCAAAGCCTCGTGTATCTGCCATTCACAGGCAGATTAATCAGACTGTTCAAAAGCACTACATTACAAGCCTCTGGCTTTAAATCTAGTTTTAATCTGAAGCTGTCGGCTAAATCTCTTCACATGCAACATTGGCTCTTTCAGTTGAGATAGAGGCATTGCCGTCCCTGCCACATAAGCATCGAGGCGCTGTGTGGGAACAAGCGCTGTCTTTCTCATCCCACCATGCTCTTTTCGCCTCTGATTGGCGGGCATTTAACATTCCGCGTGGTAGAATAATTATCAGACACAAGATGTCATATGAGAGGCTCCCGTTCAGTCCAAGCTCGCCTGTTTGTTTTTTACTTGTGCGTCATGCCGTTCACATTCAAATGCCATTAAACAGCAGCGTAGCATCTCCCGATGACATGGGGGATATTGTATACCATGTTAAATAGTCTTTTTGTTGGGCTTTGCTGTTCACAAGTGTGTGACATTCTGCAAGGGGGTGTGGGGGCAGGCTTGTACGTGTCCACCTAGCAGCAGTCACAGTACCATCTACTGTTACTAGAGGGAGGCTGTTACAGCCATCTTTTTTAATTTGCATACCCAAAAGCCATTGCACAGCTATAAGATGGCCCATTTCATTATCACAGGTAAAACAGTATACATTTTTTAGCATGGAAAATCCCAAGCATGGTTATGTAGGTCTATCAATAACACAGCGTCACACGCTTTTGTTTTAAAGTTTACGTAATATTTATCGGTTCTAATCATAACAGTGAGCAGAGGTAACATCAATATTAACACCAATACATGGAACATCGTGTATCTTACAAATTACAGTCCTCGTTACCAGCGGCAACTTTAAAATATTGTTCAAAAGTTGCACGTGGATGTTTTGCATATGCAATTTAGACCCTTATTATTTTTGGCCCGGTGTCTGTTCTCCCGTCAGTAGGGGAGCGGCTTCCTCATGTTCCCTGGTATGAGGGGGGCAGGTGGGGGCCTGCAATGGCAGTGCAAGCAGCAGCGGCAGAAGACCTTTCGCCCGAGGGGCGGGAGAAGGAGACAGCGCGAGTTGCAGAGAAAGCGGCTGTCTGCCATAAAGATCAAGCGTGGCATGCCGCTGCATAATAAAGTTTATTTCAATAAAGAAATAATTTAGTGAGCTGCGCTATCAGAGAGGTGAAGCAGGGTGTTGTAAATAGTAAAGAAACAAGAAAGTAGTCCCTAAATGAATAGTTAACTCCGAGCAGCGGAACTAAACTGTAGTTGGTCGGTGCTGCTTCCTGTAAAACGGAAGCAAACCGGAAGTGAGGTATCGGACCACCAGCCAATCAATGAGCGAAATAAAAAGAGCAATGCCAGATGTAACCAATGGCAAGGGACAAAACAAATAGAAACGCAATGGGTGGAGTTTCACCACTAATACTAATTACTTGATGCCTCGGAGAGGCAGCGCATGCGCTGCCTATGCAAGACCTAAAAAGGACAGATGGTGGACGGAATGCTAAACAAATCAAACATTCACCCCCAGTCGCAGGTAGGGTGGCATGGTGAGCAAAAAAACTATGGATTAAACCCAGATCTGTGACTGGGGGTGAATGTTTGATTTGTTTAGCATTCCATGCATCATTTGTTCTTTTAGATTTCTATCAGTGGCAGGGCGCTCAGGTTAGATTTTTGCACTTCTTCCTAGTTTGCCATACCCCAAATTCAGGGGACTAAGGATCAAATGTGGTCTCTTACCCTCTGACAGTGGCTTCAGGATGGACCTCTGCCCCCCGGACTCAGCATAACTTTCAATCAATTGTGGTGTCTGGTCATCTTCCTTGCTGCACAAATGTGAATCTGTCCGGGTGGGGTCCTTTTCCTTCGGCTGCAGTCGGGCTCGAGGTACCAATCTCTCCTATTTGACTAGCCAAAATGTTGATCAAATATGAATTTATCTTAAAAAACAAGAGGTGTTTGGCAAAACAGGAACAGTTGGTTTAATTAAACACTTCGGCCTGGAGTACAGCTTACAGAAACGTATCTGAGTACTGTCTCAAAATACAATCAATCTGAGCGATTTTTATACAGTTTTGGGTGCCATAAAAGTACATACGGTGATCCTTGTTAGGTAAAAGAATGTGAGTCTTGTCTGTGGAGTTGTAAATAAGAGGTCTCTGATAACAAATGCAGGTAGGCATCGACCATGCGTGGACACAATGTGGGCCAGTGGGTAATGTGTCAAGATGTCCGGCATAAGGGGTGCGTGATCACTACGTGTACTGTGTGTGCTGTGTCCTGATTGGTTGCGTATTCCTAACTCCATGTGGCCTCTGACTTTATGGTCTTTTTGGAATGCGTGCATCCCTCTGGTTATGTGTGCTTTATTGTGGCCAATTTTCCTGGTCATTGTGGTATCACTGTGCCTATCTAGGGAATGGACCTGAGTTTCCTGTTTGCGCGTTTGTCTGCCGGCTACGTGCCACCCCACCTGTGACCTGTCAATCAGTTACCACTGGCCTACGTTGGCAGAGCCTGTCTGATCACGTATTTCTGAGTTGGGGTTGATGGAATGTTCATGATGGGCGAATTTCATAATAGTGATGCAATTTCATTTGTGTATGTGAATGTACCATTATAAGCATTTGCATAGTTTTTATCAAAATGAACAGCCCCATCAGGCGTAGTGTGGATGCAGTAGACAAAGATATTACAATGGGAAACATACCTTAAATATGGTAATAGAACAATGAATATAGGTGAGGACAGTAATGAGAGGGCAGCAATTGCAGCAATGAAAGAGTATGGAATAGAAAAGGAATTTCTATACTCTAAATTCTTGTCCTACTTTAGTTCTAACTATTTCTAAATTAGTTAGATTTTATGGGATTAATCATTCCATAAACTGTCTATAAATTCTAACCCTTGCGTATTTCACACCATTCATTGTCTAACATATTTGTAGAAGAACTGATATTCATGAAGAATAACTTCAAATATTTCACAATTAACTTTAAAATCTTGAAGACTTGATCAGTCACAAGTTAGGGCCCTATTCACACAGGTAAGTATGCACATGTAGATCTACTTCTGTGTGGATCTACAACTACACCTATGCGTAAACCTCCTCAATAATGAAATTCACCATTTTCCATGTGTAGCTTTAGACCTAGATTTTGAATTATGAGTCTTCATACCCCTCAAAAGAGGAGGTAAAGACTCCATAGAATGAATTTACAAATGTAAAATCACTAATAGTAACTTTCTGGCCATTTGTTGAGAACTGTGAAGTAACAGGGAATTTTAAGAAAATGTATTTAAAATTCATAAATATGTGTAACAAAGGGCAACATGTGTGCACCAGCACTTCAAATATTAATATATTTTAAATTAATGTATGTGTTTATTAGTTTATTAGTTTCTTTAGTTGTTTTACAAATAACATTAATTAAAATATATATTTTCCCTCCCACCCTTTACGATATCATTTGTGTTGAATATGTCACAATCTTGGATGCGAGTTATGAAATATTTTGTGATTTGTTTCTTTTAAATAATATAACTTTTAAATTAACTTGTATTAATTTTGTTATATATTCAAATGTAATATTTAGAAATGTTTAATATTAAAATAATTATAAAAATAATTTAATTAAAGTTTTATTTAAAAATGCATTTCATTTACCTTAATTTATTTGTTTCCCTATGTGTTAATGTTATTCCCTTCCTTTACTGATTTCTGTGTAAGGGTGATGCTTTCGGTACTCCAAAGCCAGGCTGAGGTACATTTAAGACTGTTTTGTTCTGTAGTACTACATCAGTACATTTAAATGTGTATTTTGTGGAGTGTAATTTTAAGGCAAAGCCCAGAGGCTAATATTATGCAATCTTCTTTAATGCCACTTACTAACAGCAGCCCCTTTAAAAGAAGACAGAACACAACAAAATTTTAAAGTTCATAAAAGGCTAGAACCACCAAAAATCTTCCTTCTTTTTTGTTGCTGCTCATACAGATCAGTACTGTTTGTGTGTCTTGCTGTCTTTAACTAAGTATAATAAGGAAGGTTTGTATAACAATAATTTGGTAAGATTACACTGGAATAGATTGTGAGAAGTGTTCATAGATTTTGCATGTGAAAGAGGTGTTGATCTATGTTTTGAAAAAGGGGAGTTTGTAAGTGACCCATATGATTGTTTTGTTGATCCGTGATGTAAATACTGATTGGAAGCGGTATTCAGCAGAAGCATTATACAGTTTTAAAAGTAAGGCTTCTCTAACCTGGAATGACCCCAGTGCATTGTTTGAATACTAGCTTGGTGCGTGAGTACGGCTTTGACGGTTCTGCCGAGGTCAATAAAATGTGAGAGAGGACTTTTAAGGCATGTGCGCGTTGCACATTGCATAACACACTGGTGGCCATGTTTTGAGCTTGGGCAAATTCCCATAACTGTGAATAGTGACTGCAGTCTTGTCAGATCGGATTGCTTGCAGGTCCTCGATTTAGAATAGTCTAACTTTTTTTGTGAGGGAATTGAGCGTTAGAACATTATTTAGGAGACTGAGGGAGTGGATTTGACATTCTGCAGGTTTCTTCTCTGGAAATGATTCATTTAAATGAAGAGACAGAGCAGGTTGGTTAGAATGAGCTTTGGAAGAGAGTTTGAAGGGGCTAATTGAGAAGATAGATTTAGAGGTTGGAAACAGAATGGAAAGGAAAGGAAATTGGACTGTCTGTTGCAGTCAAGAGGTGAGAAAGAACGGTTTCGGTCCGTAGGAGAATCGGTCTCCAGATATGTGAAAAAGGGTAAGGTCTCAAGGAAAAGAAAGAATATTGAGATACAGTTTGGCAAAATAAAGAGGAAGAAATCTGCTATGGAAAAATAAGGAATATGTGAGTGCTCTGGTTGTGGGTGTATGGAGGACACTCAAGATGGGCAGTTTAAAGGCGTGGACACAGGAAAGGAGAGCTCAAAGGAAAGGTGCAAGCATACAGTGGTGCACTGTGATGAATCCTCTGGCAGTGCGGAGGTGGAGTTCAGCTGCTCTTCAGACTTTGATTCATATGATCAAAATATTAAAGATCAAAAATATAAAAAAGTATATGGAGGTGAGAAAGACAAGGATATTGATGTCCTGACTGACCCTCAAGGGGGTTGTATGTTTGATTCTATGTTAGCTAAACACCCTCTGTCCCCTCAGTGGGCACCTATGGCTGATGTTGCTGAGTGTGTTGAATTTTGGTTAAGGAGACAGATTTCTTAGGATGTCAGGATAAGGTTAAGGTCAGAGGGCCCGATTCACAAAAGTAATCTGAGACAAAATCCTAACTTTACGACTTTCGGTATTCACAGAAGGCATTTAGGAGTACTAAAGTTAGGATTTTGACTCAGTCAATCTTAAGTTTTGTCCTTAAGCTAAGCTTAAGACAAACTTAAGTTTAACTGAGACAAAATCCTAACTTTACGACTAGGATTTTGCCTCAGTTAAACTTAAGTGTTTCTGAAGTTTAACTTAAGACCAAAACTTAAGATTGACTGAGACAAAATCCTAACTTTAGTACTCCTAAATGCCTTCTGTGAATACCAAAAGTCGTAAAGTTAGGATTTTGTCTCAGATTACTTTTGTGAAACGGGCCCAGAGTGTCCAAGTCTTTCGTTGTCTAATTAGGTAATGGTGATGCCAGAGCTGGATATAAAAATATTAGCCTTTATTGGAAAAGGGGGACGTGATGCCTGTAAAGGGATGGATAAAGGTCTCAGAAAGTGTCAGGACAGGTTACTCTATGTAATTTGTCCTTTAGCCAAGGTATTTGATATGGCGGTAGAAGCCTATGTACATCAGAAATGATCGGACATGGAGGAACTCAGACAGTGGATTCAGCGTACAGTTTGTCTCTTAGGGAATGCTAATATAGGGCCCCATTACGATGGTGGGCGGACTTTGTCCGCCCGCCACCGTAATGGAAAATGGGACCGACCGCTAGAGGTGCGGCAGTCCCACGAGGCCAATTAGGATGCGCCCGCCACAGTGGCGGGCGCATTCTGGCCTTTAACATTGCGGACGGTGCTGCTGGGTGCAGCTCCGTCCGCAATGTTAAAAGTGCATGGTTTGCATTGCCATGCACAACGTGACAGGCACCGCGCGGTGCCTGCCACCTTGTGTATGACAATGTAGGAGGGTCCCATAGGTACCCCCCCACTCCCCACAGATTGGCACATCATAATATGGATGGTGGTGCCTGCTCGGCACCGCCACCATATTATGCCCCAGATCCGCATGACAGGCAATCGTGACGATTGCCTGCCGGCAGATAAGCGGCGGACGGTCTTTCCGTCCGCCGCGGTACCCCCGCCATACTAATATGGCGGGAGGTAAATCAGGTGCAGATGGCGGGTGGATCGCCACCGCCGGCCCGGCGGTGGCGATCCGCCCGCCATCCTAATAGGCCCCATAGTTCTGTCAATGAAGCACAGGAACAGCATCTTGCTCAATACTGATCCAAAATCGGTGGATTTGGTGAACAATGAGACAGGGCCTGCGATGAATGGGGTCCTTTTTAGTGATGATTTTATAAAGAATATGTAAAAGTTTGTTGGGGCTTATTGCTCTATTCAGAAGTCAAAATTTGACATTAAAAATATTTGGCCAGACAAATGAGGGATCGGTTTCCCAGCCATGGGCAAGGATTCACGAGGAGTTCATTCTCCTGTGGAATCAGACCCTTTTATCAGTTTCAGGGGTTAGCCGAGACGTCTTGATTTTTCCCTCAAAGGCAGGGATTCCAAAGCAGAGGGAACCGTGGTGAGCATTGAGCATGGAGTTCAGGTGAGTCTAGTCCCTATTGTTATCCGTTTAAAATTGGCGTCAGACTTTCTCAGTTTTATCACAATTGGGTCAGAGTAACAAGGGATCCATGGGATTTGGAAACTGTGTGGTTACTGTATCAATTTTCTAGAGGTAAACATTCAGACTTGGATTCTAAAAAGCATTGTTTTCAGCAGGTGTAGTCAAGGTGGGCAGACAAAGAGGTTCAGGAATTGTTGAAGAAGGGTGCCACTGTGCAGGTTGCTCAGGATCAGGTGAGTTTTTTAAGCAATATTTTTGTACTGGAGAAAAAGTACAAAGATTTATGTTAGGTGACATAAATTTGTGGAGTCTGAATGACTGAGTAGTTTCTCATCATTTCAGAATGGAAGGTATGCATATATGTTACAAGACATTTTGCAGATAGGGGATTCTTTGACTGGATTGGATCTGAAAGATGCTTATCCAACGATTCCCATTTTGGCAACTCTATCAGAGGTTTCTATGGTTCATGTAGGGCGGAAAGATGTGGAAGTTTGTATGACTTCCGTTTGGATGATCAACGCTCCATTGTGTTTTATGAAGGTTATTCGACCAGTGGTGTCTTTTTTTAGATAAAGAGGTGTCCCATTGATAATCTATCTGAACAACATTTTAATCAGAGATTAGGAGAAATTGAGAGCCAAGATTTATACAGATTTGGTGGTGGAGTTGTGAAAGAGTTTGGGCTTTAAAGTGAACAGACAGAAGTCGTAATTGGAACCAAGCCAGAGGACTCAGGGGCATATTTACGTTCCCTGGCGCATCCCTGCATATCAGCAGGGATGCGCCAGGGAAAATGCGTCACGCAATTTTACCCTTGCGCCACGTCCGATGCGCCGCATTTACAATGCAGCGCATCGTGGCGCAAGGATAAGCAGATGCGTGACGCATCTGCCGGCGGAAGGTTGGCGCAGTGCTGAAGTTGTGTCGCAAGCGCGACGCAACTCCAGCACTGTTCCAACCTTCCCTATCCCTAACATGGTGCGTCAATCCTTACGCCTGCTTGAAGCAGGCGTAAGGATTTGACGCTCCAGCGTCGGAAAAGTGACTGCGTGAAATCTTGTAGATTTCACTACGTCACTTTTCCGAGGCGTTCCTGCGCCGGAACGCCCCCCCCTGCGCCGGTACGGTAGGGGTTTATTACGTGACGCATCTCCCTAGATGCGTCACGTTGTAAATATAGCGCAACGCGGCGCATGGTTTGCGTCGCCGCTGCGTCACATGCATGACGCAACAGCGGCGCAAAAGTGGCGCAAGGGGCTTGTAAATATGCCCCTCAGTTTTTAGGGGCTTTGGTAAAAACTGGAAGAGATAAGCGGTATGGTATGTGAACAAATTGGGTGGTCCAAGGTCCAAAGATTTCGCATATCTAGCAAGAAAATTTGGGAGTACTGTTTGAGGAGGAATGTGTCAATTCAGGTGGAACATTTAACAGGGTTGAGCAAAGTGAAGCAGATAGGCATTCGAGGAATTCCAAAGATTACAGCGATTGGAGATTGGACAGGACAGTATTTTTGAAGTTGGAGAGTGTTAAGGGTCTTTTCAGGGTGGATCTGTTTGTGAACAGTTGGAATGCTCAGATAAGGAAGTTTTTCAGTTCGAGTGTGAAATCGGCAGGGATAGATACATACCTTCAGGGCTGGAGGGGTCTGCTCCTTTATGCGTTCCCCCAATGACTGTTTGGGTGACCTTGATTGTTCGCAAGTGGAAGGAGACTGTGGGATTAGTTACAACACTTTTGAGAGCCCAGGTTTCGAATCTAATTATCCTGGAGTTGTCAATAGATTTTCTGATTCTATTTCCAATTTATTGAGAGATCCTGATGGGACCAATAGGAGAGTTTCAGGATTTGGTGTGTTCAGGACAGCTGGTGTTGGTTGTCTGCAGATTTTTGGGAGAGTATGGGAAGTGCCAGGCCTTTCACAACAGTCTTCTTCACTTATCAAGGAATCGAGGGCTGCAGGCTATAGGAAATTAGATTCACTGACAAAATATCGACCCCCAAAATGTCCCCATACAATAATATCATGACACAAATATCGATGTCAAAAATATCGTCATGCTATACTTATCATGTAAATTACAAAAATATTGAAAAAAGAAATCGTTGTCACTAATATTGTTGTATAAAGTATCGTTTTTTAAAAATATATATACATTTAAGGGGGCGCTAGGAGGAGCACGAGCGAAATGGCCGCACAACCGTGAGGCTCTCGCTGCTCGGTCCCGTTATCCGACTAATTATCCTTCCCCGGAGACTATAATTTATGCGTTTTTGAACCGGGGTGTAGAGCGAGATCCGGTGACCCTGCGGAGCTAGGGCGCCCGGGCGCTGCCGCTTGCCATAAGAAATCCACAGAAGTGCAGCCGGCGGAAAGGCTTCTCGCGCCTGGTCCCCTCTGCCGGCAGAGTGAACTACACCAGCACCGCGGCGCCCACGTGGAGTCTGGGCCGGGCGTCCGAGGGACTGAGAACTGCACTATCCCGACACTGCAGCAGTGAGTGTGCATGAGATCACCACCCCCAAACGCTCGATGCTCCCCTGCGCGCTCGCAATTCAGGGTCTGGGGGCCCGAAACAGACTTTCTTTTACACCCTGACGCACACTCAGCTCCTGAGGCAGAAGAAGGCCGCAAACAGCATCTGCGTCCTGCCGCCTGCATGCTCTGCAAGAGCGGGCCCCTGAACCACCCAAGGGGCACGCCGGACATTTCCCATTAGTGGGCAAGGTAGCACAGCACACTGGGATCCCTCGCTCCAGGTTATATTCCAAGGTCTTCCCCCATCGACGTTGCAGTGCACGGCACTCACACAGTGTGCAGTATATCAGGCGAAGCAGCCATCTTGAAGGTGTAGTTACAAGCACGCACTACCGCGCACAAATCAGTGCTGGGTTGTCCACCTATGAGCGCTGGGACGCATTATTAACTCCTCAGGGCTACCAATGGCATACCACAGACGGCGCAGCTGAAGGGAACAGGCCCGGGCGCTCTACGAGATAGCGGCCCCCTCGCCATCTCCGCGGCTTATGTGGAGTGACACAGAACGGCCAGACGGACAGTATTAAAGAGGCCCTCCCACGGCTTCCGGACAGCGGAGGGCTCCAGAGTGCAGAATTAACGTGGAGAGGCCGTCTTCTCACCCCCTTGATCACCGGGGCCCGCCAGACTGCAGTGTGGTGCTCACGATGTCTATAAACTTGCCGTACCTCAGCATAGGCCAGACTCCACATAAGGCAGCGCACATACCTTGATACAAAGCAATCAAGGCCTACCTACATCGCCAGCCCCCTCCGACATCCGAGTGCGCCTCAACTGGGGACAAAAAGACATTGTTAGCAGAGTCCACGGCGCCTTCCCTAAAGCCCATCTTGTGTGCTTATAGTGACATTCACCTCATTGCCTCTCAGCGCCTGGGGATAACACACCATCAGCATCAGGACAACTGCACGTAAAGCTAATCCCGCTCTGCAGGATGGGTAAAGCAGACGCGAAACAGACAACAGACAACATCATGGGCTGCTTTGAACGGCATATCAACATCTCACATCATTCAGTATTCAGCATTTTTATTGGTACATTCGCCCCCAGTGGGCGTGCTGCTTCGTGCAAAGCTCCTTGATGCATGATGTGACACAGAGTCCCCGATGTGAGCAAAATAATAACTTTAGTAAGTTCAATATGCAGTACTCATTAAAAGCAATTATAATCCTTCGTAGGTGTCGGGGCATTCAGACATGCCTAATTTGCATATTGACCGCTGTGCTGTAACAGTGTCAACAGTGTAACACCACAGCCTCTGCCAAAACGATGGTGCTCCTCTTCACGGCTGGGCCGCCGTGTGAAAATCTTGAAAAACAAAGATGCCCTAGAGCATTAAGAGGGCACTCGACAGCGGTCTCCCTGTGGGTATTTAAATGCAGCTTGTCTTCATGCTCCAACATTAATTCTTTAAGCCAACGCGTTTCAAGGCATTTCAACCTCTTCCTCATGGGCTGCTTTGAACGGCATATCAACATCTCACATCATTCAGTATTCAGCATTTTTATTGGTACATTCGCCCCCAGTGGGCGTGCTGCTTCGTGCAAAGCTCCTTGGTGGTTGATGGGACACAGAGTCCCCGATGTGAGCAAAATAATAACTTTAGTAAGTTCGATATGCAGTCCTCATTAAAAGCAATTATAATCCTTCGTAGGTGTCGGGGCATTCAGACATGCCTAATTTGCATATTGACCGCTGTGCTGTAACAGTGTCAAAAGTGTGACACCACAGCCTCTGCCAAAACGATGGTGCACCTCTTCACGGCTGGGCCACCGTGTGAAAATCTTGAAAAACAGAGATGCCCTAGAGTAGTAAGAGGGCAATCAACAACGGTCTCCCTGTGGGTATTTAAATGCAGCTTGTCTTCATGCTCCAACATTAATTCTTGAAGCCGACGCGTTTCAAGGCATTTCAACCTCTTCCTCATGGGCTGCTTTGAACGGCATATCAACATCTCACATCATTCAGTATTCAGCATTTTTATTGGTACATTCGCCCCCAGTGGGCGTGCTACTTCGTGCAAAGCTCCTTGGTGCATGATGGTACACAGAGTTACACACGGCGGCCCGGTCGTGAAGAGGAGCACCATCGCCAGTGGCAGAGGCTGAGGTGTTGTACTGTTCGACACTATTGCAGCACAGCATTTAATATGCAAACTAAGTGAGTCTTCTTGCTCCGATGCCTACTAAGGTAAAAACAATTGCTTTTTAAATAAGGAACGCACATTGAACTTACAAAAGTGAAACTTTAGCTCACACTACGGACTCTATGTCCCACCATGCAGTAGGATGATTGCACTAAGCAGATGCCCACTGGGGGCCATTAAAGAAATAAATTATGCCGGAAATCAGTTGGTGTGAGCCGTTAACGAATGTTCCAGCAGCCCATGAAGAAGAGGCCTTGCAGGCTTGAAACGCGTTGGCAAGAACAATTACAGTTGGAGCAGGGAGACGAACTGCATTTCAATGCCTGATGGTTAAACGCTGTTGAGTGCCCTCTGAAATGCCTTAGGGCACTTTTGTTTTGAAATATATATATATATATATATATACATATTTCCAATAACATAAAATATTGAAAAAACAAACCATTTTAATTACAAATAAAAATTATATAAAATAAAAATTACAATTTACTAAAAATATATTACATATTTAAAACATTATTAATTATTAATATTATATTTTATATAGACAGAAACATAATAATATAATGAATACATATACTCAGGAGGGGTAAATGTACTATTCCCACTCCAGTCAATGCAATAGTAGGGAAAGTGTTGGATTGCGGAGGGGTAACATTTACTATTCGCACTCCAGTCAGGACAATAGTAGGGAAAATTGTTGGATAATGGAGGGGTAAAATTTACTATTCCGACTCAAGTCAGTGCAACAGTAGGGAAAGTTTTGGATAGCGGAGGGGTAAAATTTACTATTCCCACTCCAGTCAGTGCAACAGTAAGGAAAGTGTTGGATTGCGGAGGGATTAAAATTTAGTATTCCCACTCCAGCCAGTGCAAGATTAGAGAAAGTGTTGGATAGCGGGGAGGTAACATTTCCTATTCCCACTCCAGTCAGAGTAACAGTAGGGAAAGTGTTGGATTGTGGTGGGTTACAATTTACTATTCCCACTCCAGTCAGTCCAACAGTAGGGAAAGTATTGGATTGTGGAGAGGTAAAATTTACTGTTCCCGCTCCCGTCAGTGGAACAGTAGGGAAAGTGTTGGATTGCGGAGGGGTAAAATATTACTATTCCCACTCCAGTCAGTGCAACAGGAGAGAAAAAGTTGGATTGCAGACGGGTAAAATGTACTATTCCCACTCCAGTCAGTGCAACAGTACGGAAATGTTTGGATTGCGGAGGGGGTAAAATTTACTATTCTCTCTCCAGTCAGTGTAACAGTAGGGAAAGTGTTGGATAGCAGAAGGGTAATATTGACTATTCCCACTTCAGTCAGTGCAACAGTAGGGAAAGTGTTAGATAGCGGAGGGGTTAAATTTACCATTCCCACTCCTGTCACTGCAACAGTAGGGAAAGTGTTGGATTGCAGAGGGGTAAAGCTGTAATCTTTGGAATTCCTCGAATGCCTATCTGCTCTACTTTGCTCAGCCCTGTTAAATGTTCCACCTGAATTGACACATTCCTCCTCAAACAGTACTCCCAAAATCTTCTTGCTAGATATGCGAAATCTGTGGACCTTGGACCACCCAATTTGTTCACATACCATACAGCTTAAACTAGGTCAATCCTCAACTGAACTGAACACCTTTTCTTGTCATTTGTGAATCATTGTATTGCAAACTATTTAAATTGAACAAAATAAAATAATTTCAAAAACTACTAAATAACAAAAAATCTAAATATGTAAATATAAAAAAATCTAAATACATTTTTTAATAAACTTAAATAAAATAAATAAGTATTATAATGTTTAATACATATAATAAAAACTACAAATATTATTATAATTAAAATACAAAACTATATTATCAAATTAATATCAACTAATTAATACAATGTTATTTACATTTAAAAAGCACAACACAATTAGCACACACAATAATAAATAACATATTTATAAAACATTAATTAACTATTTAAATGTAGTATTACTTAAATAACTTTATATCCTATATTTCTACAAAGTACACAACACATCTCTAAAATTTAATTATTTAAGTGGTATTATTTACACATGTTACATAATAAAATAATGAACTATTACTAAAATTATATTTACTTACCACCTCACCATTTATTCATACAAAACAAACAACTCACACCTAAAATATAAAATAAAAAAATATTATTTGCATAATTTTCATAATTAATTGTCAATTAAACAATTATTATTAATAATTATCTATAAACATGAATTATATTTAATTAACTTAACTTCCTTTGATCCTACAAATGCCACAACTCACACCTAATATATAACATAATGAATATCCTAGTTACATATTTTACATAATTATTTATCATTTCAATAATTATTATAAATTAACATTGTTAATTAAATATTATAATTAATTTCCTACACACCCATACAAAAACCATACACACCAGAAAAATGATATATTGTATTACACAATTTACATAATTAATTGTCAATTAAATTATTAATATTAATTGACAAATAATTATTAATTATAATTAATTTACATCCCACCCTATACCCCTACAAGCACACAGCCCATACCTGAAACGTAATTTAAAAAAAAAAAACATAATTATCAATTAAATAATTAATATTAATTCACACCTATTTATTAATTAATTATAATTAATTTACTTCCCACCCTATACCCCTACAAACACACAGCCCACACCTGAAACGTAATAAAAAAAAAATGAACATCATTATCAATTAAATAATTAATATTAATTCACACCTATTTATTAATTAATTATAATTAATTTACTTCCCACTCTATACACTAAAAAACACATAACCCGCACCTCAAAGTTAATTAAAAAAACACATTAATTAAACAATTAACACATGATTATCAATTAAATAAAAAATATTAATTATGGCGCTAAAAATGAAAATAAAATATAAAATTACATTTCAAAACTACTAACAATTTAAAAACGATAATAAAAAACATTAACAATAATTAAACATCATATAACATATGCAATTAAAATACATACCAAAATACATAAAAAAGAATTTTAAAATGATATTCTTAACAACAATATTTTTGTAAACTATATTAATGATTTCAATATTGTTAAAATCATTATAACTTACCTTAAAATCAATTTTCTTGACAACAATATTCTTACACATGATATTTCTCTATGATGATATTTCTGTCTCAATATTTCTGTCTGACAATTTATTTTCTCGATATTTTGTCTGAACACTGGAAATTGTATAGATTAGCATGGCAGAAATGGTTTTGCTGGTTTGTGGAGAAGGGTTTTGATCCTGTTTCAGTGGATATAGTGGAGGTAGTTAATTATCTATCTGAAATGTTTCAGAGGAATTTGTCCTATAGGACTATTAATGTACACAGATCTGCAATTACAGCGGGACATTGTCAGTTGAATGGAATATCTGTTGGTCAAGATGTTTTAGTTAAAAGATTGATGAGGAGTATCAGGATCACAAGACCGCCAGTGACCAGATACAATCCGGTTTGGGATGCTTTTAATGTTTTTAAGTCTTTTACAGAGTTGGGGTTCAAATGAGTTTCAATGGGTGAAGGATTTGACTTTCAAGTTTACGATATTAGTGTGTCTGGTGTCTTTTAGGAGGGCTTAGATGTATGGGTCCTTGATGTAACAAGTAGGCTGTTTTCTCCTGAAGGGGTTTGTTTTTACATGGCTTGAAGAATGAAAGCTAATTCTACAACAATATTTTATCCAATTTTAATGACAATGAGAATTTGTGTGTGCTTTGATGTGTGAAAGTGCATGAGGAGAGGACTAGGGACTTGAGCCCGAAAGGAGTGAAGTCATTGTTAATATCGTTTAAGTATCCTTTTAAAGCTGTATCACCCCAAACATTGGTAAGATGGGTTAAGGAGGTTATGAAATGAAATGAACGGATGTGGGTGTGTTTTGTGTTCATTCTGTAAGAGGTGCAGCTGCTTTAAAGGCTTTTATGATGGGAGGAGTTTTGCAAGATATTTTGCAATGTGCTGATTGGTCTACTGATATAACCTTCAGAAAGTTTTACTTCAAACTGGTGGACAGTGCAGCTTGTTGTTTGATTAATAAGCTTTAAACTTGCGTAATGTTAGCCTCCAGGTCTTGCCATAAAATGTAGATTTTCCACAGCCTAATGGCCAGAAAATACAGAAGACGCAGAAGCTAATTTTATCCTTTTTTCACTGGTAATCCATTTATTTCTTTTAGTTCATGGTCAATTTTGACTTGATGGAAGATCACAGGTTATCAGTTCTTGGATTTGAATAGTTTCCATTGGAAGAGTTAGGAGGATGTTTTTGGAAGACATTTTCTCTAGAAATTATAGTGACTGTTTAAGAGAAGGGTTTAGATTTGGTTGTATGTTCAGTCGGTAAAAAGAAGGAAGATGGTTGGGGATTCTAGCCTCTTATGAACATTAGAAGTCTACTGTATTTAGTGTTCTTTTAAATGGGCTGCTGTGAGTAAGTGACATTAAAGGAGATTGCATAATATTAGCCTTTGTGTCTTTAATATATTCAAATCTTCACCCCACCTGGATGTGGAAAATCTAAATTTTCCTACTCTTTTGTGGTATGTGCTTTGTATTTCTATGTCCCTCCCAATTCCCCTTAACCCACCCACTTTGTAGTCATAATTCCCATTTTTACACCACTCACCTGCATCCCTCACAAATTTACTACTATTTTATAGACCTGTGTGCGGAGAGCTCAACAGGGCAGAGATCTCCATACAGAAAAATAGGAGAGGCAGAAGCGGAGATCTCCGGCCGGAGGAGTCAATAATGAAGTAAAAAAAGATGCCCAGTGATGACTGGGCTGGGCTAAATAATGCTACAAGCATCGTTGTAATTGATCTGTATACCTCTTGTGAGAGAGCAGAATAAATAAACCAAAATAGGTAGACATAGACAAACAAATCCAAATGAGAGCAAGGGATGTTTATTGCACCTTCCAGGTGTGCTTAACATATAATCTTTGAGACAGGTGCTGTCCCTAGCTCAAAAGGTTTGTGATTTGGTGCTTGACAGGATACCTTCCAGTCTGTCAAAAATTTATGTAAAATTTTCAATCCAGTAACTTTTTCAACTGGTGTTTTCATAGTTGTTACAACGCATGCCATTACCCTGCATTTTTTACTCCGCAAAATCTTTTACAATGCAGAGCTTTAAACCGCAAACCATTTCAACTCATTCCCCAAAGCAACGCCCCGGTGGAGTTAGAATAGTAAATTGCGTTGTAATGGGGAATGCGTTGTAATGGATTGCGTTGTAAAGCCCTGCATTGTAAAAGATTCCGCAGAGTAAAAAATGATAGGTAATGGCACGCGTTGTAAACGCCTGCGGAGTAAAGTGTCCTTTTTTCCTGAAAAATTTGCTCTCCCTGTTTCTGCAGTGAATGGCATACAGGGTCAGGGCCAGGGATGTCATGAACCCCCCTGCATTAGCAGACGCAGCAGGATAGCGGTTCTTTATGGGCCTCTTCTGTCTGCAGCTTGGCAGACAAAAGCTCACCATTAAAGCTGGAAACAGTTCAATAGAAGAGCAAGTAGATGCAAGGAAAAAACGACATCTAGGAACATAGAACAGTTGGAAACAATTGGGGGGAGGAGCGGCTTTGAGTTGGCTCAGCTCTTTTTTGAATCACAGAGAACAAGCTGTGTGGATCAAGCCCTCTTATTCAGATGTGAAAACATTAAAGTGTGGGTTGCCACAGGGTTCAGGACTGAGCCTCACTCTATGTAACATTTATATGCCCCCACTAGCTTTTTGGTAGAGTTGGTCCGCATTAAAATTGTTTCATATGCAGATGATACGCAGTTATTGCTTTCGTATGAGGGCGATTTTGCCTCAGTCAAAGAAACTTTGTCAGCATGTGTGGAGGCAGTGATGCAATTGCTTAGAGTTAATTGCCTACAGTATAATATGGGTAAGACGGAAATTTTGCTTTTTGGCTGGGAACAATTGCATTGGCCGCCGGTGAGCAAGAGAGTTACGTTTAAGGCCTTAACTATCGCACACCGAGCCTTCCACAAAAGGGGACCCAAATAGCTTAATGATAGGATTCTTGAATACTACCCGACTAGTTGGACTCCGGGGACCCTCAGGATTCAAGGGACTTAATCCCCCAGCTTAAAACGCGCCACGGGCGCGTTTGCACAGTGGTGAAGGGAGGGGCGGGGCTTCAGGTGACATGTGTGCAAACAGGCCCCGTGGCGCGTTTTAAGATGGGGAATTAAATCCCTTCAATCCTGAGGGTCCTGAGGCCAACTAGCCCAACAGGTACATCCAGAAAGCGCCACAGAGCTGCGTTGCAGAGAGGTGTAAAAGGGGTGTGGCCTCTCTACACGTCTCTGCAACGCAGCCCCTGGCGCATATTGGAGGTTCCTGGTGGGCTAGTTGGCCCCTAGGGACCCTCAGGATTCAAGGGGACTTAATCCCCCAACTTAAAACGCGCCACGGGGCGCGTTTGCACAGATGTCACCTCAGGCCCCGCCCCTCCCTTCACCATTGTGCAAATATTCTTCTAAAATCATCCGAAATACGAATTCCGATTTACTCACCTGTTATCAGGAGAGACCTCAGTGCTGTATCTTTCAGCCCAGTACTGGTCCTAAAAAGTAATTTTAACCGTACTTACCAGTAACTTGAATTTCCTTCCATAGGCTAACATTGACTGGTTTCACTTGGAAATTCTTCTAAGTGTGGAGTTTTGGAACTTTAAAATATTCCTCTAAAATCAGCCGAAATACGAATTCAGATTTACTCACCTGTTATCAGGAGAGACCTCAGTGCTGCATCTTTCAGCCCAGTACTGGTCCTGAAAAGTAATTTTAACCGTACTTACCGGTAACTTGAATTTCCTTCATAGGCTAACATTGACTGGTTTCACTTGGAAATTCTTCTAAGTGTGGAGTTTTGGAACTTTAAAATATTCCTCTAAAATCAGCCGAAATACGAATTCCGATTTACTCACCTGTTATCAGGAGAGACCTCAGTGCTGCATCTTTCAGCCCAGTACTGATCCTCAAAAGTAATTTTAACCGTACTTACCAGTAACTTGAATTTCCTTCCATAGGATATCATTGCCTGCTTTTTGCTGAAAAGTTTCTAAGTGTTGATTTTTGAAACATACAAATATTCCTCTAAAATCAGCCGAAATACGAATTCCGATTTACTCACCTGTTATAAGGAGAGACCTCAGTGCTGTATCTTTCAGCCCAGTACTGGTCCTGAAAAGTAATTTTAACCGTACTTACCAGTAACTTGAATTTCCTTCCATAGGCTAACATTGACTGGTTTCACTTGGAAATTCTTCTAAGTGTGGAGTTTTGGAACTTTAAAATATTCCTCTAAAATCAGCCGAAATACGAATTCCGATTTACTCACCTGTTATCAGGAGAGACCTCAGTGCTGCATCTTTCAGCCCAGTACTGATCCTCAAAAGTAATTTTAACCGTACTTACCAGTAACTTGAATTTCCTTCCATAGGATATCATTGCCTGCTTTTTGCTGAAAAGTTTCTAAGTGTTGATTTTTGAAACATACAAATATTCCTCTAAAATCAGCCGAAATACGAATTCCGATTTACTCACCTGTTATAAGGAGAGACCTCAGTGCTGTATCTTTCAGCCCAGTACTGGTCCTGAAAAGTAATTTTAACCGTACTTACCAGTAACTTGAATTTCCTTCCATAGGCTAACATTGACTGGTTTCACTTGGAAATTCTTCTAAGTGTGGAGTTTTGGAACTTTAAAATATTCCTCTAAAATCAGCCGAAATACGAATTCCGATTTACTCACCTGTTATCAGGAGAGACCTCAGTGCTGCATCTTTCAGCCCAGTACTGATCCTCAAAAGTAATTTTAACCGTACTTACCAGTAACTTGAATTTCCTTCCATAGGATATCATTGCCTGCTTTTTGCTGAAAAAGTTTCTAAGTGTTGATTTTTGAAACATACAAATATTCCTCTAAAATCAGCCGAAATACGAATTCCGATTTACTCACCTGTTATAAGGAGAGACCTCAGTGCTGTATCTTTCAGCCCAGTACTGGTCCTGAAAAGTAATTTTAACCGTACTTACCAGTAACTTGAATTTCCTTCCATAGGCTAACATTGACTGGTTTCACTTGGAAATTCTTCTAAGTGTGGAGTTTTGGAACTTTAAAATATTCCTCTAAAATCAGCCGAAATACGAATTCCGATTTACTCACCTGTTATCAGGAGAGACCTCAGTGCTGCATCTTTCAGCCCAGTACTGGTCCTGAAAAGTAATTTTAACCGTACTTACCGGTAACTTGAATTTCCTTCATAGGCTAACATTGACTGGTTTCACTTGGAAATTCTTCTAAGTGTGGAGTTTTGGAACTTTAAAATATTCCTCTAAAATCAGCCGAAATACGAATTCCGATTTACTCACCTGTTATCAGGAGAGACCTCAGTGCTGCATCTTTCAGCCCAGTACTGATCCTCAAAAGTAATTTTAACCGTACTTACCAGTAACTTGAATTTCCTTCCATAGGATATCATTGCCTGCTTTTTGCTGAAAAGTTTCTAAGTGTTGATTTTTGAAACATACAAATATTCCTCTAAAATCAGCCGAAATACGAATTCCGATTTACTCACCTGTTATAAGGAGAGACCTCAGTGCTGTATCTTTCAGCCCAGTACTGGTCCTGAAAAGTAATTTTAACCGTACTTACCAGTAACTTGAATTTCCTTCCATAGGCTAACATTGACTGGTTTCACTTGGAAATTCTTCTAAGTGTGGAGTTTTGGAACTTTAAAATATTCCTCTAAAATCAGCCGAAATACGAATTCCGATTTACTCACCTGTTATCAGGAGAGACCTCAGTGCTGCATCTTTCAGCCCAGTACTGGTCCTGAAAAGTAATTTTAACCGTACTTACCGGTAACTTGAATTTCCTTCATAGGCTAACATTGACTGGTTTCACTTGGAAATTCTTCTAAGTGTGGAGTTTTGGAACTTTAAAATATTCCTCTAAAATCAGCCGAAATACGAATTCCGATTTACTCACCTGTTATCAGGAGAGACCTCAGTGCTGCATCTTTCAGCCCAGTACTGATCCTCAAAAGTAATTTTAACCGTACTTACCAGTAACTTGAATTTCCTTCCATAGGATATCATTGCCTGCTTTTGCTGAAAAGTTTCTAAGTGTTGATTTTTGAAACATACAAATATTCCTCTAAAATCAGCCGAAATACGAATTCCGATTTACTCACCTGTTATAAGGAGAGACCTCAGTGCTGTATCTTTCAGCCCAGTACTGGTCCTGAAAAGTAATTTTAACCGTACTTACCAGTAACTTGAATTTCCTTCCATAGGCTAACATTGACTGGTTTCACTTGGAAATTCTTCTAAGTGTGGAGTTTTGGAACTTTAAAATATTCCTCTAAAATCAGCCGAAATACGAATTCCGATTTACTCACCTGTTATCAGGAGAGACCTCAGTGCTGCATCTTTCAGCCCAGTACTGATCCTCAAAAGTAATTTTAACCGTACTTACCAGTAACTTGAATTTCCTTCCATAGGATATCATTGCCTGCTTTTTGCTGAAAAAGTTTCTAAGTGTTGATTTTTGAAACATACAAATATTCCTCTAAAATCAGCCGAAATACGAATTCCGATTTACTCACCTGTTATAAGGAGAGACCTCAGTGCTGTATCTTTCAGCCCAGTACTGGTCCTGAAAAGTAATTTTAACCGTACTTACCAGTAACTTGAATTTCCTTCCATAGGCTAACATTGACTGGTTTCACTTGGAAATTCTTCTAAGTGTGGAGTTTTGGAACTTTAAAATATTCCTCTAAAATCAGCCGAAATACGAATTCCGATTTACTCACCTGTTATCAGGAGAGACCTCAGTGCTGCATCTTTCAGCCCAGTACTAATCCTGAAAAGTAATTTTAACCGTACTTACCAGTAACTTATATTTTCTTCCATAGGAATCCATTGTCTGGTTTTCAGCAAAAAAGTTTCAGTGTTGATTTTTACAAACTACAAATATTCCTTAAAAATCACCTGTATGACTTAAACGCATTCTTTCAACTGTTTACAGGAGATGCACCAGTGCTGGATCCAGGATCCAACACTGAGTAAGAAAAAGTAACGATAACAGTTTTTACCTGCTAAGTGAATTTCCTTCCATAGGATAACATTGGTGATTCTATGAGAAAAAGTTTCTAAGTGTCAACTTTTAAAATACAATAATATTCCTTAAAAATCACGACTGTAACCAAAACGCTTTTACTCAACTGTTTACAGGAGATGTACCAGGACTGAATCTAGGATCCAGTCCTGTGGTTAGAAAAGTAATCCATAAAGTAACTAATTGCATTTAACTAGAAATTCACATTGAGCTGAATGTTGCATTGTGTTTGAAAATGTGTTGCCCATTGCAACAACTGTAACTACTGTACTTAAAAGTCTATTGCCTATGTGCAAAGTATTTAAACTAAAGTAATTCATTCTGAGAAAGTATTTTTTGTAATGTAATGTATAATGTAATTACAATGTAATTTAAAAAATAAAATCTGTAAAAAAAAATTGTTTCTAAAAATGTAGTAAATCAGTATGAAAAAATTAGTATAACAATTAGTACATTTAAAAATTGTCATTTACAAAACCTTTGAAATTCACTGAAAAAACCGTAGGTTTCAGGCACGTTATAGTTAGAAATTAGCATTTAAAAAACCTTTGAAATTCACTGAAAAAACCATAGGTTTCAGACACGTTATAGTTACAAATTAGCATTTAAAAAACCTTTGAAATTCACTGAAAAAACCATAGGTTTCAGACACGTTATAGTTACAAATTAGCATTTAAAAACCTTTGAAATTCACTGAAAAAACCATAGGTTTTAGGGACAGTTATAGTTACTTGGACATTGCACTCGTACAAAACCCGTGAAATTCCCCCGTTATAGTTAGTTCAGCTAACTATAACTCGCGCTCCGCAATGCACTGCTGATGACGTCACATATTACATCACTCATGACATGGTCAGTGACATCACTGATGACATCTCAAATGACATCACTGATGACATCATCCACGTGATAATCTGATGCACCTCCTCACACCCTAATATAATCTTTGATACACCCACTCTAAATTACAGACTGCCATTCGCAAAACCATAGACACTCCAACACCAATAACTACATACCCACTCACTGATTCTTAGGTCTACACACACACATCCACTCACTCACCCGTACAGTCACTCATACTTACGGTCACTCAGTACAGGACTATCATATGCACACTTACTCCTATATAGACACTCAAACAACGCCACTCATCCATAGAGATACTCAGACACCTAGTCAGTCATGCAAATAATTAAACACACTGCCATTTACTCACCTATACAGTTATACACACACCAGCTCACTTACTCATACAAATAGTAGCACATTGTTACGCTCTTATACAATCACTGATACAAGCACACACTCATCCATACAGCCACTATCACAATCACTCACTCTTGCTTATAGCTATTTATATACTCCAACACACATATATACTGCCTTTCACATATGTAGTTACTCACACATGTACCACTGGGACATACATTCACTCACTAACACACTCTTACACACACTTACCCACCCATACAGTCTATCACAGATGCACTCTTGAAACCATCCACCCAGTGAATCACCCACTCACACATCTATGCACAGAGTTGCACACACCCCTCCCACACAAACACTCAGGCACCCATACAGATACTCAGACAAGCATTCAATAACTCATATAGACACTCATTTAGCTATTCACAAACACATGCAGCCACTTACACAGCAACAGACAGACGGATACAGACATTCACCCAGTTTAGTCACTAACCCATGCATTCAGTAAGATACGTTAAATCACTTACTTATAGAGTCAGTCACGCACCTACTAAATCATCCATACAGACACTTACACACCCACTCATTCTTCAATACGTCTTTTCCTATATATATTAAAAATATTTAAACTTTACAGAAACACAGTCACTGGATGATGTCATCAGTGATGTCATTTGAGATGTCATCAGTGATGTCATCAGTGATGTCACTGACCATGTCATGAGTGATGTAATATGTGACGTCATCAGCAGTGCATTGCGGGGCGCGAGTTATAGTTAGCTGAACTAATTATAACGGGGAATTTCACGGGTTTTGTACGAGTGCAATGTCCAAGTAACTATAACTGTCCCTAAAACCTATGGTTTTTTCAGTGAATTTCAAAGGTTTTTAAATGCTAATTTGTAACTATAACGTGTCTGAAACCTATGGTTTTTTCAGTGAATTTCAAAGGTTTTTTAAATGCTAATTTGTAACTATAACGTGTCTGAAACCTATGGTTTTTTCAGTGAATATATATATATATATATATATATATATATATATATATATATATATATCAAGAGCACTCCACTCGCCGCTGGCGATTCTTTTGTTGAAAAATGGAGCACGGACCACAGAGTAAGTGCTTAAAGTTTCTTTTATTCCACTAGGTTACATGGCAGCCATAACGCGTTTCAGCCCCGGAGGGCCTTGATCACATGGCGCGCAAACCAGTCAACACGTGATTTTTATCTAGTTTTTTTACCCAGAATTAAAGTGACAAGTGCATGAAAAAAAGAAATGTAGCTATGAACATAGACAACATACTGCTCGTTTTCTGCCATTGCGGGCAGCATCCGATATGTGTATTAACTAATGACATATATACACATTCAGTAATTGTTGTATGCTGTCATTATATGGTCAGCATGACTACGTAAATAACCCATGGTTTAAATACCATTTGCTAACTTTATATTTGGCCTATCAACAGATTAACTAGCTTCACAATAAAAACAATTATATCGTAAAAATTGCATGCTAAAAACTGTGATAAAGGAAACATCATTGTAAAATACAATATGTGCAAATTGTGCCAAATACAGTAGTACATTCATTGGATATTAAGAGTGTGCCCATTCTGAATTCCAAAAGAGGAGCTTGCGTCAACAGTTTCCTCAAACGCTTGTACTATGTAAACATCCGCTACAAAAGTGCACAAGTGCTTGGTTAATAGATTAAAGTGCAAGTGCTAAAAAACCTCCTTAGTGCCTAAAATGCTAAAAAGAGCTAAAACGATAGATATAGTATAAAAAACATATTGTTTTGACTGTCTTATCGAGTAGACTAGCAGCATCTTCCCAGTGTGTGTGTTGGGTTAAAGATAGTCATGGTATAAATACCTTGACTTCAAATATGTGTATATCTTGTGCATTCCTAATGTGTGTTATAGACATGTATAAAGGTTCTCAGTAATGTTTAGTCCCCCAGGGTGCTTTGAATCTAGCTCCAGAATGTATCGCGGTTCTAACCTGCGCAGGGTTTTTTCTCTGTTCCCGCCTCTTTTACTGACTTGTACGGCATCAATTAGAAAATATTTCAGATCCTTGGGATCAGATTGATGCTTTTCTCCGAAATGGCGAGCCACTGGGTATGTTTGGTCTTGGTTTTTTATGGCTCTAATATGTTGCAGTATCCTCTTGTGCCCCTGTAGTTTGGTACTTCCCACATACCTCAGACCACAGGGACACTCGAGCACATATACAACATAGTGGGTTTTGCAAGTCAGGGCTTTGTCGATGGTATATTCCTGTTCGCTGAATGGTGTTTTGTATGTTGATCTAGTGATGCCGTGTTGGTAGGCTTTGCATGATTTGCATTTGAAAAACCTTTTTCTTTGGGCCAGCCAAGTAACAGGAGTTTTGTTAACCGGGTTGTTCTGCACCAACTCATCTTTCATGGAGGGGGCTCTGCTGTAAGTGATAGCTGGGTTGGTTGGTAGCAAGTGGCCTATCGTTGGGTCGTTTAACACTATTGGCCAATTTCTCCGAATAATGCGGTTAATTGCTTTCTCTTGTCTACTGAACCCAATTATCATTCTGAACGTGTCCCCTGATGTACTGGGCCTGTCTGGAACTACCACGGATATCGGGGTTGATGCTTGGGGTTGGGTAAGTTTCAGTAGATCTGCCCTGTGCAACATCTGGCTTTTGGTAATCGCTGCATCAATGCATTTCCTCTAAAATCTGGCTTTGCTAGCTTGTTGTGCTATTCTTAGATCCTCATTGCTACTGCAGATTCTTTTCAGTCTGATCATTTCCCCGTAGGGGATACTGTGTATAAGGTGTTGTGTGTGGGCACTGGCTGCATGCAACACTGAGTTGCCAGCCGTAGGTTTTCTATGTGCCCTGGTCTCTATTCTGCCCTCTTTGATGTATACCTGAACATCAAGAAAAATTACAGTCTCTGCGCTGATATTGGCTGTGAAATCCAAATTAATGTCATTGTTGTTCAGACTATCTATACATTTTTGCGCATCCGGCATGGTCCCGTGCCAGAGTAAGAACAAATCATCTATAAATCTTAACCACATTTTCAAATTTTTTCGTAATACTGTCTCAAAGGTTTTTTGTAGGACCAGCTCCTCCCACCAACCCATGTGAAGGCAGGCATAGCTGGGGGAGAAGCTAGCCCCCATTGCTACACCGCGCAACTGTTGGTATAAGGTACTCTGAAATAAAAAGATGTTGTTATTCAAGCAAAATTCAATCATATTGATGAGCATTTTGCTGTGCTGCTCATGTGGGGCGGGGCTTTTTCTGAGGTAATGCTGGACCACCCTCATGCCATCTTTGTGGTTAATGCTTGTATAGAGTGCCGTAATGTCCATAGTTATTAAAAGAAAGTCCTCTTGCCACTTGAAATCTTGAATTGTGGCTAAGAAATCTCCAGTGTCTTTTAAGTAGGAGGGGAGTTGCTGGACGTGCTCCTGTAAAAAATGGTCTACATATTGTGATGTCTTCTGTCAAACTGTTCCGTGCAGATATTATTGGCCGTCCCGGGGGTTTGAGTGAGTTCTTATGTAGCTTTGGGATGAAGTAAATGACCGGAGTTGTTGGTGTGTCATTTTTTAAAAATTTGTATTCATCCATTGTAAGCGAACCTGCGCTTTTCCATGCTAATAATTTATTATAGTATGCATTGTAGGTTGCTTTTAAGGAAAGCATGTCACTCTTGCGATAGCAATTCCGGTCTGATAATTGCCTTGTAGCTTCCTCTATGTAGTCTGCTTTCCCCCAAATAACTAGGTTACCTCCTTTGTCAGCATTTCTTATGATTAGCTGGGGATTATTCTTTAATTTAGCCATGAGTTAGTGGTATTGGATTTCCTGTCTGTTGTTTTTTTCTTTTTTGAATCCTCTTGTTTTGTGGTTTAGACGTTTTATATGTGTGTGTGTGTATCACCAGAAACTGCGAGTGGCCCGACATCTCACTGAATTTCGCTAGCCAATGTCTACTGCCGGACAGCAAGGATCTACAAAGCTTGCCTCCGCATGGCCTTCAGTGCAATGGTCCGACAGTCTCAACATGACTCATGGACACACTTGAGGCACCAGGGCAAACGAGAAAAGAGAAGCAACCACATATCAATCACATATCACATTAATACCTGTTCCTGTTTTTTTTTTTTTAAATATCAAAGGCCAAATATATGTAACACACATGCACACAGCCATGTATACTTTGTAAACATAATAGCTAAACAGAACTGACAAATCAGTCCAATATCACTTTACAATATTATTGAAAAAGGAATTGCGCCTATTAGTGCAGTACCAAATATATATCATAAAGAAAAATCAAAACATTAAAAGGATACCAAACATAAAAATGAGTTTTTGCTGGCAACAAGCACATACGACCACACTTGTGATACAAAATAAAATTTGATCGCAAGTTCGACAAGGACAATTACCTATACCCTCCCACAAAGGAGGAAGCCACTAACTTGTGTATTCCAAAGAATACAACCATAAACTCTGAATTTACCAGCACAACTGGCTAAGAAAAACCAGAGGTGTGTGTAAATGTAACAGAACCCCAAGGAGGGTATCACAAGAGGAAAAGAACGGCTATTAGCTCACAACAATAGCCCTTAAAAGAGCATATAATGGAGTCAAAAAAGGACTCAGCTGTATACCCGAGAGAAGCCCACACAAAACAGGATTCTCCGAGAAAACTATTTAGTAGTAAACAAATAGACTATGTAAGTAGTACACCTAAAAAGCTATACAATAGCAAACCAATGCTACATGTAAAGTAAGACGTACACCCAAAAAAAGGGTATGAACTCTTGAGACTCCTCGTCAGAGTAAAATAAAAGAAGAAACCAGCTACACAGCTGCAAAGACAATCCGGGGATTAAAATAGTAAAATTCGGAGTCAAACACTCCCAGTAAGAAAGAAGTAGTGTTTAATACTTCAATACCACAAAGTGCAACAACAGCAGAGGCAGGATTTAAATCCTTAAACCTAAGATCCACGACCGTGGTCACCAAAAAGAGAAGCACAAGACCTGTAAAGGCCATACTACAAGTGACCACCCATGAGGCGCTGTATTGCTGAATCTGCATGGCTGTCAAATAAACGAACACCGTCAAAGGTCATATCTTTCAAACTCTCCCGAACATTATCGGGGAAATTCATCTCACACAACCAAGCATGTCTGCGAAGAGCAACAGACTGAGCCATGGCTCTGCCAATATAATCAGTGGTGTCCATTGCTGACTTAATATTAAACTTTGCCATCTCATGGCCATCTTGCACACGCTGTAAGAGTTCAACCCTGACCCCTTCAGGAAGGTAAGGAAGCAGATGGGTGATAGAATCCCATAAAGCATATGACGCCCTGCCTAAGACACAAGACGTGTTTAACGATCTCAAGGTCGAACTAGCCGAAGCAAAGATATTCCGGCCCCACAGATCCAACCACCTAGATTCTCTACCTGGCGGAAATAAAGGAGAAACATCTGGTTTCTGCGAAATCGTAGCAGCTTGCATGATGAACCCCTTAGTAATAGGGTAACGAGAAAGACAGACAAGGTCGTCCGGAGGAGAATGATGGCGATGGGAATGGCACGATCAATAGAGACTCCGGTCACTGGCCTCACCCAAGTTCCCACAAGAATATCATACAGAGACTCTCCATTGGGCATTAAGGGTTCAACACCTGTCACACCCTGGTGAAGCAGATCCAATAAGGAATCAGATGGCAAAGTCACCAAAGGAAGCTGCAATTTAAAGACATCAGCAGCTCTCTTTATAACATCAGCAAAACCTGCACTATCCTCCATCACCATTTGTGGCGGAAAAGGGAGATCAGAATTCGGAGAGGGTAGCAGACTACCATCCTCACCCAATGCAGCCCAAGAACCTCCCACAAGAGGCTGAACCAAACCAACCAAATGGCCGATGTCACCGGCGTCAACTGAACCACCTTTCAATGCTGGAGGAACAACAACAGAGCCAGCTTCATCCTCGTAAAGCAAAGGAGAAGACATAGGAACTGCAGTGGCTATGAGCAGCGTCTCCAATGCCGATCGACGTCCGGCAGCGTCGTATCGTCATGCACCATGAGCTCTGGCGCCGGCTGACGTTGGGGTTGGCGTCGTATCCACCTCCGTAACAACTTCATCCGATGCCGCTGGTGTCACAACTGTGCTCCGACACCATTATGACCTCGGGCATGTAGTCAAAGTCTTCGACCTGCGCCGAGGGCAAACCCACCGGCATGTTTCCATTCGGAGTAGCCCCTACCTCCTTGGGCCCGAAGGCACTCCAGGGGGAGGAATGGACCCAAAAAAGGCATGCAGAGCATGATAGTATGGGTCAAAGTCACCCCGGCTCCAGAATAAGGAGGGAGGCACGGGGTCGACTCTTGTGCGACGTCCTCTGTTAAAGAACGGGAGGAACCAGCAGAGACCACGTCGCAACGTGGTGAGGCCGAAGGTCGCCGCAACTTCGATCCCTTACAACATGATTTTCGCGACTTAGGTGAGCGACGCTCATGGGAACGGCTCCTTGAACGGCCCTGTGCAGGAACCTCAGAGCAGGAAGGAGACCAACGTTGCCTGGACTCCGACCAGGAGAGCTGCGCCATCAACAGCTTTATCAGCCTTTCTCACAAGGTCTTAGGCTTTAGCCGTTTACAGGCGTCACACTCCTCTGAGTCGTGGTGCTCTCCTAGGCACCACATGCAGATGGGGTGGGGATCCGTAGCTGACATCTGTCAAGCTCAGGTCTCGTACGACTTAAATCCCGAAGGCACACTGTTACCTGACACAAAAAGTAGAAGTAGGCCAAAAATACAAATGACCCGAGGAACCATTTCTCCAGATCCACGTTGCAGCGGTTGAAAAGAAGAAACTGAAGTCTGCGCGCCGGAGGGGACATATATGGCACTGCTGATGTCACATCCGGAGACAACGTCATTGCAGAGCCATACAGCGCCGTCCCCCGGCGCGCAGATGTACTGCTCAAAAATGTCCGGATCCAGTCTGACGCCTGGGGAGAATTCAGAAGTTAAGGAATCTGCTGTGGCTAGATGTCCCTATCAAATATTCCTATTCCAACATAAGCAAAAGTAGGGAAGGTGTTTGACTTGGAGGGGCACTACAGCATGAGCAACAATAAGGTGAGTTTTTGATTTTAGAAGGGTCAGATTTAGCATTCCCACTCCAATTGTGAGCAACAGTAGAGAGAGTGTTGGACTTTGGTGGGATCAGATTTACTATTCGCGGGGAAAGCTAAGCAACAGTAGGAAAGTGTTGGACTCTGGAAGGGTCAGGTTTACTATTCCCACTGCAACCTAAGCAGCTGTAGGGCAAGTGGTGGACTTGGAGCTCTCGTTCCAACCTGAGCAACAGTATGGCAATAGTTAGACTGTGGAAGGGCTAGATTTACTATTCACACTCCAAAGTAAGCAACATTAGGAAAAGTGTTGGGTGTTAGGGTGCTCTGAACTACTATTCCTCCTCCAACATAAGCAACAGAAGTGAAATTGTTAAACTTTAGAAAGCTCAGATTTTATTTTCCCTATCCTAAATTAATATAAAATAAATTACAGATATATAAAATAAACATAAAGTATATTTTCATAAACGTATAAAAACATTTTAATATTGTAATATTTCCATAAAATACTAAAAATGAAACATGACATTAACATATACATTTATGCATACAATAGAATAAATATAATTCTTTTTTAAATATTGAAAATACTTTCTACAATATTAATCTAACATTCCAACAACCACAAAAACAAATGAAAATCAATAAGAATGCATGTTAATTGAAATAACTATCACCACTGTAAAAATAATAATTGTAAAGAAAACTTTAAAAATAATATAATGAATTAATATCCAAATTAATAAAAACAATTACACAATCAATTACCTAATTAACCCGCTTAACAAATAAAACAGTAATTACTATATTATTACAATTATTTATTAAACACTTAAAAATTACATAATCAATTAACGAATAGGCAAACGAAAACATGCAAAAAAATTATAATCAATTCCAAAATAAATATACCTAACATATAATGACTATAAAATATATAACAAATATCGTTATTGCTGACATAACAATATTTCTGACAGGATATTTGTGTCGCATGATGTTTTTTTAACAATATTATAGTGGCATACCACTATAATGGCATTGCACCATTCATCCTTTTTATTGAATGCTGACTTAAAAATCTCTTATGGCTCCTAGTGGCTTCATCTTACATCTCTTGGAAGCTCCTAATGACTTATGGTTACAGCTGGACTAAACGTAACTCCTGATTTACAAGTAGATCCTATGCGGAGAAGGTGGAAGTCACTCTGCATCCAGTAAGAGTTGCAATGCGGCTTCCTCGGTCCAGATCAAGCCACCCTCTGCTTCAGTGTCAACATTTGCCTCAGTTACACCTAATTTATTCCACATCTTTCAGTCTCCACTTCTCCAGCCACCCACGTTCCTTCGTGCACTTGATAACACTCTCACTTCAGGCACTTTTTTCACATGTTTACATTTCAGCACCCATACACCACATCCCTGCTGCTCACTCCTGCTCACAGTAAGATGATAACAATGTTAGCATATCGATATCCTACAGAATGCTGCTACATAATTCATTTCCATGAAGTCCTGACATTGTAGGATTGTAATGAAGGGAACAGTTTGCATAAACACCCATAGGTAGAATGTGCCTTGAAATGTGTGCACAGCAGTGAAATCAATCATTTCCACCAAAATTATCTTTAAGGGCATGCCATAGATGTGTAAGGTCCACATGAGCATGTGTTTTAAATCAGCAGCTATCAAGAAATTATGTATATTCAAGGCTAGTGTATGAATCTAAAACACGCACTCAATTGTGGACAGCTAACTTAAACATCCAAAAAATACATCTATACTGCTGAATATAGTTACTTGTTCAGTGGCGGGTTCCCCAGGGTATTGTTCTTGTTGCAGGGCAGACTCAGATGAATCCTGTAAGAAAACAAAGGAGACAGGTAACAATGCCATGGACTATGATGAGGGTTGCCTTGGTTCATTATTCGTCTTCAACACTGGTGCACTTTCACATTGGCCTCCTGATGTGGATAGTGATCCAGCGCGGCTAATATAAATTCTTCTCCTTCGGACATGACATCCAGGTGAAATCATTCACATCCACTATACCATATGACGGTGGGGCCCATAACACCGCATATCACACACTCAGTCGTTCCTTGGATCACACCCACATTTGCTAAGGAGAAAAACGAGTTGCTGGAGGAATGGAATACCTTATTAAATTTGACAGATTTTTACCTTAAACATCATATACATTCAGTTTTTAATCCTGTCGGCTCTAAAACATCAAGGTACTCCGCTCCTTGGTCGATGGACCAACTAGTAGAATAAGTTGATGGTGATCGAGACCAGCTCAATCATTTAGAACCCTAGTAATTGTCAAATTTATTAATGAACTAAAGAACCACAGACTCAAAATTAATTAGAAATACATTTTTATTTAAATTCAAATTTGCACGAGTGAGATTCTTAGTTTATTAATCACCTTAATACATTCTTTAACATTTATATAGGAAATTCTGTAAAGAAATCGAAATTATGCATTACCTATTTAGATGCAGATAGGAATGGTTCACCAAAGAAGATAAACCGTAAATCACAGAATGGACTCCCAAACTGACTGACTGTCCCTCTAGATGGCCTCCTCGACGGGACCTCCCATACAGATTTCCTGCAACGGTCTCGTTCCTTCCCCAGTCAGGTTCGAAGTCAATGGCAGCATCCGCATTAACATCAGCATCGGCATTTGCAATAATAGCAGCATTTACTCCTCCCATATAAGAGCAGTCCTTCTTATACCCTACTTCTGGCTTACTACACAAAAAGTTGCAATGTTTGGGGGCAGGAATCACGCTAATTGGTCCATTTGAGGGGTGGCGAAGATTGTCTCATCGCCTTCCTTGCTCAAACTGGTTTCGGAGATGGTTAAGAGTTCATGGTTTCCCATGTTCTTTGGGTAAAAGCAGTCCAAATTGATTATATATAATGTTGCAACAATGATGGTCACAATTTGGTCAGTCCATTGTCTCTCAATACTTTCCTCTCCTCTTTCTCACGGATACGAGCTGAGTCTTTCTTGGCACTCTCTTCATAATAGGTCAAGGTAACCTTGACATTTCTCACTCCGTGTGCAGGCCGTACCCACGTAGTTCAGCTCCATTATTTCTTTCGCTTAGAGGCCATCTTTGATTTCTGATATGACCTCATCTATGCCGGCAGCCATTTTTGCAGCCTGGCCTAATAGGCCCGAGAGAACTATCATAAAAACAAACACAATCATAATTAAAACAAAGAAAATAAGCCTTTCTGTTTACCACTCGTCATTCTAAGAACCCGTGTTAGGTGTTACCTAGCAGAAGCGACATTTAAAGCCATTTTACTTACCATCCGCATTCTTTGCCACTATACAATTTTACTACATAGCACAAATCATGCGATTTTACTCTGATTAGTACGCAAATCACAGTTTTAATATTATAATACTTCACAATGGTAAATAAATTAGATTGTGCACAAAAAATGGCAGTTACCATTTATGCAAATGTTTATTAAAAGTGCGTTTTGTTGGTTATTTCATCAAACAATTAGTACCGTTAATTTATTATTCTTATTTAAGGGGGTTTCAAAATTATTTCATTTACCTTGCTCCATCAACTCCCCCCTTTGGTAATTTTTAATATCACCACAAAAACCATGTAACACAAATTTCAAATGAATGTTTCTTGTCCATTTGCTTTGGTTAGTTCACACAACAGTGTCTTCCTCATCTTGTCTTTTTGATCTTTTGTATATGTTCTCATTTAGTTCTTCTAATTCTATTTCTCCCATTTCTCGTTCTCTTTTCTTTATTTTTCTCATTTTCTCTTTTTATTCTATTTTTTGTTTTTCTCCTTTTAATACACACATATGCTAATTTTGCTGACAACATTACCATTATTACCACTGTTACTGATATTAGTATTTTCCCAATAAGAGAACCACCTATTTCTGTAAACCATTTCTGTATTGAGGAAAAATTCTTACCAAGTTTCTCCCAGGCACCTTCAACCTCCAGTGGAGCAATTTCTTTGTGAAAATCAGTAATATTCTTTATATACTTCTGTATATTTTCACTTTTATCTGGAATGTAAGTGCAACAATGTTGGACTTTCAATATTCCACAGACTCCACCCTGTTTTGCCAAAAGAATGTCAAGGGCAAGCCGATTTTGCATCACCATAGCTCTCATGGCAACCATTTCGGTATTTACCATCAAGAACCCTCCAGCAGTATTCGTTGATAAACGATCTACTAGTGTGGACAGTTTCCGAATCTTAAATGCATTCAAAGATATACCCACTGCTGGTATCAATGCTCCAAAAATGTCACCTACTATCTCTGAAAAACTTTCCCTCCTTCTACGTGTTAATGTTTTATCTATCTCATGTATTCCTTTTTCTCCTCTCTCCACATGAAAAATCTTTGGAAAGACCAGACCTAAATAACATGATCCATACCAGTGGTCCGGCAACCTATAATAAGCTCTACTTCTACATATATAATAGAGCCCAGGAAATATTGGATCTTTTCCTCCTTTAAATCCCCATCCTCCTAAAATTTTATATGTATCTCGGCATTCACTGAAACCCACGAAATAGTTATCATACATAGTCCTATTTCTACTAATACACAACTTTCCCTGTTAGGGCCAATCCAAAGTCAAGCTGCATTTGTCTCTCCTTTGTCATGATTTTTCTCTTCAAACGCCCAAAGTGGTGTTTTTGTCTTTTCTTCTATCACCTTTCTTTGAAACTTAACTCTTCTGTTTTCTACCATCTCCAAGAAGACCTTTTCCTCTTTCTTTAATTCACAGGTAAGATTGTGTCTAACTACATACTCTAATGTTAAATCTTTATTTTCTAGGAAAAATTCACCAAACATTTTTGCTTCTTTCACCTTGTTTAGTTCGGGATTTATAGGAACCTTCGCAAAAACAGTGTTTATGTCAGTGTAATAATATTCTAATCTACCTGTTTTATAAAATAAACTAGCCAAAAAGCTACATGTTATCCCATACGTCAAAGGAAGGTGATGATAGGTCACACCTTCTGTGACAGACGCAGGTAATTGCATACAAACACCACAATCCCTCACATCCATTGTCTCCACGTATTCATACAATTATTTCGTGAAGACATTCTTGGAGAAGTCAGTTATAGACTTATCCTTATGTAAATCAGTACTATCTACTAATGCTGCAGTGTTTTGTGTGTTAGCTTCTTTATCCTTTTTGTGGTATTCCCTATTACAGATGTCTCTTCTACAATCAACCTTAATGGAATTATTATCGCTAAAATAAGCCAAATAAACATTAGCAAACCTGTACAAAAGAAACACATCCTACACCATCTACGTAAAAATTCACATCTAGATCTTCTATTTTCACTGTCTACCATATTGTACTATTATCTAGCTCTATATATATATATTTGTACAGAAAATGTGTCACCACACCTCGGAATGACTTCCCAGCCACTCTACCCTTTTACTTTGTCTCGTTTGGTGCTTTCTTCAGCTCTTTTCAGAACTCTTTTCTTGTCTCATTCAGATTTTTGTGTCCAGTCCGAGTTTTTCTTCTTTTCTCGTTCTCAGGTTTGTTGTACTTCACTCTCACCCATTTGTTTACAGCTTTCGTCTGGGCTCTCGTGAGTGTTATCCTCTTCTTTGATGTCAGTCAATGCGATGTATAGCCACTCAGGTGACTTATATTTCAAATTAGGTCTCTTCACTCTTTTTGTTTTCTGCAATTGTTTTCCACTTTGTTTTCCTTGTCCTTTTTGACTTGTTATCTCGTTTACTTGTTCCGCATAATCTCTGTTCAAATTTATTATCTTGTATCTCAGTCTTTTGACTTCGTGGGGCCAATTGTCTCCTTTTCTTGGCCTTTTTGGTTCGCTTTCCTTTTTCTCTCGTTCAGTTCTCCAAGTCCTCTTTCTTGGTCCTAGTCTCTGTTTTCTTTCTTCTTCACTTTCTTCTGATTCCGTTTCAGATCTTACTTCACTTCCTCTAACTTTGAACTTTATGATCTCTGTTTCATTCTCTGAATCTGAACCTTCTTGTATCTCTCCTGTTGGGACGTATGATTCTATCCCTCCTCGATTGTCTTCCGAATTTTTATTAATCTTTCTATCTAAATCTAAATTTCCCTGTGTTTCTTCTATTTGTTGGTCTGTCCCTATTACTCCTCGGGTTTCTTCCGCTTCTTCCTCTATCTCTCTATCTGAATCTAAGTCTCCCTCAGTTAGTTCGACTATTTCTGGAGGAAATTTTCCATAACTTGTACTTGGTTGTTCACAATCACTGTCTCTTGGTTCAGTTTCTTCGTTTATAATGTCAGTGTGTAATTTTCTCTTTTGTCTTTCATTAAATTCAGGTTGGTCTGTTTCAGATGCTGAACTGGTGTCTGATATTTCCAGATGTCGACTTACAGGTCGAGCTTCAAAATCTGGATCTTCAATTGGTTCAGGTTCTTCTTCAGTTGTAAAACTTGTACCTTGTTCTTCCAGATGTCGACTTTCAGGTCGAGCTTCAAGATCTGGAACTCTGCTTATTTCAGGTTCTGCTTCGGACGCTGAGCTGGTATCAGATATCTCCAGATGTCGACTTACAGGTCGAGCTTCAGGATCTGGAACTCTGATAGTGTGACTGGCATGCACCCAGTATTTCACTCCTGCACATTTGACAGCAGTTGTTGTCACCAGGATCACTTGACGTGGCTTATCCCAGCGAGGAACCAAACAGTTTCTTCTTCTGTGGACTTTTATGCGGACCCAGTTTCCTGGATTCAAATCATGAGCTGGTTTTCTTTCAAGAGTGGTCGCATCCGGTCCAACCTGATGAAACACAGAATGTACCACATCAGCCAATCCTTTGCAATAGTCCAATAGGAGATCATCAGTTATAGTCAGCAGTTTGTTGACAGGTACATGTGCTTGTCTCATTGCTCGTCCCATGATTATTTCATGAGGACTCAGACCTGTTTTTCTGTCAGGTATGCTTCTGATAGTCATTAGCACCAATGGTAGGGCATCAGGCCATTTGAGTCCTGTGGCTTGACACATTTTCCCTAACCTATTCTTTATTGTTCCATTAACTTGTTCTACCACTCCAGAAGCCTCTGGGCTGTAAGCACAGTGCAATTTCTGTTGTATGTCAAGAGCTTCACATATCAATTGGATCAGTTCATTTTGGAAATGTGTTCCTCTATCTGTTTCTATCGTTACTGGAAAACCACATCTTGGAATGAATTCTCTCAGCAGGAGCTTAGCTACAGTAACTCCATCATTCCTTCTTGTCGGATAGGCTTCCACCCAATGAGAAAACAAACAAACGACCACAAGAACATACTTTAATCTATTGCTTGGGGGCATTTCAAAAAAATCTAGCTGCATTCTAGTAAAAGGACCTCCTTCCCGTCCTATTGTTCCTAAACTCACTACTGTTTTTCTTCCTGGATTTATCTGTTGGCATGTAAGACATCTTTGACAGAGACTCTCAGCTATAGCTCTGAATTTTGTGTTGTACCAAGTTTGTCTGAAAAGTCTAATCATGGCATCCCTACCAATATGAGCTTGTCCATGGTACATCCGTGCCATGTTAGAAATCATGCTATCAGGCATAACTGGTCTTTCATCTCTATAAACCCAAACGTCATCTTCCTCTCTTTTTCTGCAACCTGCTTTTATCCAACCATCTTTCTCCTCTTCGTTTGCTTCTTCCTGTAATTGTCTTACCTCATCCCATGTTTCGACAATGTTAGTAAATAATAATGGACATGAAACATTTTCTTTTTCTCTCCTCCTGTTTAACGAGACCATATTTCTGGCACAGTATTGTGCTATTTCGTCCGCATACTTATTTCCCACAGCAATATAGTCTGTTCCATTTTTGTGTGCAGCACACTTCACCCCTGCAATCTGTTTAGGCAGCTGTATCGCCTCAAGCAATTTCTTCACAAACTCACCGTTCCTAATTGGAGTTCCTGCAGACGTCAAGAAACCTCTCTGAGACCAGATCTGTCCAAAATCGTGGACCACTCCAAAGCCATATTGGCTATCCGTGATCACCGTAATTCGGACCTTCTTTCCCAGTTTGCATGCCTGAATTAGAGCAATCAGCTCAGCTACTTGGGCTGAATTTATCCCTCTCAAACAAGATGCTTCCATTATGGCAGCTACTGTACACACAGCATATGCCGCACTCAAAACTCTTTCATTCGTCCTCAGACACGATCCATCCACAAACATCACATAATCTGATTCTTTCAAAGGCTCATCCTTAATATCTGGTCGAGGCTTTGTGCAGAATTCAAGCACGTCCAGACATTGATGATCGACTTCATCCTTAACTCCTACATTTTCTTCGTCTGGCAGTGAAGTTGAAGGATTCACACTTGTGCATTTATCAATGGTTACATTGTCTGCACTCAAAATCACCTTTTCATACCTAGTCATGAATTGGGTTTTGGTTCTGGTCAGAAGAATTTCAACAGAATTAGGAACATATACTCTTAATGGATATCCCATCACAATGCCTTCACTCTGTTCCAGACTCACACAAGTAGCAGCTACTTCTTTCAGACAACCAGGCAACGCCTTCGCTACCGGGTCTAAAACAGCTGAAAAATAAGCAATGGGTCTTTTCATTTTTCCATGCCTTTGCACTAAAACTGAAAGTGCACATCCATCTCTCTCACTACAATACAGCTCAAATTCTTTTTCATAATCAGGCATTCCCAATGCCGGTGCTTCACACAACTTCGTTTTTAGTTCTTTGAAAGCTTTCATTTCTTCCTCATTCAACTCAAACGGATCTTTAACATCTCTTTTTGTCAATCGCTGTAAAGGTTTTGCAATCAATGAAAATCCACTTATCCACTGTCGGCAATACCCAACCATTCCAAGGAACATTCTCACCTCTCTCTGTGTCATTGGAGCTCTCATTCCTGGGATAATCTTTATTCTTTCTGTTGTTACCTTTCGCATCCCTTTTTCAATCTTATGACCTAGGTATTGTACTTCCTGTTGACAAAATTGCAGTTTTGACGGAGACACTTTGTGCCCTCCTTCTGCCAAGTGATTCAATAAAGCAATTGTGTCGGTAACACATGCTTCTTTGGTCTTTGATGCCACTAACAGGTCATCAATATATTGGACCATCACAGATTTTTCAGGCATTTTTAAATCTTCCAATGATTTCTTTAGCATCTGATTAAAGATTGAGGGGCTTTCTGTATACCCTTGAGGAATTCGGCACCATGCCAAAATACGCTCTCCGAACCGGAACGCAAATAATGGCTGGCTATCTGGATGTAACGGAATAGAGAAAAATGCATGGCACAAATCAATAACTGTGTACCATTCTGCATCATGTGGAATCTGATACAGTATTACGGCGGGGTTTGGCACAATTGGACAACAAGGAATAACGATTTTATTTATTTTCCTCAAATCTTGAACTATCCTATATGTTCCATTCGGCTTTTTCAAACCCATTATAGGTGAATTACATGGGCTACTCATTATTTCTTTCAAAATTCCCTGTTCAATCATTTTATTAACTACGGGTGTTATTCCTTCAATAATTTCTGGCGTTAATTTGTACTGTGGAGTATTTGGGTAATGTGTTCCTTCTCTTACAGTGATTTTTACAGGGTCTACTCCTCTCATTAACCCAATGTCTTCGCCTGTGAAATCCCATACATCAGATCTGACTGTTTCTTTTAATTCAATTGGGATTTTCTCTACGTCAAACACAGGAAACATGTTATTTACTCCTGGTTCTAGTTCTGCCATTGTCATTTTATACAGAACATCTTCATCTGGTGTCTGAAATGCAATACCATCCGGGGTACAATAGATGGTGCAATTCATTTTACAAAGCAGATCGCGTCCTAGCAAGTTTACAGGACTGCAATCACACACCACAAACCGATGCATTTCTCTGAATGGTCCAACTTTCACCTCTACTGGTTTGGTAAGAGGCGCTTTAATCTGCTGGTTTGAAACACCCACAACTTGGATATATTCACCTGAGAGAGGAAGGGTTGGAATTTCTACTGATCTAACAGTAGAACGGGTAGCTCCAGTGTCCACAAGGAATGTAACATTTACACCATTCACTTCTCCATCCACAAATGGACCTGACTGATCTACCTCTAGAGTTGCGCCAAGCACGCACTCTTCCTCCTCTACTAGGCACCGTCATAACTTTCATCCGATTCATTTCCATCCTGCCGTAACCAATACTGCGATATTGCGGCTGCGCGCGGTAATTTTGTTACCTGCTCTCCTCCGTAGAATCCTGTCTCTGCACTGTATCTCTGTGCTATTCGGACCTATCCCAGCGCGTCTCACACCAACGCACCAATCGGAAAGCTATACGTCACTCTCAACTGGCCAATACTAGCGCGTCTTCACACCAATGCACCAATCGGAAAGCTATACGTCACTCTCAACTGGCCTATCCCAGCACGTCTCACACCAACACACCAATCGGAAAGCTCTTCGTTTTCCCACCACTGGCCAATACCAGCGCGGTCTTAGTCAACGTCAGTTCAACTCCTGACCCCTCCTTTACAAAAAAATTATTGGCAGCTTTTTCTTGACTGAATTTTATTAGTTACAACGTAAAACACATTTCCATTGTCTGTTTTCGCTAACAAAAGAGATAGCTTACTCTATCTTGCAAGAATACTGTTTCGTTCGATAAGTATAGCACTTCCCTCTACCTTACCCTTCTTTCAAGCAAGGGGTAAACCCGTTTCTCTGGGGATAAAACACATGTGGAGACTGCACTGCTCCTGAGAATTAAGGCCAGGAGTTTCACAAGAAAACCGATTGCTATTCACTCATACACGTTTTATACATGAAATGTCCCTATCATAACACAATCCTGTGTTATCACCAATTTTGAAAAATCAGACAATGCACAATTCCATGTGACTTCTCTTGCCACACGTGTCCACTTCCTACTTCCCGGAAGCTTCAAAATTTTGACTTACATATAACATGATACAATTCAACACGAAGTGTTAGACATGAATAATCAATAATCAATAACCAATAATCACCAAACTAATCTATAGTAACCATAACTCTGCTACCAAGAAATCTGATCCAGCGCGGCTAATGTAAATTCTTCTCCTTCGGACATGACATCCAGGTGAAATCATTCACATCCACTATACCATATGACGGTGGGGCCCATAACACCGCATATCATACACTCAGTCGTTCCCTGGATCACACCCACATTCGCTAAGGAGAAAAACAAGTTGCTGGAGGAATGGAATACCTTATTAAATTTGACAGATTTTTACCTTAAACATCATATGCATTCAGTTTTTAATCCTGTCGGCTCTAAAACATCAAGGTACTCCGCTCTTTGGTCGATGGACCAACTAGTAGAATAAGTTGATGATGATCGAGACCAGCTCAATCATTTAAAACCCTAGTAATTGTCAAATTTATTAATCAACTAAAGAACCACAGACTCAAAATTAATTAGAAATACATTTTTATCTAAATTCAAATTTGCACGAGTGAGATTCTTAGTTTATTAATTACCTTAATACATTCTTTAACATTTATATAGGAAACTCTGTAAAGAAATCGAAATTATGCATTACCTATTTAGATGCAGATAGGAATGGTTCACCAAAGAAGATAAACCGTAAATCACAGAATGGACTCCCAAACTGACTGACTGTCCCTCTAGATGGCCTCCTCGACGGGACCTCCCATACAGATTTCCCGCAACGGTATCGTTCCTTCCCCAGTCAGGTTCGAAGTCAATGGCAGCATCCGCATTAACATCAGCATCGGCATTTGCAATAATAGCAGCATTTACTCCTCCCATATAAGAGCAGTCCTTCTTATACCCTACTTCTGGCTTACTACACAAAAAGTTGCAATGTTTGGGGGCAGGAATCACGCTAATTGGTCCATTTGAGGGGTGGCGAAGATTGTCTCATCTCCTTCCTAGCTCAAACTGGTTTCGGAGATGGTTAAGAGTTCATGGTTTCCCATGTTCTTTGGGTAAAAGCAGTCCAAATTGATTATATATAATGTTGCAACAATGATGGTCACAATTTGGTCAGTCCATTGTCTCTCAATACTTTCCTCTCCTCTTTCTCACGGATACGAGCTGAGTCTTTCTTGGCACTCTCTTCATAATAGGTCAAGGTAACCTTGACATTTCTCACTCCGTGTACAGGCCGTACCCACGTGGTTCAGCTCCATTATTTCTTTCGCTTAGAGGCCATCTTTGATTTCTGATATGACCTCATCTATGCCGGCAGCCATTTTCGCAGCCTGGCCTAATAGGCCCGAGCGAACAATCATAAAAACAAACACAATCATAATTAAAACAAAGAAAATAAGCCTTTCTGTTTACCACCCGTCATTCTAAGAACCCGTGTTAGGTGTTACCTAGCAGAAGCGACATTTAAAGCCATTTTACTTACCATCCGCATTCTTTGCCACTATACAATTTTACTACATAGCACAAATCATGCGATTTTACTCTGATTAGTACGCAAATCACAGTTTTAATATTATAATACTTCACAATGGTTAATAAATTAGATTTTGCACAAAAATGGCAGTTACCATTTATGTAAATGTTTATTAAAGGTGCGTTTTGTTGGTTATTTCATCAAACAATCAGTACCGTTAATTTATTATTCTTATTTGAGGGGGTTTCAAAATTATTTCATTTACCTTGCTCCATCAATAGTCATAGGCAAGCCATCTCTATGTTCCAGGAGAAACCACCCGCCTGGTGGTGGTGTTAGATGTACAAGCTCTAATGCATCCAGAAGCACTCACAATGTTGTTAATGTAAAAGGGTATGCACCTCTTCCACTTTCACACAAATTGCCTGGTTGAACTCGTCTGTTTTGATAATGGGACACAGCTACCGGTAGATATAATGGATGACCCTACAACAGAGTGAGGAGAGGTGATTTATGAGGTGATGTGTGATGAAGGAAATCTAATAACCTTATTACAAATTAAGGGCTAAATTCCAATCCCTGGCCAAAAACGTCTTTGCACAGGGACGGAGTTATGAGTTGTATGATAATTATCATACTCTCACAGTTTTTCCCTGATAAATTCCAGCTGGTCAAACCTGCCGAAATTTATCAGGGAAAAAAAACCAGAAATATGGCAGAACGTGTGGAAATCTGGGTGTTAAAAAGCGAATTGCAGTTATGTCTCATTTTCCTTGCAAAAGTTCACAACAAGTTTTGAATACCATTAACCCATGGTGAGGCACATACAATGTCTGGTAAATACCAGACCTTATTCTGACAAATGTATAATGAGGGCACAGCTGTTTAGCTTTTTGTTCTACTTGATACAGTCCCTTCATCATACTTGCAAGATTCTATAAAATTCAGAGAGAAAAGACGTACTTCAAGTAGCATTCCTCAGCTCTGTGTCTATGTACTACAACTGTGCAGCTGTTCCCGGAGAGGTGCATGACCACAAGCATAAATGTATACTTCTTCTATTACAAAGACTTTAAATCTTACAATGAGACAGTAAAGGAAAGAGGTAAGGGTGGGCGAAAATAACAATTCTGTCTAGAAGGTTAAGAGCAGTAAAAAAAGCAGCGCCCTAAATAAGGTGGGTAACATTTCTGGACTTCTTCAAAGGTGAAGCTAACTATCTTGTGGACTGCCAGTGTTTCTCTGACAAATCATTCCCTGAAAGGCTGGAGACGAAGCAGATGTAAATCTGATGAGATCACCCACAACCATCAGCACACTACATACAAGGTGAAGGTGCTGAAGAGAGGTGGTACGAGGAGGGCTCCTCAGGAGATCTAGAAGAGAAGCTTAAAAAAATGTTCACATTTATGATTGGGCAGACTTTGCAACTTTCCACACACCTTTGAATGTTTGCAGACAACAAAAACGAGGTCTATTACACTTTACCCAGGTACACCATAATGAGAGTTTATAAGCAGTGGTTTAAGATCTAAGGTGTTAGAAACTCAAATTGAATACATAGATATATATTTAATACAAATAATGTGTGCATCACCCTTGAGAGTGCCAGGGGACCTTCTTTCTTATGGAATACGCTGCTGAACACAATTTTATGATAAGTGTATCTGGCCGGGTTTATATGTTATTGGCCTATGAATCTGTTCTAACTAGAGAAATACCATATCTTAACAAGCATTGTTAAATGCATTAGGTTTCGCCTTTGTGATTTATAATAAGCTTTTTTGTTGTAAGTTGTAGCTTGGCAAGCAGCTGTGCAATATAAGTTATTGAAAGTCCGTTAAAGTTTTATGACGTGTTTATTTATGGAATCACTAATTTACCTTAATGCTGTTATAATAAAAGAAAGTGCTGCTGCGCACTGACATGCATTCCATGGAGGGCAGAGGGAAGCTGTGCCCCAAGAGCCAGGGGGTAGGAACCGCTTGGAAGCGAAGTCTGCATGGGTTGTCTCTAAAGTGCAGTGCGGAGTGGGCCTGGCACACCTACAGACAGTAGCCTTATTTGGCATAATTAAACTGGCAGCCTCCTTAATTAGCCAACTTCTTGAGATGTTGTTTATCAATTTGTCACAAAAGTGTTGCATCTTGGAGGTGAAGAGCAATCACGGCTCAGGAGCAAAACACACACCTTTTCTATTTAAATTGTTCATGTGATAACTGTTTCAGAGCACCACTCCAAGTCAAACCCTTATAGCTACAGACCTGTGATCTGCAAATTGAACCCAAATCTCAGCTGTGAGTGCGGAACTCAATGAGCTACCTTAATGGTTTACTCACTCTAACCTTGATAGCTGTTGGACGCATTTTCATCACCTATCATTTAAATCTGCTTCAGAACATCAATGATTTCCCCAAAGAATAAAGGGAATCTGTGTGTGTGTGCGAGACAGCCTGACAGGTGCGGAAAGACAGAGAGAAATGGGGAGAAAGTGGGATAAGGAGAGGTACAGAGAAAGGCAGAGAGAGAGACACAGAGGGCGAGAGTCCGACGAAGAGAGAGAGAGAGGAAGGACGACATAAAGGCAGATTGGCAAAAAGACTGAGCGAGAGACAGAGGGACAGTACTTTTATGTTGTGGAAAAAAATCTTTATTGGCCGTGAATATACAGGCACAGCTTAAAACTCTATTATCTGTAAAAGAAGGTTTGAAAGACGGAAGTGTGTGTTTTTCGGGGAAAATGAACAACTGTGTTTCTGCGTGGTCCCTGAGCTGTTGCAGGTGAGCGTGGAAGCTAGGGGTGCTGATGAGCTCTGCTCTTACCGATAAAACCTGCTCTGTGCAAAGTCCCGGAAGGAATAATTGTAAGGCATCCCTGGCCTGTCACGGAACAAGTAAAACAAGCCAGGAGGAGAATGATTATGTAAACAAGCACAGCGTGTTCAGGGGGGCACGTCGCACAAAAAAAAACAGAGCCGACAAGCACACTTGAAATTCATGCAGTCAGTGACAGAATGATTATGTAAACAAGCACGCAGTTCAGGGGAGAGCAGGCAAAACATTTTTTAAAAGTGTCTCAAAAGTGGATGGAAACAGTACTTCAGCAATGGGACGCTGATAAGAGAAGCAAACGAGGAACAGCATGAGGGACAACAGGTAACAGTTTGCTACAGCCAATAGAAACAGAGGAGAAGTAAGTGGCAAGCACAGTACCCAATAAAAAGCAAGGGGGCAGGATGTAAGCCCACTTTTAAGATTTATATTGAATACAATAGATTTCACATGCAGGCGAAACCTAAAAAAGCCTCTACTCCATTTTACTCCTAAATCTACTTTTTGGGAGTGAAAGCAGGCAGAGTTATAATTATCGTTTAAGAGGTACTTTAAGTGTTTAGGTTCTCACATGTGTGGTTATAAGAACTGCCATCACCACAGTACTGAAAGTAGGATACAAGGGCCTCCACTTCATGAAGTTCTAGTGCCCATTGCGGAGAAGAATAAGGAAAGATTAAATGCAACAACAGTAGAGACTTGATATTCTCTCACATTTTGCAATTTGAGACACAGGCAACTGCTGAGTGATTTGTCCTTGAAAAAAATATTTTTGGTCAATTGTCAGCTCCTGTATTTGAGCAAATGTATTGGTACTAAGTGACGCTGTACCGCCTAGAGCCATGACGTTGGGACAATTATATAAATGCCACCTGCTTGAGCTGATGTCAGTTAATTTCTGTACTCTGTCTGTGCCAACAGACATGGAGCCTTAAGAAAATAACAATTAAAATCAGTATTCATTTTTCCTACAGATTTTTATGAGACCGCTCCACAGAACGGGAAAGTGGGCGGGTAGATGAGGAATCTACAGTTAGATAAACTCTCTACCAGAAAAGGTGCTACTGAAGGTAAGCAACTTGCTCTTCTGAATGAGACATCTAACCTCTGATTCCTCACTTTTTAACAGAAAACAAGCAGTACCTCTCAGGCGGTGGGGTGGGTCTATGGAATGGCTCAAACCAGGAATTCCTGCACAACAGATCGGGTGAAGGGCTCGTCCCTCCTGAATTGGCTATCCAAGCAATAGTGCTTGGTGCACATGTGTAGGGTAACCGTAAACAGGCCAAAAGGGCTGCTAAGTAACCCATAACTGTGGCTACAGCAAGACCTTGTTGGGCTAAAGATAAATTAAACAAAAGAATATCAGAAAGAGAAGTGTGTAAAGGTTGGAAATGAAGGGAGGAACACCACATTACAAACTTCTCCCAGAGCACTGCATACACAGTTTTCTCTCTGACAGTATAACACCAACTACTTTGGCAGGATCATCAAAAGACATCAGCCCTCAATCTCCACACATAGAGGTGAACTAGAACATGTCTTTGAATTTCAAAACTCCACGACTGCCAATTTTGCCTCACAGTCACGGATTGTTTTTATTCATCTTGGCACACAATGTACATGACTTCGAGTCTTGGCCGGTACCAAGAGATTATAAGCATATGCATATATCCAGTGGATCTGCAAACAAAATTTGCCAGTTCCATTACATACATGGTTTAAACCCTGAAAGTTTAGGTGACATTTTGCACACCAAAAAGGTCTTTTTCAAGAAAAATGGCAAAAACATTCAAATGACAGTTGAAATGCAGGATCCGCAGTGGTTGGCGTGGAAAAAAGGAATTGACATCAGGGTGAGCGGTGGTGTTTATATACCAGCCTCAACGTCATGTTCACAAGAAATGGAGCGGCACAAGGCAACACAACGTCACGTGATGCACCTGTCAATGCTAGAGGGAATTGCTATACAAAAGTTTCCAGATCCAGTCTGACTCACCCTAGGGCGCAGCCTTTGACACGGTGAACCACCAGACACTGGCACACCGGCTTGGGAACCTAGGTGTGTCCGGGAAAGTGCTATCTTGGCTTCAATCCTTTCTGGTTGGCAGGTGTTTTCACGTGTTCTCAGGCGACGCTCGATCTAAATCGGTCTCCTTGAAGTGTGGAGTCCCACAGGGCTCGTCTTTGAGCCCAACTCTTTTTAACGTCTATATGCACCCACTAGCGGAGATTGTTCTCCCCTTTGGGGTCCAATTAATTACCTATGCCGATGACGCTCAGCTGGTGGTGGCTTTGACTCAGACTAATCATCTGCTCCCGGATCTTTACCACTGCCTGGAGGAAGTCACCAAGTGGATGAGCTTTTCCCACTTAAAGCTCAATGGTGACAAAACTGAGTTTATGCTTCTGGGCAACTAGATAAACTTCAAAGCCAACACTATGTGGCCAGCCTGTATTGGCCCAGTACCCATCCCAAAAACTGAAATAAAAAGCCTGGGTATTTGGCTGGACCAAGAGCTCTCGTTTAAAGTGCAAGCCAGGAAAACCACTGGACTGTGCTTCGGCCTGCTAAGGATGATTCGCAAAATTTTGCCGATACTTCCCGACCAGGCAAAAAGAATTCTGGTGCAAGCTCTCATCATGTCAAGAATAGACCAGGGCAATGCTCTTTATCTTGGAGCCCCCAAAAATGTTGTATCTAAACTGCAAACGGTGCAGAATTTTGCGGCCAGGCTCTTAACGGGCACCCAGAAACACAGCTCGGCAAAACCCGCACTCCAGATGCTCCATTGGCTGCCAGTGAAGGAAAGAATTGATTTCAAGGCCTTATGCATTGTCCATAAGTCCTTGAGATGAAATGGTCCTCGTATTATTGAATCATTGATCCGCCCCTACAAAGCCAATGCTCGGAGGAGCTACATCTTGCAGTGGTACCAAGGGTCAAGAAGGCCAGAAGTGGAGGCAGGCGTTTTTCGTATAATGCTTCCAAGCTGTGGAATAGTCTCCCACTGCAGCTCCGCAGCCAATGTAATCATTCAGCCTTCCGGAAACAGCTCAAGACCTGGCTCTTTCCTTAGAGCTCCGGCCCTCTCTTAGTGATTCGTAGCGCTGGAATGCTTCTGGGTAGCCATGCGCTCTATAAAAGCCATTCCATTCCATTCAAAAGGTGAGGGATCTGTGGGTAGAAGTCTCTATCAGAAAAGAGTTATTGATTTTTCTGAGGAAGAACAGGCAGTAGTTCTATAATGTTGAAACAGAAATAAATACACAAGAGTAAGAGAAAGATTTCGATGAAGCAGAAAGGTCAGGTTTAAGCTGTTGTCACAGGGAATAGGCATAGGACCCAGTGAGGCCATCTAGAAGGCAGATGGAATACCTCCCAAGATAATAACTGTCTTCTCACTAGAATTCAATTTATGAGAGTTGGTGCTTCTCCAGTGAACAATAACTGACTTGCATACATGTAAAACTTGAAATAACAGAAATTGGTAAGTGGGTTAAAGGGGAAGGCCTAGTTGTTTAAATACAAAGTAATCACCAACTAGCCCTTAGAAATCCCACAGGTTTTACAGTGAGGGAGCAAGAGGAGGACTATATGGACATCTTAAACTTAGTCTGAAAGCTTTCACCACATGGATAAGAGGTGATTGGAGGCCAGAGGTCTGAACAGACTTGATGGGGGGATTTACGGCACGAAACTCAAGGGAACAGGAAGCCATTTAAGGCTATATAGTGTGCTGTAACCAGACAGACCCAATGGAAGAAATATAAGGAGTCTGCTGACTTATATCATGATTTAGAGCCCTGATGATGTCCGCATGGACAAAACCCTTGGCTGGGCTGAGCTGATTACTTGTGATGAATAACATTGATTGAATAAACTTTTGGATTGAATTGAACGCAAGACTCCCAAGTGAATATTTGGATGAAACAAGTCATGGAATAAAGACCACTATTTTTGGACTTGTGGAAAATTAAATTATAGACTGATTGGGAAACGCTGCTTTTTCTTGAAAAGTTGGACTTTATATGAAAAGTGGCCCTGGGGCAGTGGGGCCAATAAAGGTTGAGCGTGGAGGTGTGAGAATAGAACTTGTCTCGATAATACACTAGTGCACCCTTGGTTCTAGCCTAATTGCCATTGCATATATGTTTGGCTTAGTCTGAAAGAAAGGCTGTCTATTCTGTGTCCCATAGTCCCATATGGTGGAGTCTGAAATTTGAATTAGGTGGTCAGCTGTATCAAAGACCGCAGAAAGGAGGAAAGAGTGAAATGAAGGCTGAGAATACACTGCTATCCAGAGCTCCCCTTCAACAATTAGAATGTACTCCTGATTAAAGTCAACAGGCATGTGATACAATGCTACTGATATTACCTTTATTCCAGTATTTGCAGCAATTGTAATGACATAAAATAATAGATAACACATTTGGTTTTCTCCACATTTTTTAAAAACGTTTGTAAGCATTTTTGATAGCTTTAGAATCAATACAAAGTGCAAGGGGCATTTCAAAACATTTGTGCCAACATCTAGTACTATACACCGCCTCCCAAATTAAATTAGGTGAACTATTATTAACTACTCAAGTTTACCATGCTAAATCTGTAGTTCCTTAATTTAACCCACCTTCCCTGACAAAATGATGATTGATGTACTCCTCAGCCACATCACAGACTATTCTATTACTTGAAATGCTACTGTTCGCGCTTGCTTGATGGGTTCCCATAGAGGGTACAAGTGAATCCCAATTAAGGGGTCGATTAGGCTCCGAATCGGATTCGGGTCTGCCGAATACGATTCTGAACCAGCCTTCCGACCGATTAGGAAAGCTTTCTGACTGACCGATTACGATAGTTGGGAAGCGTTCGGACTTTCTGACTCGGTTCCGAATGGCATTCGGAGGAACCGAGTCAGTCAGAGCCGACTCGTACAGGTCTACAGACCGCGTTTTCCAACCGAGCGATTACGATGTCGGATTCAGACAGCCTTTCCCAATCGGTTGCTCTGATGAGGATCGGTTGTCGGAATCTGACTTTGGGGGCCCGTAGCAGGCCCCCCTTCACCCAGAGCCTTCCGAATGGGGCCCGTGGGTGTACCCAAGGGACCCCTTTCAGATCATGCACAGTGTGGCGGGCACCATGGGGTGCCCGCCACAGGGTGCATGATTTTTTCTACCCACCCCCTTCTTCAATGGGAGCCTGTGTATTTGGTCGAAACACAGTCAATGGGAGTCGGTCAGTCAGACTCCCCGAATCCGATTCAGTTGGAAACCATTCCGAGACCGATTCGGTCGGAATGAATTCTAACCGACATCGTAATCGGGCCCTAAGTCTGGACTCCAACTCCACACTAAAATAAGGAAACATATGATTATTTTCTTAAGTAAAATTACAAATCCTAATGGCTATTCTTTTTGAGGTCCTGGAGCCAAACACAAAGCTATTGGATTTGTTAAAGTTTGTTTAAATACTAAAGAGTTCATGAAAGTCACATTACTATGAACCTCACATAACTATAAGCCAAACTGTCCAGGCAGTTGATGAGATCAAAAATGCACCATTTCCGGAAAGCAGAAACAACATTTTCTATTTTGGGGACATCTTTGGAATGCAGGAGCTCCTCTTCAAGGTGATTTGCAATTCAGTGTTAAAAGAAAGGTAGCCGGAGTTGGAGCCTGTCGCCTGGGGAACATGGCTAAGCCTTGTTGATCTCCTCTCCCGATGGGAGCCCAAGCATCCGAGAACCATCGCTAGGGGACAACTAACTTTGCTTAACACATATGGAAGGGTTGCTGAGTCACCAGACACTCCAACTTTGGCTTAACAGTGGGTTCGCACAGCGATGTTGCTCTTTGCGGAGGCTGCATCGCTGGCCAGTGCAAAATCCCTACTGTGGTTTGATTTATGTGTATAATTCACTTTATGATTTATATTTGCACAATTGATGGTGGTTGGAAGTCTTTTATGTCCCTGAGACTTCAGATCAGGAGGCCAGCCATCTTGCCCTTGTAGTCCACTTTGGGTTCTGGGGATAAGTGATGCAGGTCTAGTCCTTCTTACCCAGGCAGGAGGGCAGAAGGCCAGCATAGCAAAGCAGCAGCCCAGCAGAGTGACAGTCCTTCAGCAGCACAGCAGTCCTTCTTCCTGACAGAGTATCCATAGGTCCAGAAGTGTACTGAAGTGGTGGTGTCAGAGGTCCAGTACTTATGCCCAGTTGTGCCTTTGAAGTGGGGGAGACTTCAAAGACATGCCTTTGAAGTACACAGAGGTCATCCCTTCCTGCCCTCATAGAGAACCACATGAACTGTGTGTTAAAATAAACCAACATGCAATCCATAAAATGAGTTAACAGCATCCATCATGCACTCTGCCCGATTATGCCAAAATGCTACGTAAACAGTGTAATAATTGTGCACCCGCCAACCTTGCCACCAAAAGTGGGGCCTGGTCATGGGGGACGGGCATCTCCACTATCTGGAGAGGCTCTGGCTAGCATATCAAAAGGCAGGAAGCCTTCGAGGCTCACTGCCCTGAATGCTGTTCCTGCTTGGGGGTAGGTGTGAAGCACCTGCACCCCAAGCAGCCTTTGACCCTGACCCATGAGAGCACAAGGGCTCCTACCTCAGGGGGTCAGAAACATGTCTGTGTGTGGCAGGCTGGTGCAGACCAGTCAGCTCGACATGCAGGAGTTGGTCGTTTTTCAGGGGGCATCTGTAAGATGCCCTCTGAGTGCATTTTGTAATAAATCCAACACTGGCATCATTGTGGCTTATTATGCTGAGGAGTTCGATACCAAACTCCTTAGCATTCAGTAAAGCCATCATGGAGCTGTGGAGTTCTAATGACAAACTCCCAACCCATGTGCTCGCTATGGCTTCACTGAATTACAATGTCTGTGAATGGCACAGACACTGTAGGGGCACATTGCTCATGCAGCTCTGCCCTCACCTGTGGTATAGTGCACCATGCCTTAGGGCTGTGAGGCCTGCTAGGAGGTGACTTACCTATGCCACAGGCTGTGGTTGGTGGGCACGGCACACAGGGATGGGTAACAATGAATATCTGGTGTGTCATCACGCACCAATCACCAAGCTGCACTGCTTTTCAGTGCGAGTCACAAAAGTCAAGAAACCAAAGTCCAATATTCTTCTAAGTAATCAAAGTTTATTCCATATTTGTCAGCATGTTTCAAAACAGAGGCATCGCGATTCTGACCTTAAAATGCCAGGCTTTTTTTTCTTATAGCATGGCAGAATTCACAATATATCCTGGGTAGCCATGTTGGTATATATGACCCAATGCATTTCGGGTTTGAAAGCCCTTCTTCAGGGGTAGGTAAAACGTAAGAGAAGCCCATCAGAATCGTAGAGAACCACATGAACCCTGTGTTAACACTGTGAGTATAGCTTTTACATCAGAGATAGCATGAGTTTACTGCTAAGTTTTATGGTTTTTGCATGGGGTGAAGATAGAAAATTTGGGAGTAACGATGGTTTAGGATCTGTATTATTTGGGTAGCCATGAGTGCAGGAGTAGGTGTTTGTTTCTATTTTGTGACAGAATGTAACATGAAATTGTGTGAATGAGCGATTTTGATGTGCTGGTGTGTGTTATGTTTTGTTTTGTGGAGTAGTGAAATGAGATATTGATGTAGTGGACTTCTGTGTAGGATTTCGATGTAAAGTACTGTTGGTGAGTGGAAGTTGAATGGTAAAGGGGGTGGTGATGTGCATTGGAGAAGAGTGTATGTGGTGTGTGAGAAGGGATGGACAAGATATATGAGTGTTTGCATTAGATTGGATAGCTCGAAGGGGTAATATGTATGGTGGATTGGAGTGTCAGGGTTGCTTGGTTGTGTTTTTTCAGTAAAAAGAGAAGGAGGGTGTGGTTGGTGGATGATATGTGGAAGGATTGAGTATAGGTTTGGTGTTGATGGAAAGCACTCTATTAGGAACAAGTAGAGGGTAGAGCTGGAGATTTGTATTAACAGGGAGGGAGTGTGTGTTTGAAGGAATTAAGGTTATGTATAATGTGGGTTTGTGTTGTGCTGGTGATGTGAGGATTTGATAGTGGAACAGGACAGGGTGTTTTTTTGTGAGTGAAGGTGCCATTGTGTGGCAAATGGGGTCGATGAGTGTATAGGTTTGGTTTGGATGTGGTTTGCCCTAACCTCCAGCAATACTGGGATGCAGTTTGGTCGAGAAAGACTCACACATTATCCATTACCTCCAGGTTGACTAACATAGCAGCACTTTCACATGACGCCTGGGACTACCCAGCAGTTACAGAGCGCAGATTTCGATGATTTGCCATAGTCCAAGCGGTAGCAAAAATATTTGTGCTCCATCTCTGGCAAACAGACAAATTTGCATCCAAAGAGGCATGGCTGAGGGAAATGTATCAAATGGCAGACATTGAGCGAATTATATACAGACTTGATGATCAGTTGGAAAAAGTTATGGACATATGGAGTGACCAACTGTGCGGTATGAACACAGAGGGCAGTAAGAACAGTTGGACTACAAGCTGGGTATATAGTGAATGGGGAATTGTCTGCCGTCCACTGCTATTACTGCCAATGACCTCAATAAACTTACTACCCTTCCCTGGGCCTCAACATGTACATAGTGGCAAGCCCTCTTGCTTTCATTCCCTGGGAGAGTCTTAGCCGTGAAAGGGCAATGGGTGTTAAGTTCACCACTAGGCAAGCAATACCACGATGACCGGACAATACCTCTTGTAATATTGCTATGGGTCTTTTTCACTCCCTCCTCCCTTCAGTTTATCCTCTCCTATCTTTTGTTATCTTTAGGTAGTTAGGTTTCTAGCCTTATCCGGCATACGTGCTGCTTTATTATCTGGCACGCAACCTTGATAAGATTGCACATGGACTTGTACTCCTCTGTTAAGCCTTTGGCATTGCTCGTTCTATGTACAGTCCACTGAGAGCTGGAAAATGTTATTTTATTACCAGGAATGGAATACACCCATGTTACTGTATGAAAGAAGCGCGGTTAAACTGCGGACATGCATGTTTTGTACTTATACGTAAGCATAGAAATATAGTTGTTTTTAGGTAGAACCTAGGCAGCCCATGCGCTGTCTCTCCACATGCTGTATTCAGTAAGGGGGCTTACAGCCCTCCTCTAGCTTCTGATTGGCTTTTGTCAGTGTCCTTTAAAAAACATTGCTTCTAATTGGATAATGGTTCCTGCTTGTCTCACCTTTTTTCACAATTGTTGACTCCCATGGATCGCCCCCTAGGACTTGTCCTCTTCCACTTGTCCTATTTTACTTTAGTCCCAGGAACTTTTGTTTTTATTTTTACTAGCTCTTCACATATGTGAACACTCACACCCTCTCCTCGGGCTGCAGCTGCCTCCTCCTCCCTCCTGCTTGCTTGGTTTGCCTCGGCTCATGTATCAGCATGCTTCACGGATGCTGCGCTTCATGTTGAGGATGGCATTTACATTTTCCAAAGAGAAGCGTGTATTTGCTTGTAAACAAAATTTCTTTTGTTTTATCGGCACGCCGCGCTTCATATTTTTCATGACTGATTGGGATTCCAGCCCCATGGCAAGAGCGCCGTCCTGGAAACTACTCCCCCGACGCCGCTAAAGGCATTTTATGAAGGGTGGTCGCCCCCACTGTGCTGTGCTCCCGTCGACTGCATGCCAGGAATTGTCAAGTTTTGGATTGCTGTCACATCCAGCTGTAGCTGAGGAGCTCCAGGGCTGGTGTTTGCCAAGGCAATGTGACTGTGAACAACATGAAACCTGAGAACTTGTGATAGACTTTGGAGTGCTTACTGAGCTAAGCTTCATGGGAAAAGGTAGGCATCTGTCCTCTGTCTCTTGTGTGCGCTTGTTTCCTTCAGGTTTTGTGTGGTGTACACTGCAGGCCTGGCGCGAACCCCTTCTTCGTGCTCGTCCACGCTCTGCGCGGTGGTGGTGGGCAGTGTGCGCTGCTCCATGTGTGCAGGGTGAGACCAATGCTGCATCTTCCTCACCGGTTTAAGGAGGCTCTCTCTCCCAATCACACACTCACGCCCTACGGTCTCTTCAGTTCATCCCCGTTCTTTGTGCTGTGGTCTACCCCCACACCACCCGTTCCTTTCCTCTCGAAGTCACCATATTTCCCCCTTCCCCTCGCCTCATCAATTGTGTGTATCCCCTGGGCACCAGTGCTGCTGAATGCCAGACACACACATTTAGAGCTTGGCTGTGATTTTACCAAACATGGATGTTTGACAGACCCGAAGTGTGCCCCCCCTCACTGGAAGTGCGCCTCTTCCTGGACCCATGCACGGTGCACTTCAGCTGTCTCCAGTGGAGGGTAACTGGGGGAGAGGTCTGCAGTCGAGTGTTGCATGAGGCAGGAGGGTTACCAGTCCCAAGGACAGGCACTCCAAACTCGACCTTACCCCTACAGAGTGAGGTAGAGTGTTCATGTGGCTGTCTCACTGTGCCGTTCTCATGATGTATGCACAAGTCGTAATGTGCATGTGTCCCCCTTTGCAGGTTCCCCCCTGACTTCACCTTTCTGTGGAATGTGTATACACATGCATGACGACCTCTGTCGCCGAATGTCTGCCCTTTGCTCCTCCTCCACAATGTCAGTCTTCTGCTCACCCTTGGTTCTGTCTCCCCGCTATACCACTATCTCCTTTGTATCGCTCTCGCAGTTCTTTTCCTTGTCTTTACAATGTGCTGGTGGCAGCTACACGTCTTTTTATCAACCCACCCCAGCCTCACCCCATGTTTATTATTATCCCCTCTATGCCCTGTCTCTCTTCTCTCTGTGCCCCGTCCCTCTTCCTTTATTGCATCATCTCACTCTACACTCTGTGGCCTTCTTTGCCCTGTCTCTATCCCTTCTTTGCCCCCTATCTACGTCTGTCTTTCTTTGGTGCCTTGACTTTTCTCTTTGTACTCTCTTTTACGTCCGTGGCTTGGTCACTTCCACTGTGATCTCACTCCCACCTGTGCCTCCCCCTCTGATTTGCTGCCCACCCTATATGACAGCTTATCATTGCTATCTAGGCATGACAGATATTCAAACTAGGTTGGGGGAATTTCAATTACACAGGAGTATTTGGAGTCATTTCAGTAATTCTGCGTCACTCTTGACACATTTACTCCTGCTCATGTAAATAAGAATCATATGGGGGAAAAATCCTACTGCAAGAGCACATTGAGTGAGCGTGAGCGGCTGCTTAAGATTGCTATTCATCTTCTGCTGCATTTAGAGCTAATTCTTAGCGCAAATTGCATCGGGCTTCCATTTTGTGCATTTTGCACTATGAAAATAGTGCTAAATGCTGGGATTAAGTTGGGGAAAGTCCTACCCCAAGAGCATATTTAGTGCATGCAAGTGGCTGCTGCTGCTCGCTATTCGAGTTCTGTTGCATTTAACGCTATTTCTTAACACAAAATGCATTCTTACGCCAATTTTGGATGTAAAGGTGCATTTTGAACTAAGAAATCTGCGCTAAACACCAGGAGTAAGTTGGGGAAAATCCTATTATTGCAAGAGTACATTTAGCAAGCACAAGCAGCTGCTTGCACACAATATTAGTGTTTTGTTGCAATTAACGCTTTTTCTAAGTGCAAAATGCATTCTTGTGCACATTTTGGACATGGGAGGGCATTTTTTGCACTAAGAAATAGCGCTAAGTGCAGAATTACTCTTCTTGTGTAACTATGCAATATCTCGCGAAAATCATCGGAAATTCCACATGATTATGCAACACTGAATTACACAAGTTATGCCCGCCCATAATTCAAACCTTTAGAGGTTCTTAGAGAGTATGATGTGGCAGGTCAATAAAGAATACAGATCCGAAGACCCCTAGTTGGGAGACACCCCGCACATCAGCACTGAGGGGTATCACACAAGATTGTATACTTGTCTTATAGCACTTTCCACCTGCAGAGTTCTAAGCTTAGGTTATGCAGTCAAGGGTCTATCAAAGATGGCAGAATGGATTATCTGTATGACCCCTAACCACCATCACTGTCCATGACCTGATTCCGTCTAGTACTGAACAATGGAGGAAATGAAAGACCTGTACTAACCCAGGAGACCTTTTGGTGTGAATATTAAGCCAATGAGTGATTTATCAATAACAGCTGCAACATCCGCCAACTGGCTGCCTGCGAGAGGGGCTGTTAGTGAACCCTGTAATTTACAAGGTGGAATGGGAAAGAAAGTGTATTGGAAATAATTTACACTGCAAGCAGAAGGTAGTTGGGCCTTAGTTTAATCACCTTTAACCCCTTCGATGCTCATGAGGGAATGGTTCCGTCATGAGCATCGGTGCCCCTGTGCTCATGACGGAACCATTCCGTCATGAGGCCAGGGGCACGAAATCCCTCTGCTGCAGACAGCAGAGGGATTTCCTTCTCTCCCCCAAAGCCTCGGGAGCTGGGGAAGAGCTTCCCCAGCTCCCGAGGCCCCCTCCCTGGTTTCTGTGCAATGAGGATCAGCGCGCACGTCGCACTGTCGTCATTGCACTGAAACTGAAATGAGCCTTTAGGCTCATTTCAGTTTCACTTTCTATGTGCTCAGGGGGCTATCTCAGCCCGGGCACGTAGAAAGACGGGAGAGGTATCATTGGAAAGGGGAGAATATCCCCTTTCCAATGGTACCCCTCCCCAGTGGATCCCTGCTTGGGGATCGCCCCAGGAGGGCGATCCCCAAGCAGGGATCCACCCACTAAGACACCAGGGAGGGGGGAGCGGCCCCTTGGGCAAGGGCTTTTGCTCCCCCCTATAAAATTGGCAATATTCAGTCTTTCTGCCCCCCCTGGGGGGCAGATGGGGGCAGTAGCCCCCAATCTGCCCCCCAGGGGGGGGCAGAAAGCCCACTTGACGCCAGGGATTTTTTTGTCGCCATAATTATTTAGGGTGCGGGCTGCCCAAAACAGGCATGCCAATGCCCCCACCACATTTACAGCCTTTCTGCCCCCCCGGGGGGGCAGAAAGCCCACTAGACGCCAGGTATTTTTTTGGGGGCAATTTAATTAGGGTGGGAGCTGCCCAAAACGGGCATGCAAATGCACAAACCCCCCCACCACAATTACAGCCTTTCTGCCACCCCTGGGGGGAAGATGGGAGCAGTAGCTCCCAATCTGCCCTCCCGGGGGCAAAAAGCTCACTAGATGCCACAGATTTTTTGGGGGGCAATTTGAATTAGGGTGGGGGCTGCCCAAAACGGGCATGCCAATGCCCCCACCCCCCGCCGGCAAAATTTCCAGTCTTTCTGCCCCCCTGGGGGGCATATGGGGGCAGTAGCCCCCAATCTGCCTCCCCCCGGGGGGCAGCAAGCCCACTAGGCGCCAGCGATTACGCTGGCTTTTTTTATGCGTGGGGGTGGGGGCTGCCCAAAATGGGCATGACAATACCCCCACACCCCCGCAGAGAAATTCCAGTTTTTCTGCCCCCCCAGGGGAGCATATGGGGGCAGTGGCCCGTGATCTGCCCCCCGGGGGGGCAGAAAGCCCACTAGGCGCCAGCGATTACGCTGGCTTTTTTTATGTGTGGGGGATGCCCAGGATGGGCATACCAATGCCCCCACCCCCACAACAAATAGCCACAGTCTTTCTGCCCCCCTTGGGAGCATATCAAGGCAAACCCCCCCCCCCCCCTCCCAGGGCGGCAGAAAGCCCACTAGGGACAGGCTTTTTTATATCAATGTGCCTACTTGTGGATTTTGGGCACTAGCACAGCTGGCATATAGGGAAACCTAGCGAACCTGTACATTTTTGAAAACTAGACACCAAGGGGAATCCAGGATGGGGTGACTTGGCTGGCTCTCACCAGGTTCTGTTACCCAGAATCCCTTGCAAACTTCAAACTTTGTAAAAAAAAACATATTTTCCTCATGTTTATGTGGTGGAAAGTTCTGGAATCTGCATAGATCCACAAAATTCCACCCACCCCACATTCCCCAAAGTCTTCCGAGAAAAATGGTACCTCACTTGTGTGGGTAGGCCTAGTGCCCGCGACAGGAAACGGCCCAAAACGCAACGTGGACACACCACATTTTCACACTGAAAACGGACCCTTTTTTTGCAAAGTGCCTAGCTGTAGATTTTGAACCCTAGCTCTGCCGGCACCTAGGGAAGCCTAGCAAACCTATACATTTTTGAAAACTAGACACCCAGGGGAATCCAGGATGGGGTGACTTGTCTGGCTCTCACCAGGTTCTGTCACCCAGAATCCCTTGCAAACCTCAACATTTGTAAAAAAAAACACATTTTCCTCACATTTCAGTGGTGGAAAGTTCTGGAATCTGCGTGGATCCACAAAATTCCACCCACCCCGCATTCTCCAAAGTCTTCCGAGAACAATGGTACCTCACTTGTGTGGTTAGACCTAGTGCCCGCGACAGAAAACGGCCCACACCGCAACGTGGACACCACATTTTCACAGTGAAAACGGACCCCTTTTTTACAAAGTGCCTAGCTGTAGATTTTGAACCCTAACTCTGCCGGAACCTAGGGAAACCTAGCAAACCTATACATTTTTGAAAACTAGACACCAAGGGGAATCCAGGATGGGGTGACTTGACTGGCTCTCACCAGGTTCTGTTACCCAGAATCCCTTGCAAACCTGAACATTTGTCAAAGAAACCACATTTTCCTCATATTTCTGTGGTGGAAAGTTATGGAATCTGCGTAGATCCACAAAATTCCACCCACCCCGCGTTCTACAAAGTCTTCCGAGAAAAATGGTACCTCACTTGTGTGGGAAGGCCTAGTGCCCGCGACAGGAAACGGCCCAAAACGCAACGTGGACACACCACATTTTCACAGTGAAAACGGACCCTTTTTTTGCAAAGTGCCTAGCTGTAGATTTTGAACCCTAGCTCTGCCGGCACTTAGGGAAACCTAGCAAACCTATACATTTTTTAAAACTAGACACCCAGGGGTATCCAGGATGGGGTGACTTGTCTGGCTCTCCCCAGGTTCTGTTACCCAGAATCCCTTGCAAACCTCACAATTTGTTAAAAAAAACAAATTTTCTTCACATTTCTGTGATGGAAAGTTCTGGAATCTGTGTGAATCCACAAAATTCCACCCACCCCGCATTCCCCAAAGTCTTCAGAGAAAAATGGTACCTCACTTGTGTGGGTGGGTCAAGTACCCGCGACAGGCAAGGGCCCAAAACCTATTGAGACGACATCAAAATTACCTATCACAAAACAACCTGGTTTTGCAAGGGGGGTCCCATGAGTTTTTGGCCCCGGGCTCGGCGGCCATCTAGGGAAACCTACCAAACCCACACATTTCTGAAAACTAGACACCCAGGGGAGTCCAGCAAGGTATGGGTTGCGTGGGTCCCCCAACATTTCCCTACCCAGAATTCCCTGCAAACCTCAAATTTAGCTAACAAAAACACTTTTTTCTCAAATTTCTGTGTGGGAAAGTTCTGGAATCTGCGTGGATCCACAAATTTCCTACCACCCAGCGTTCCACCAGGTCTCCCGATAAAAATGATACCTCACTCGTGTGGGTGGGTCAAGTACCCGCGACAGGCAAAGGCCCAAAACCTATTGAGGCGACATCAAAATTACCTATCACAAAACAACCTGGTTTTGCAAGGGGGGTCCCATGAGTTTTTGGCCCCGGGCTCGGTGGCCATCTAGGGAAAACTACAAAACCCACACATTTCTGAAAACTAGACACCTGGGGGAGTCCAGCAAGGTATGGCTTGCGTGGGTCCCCCAACATTTCCTTACCCATAATCCCCTGCAAACCTCAAATTTTGTTGAAAAATTAAATTTTTTCTCACATTTCTGTGTGGGAAAGTTGTAGGATCACCGGGCTGACACAAATTTCCTGCCACCCAGCGTTCCCCCAGGTCTCCCGATAAAAATGGTACCTCACTTGTGTGGGTAGGCATAGTGGCTGCAACAGGAAATGGCCCAAATTGTACTGTGGAGACTTCAAAATTACCTATAACAAAACTACCTGGTTTGGGGGGGGCACCTGGTATTTACGAGATCATCAGTTATAGTCAGCAGTTTGTTGACAGGTCAGGTACATGTGCTTGTCTCATTGCTCGTCCCATGATTATTTCATGAGGACTCAGACCTGTTTTTCTGTCAGGTATGCTTCTGATAGTCATTAGCACCAATGGTAGGGCATCAGGCCAATTGAGTCCTGTGGCTTGACACATTTTTCCTAACCTATTCTTTATTGTTCCATTAACTTGTTCTACCACTCCAGAAGCCTCTGGTCTGTAAGCACAGTGCAATTTCTGTTGTATGTCAAGAGCTTCACATATCAATTGGATCAGTTCATTTTGGAAATGTGTTCCTCTATCTGTTTCTATCGTTACTGGAAAACCATATCTTGGAATGAATTCTCTCAGCAGGAGCTTAGCTACAGTAACTCCATCATTCCTTCTTGTCGGATAGGCTTCCACCCAACTAGAAAACAAACAAACGACCACAAGAACATACTTCAATCTATTGCTTGGGGGCATTTCAATAAAATCTAGCTGCATTCTAGTAAAAGGACCTCCTTCCCGTCCTATTGTTCCTAAACTCACTACTGTTTTTCTTCCTGGATTTATCTGTTGGCATGTAAGACATCTTTGACAGAGACTCTCAGCTATAGCTCTGAATTTTGGGTTGTACCAAGTTTGTCTGAAAAGTCTAATCATGGCATCCCTACCAATATGAGCTTGTCCATGGTACATCCGTGCCATGTTAGAAATCATGCTATCAGGCATAACTGGTCTTTCATCTCTATAAACCCAAACGTCATCTTCCTCTCTTTTTCTGCAACCTGCTTTTATCCAACCATCTTTCTCCTCTTCGTTTGCTTCTTCCTGTAATTGTCTTACCTCATCCCATGTTTCGACAAAGTTAGTAAATAATAATGGACATGAAACATTTTCTTTTTCTCTCCTCCTGTTTAACGAGACCATATTTCTGGCACAGTATTGGGCTATTTCGTCCGCATACTTATTTCCCACAGCAATATAGTCTGTTCCATTTTTGTGTGCAGCACACTTCACCACTGCAATCTGTTTAGGCAGCTGTATCGCCTCAAGCAATTTCTTCACAAACTCACCATTCCTAATTGGAGTTCCTGCAGACGTCAAGAAACCTCTCTGAGACCAGATCTGTCCAAAATCGTGGACCACTCCAAAGCCATATTGGCTATCCGTGCTCACCGTAATTCGGACCTTCTTTCCCAGTTTGCATGCCTGAATTAGAGCAATCAGCTCAGCTACTTGGGCTGAACGTATCCCTCTCAAACAAGATGCTTCCATTATGGCAGCTACTGTACACACAGCATATGCCGCACTCAAAACTCTTTCATTCGTCCTCAGACACGATCCATCCACAAACATCACATAATCTGATTCTTTCAAAGGCTCATCCTTAATATCTGGTCGAGGCTTTGTGCAGAATTCAAGCACGTCCAGACATTGATGATCAACTTCATCCTTAACTCCTACATTTTCTTCGTCTGGCAGTGAAGTTGAAGGATTCACACTTGTGCATCTATCAATGGTTACATTGTCTGCACTCAAAATCACCTTTTCATACCTAGTCAGCCGACTATGTGTCATGAATTGGGTTTTGGTTCTGGTCAGAAGAATTTCAACAGAATTAGGAACATATACTCTTAATGGATATCCCATCACAATGCCTTCACTCTGTTCCAGACTCACACAAGTAGCAGCTACTTCTTTCAGACAACCAGGCAACGCCTTCGCTACCGGGTCTAAAACAGCTGAAAAATAAGCAATGGGTCTTTTCATTTTTCCATGCCTTTGCACTAAAACTGAAAGTGCACATCCATCTCTCTCACTACAATACAGCTCAAATTCTTTTTCATAATCAGGCATTCCCAATGCCGGTGCTTCACACAACTTCGTTTTTAGTTCTTTGAAAGCTTTCATTTCTTCCTCATTCAACTCAAACGGATCTTTAACATCTCTTTTTGTCAATCGCTGTAAAGGTTTTGCAATCAATGAAAATCCACTTATCCACTGTCGGCAATACCCAACCATTCCAAGGAACATTCTCACCTCTCTCTGTGTCATTGGAGCTCTCATTCCTCGGATAATCTTTATTCTTTCTGTTGTTACCTTTCGCATCCCTTTTTCAATCTTATGACCTAGGTATTGTACTTCCTGTTGACAAAATTGCAGTTTTGACGGAGACACTTTGTGCCCTCCTTCTGCCAGGTGATTCAATAAAGCAATTGTGTCGGTAACACATGCTTCTTTGGTCTTTGATGCCACTAACAGGTCATCAATATATTGGACCATCACAGATTTTTCAGGCATTCTTAAATCTTCCAATGATTTCTTTAGGATCTGATTAAAGATTGAGGGGCTTTCTGTATACCCTTGAGGAATTCGGCAACATGCCAAAATATGCTCTCCGAACCAGAACGCAAATAATGGCTGGCTATCTGGATGTAACGGAATAGAGAAAAATGCATGGCACAAATCAATAACTGTGTACCATTCTGCATCATGTGGAATCTGATACAGTATTACGGCGGGGTTTGGCACAATTGGACAACAAGGAATAACGATTTTATTTATTTTCCTCAAATCTTGAACTATCCTATATGTTCCATTCGGCTTTTTCAAACCCATTATAGGTGAATTACATAGGCTACTCATTATTTCTTTCAAAATTCCCTGTTCAATCATTTTATTAACTACGGGTGTTATTCCTTCAATAATTTCTGGCGTTAATTTGTACAGTGGAGTATTTGGGTAATGTGTTCCTTCTCTTACAGTGATTTTTACAGGGTCTACTCCTCTCATTAACCCAATGTCTTCGCCTGTGAAATCCCATACATCAGATCTGACTGTTTCTTTTAATTCAATTGGGATTTTCTCTACGTCAAACACAGGAAACATGTCATTTACTCCTGGTTCTAGTTCTGCCATTGTCATTTTATACAGAACATCTTCATCTGGTGTCTGAAATGCAATACCATCCGGGGTACAATAGATGGTGCAATTCATTTTACAAAGCAGATCGCATCCTAGCAAGTTTACAGGACTGCAATCACACACCACAAACCGATGCATTTCTCTGAATGGTCCAACTTTCACCTCTACTGGTTTGGTAAGAGGCGCTTTAATCTGCTGGTTTGAAACACCCACAACTTGGATATATTCACCTGAGAGAGGAAGGGTTGGAATTTCTACTGATCTAACAGTAGAACGGGTAGCTCCAGTGTCCACAAGGAATGTAACATTTACACCATTCACTTCTCCATCCACAAATGGACCTGACTGATCTACCTCTAGAGTTGCGCCAAGCACGCACTCTTCCTCCTCTCCTATGCACCGTCATAACTTTCATCCGATTCATTTCCATCCTGCCGTAACCAATACTGCGATATTGCGGCTGCGCGCGGCAATTTTGTTACCTGCTCTCCTCCGTAGAATCCTGTCTCTGCACTGTATCTCTGGGGGTTTACACTCTTGGGAAGAGGTGGTTGTGGCACCTGACTCTGTTGAGTAACTACCTGCGGTTGTTGCAGCTGTTGGTAACTCACCTCATTCTGCACCTGCGGATTTAATGATTGATTTTCCATATTAGCTTTTGGAGGAAATTTACACTCATTTCTCCAATACCCTAACTTTCCGCAATTATGGCATGGCCATTTCTTTTTAGCCTCCTCTATACTCATTTGACCTTTTCCCTTACCTATATTTGGTTTGGATTTAATCTGTCCTGCATCACCAGTCTGATTATTCATTTGAGCTTCTTGTTTTTCTGCAACTTTTACTTGTGCCCACATCGCTTTTTCTTTTAGTTTACGTTGTCTACATTCAATGTCATCACTACAGTATTTAGCATACCTTAGTACTTCATCTACAGTGCTATTTTGCCAGCACAACATGTGCTGCTTAATCATTTCACTTATCTCTAGCTTCAATCCATATACAAATCTATATACAAAATGACTCATGTCCTTTTCACTCAAAGTCTCATAACCGCTATACTGTTTGAAAGCCAAAAGTAGCCTTTCATAGTAGGCATGTACAGATTCCTTACTCTCCTGTGTTGTTCTATCAATCTTTACCCAATCTGTTTCTTTTGGTGGAATTTTATTTTTCAAGAACGTGATAACCTGGTCATACTTTCTCATCACTTCTGGACCTGGCGCTCCAGTTTTTGCATCTCTAGGATATTCTTCTGTTGGCCAATCAATGGTAATCTTACATTCTGTCCATAAATCTGCTGGTACTACAATGTCAAACAATCCATCCAGATCTACCCACAACACCTTCGAAACCTTTACAAATCTTTCCACTTGTCTATACCATTCTACAGGTTTCTCTCTCAATTTCGGAAAATCATTCGTAAATGACAATATATCTTGTCTAGACCATGGGACATGCACATAGCTTCCTCCTGGAGTTTCTCTCATTGGACATTCCATCACGATTGGTTCCTTTTCTTTCACCATAAAAGCCAAAGATGCTTTATCGGTCGTTCCCTCTTTTCTTTTCATCCACCTGCTCCTCCATCTGTCCACATCTCCCCATTTTCGCAATAACACAATCAGTTCTTTTATCTGTGTTAATCGTACTGATGTGTTCAGATTTTCTATATCCTTTTCACAAAAATCTACCCTATACGGTTTCTGCAAACTTCTGATTTTTCCAAATTCTACTCCTAGTTCATTCGCTGTCTCTTCCAACTTTTCATGCAAATTTCTAGCTCTCCAAGTAATACTCTTACACAAAAACATAATCTCTTCGTCCTGATATGATTTCAATTTTTCTGTACCAATAGTCCCTAAAATCAACTCCTCCATGTCTATCTTTAGTCTGATTACATCCAACGGTTGTGGTTCTGCATCTTTATTCTGCAAATTCCTCATCCACTCATTTAATTCTTCTGGAGTCGGACCTACAGGGGTACTATTTATTTCTATCCAATTTTTGCTTCTCTCTGGGGTCTCAGTTGCTGACTCAGTTCCCATAGGAATCCTTCTTATCTCACTCTCATTTACTGTCAAGTTAGTAGGTGGACTCGATCTATATGAGCTAACCAAATCTCTTGTCTCTCTAGTTTCTGCAATTATCCCTTCTCTCATTCTTTGCATATTCGAGTTCATTGGGATGGTCAAGGAATGCTCATCTATTCCTTGGTTTTCAAATACCGGTATTACTGGTCCTATTGTCACAGGCACAGTCACGGCTTCCATGTTCATAGTTAATTCTCTTATTTTCTCAGTCAATTCTCTTGTGGTTCTTGCTAACTCAGCTGTATTACCACTGTCAGACTTCTCATTCTGTGGAGTCTCTGATTTTTCATTTAACCTATTTATTTCATAACTTCGTTCAGGGCTTTGATTCCTCCCAGTTTCCATTGGTGGTGCATTCGGTGTCACCACAGCAGAATTCTGTTGATATGGAGGTGGTTTTCTGTTTAAAATATCTTCCAGCAATTCATCCTCTGTTTCACTACCTCCATACCCATACCTTTCCGCTACTACATGTTTCTTTTTCTCTGTACACTTTTTCCCTGTAACTTCTTCAACTGTTATTGCTGGAAACAAACCATCTGTCATATTAGCATATCTCCATCGTCTCATTCTGTCTTCATGATTCACTCCCCATACTCTTCCATGAACTAAACTATAATTCTTTGCACCTCTGTGTCTTTCTCTTTCATACATCTCATCTTCCCATTCACCTAACGCTTCAAACTGTGTCGGTCTAGGTCTTGGCTCAAGTTTCATCATTTTCTCTCTCAAATTCGAAGTACAGCTGTGCTAAATGAACCATTTTCTGGAAAAGCCAATACTCCATCATTCTGAGTATATTTTGTCCAATTCTCTAACCAAATGCAAGTATGATAACCATATTTCAACATCATATGAGAAGCTGGCGTTTTCGGCGGAGGAATTACTTGTCCTTCCCTAGTCACTACCTTCTTGTCCTTCTTGAAAAAGTTTTTAATTTTCGCCATCCATGGCGGTTTCTCTCTACAATACTCATAATAAGCCATATTTCACGATTCTTTCTTTTTCGACAAACTCACAACTCTGTTCCGTTTACTGTGTGCTATTCGGACCTATCCCAGCGCGTCTCACACCAACGCACCAATCGGAAAGCTATACGTCACTCTCAACTGGCCAATACTAGCGCGTCTTCACACCAATGCACCAATCGGAAAGCTATACGTCACTCTCAACTGGCCTATCCCAGCACGTCTCACACCAACACACCAATCGGAAAGCTCTTCGTTTTCCCAAACTGGCCAATACCAGCGCGGTCTTAGTCAACGTCAGTTCTACTCCTGACCCCTCCTTTACAAAAAAATTATTGGCAGCTTTTTCTTGACTGAATTTTATTAGTTACAACGTAAAACACATTTCCATTGTCTGTTTTCGCTAACAAAAGAGATAGCTTACTCTATCTTGCAAGAATACTGTTTCGTTCGATAAGTATAGCACTTCCCTCTACCTTACCCTTCTTTCAAGCAAGGGGTAAACCCGTTTCTCTGGGGATAAAACACATGTGGAGACTACACTGCTCCTGAGAATTAAGGCCAGAGTTTCACAAGAAAACCGGTTGCTATTCACTCATACACGTTTTATACATGAAATGTCCCTATCATAACACAATCCTGTGTTATCACCAATTTTGAAAAATCAGACAATGCACAATTCCATGTGACTTCTCTTGCCACACGTGTCCACTTCCTACTTCCCGGAAGCTTCAAAATTTCGACTTACATATAACATGATACAATTCAACACGAAGTGTTAGACATGAATAATCAATAATCAATAACCAATAATCACCAAACTAATCTATAGTAACCATAACTCTGCTACCAAGAAATCTGATCCAGCGCGGCTAATGTAAATTCTTCTCCTTCGGACATGACATCCAGGTGAAATCATTCACATCCACTATACCATATGAAGGTGGGGCCCATAACACTGCATATCATACACTCAGTCGTTCCCTGGATCACACCCACATTCGTTAAGGAGAAAAACAAGTTGCTGGAGGAATGGAATACCTTATTAAATTTGACAGATTTTTACCTTAAACATCATACGCATTCTGTTTTTAATCCTGTCGGCTCTAAAACATCAAGGTACTCCGCTCTTTGGTCGATGGACCAACTAGTAGAATAAGTTGATGGTGATCGAGACCAGCTCAATCATTTAAAACCCTAGTAATTGTCAAATTTATTAATGAACTAAAGAACCACAGACTCAAAATTAATTAGAAATACATTTTTATCTAAATTCAAATTTGCACGAGTGAGATTCTTACTTTATTAATTACCTTAATACATTCTTTAACATTTATATAGGAAACTCTGTAAAGAAATCGAAATTATGCATTACCTATTTAGATGCAGATAGGAATGGTTCACCAAAGAAGATAAACCGTAAATCACAGAATGGACTCCCAAACTGACTGACTGTCCCTCTAGATGGCCTCCTCGACGGGACCTCCCATACAGATTTTCCGCAACGGTATCGTTCCTTCCCCAGTCAGGTTCGAAGCCAATGGCAGCATCCGCATTAACATCAGCATCGGCATTTGCAATAATAGCAGCATTTACTCCTCCCATATAAGAGCAGTCCTTCTTATACCCTACTTCTGGCTTACTACACAAAAAGTTGCAATGTTTGGGGGCAGGAATCACGCTAATTGGTCCATTTGAGGGGTGGCGAAGATTGTCTCATCGCCTTCCTTGCTCAAACTGGTTTCGGAGATGGTTAAGAGTTCATGGTTTCCCATGTTCTTTGGGTAAAAGCAGTCCAAATTGATTATATATAATGTTGCAACAATGATGGTCACAATTTGGTCAGTCCATTGTCTCTCAATACTTTCCTCTCCTCTTTCTCACGGATACGAGCTGAGTCTTTCTTGGCACTCTCTTCATAATAGGTCAAGGTAACCTTGACATTTCTCACTCCGTGTACAGGCCGTACCCACGTGGTTCAGCTCCATTATTTCTTTCGCTTAGAGGCCATCTTTGATTTCTGATTTGACCTCATCTATGCCGGCAGCCATTTTCGCAGCCTGGCCTAATAGGCCCGAGCGAACTATCATAAAAACAAACACAATCATAATTAAAACAAAGAAAATAAGCCTTTCTGTTTACCACCCGTCATTCTAAGAACCCGTGTTAGGTGTTACCTAGCAGAAGCGACATTTAAAGCCATTTTACTTACCATCCGCATTCTTTGCCACTATACAATTTTATTACATAGCATAAATCATGCGATTTTACTCTGATTAGTACGCAAATCACAGTTTTAATATTATAATACTTCACAATGGTAAATAAATTAGATTTTGCACAAAAATGGCAGTTACCATTTATGTAAATGTTTATTAAAGGTGCGTTTTGTTGGTTATTTCATCAAAGAATCAGTACCGTTAATTTATTATTCTTATTTGAGGGGTTTCAAAATTATTTCATTTACCTTGCTCCATCAATAGTCATAGGCAAGCCATCTCTATGTTCCAGGAGAAACCACCCGCCTGGTGGTGGTGTTAGATGTACAAGCTCTAATGCATCCAGAAGCACTCACAATGTTGTTAATGTAAAAGGGTATGCACCTCTTCCACTTTCACACAAATTGCCTGGTTGAACTCGTCTGTTTTGATAATGGGACACAGCTACCGGTAGATATAATGGATGACCCTACAACAGAGTGAGGAGAGGTGATTTATGAGGTGATGTGTGATGAAGGAAATCTAATAACCTTATTACAAATTAAGGGCTAAATTCCAATCCCTGGCCAAAAACGTCTTTGCACAGGGACGGAGTTATGAGTTGTATGATAATTATCATACTCTCACAGTTTTCCCTGATAAATTCCAGCTGGTCAAACCTGCCGAAATTTATCAGGAAAAACCCAGAAATATGGCAGAACGTGTGGAAATCTGGGTGTTAAAAAGCGAATTGCAGTTATGTCTCATTTTCCTTGAAAAAGTTCACAACAAGTTTTGAATACCATTAAGCCATGGTGAGGCACATACAATGTCTGGTAAATACCAGACCTTATTCTGACAAATGTATAATGAGGGCCCAGCTGTTTAGCTTTTTGTTCTACTTGATACAGTCCCTTCATCATACTTGCAAGATTCTATAAAATTCAGAGAGAAAAGACGTACTTCAAGTAGCATTCTTCAGCTCTGTGTCTATGTACTACAACTGTGCAGCTGTTCCGGGAGAGGTGCATGACCACAAGCATAAATGTATACTTCTTCTATTACAAAGACTTTAAATCTTACAATGAGACAGTAAAGGAAAGAGGTAAGGGTGGGCGAAAATAACAATTCTGTCTAGAAGGTTAAGAGCAGTAAAAAAGCAGCGCCCTAAATAAGGTGGGTAACATTTCTGGACTTCTTCAAAGGTGAAGCTAACTATCTTGTGGACTGCCAGTGTTTCTCTGACAAATCATTCCCTGAAAGGCTGGAGACGAAGCAGATGTAAATCTGATAAGATCACCCAAAACCATCAGCACACTACATACAAGGTGAAGGTGCTGAAGAGAGGTGGTACGAGGAGGGCTCCTCAGGAGAGCTAGAAGAGAAGCTTAAAAAAATGTTCACATTTATGATTGGGCAGACTTTGCAACTTTCCACACACCTTTGAATGTTTGCAGACAACAAAAACGAGGTCTATTACACTTTACCCAGGTACACCATAATGAGAGTTTATAAGCAGTGGTTTAAGATCTAAGGTGTTAGAAACTCAAATTGAATACTTAGATATATATTTAATACAAATAATGTGTGCATCACCCTTGAGAGTGCCAGGGGACCTTCTTTCTTATGGAATACGCTGCTGAACACAATTTTATGATAAGTGTATCTGGCCGGGTTTATATGTTATTGGCCTATGAATCTGTTCTAACTAGAGAAATACCATATCTTAACAAGCATTGTTAAATGCATTAGGTTTCGCCTTTGTGATTTATAATAAGCTTTTTTGTTGTAAGTTGTAGCTTGGCAAGCAGCTGTGCAATATAAGTTATTGAAAGTCCGTTAAAGTTTTATGACGTGTTTATTTATGGAATCACTAATTTACCTTAATGCTGTTATAATAAAAGAAAGTGCTGCTGCGCACTGACATGCATTCCATGGAGGGCAGAGGGAAGCTGTGCCCCAAGAGCCAGGGGGTAGGAACCGCTTGGAAGCGAAGTCTGCATGGGTTGTCTCTAAAGTGCAGTGCGGAGTGGGCCTGGCACACCTACAGACTGTAGCCTTATTTAGCTTAATTAAACTGGCAGCCTCCTTAATTAGCCAACTTCTTGAGATGTTGTTTATCAATTTGTCACAAAAGTGTTGCATCTTGGAGGTGAAGAGCAATCACGGCTCAGGAGCAAAACACACACCTTTTCTATTTAAATTGTTCATGTGATAACTGTTTCAGAGCACCACTGCAGGTCAAACCCTTATAGCTACAGACCTGTGATCTGCAAATTGAACCCAAATCTCAGCCAGAGTGCGGAACTCAATGAGCTACCTTAATGGTTTACTCACTCTAACCTTGATAGCTGTTGGACGCATTTTCATCACCTATCATTTAAATCTGCTTCAGAACATCAATGATTTCCCCAAAGAATAAAGGGAATCTGTGTGTGTGTGCGAGACAGCCTGACAGGTGCGGAAAGACAGAGAGAAATGGGGAGAAAGTGGGATAAGGAGAGGTACAGAGAAAGGCAGAGAGAGAGACACAGAGGGCGAGAGTCCGACGAAGAGAGAGAGAGAGGAAGGACGACATAAAGGCAGATTGGCCAAAAGACTGAGCGAGAGACAGAGGGACAGTACTTTTATGTTGTGGAAAAAAATCTTTATTGGCCGTGAATATACAGGCACAGCTTAAAACTCTATTATCTGTAAAAGAAGGTTTGAAAGACGGAAGTGTGTGTTTGTCGGGGAAAATGAACAACTGTGTTTCTGCGTGGTCCCTGAGCTGTTGCAGGTGAGCGTGGAAGCTAGGGGTGCTGATGAGCTCTGCTCTTACCGATAAAACCTGCTCTGTGCAAAGTCCCGGAAGGAATAATTGTAAGGCATCCCTGGCCTGTCACGGAACAAGTAAAACAAGCAAGGAGGAGAATGATTATGTAAACAAGCACAGCGTGTTCAGGGGGGCACGTCGCACAAAAAAAAACAGAGCCGACAAGCACACTTGAAATTCATGCAGTCAGTGACAGAATGATTATGTAAACAAGCACGCAGTTCAGGGGAGAGCAGGCAAAACATTTTTTAAAAGTGTCTCAAAAGTGGATGGAAACAGTACTTCAGCAATGGGACGCTGATAAGAGAAGCAAACGAGGAACAGCATGAGGGACAACAGGTAACAGTTTGCTACAGCCAATAGAAACAGAGGAGAAGTAAGTGGCAAGCACAGTACCCAATAAAAAGCAAGGGGGCAGGATGTAAGCCCACTTTTAAGATTTATATTGAATACAATAGATTTCACATGCAGGCGAAACCTAAAAAGCCTCTACTCCATTTTACTCCAAAATCTACTTTTTGGGAGTGAAAGCAGGCAGAGTTATAATTATGGTTTAAGAGGTACTTTAAGTGTTTAGGTTCTCACATGTGTGGTTATAAGAACTGCCATCACCACAGTACTGAAAGTAGGATACAAGGGCCTCCACTTCATGAAGTTCTAGTGCCCATTGCGGAGAAGAATAAGGAAAGATTAAATGCAACAACAGTAGAGACTTGATATTCTCTCACATTTTGCAATTTGAGACACAGGCAACTGCTGAGTGATTTGTCCTTGAAAAAAATATTTTTGGTCAATTGTCAGCTCCTGTATTTGAGCAAATGTATTGGTACTAAGTGACGCTGTACCGCCTAGCGCCATGACGTTGGGACAATTATATAAACGCCACCAGCTTGAGCTGATGTCAGTCAATTTCTGTACTCTGTCTGTGCCAACAGACACGGAGCCTTAAGAAAATAACAATTAAAATCAGTATTCATTTTTCCTACAGATTTTTATGAGACCGCTCCACAGAACGGGAAAGTGGGCGGGTAGATGAGGAAACTACAGTTAGATAAACTCTCTACCAGAAAAGGTGCTACTGAAGGTAAGCAACTTGCTCTTCTGAATGAGACATCTAACCTCTGATTCCTCACTTTTTAACAGAAAACAAGCAGTACCTCTCAGGCGGTGGGGTGGGTCTATGGAATGGCTCAAACCAGGAATTCCTGCAGAACAGATCGGGTGAAGGGCTCGTCCCTCCTGAATTGGCTATCCAAGCAATAGTGCTTGGTGCACATGTGTAGGGTAACCGTAAACAGGCCAAAAGGGCTGCTGAGTAACCCATAACTGTGGCTACAGCAAGACCTTGTTGAGCTAAAGATAAATTAAACAAAAGAATATCAGACAGAGAAGTGTGTAAAGGTTGGAAATGAAGGGAGGAACACCACATTACAAACTTCTCCCTGAGCACTGCATACACAGTTTTCTCTCTGACAGTATAACACCAACTACTTTGGCAGGATCATCAAAAGACATCACCCCTCAATCTCCACACATAGAGGTGAACTAGAACATGTCTTTGAATTTCAAAACTCCACGACTGCCAATTTTGCCTCACAGTCACGGATTGTTTTTATTCATCTTGGCACACAATGTACATGACTTCGAGTCTTGGCCGGTACCAAGAGATTATAAGCATATGCATATATCCAGTGGATCTGCAAACAACATTTGCCAGTTCCATTACATACATGGTTTAAACCCTGAAAGTTTAGGTGACATTTTGCACACCAAAAAGGTATTTTTCAAGAAAAATGGCAAAAACATTCAAATGACAGTTGAAATGCAGGATCCGCAGTGGTTGGCGTGGAAAAAAGGAACTGACATCAGGGTGAGCAGGTGGTGTTTATATACCAGCCTCAACGTCATGTTCACAAGAAATGGAGCGGCACAAGGCAACACAACGTCACGTGATGCACCTGTCAATGCTAGAGGGAATTGCTATGCAAAAGTTTCCAGATCCAGTCTGACTCACCCTAGGGCGCAGCCTTTGACACGGTGAACCACCAAACACTGGCACACCGGCTTGGGAACCTAGGTGTGTCCGGGGAAAGATGCTATCTTGGCTTCAGTCCTTTCTGGTTGGCAGGTGTTTTCACGTGTTCTCAGGCGACGCTCGATCTAAATCGGTCTCCTTGGAGTGTGGAGTCCCACAGGGCTCGTCTTTGAGCCCAACTCTTTTTAACGTCTATATGCACCCACTAGCGGAGATTGTTCTCCCCTTTGGGGTCCAATTAATTACCTATGCCGATGACGCTCAGCTGGTGGTGGCTTTGACTCAGACTAATCATCTGCTCCCGGATCTTTACCACTGCCTGGAGGAAGTCACCAAGTGGATGAGCTTTTCCCACTTAAAGCTCAATGGTGACAAAACTGAGTTTATGCTTCTGGGCAACCAGATAAACTTCAAAGCCAACACTATGTGGCCAGCCTGTATGGGCCCAGTACCCATCCCAAAAACTGAAATAAAAAGCCTGGGTATTTGGCTGGACCAAGAGCTCTCGTTTAAAGTGCAAGCCAGGAAAACCACTGGACTGTGCTTCGGCCTGCTAAGGATGATTCGCAAAATTTTGCCGATACTTCCCGACCAGGCAAAAAGAGTTCTGGTGCAAGCTCTCATCCTGTCAAGAATAGACCAGGGCAATGCTCTTTATCTTGGAGCCCCCAAAAATGTTGTATCTAAACTGCAAACGGTGCAGAATTCTGCTGCCAGGCTCTTAACGGGCACCCAGAAACACAGCTCGGCAAAACCCGCACTCCAGATGCTCCATTGGCTGCCAGTGAAGGAAAGAATTGATTTCAAGGCCTTATGCATTGTCCATAAGTCCTTGAGAGGAAATGGTCCTCGTATTATTGAATCATTGATCCGCCCCTACAAAGCCAATAGAAACCTCCGCTCGGATGAGCTACATTTTGCAGTGGTACCAAGGGTCAAGAAGGCCAGAAGTGGAGGCAGGCGTTTTTCGTATAATGCTTCCAAGCTGTGGAATAGTCTCCCACTGCAGCTCCGCAGCCAATGTAATCATTCAGCCTTCCGGAAACAGCTCAAGACCTGGCTCTTTCCTTAGAGCTCCGGCCCTCTCTTAGTGATTCGTAGCGCTGGAATGCTTCCGAGTAGCCATGCGCTCTATAAAAGCCATTCCATTCCATTCCATTCAAAAGGTGAGGGATCTGTGGGTAGAAGTCTCTATCAGAAAAGAGTTATTGATTTTTCTGAGGAAGAACAGGCAGTAGTTCTATAATGTTGAAACAGAAATAAATACACAAGAGTAAGAGAAAGATTTCGATGAAGCAGAAAGGTCAGGTTTAAGCTGTTGTCACAGGGAATAGGCATAGGACCCAGTGAGGCCATCTAGAAGGCAGATGGAATACCTCCCAAGATAATAACTGTCTTCTCACTAGAATTCAATTTATGAGAGTTGGTGCTTCTCCAGTGAACAATAACTGACTTGCATACATGTAAAACTTGAAATAACAGAACTTGGTAAGTGGGTTAAAGGGGAAGGCCTAGTTGTTTAAATACAAAGTAATCACCAACTAGCCCTTAGAAATCCCACAGGTTTTACAGTGAGGGAGCAAGAGGAGGACTATATGGACATCTTAAACTTAGTCTGAAAGCTTTCACCACATGGATAAGAGGTGATTGGCGGCCAGAGGTCTGAACAGACTTGATGGGGGGATTTACGGCACAAAACTCAAGGGAACAGGAAGCCATTTAAGGCTATATAGTGTGCTGTAACCAGACAGACCCAATGGAAGAAATATAAGGAGTCTGCTGACATATCATGATTTAGAGCCCTGATGATGTCCGCATGGACAAAACCCTTGGCTGGGCTGAGCTGATTACTTGTGATGAATAACATTGATTGAATAAACTTTTGGATTGAATTGAACGCAAGACTCCCAAGTGAATATTTGGATGAAACAAGTCATGGAATAAAGACCACTATTTTTGGACTTGTGGAAAATTAAATTATAGACTGATTGGGAAACGCTGCTTTTTCTTGAAAAGTTGGACTTTATATGAAAAGTGGCCCTGGGGCAGTGGGGCCAATAAAGGTTGAGCATGGAGGTGTGAGAATAGAACTTGTCTCGATAATACACTAGTGCACCCTTGGTTCTAGCCTCATTGCCATTGCATATATGTTTGGCTTAGTCTGAAAGAAAGGCTGTCTATTCTGTGTCCCATAGTCCCATATGGTGGAGTCTGAAATTTGAATTAGATGGTCAGCTGTATCAAAGACCGCAGATGGGGAAGGGAAGAGTGAAATGAAGGCTGAGAATACACTGCTATCCAGAGCTCCCCTTCAACAATTAGAATGTACTCCTGATTAAAGTCAACAGGCATGTGATACAATGCTACTGATATTACCTTTATTCCAGTATGTGCAGCAATTGTAATGACATAAAATAATAGATAACACAATCAGGAAGAGTGGTTCCCATCTATAGAGAATAAGGGATCTACCACTTTTTGATATTGATAATAGGTAGGTCATTATCATAATGTGTGGGCTCATATGCTGTGTCTAAAATGTGACAAATGTAAGATGGAGAGGTTTTGTGTGAATTTGTAAATGCTGTAAGCCACGTGTAGGTGGTTTATTACAATGTACGTAACTTGAGAATCATAATTTGATTGTGTAACAAATCATATGATATGACAATAAATGGATTAATGTGATAATATGTGGACAACAGAATAGAAAAGTTAACCTGACACATATTTTTGTGTATTTAATTCGTAGAAAACTCTGTCCTGAAGAAGGTGATCAATCAGCATTTCACCGAAACGCTGCGTCGACTTTTATGTAGTTTTCTGGTGTGCAATTATTGTGTATGAAATTTTTGTATGTATTAAATGAAAAACCAATTTTTAATGACTTTTTAAAGATTTGTCAATCATGTTTTAAAAAAAATAGAACTTATGAATAAAATCGATTTTGTATATTTTAACATTGTGTTGGGATTATTGTCTGTTTGATTCTCAAGTGTTATTGAAACAATTGGAAAAGGGTACTATTGGGCTTGTTATGTAGGAGTATACTCACTGTGGATAGTTTTGCCTTGAGGTTTTTGCACATTTGGATTACAGTATTTGGTCCACACATTTTTATGAGGGACTTGTTGTTTGGAGATTGCTATTACCCTGTCCCTATTTTTAATAGGGTGGCTCTTGTTGTTACATTTATAAAATAATAGATAACACATTTGGTTTTCTCCACATTTTTTAAAAAGTTTGTAAGCATTTTTGATAGCTTTAGAATCAATACAAAGTGCAAGGGGCATTTCAAAACATTTGTGCCAACCTCTAGTACTATACACCGCCTCCCAAATTAAATTAGGTGAACTATTATTAACTACTCAAGTTTACCATGCTAAATCTGTAGTTCCTTAATTTAACCCACCTTCCCTGACAAAATGATGATTGATGTACTCCTCAGCCACATCACAGACTATTCTATTACTTGAAATGCTACTGTTCGCGCTTGCTTGATGGGTTCCCATAGAGGGTACAAGTGAATCCCAATTAAGGGGTCGATTAGGCTCCGAATCGGATTCGGGTCTGCCGAATACGATTCTGAACCAGCCTTCCGACCGATTAGGAAAGCTTTCTGACTGACCGATTACGATAGTTGGGAAGCGTTCGGACTTTCTGACTCGGTTCCGAATGGCATTCGGAGGAACCGAGTCATTCAGAGCCGACTCGTACAGGTCTACAGACCGCGTTTTCCAACCGAGCGATTACGATGTCGGATTCAGACAGCCTTTCCGAATCGGTTGCTCTGACGAGGATCGGTTGTCGGAATCTGACTTTAGGGGCCCGTAGCAGGCCCCCTTCACCCAGAGCCTTCCGAATGGGGCCCCAAGGGACCCCCTTTCAGATCATGCACAGTGTGGCGGGCACCATGGGGTGCCCGCCACAGGAGTGCATGATTTTCTCTACCCACCCCCTTCTTCAATGGGAGCCTGTGTATTTGGTCGAAACACAGTCAATGGGAGTCGGTCAGTCAGACTCCCCGAATCCGATTCAGTTGGAAACCATTCCGAGACCGATTCGGTCGGAATGAATTCTAACCGACATCGTAATCGGGCCCTAAGTCTGGACTCCAACTCCACACTAAAATAAGGAAACATATGATTATTTTCTTAAGTAAAATTACAAATCCTAATGGCTATTCTTTTTGAGGTCCTGGAGCCAAACATAAAGCTATTGGATTTGTTAAAGTTTGTTTAAATACTAAAGAGTTCATGAAAGTCACATTACTATGAACCTCACATAACTATAAGCCAAACTGTCCAGGCAGTTGATGAGATCAAAAATGCACCATTTCCGGAAAGCAGAAACAACATTTTCTATTTTGGGGACATCTTTGGAATGCAGGAGCTCCTCTTCAAGGTGATTTGCAATTCAGTGTTAAAAGAAAGGTAGCCGGAGTTAGAGCCTGTCGCCTGGGGAACATGGCTAAGCCTTGTTGATCTCCTCTCCCGATGGGAGCCCAAGCATCCGAGAACCATCGCTAGGGGACAACTAACTCTGCTTAACACATATGGAAGGGTTGCTGAGTCACCAGACACTCCAACTTTGGCTTAACAGTGGGTTCGCACAGCGATGTTGCTCTTTGCGGAGGCTGCATCGCTGACCAGTGCAAAAGCCCTACTGTGGTTTGATTTATGTGTATAATTCACTTTATGATTTATTTTTGCACAATTGATGGTGGTTGGAAGTCTTTTATGTCCCTGAGACTTCAGATCAGGAGGCCAGCCATCTTGCCCTTGTAGTCCACTTTGGGTTCTGGGGATAAGTGATGCAGGTCTAGTCCTTCTTACCCAGGCAGGAGGGCAGAAGGCCAGCATAGCAAAGCAGCAGCCCAGCAGAGTGACAGGCCTTCAGCAGCACAGCAGTTCTTCTTCCTGACAGAGTATCCATAGGTCCAGAAGTGTACTGAAGTGGTGGTGTCAGAGAGTCCAGTACTTATGCCCAGTTGTGCCTTTGAAGTGGGGGAGACTTCAAAGACATGCCTTTGAAGTACACAGAGGTCATCCCTTCCTGCCCTCATAGAGAACCACATGAACTGTGTGTTAAAATAAACCAACATGCAATCCATAAAATGAGTGAACAGCATCCATCATGCACTCTGCCCGATTATGCCAAAATGCTACGTAAACAGTGTAATAATTGTGCACCCGCCAACCTTGCCACCAAAAGTGGGGCCTGGTCATGGGGGGCGGGCATCTCCACTATCTGGAGAGGCTCTGGCTAGCATATCAAAAGGCAGGAAGCCTTCGAGGCTCACTGCCCTGAATGCTGTTCCTGCTTGGGGGTAGGTGTGAAGCACCTGCACCCCAAGCAGCCTTTGACCCTGACCCATGAGAGCACAAGGGCTCCTACCTCAGGGGTCAGAAACATGTCTGTGTGTGGCAGGCTGGTGCAGACCAGTCAGCTCGACATGCAGGAGTTGGTCATTTTTCAGGGGCGTCTCTAAGATGACCCCTGAGTGCATTTTGTAATAAATCCAACACTGGCATCAGTGTGGCTTATTATGCTGAGGAGTTCGATGCCAAACTCCTTAGCATTCAGTAAAGCCATCATGGAGCTGTGGAGTTCCTAATGACAAACTCCCAACCCATGTGCTCGCTATGGCTCCACTGAATTACAATGTCTGTGAATGGCACAGACACTGTAGGGGCACATTGCTCATGCAGCTGTGCCCTCACCTGTAGTATAGTGCACCATGCCTTAGGTCTGTGAGGCCTGCTAGGAGGTGACTTACCTATGCCACAGGCTGTGGTTGGTGGGCACGGCACACAGGGATGGGTAACAATGAATATCTGGTGTGTCATCACGCACCAATCACCAAGCTGCACTGCTTTTCAGTGTGAGTCACAAAAGTCAAGAAACCAAAGTCCAATATTCTTCTAAGTAATCAAAGTTTATTCCATATTTGTCAGCATGTTTCAAAACAGAGGCATCGCGATTCTGACCTTAAAATGCCTAAGAAGCACCCTTCCAGGCTTTTTTTCTTATAGCATGGCAGAATTCACAATATATCCTGGGTAGCCATGTTGGTATATATGACCCAATGCATTTCGGGTTTGAAAGCCCTTCTTCAGGGGTAGGTAAAACGTAAGACAAGCCCATCAGAATCGTAGAGAACCACATGAACCCTGTGTTAACACTGTGAGTATAGCTTTTACATCAGAGATAGCATGAGTTTACTGCTAAGTTTTATGGTTTTTGCATGGGGTGAAGATAGAAAATTTGGGAGTAACGATGGTTTAGGATCTGTATTATTTGGGTAGCCATGAGTGCAGGAGTAGGTGTTTGTTTCTATTTTGTGACAGAATGTAACATGAAATTGTGTGAATGAGCGATTTTGATGTGCTGGTGTGTGTTATGTTTTGTTTTGTGGAGTAGTGAAATGAGATATTGATGTAGTGGACTTCTGTGTAGGATTTCGATGTAAAGTACTGTTGGTGAGTGGAAGTTGAATGGTAAAGGGGGTGGTGATGTGCATTGGAGAAGAGTGTATGTGGTGTGTGAGAAGGGATGGACAAGATATATGAGTGTTTGCATTAGATTGGATAGCTCGAAGGGGTAATATGTATGGTGGATTGGAGTGTCAGGGTTGCTTGGTTGTGTTTTTCAGTAAAAAGAGAAGGAGGGTGTGGTTGGTGGATGATATGTGGAAGGATTGAGTATAGGTTTGGTGTTGATGGAAAGCACTCTATTAGGAACAAGTAGAGGGTAGAGCTGGAGATTTGTATTAACAGGGAGGGAGTGTGTGTTTGAAGGAATTAAGGTTATGTATAATGTGGGTTTGTGTTGTGCTGGTGATGTGAGGATTTGATAGTGGAACAGGACAGGGTGTTTTTGTGAGTGAAGGTGCCATTGTGTGGCAAATGGGGTCGATGGGTGTATAGGTTTGGTTTGGATGTGGTTTGCCCTAACCTCCAGCAATACTGGGATGCAGTTTGGTCGAGAAAGACTCACACATTATCCATTACCTCCAGGTTGACTAACATAGCAGCACTTTCACATGACGCCTGGGACTACCCAGCAGTTACAGAGCGCAGATTTCAATGATTTGCCATAGTCCAAGAGGTTGTAAAAATATTTGTGCTCCATCTCTGGCAAACAGACAAATTTGCACCCAAAGAGGCATGGCTGAGGGAAATGTATCAAATGGCAGACATTGAGCGAATTATATACAGACTTGATGATCAGTTGGAAAAAGTTATGGACATATGGAGTGACCAACCGTGCGGTATGAACACAGAGGGCAGTAAGAACAGTTGGACTACAAGCTGGGTATATAGTGAATGGGGAATTGTCTGCCGTCCATTGCTATTACTGCCAATGACCTCAATAAACTTACTACCCTTCCCTGGGCCTCAACATGTACATAGTGGCAAGCCCTCTTGCTTTCAGTCCCTGGGAGAGTCTTAGCCGTGAAATGGCAATGGGTGTTAAGTTCACCACTAGGCAAGCAATGCCACGATGACCGGACAATACCTCTTGTAATATTGCTATGGGTCTTTTTCACTCCCTCCTCCCTTCAGTTTATCCTCTCCTATCTTTTGTTATCTTTAGGTAGTTAGGTTTCTAGCCTTATCCGGCATACGTGCTGCTTTATTATCTGGCACGCAACCTTGATAAGATTGCACATGGACTTGTACTCCTCTGTTAAGCCTTTGGCATTGCTCGTTCTATGTACAGTCCACTGAGAGCTGGAAAATGTTATTTTATTACCAGGAATGGAATACACCCATGTTACTGTATGAAAGAAGCGCGGTTAAACTGCGGACATGCATGTTTTGTACTTATACGTAAGCATAGAAATATAGTTGTTTTTAGGTAGAACCTAGGCAGCCCATGCGCTGTCTCTCCACATGCTGTATTCAGTAAGGGGGCTTACAGCCCTCCTCTAGCTTCTGATTGGCTTTTGTCAGTGTCCTTTAAAAAACATTGCTTCTAATTGGATATTGGTTCCTGCTTGTCTCACCTTTTTTCACAATTGTTGACTCCCATGGATCGCCCCCTAGGACTTGTCCTCTTCCACTTGTCCTATTTTACTTTAGTCCCAGGAACTTTTGTTTTTATTTTTACTAGCTCTTCACATATGTGAACACTCACACCCTCTCCTCGGGCTGCAGCTGCCTCCTCCTCCCTCCTGCGTTCTTGGTTTGCCTCGGCTCATGTATCAGCATGCTTCACAGATGCTGCGCTTCATGTTGAGGATGGCATTTACATTTTCCAAAGAGAAGCGTGCATTTGCTTGTAAACAAAATTTCTTTTGTTTTATCGGCACGCCGCGCTTCATATTTTTCATGACTGATTGGGATTCCAGCCCCATGGCAAGAGCGCCGTCCTGGAAACTACTCCCCCGACGCCGCTAAAGGCATTTTATGAAGGGCGGTCGCCCCCACTGTGCTGTGCTCCCGTCGACTGCATGCCAGGAATTGTCATGTTTTGGATTGCTGTCACATCCAGCTGTAGCTGAGGAGCTCCAGGGCTGGTGTTTGCCAAGGCAATGTGACTGTGAACAACATGAAACCTGAGCAGAACTTGTGATAGACTTTGGAGTGCTTACTGAGCTAAGCTTCATGGGAAAAGGTAGGCATCTGTCCTCTGTCTCTTGTGTGCGCTTGTTTCCTTCAGGTTTTGTGTGGTGTACACTGCAGGCCTGGCACGAACCCCTTCTTCGTGCTCGGCCACGCTCTGCGCGGTGGTGGTGGGCAGTGTGCGCTGCTCCATGTGTGCAGGGTGAGACCAATGCTGCATCTTCCTCACCGGTTTAAGGAGGCTCTCTCTCCCAATCACACACTCACGCCCTACGGTCTCTTCAGTTCATCCCCGTTCTTTGTGCTGTGGTCTACCCCCACACCACCCGTTCCTTTCCTCTCGAAGTCACCATATTCCCCCCTTCCCCTCGCCTCATCAATTGTGTGTATCCCCTGGGCACCAGTGCTGCTGAATGCCAGACACACACATTTAGAGCCTGGCTGTGATTTTACCAAACATGGATGTATGACAGACCCGAAGTGTGCCCCCCTCACTGGAAGTGCGCCTCTTCCTGGACCCATGCACGGTGCACTTCAGCTGTCTCCAGTGGAGGGTAACTGGGGGAGAGGTCTGCAGTCGAGTGTTGCATGAGGCAGGAGGGTTACCAGTCCCAAGGACAGGCACTCCAAACTCGACCTTACCCCTACAGAGTGAGGTAGAGTGTTCATGTGGCTGTCTCACTGTGCCGTTCTCATGATGTATGCACAAGTCGTAATGTGCATGTGTCCCCCTTTGCAGGTTCCCCCTGACTTCACCTTTCTGTGGAATGTGTATACACATGCATGACGACCTCTGTCGCCGAATGTCTGCCCTTTGCTCCCCCTCCACAATGTCAGTCTTCTGCTCACCCTTGGTTCTGTCTCCCCGCTATACCACTATCTCCTTTGTATCGCTCTCGCAGTTCTTTTCCTTGTCTTTACAATGTGCTGTTGGCAGCTACACGTCTTTTTATCAACCCACCCCAGCCTCACCCCATGTTTATTATTATCCCCTCTATGCCCTGTCTCTCTTCTCTCTGTGCCCCGTCCCTCTTCCTTTATTGCATCATCTCACTCTACACTCTGTGGCCTTCTTTGCCCTGTCTCTATCCCTTCTTTGCCCCCTATCTACGTCTGTCTTTCTTTGGTGCCTTGACTTTTCTCTTTGTACTCTCTTTTACGTCCGTGGCTTTGTCACTTCCACTGTGATCTCACTCCCACCTGTGCCTCCCCCTCTGATTTGCTGCCCACCCTATATGACAGCTTATCATTACTATCTAGGCATGACAGATATTCAAACTAGGTTGGGGGAATTTCAATTACACAGGAGTATTTGGAGTCATTTCAGTAATTCTGCGTCACTCTTGACACATTTACTCCTGCTCATGTAAATAAGAATCATATGGGGGAAAAAATCCTACTGCAAGAGCACATTGAGTGAGCGTGAGCGACTGCTTAAGATTGCTATTCATCTTCTGCTGCATTTAGAGCTAATTCTTAGCGCAAATTGCATCGGGCTTCCATTTTGTGCATTTTGCACTATGGAAATAGTGCTAAATGCTGGGATTAAGTTGGGGGAAAGTCCTACCCCAAGAGCATATTTAGTGCATGCAAGCGGCTGCTGCTGCTCGCTATTCGAGTTCTGTTGCATTTAACGCTATTTCTTAACACAAAATGCATTCTTACGCCAATTTTGGATGTAAAGGTGCATTTTGAACTAAGAAATCTGCGCTAAACACCAGGAGTAAGTTGGGGAAAATCCTATTATTGCAAGAGTACATTTAGCAAGCACAAGCAGCTGCTTGCACACAATATTAGTGTTTTGTTGCAATTAACGCTTTTTCTAAGTGCAAAATGCATTCTTGCGCACATTTTGGACATGGGAGGGCATTTTTTGCACTAAGAAATAGCGCTAAGTGCAGAATTACTCTTCTTGTGTAACTATGCAATATCTCGCGAAAATCATCGGAAATTCCACATGATTACGCAACACTGAATTACACAAGTTATGCCCGCCCATAATTCAAACCTTTAGAGGTTCTTAGAGAGTATGATGTGGCAGGTCAATAAAGAATACAGATCCGAAGACCCCTAGTTGGGAGACACCCCGCACATCAGCACTGAGGGGTATCACACAGCATTGTATACTTGTCTTATAGCACTTTCCACCTGCAGAGTTCTAAGCTTAGGTTATGCAGTCAAGGGTCTATCAAAGATGGCAGAATGGATTATCTGTATGACCCCTAACCACCATCACTGTCCAAGACCTGATTCTGTCTAGTACTGAACAATGGAGGAAATGAAAGACCTGTACTAACCCAGGAGACCTTTTGGTGTGAATATTAAGCCATTGAGTGATTTATCAATAACAGCTGCAACATCCGCCAACTGGCTGCCTGCGAGAGGGGCTGTTAGTGAACACTGTAATTTACAAGGTGGAATGGGAAAGAAAGTGTAATGGAAATAATTTACACTGCAAGCAGAAGGTAGTTGGGCCTTAGTTTAATCACCTTTAACCCCTTCGATGCTCATGACGGAATGGTTCCCCTGTGCTCATGACGGAACCATTCCGTCATGAGGCCAGGGGCACGAAATCCCTCTGCTGCAGACAGCAGAGGGATTTCCTTCTCTCCCAAAAGCCTCGGGAGCTGGGGAAGAGCTTCCCCAGCTCCCGAGGCCCCTCCCTGGTTTCTGTGCAATGAGGTCATTGCACTGAAACTGAAATGAGCCTTTAGGCTCATTTCAGTTTCACTTTCTATGTGCTCAGGGGGCTATCTCAGCCCGGGCACGTAGAAAGACGGGAGAGGTATCATTGGAAAGGGGAGAATTTCCCCTTTCCAATGGTACCCCTCCCAGTGGATCCCTGCTTGGGGATCGCCCCGGGAGGGTGATCCCCAAGCAGGGATCCACCCACTAAGACACCAGGGAAGGGGGAGCGGCCCCTTGGGCAAGGGCTTTTGCTCCCCCCTATAAAATTGGCAATATTCAGTCTTTCTGCCCCCCCTGGGGGTCAGATGGGGGCAGTAGCCCCCAATCTGGGGGGGGCAGAAAGCCCACTTGACGCCAGGGATTTTTTTGTCGCCATAATTATTTAGGGTGGGGGCTGCCCAAAACAGGCATGCCAATGCCCCCACCCCCCCCATCACATTTACAGCCTTTCTGCCCCCGGGGGGCAGAAAACCCACTAGACGCCAGGGATTTTTTGGGGGGCAATTTAATTAGGGTGGGAGCTGCCCAAAACGGGCATGCAAATGCCCCCACCCCCACCACAATTACAGCCTTTCTGCCACCCCTGGGGGAAGATGGGAGCAGTAGCTCCCAATCTGCCCCCCGGGGGCAAAAAGCCCACTAGACGCCACAGTTTTTTGGGGGGCAATTTGAATTAGGGTGGGGGCTGCCCAAAACGGGCATGCCAATGCCCCCACCCCCCGCTGGCAAAATGTCCAGTCTTTCTGCCCCCCTGGGGGGCATATGGGGGCAGTAGCCCCCAATCTGCCTCCCCCGGGGGGCAGCAAGCCCACTAGGCGCCAGCGATTACGCTGGCTTTTTTTATGCGTGGGGGTGGGGGCTGCCCAAAATGGGCATGACAATACCCCCACACCCCCAGAGAAATTCCAGTCTTTCAGCCCCCGGGGGAGCATATGGGGGCAGTGGCCCGTGATCTGCCCCCGGGGGCAGAAAGCCCACTAGGGACAGGCTTTTTTATATCAATGTGCCTACTTGTGGATTTTGGACACTAGCACAGCTGGCACATAGGGAAACCTAGCAAACCTGTACATTTTTGAAAACTAGACACCAAGGGGAATCCAGGATGAGGTGACTTGGCTGGCTCTCACCAGGTTCTGTTACCCAGAATCCCTTGCAAACTTCAAACTTTGTAAAAAAAAAACATATTTTCCTCATGTTTATGTGGTGGAAAGTTCTGGAATCTGGCTAGATCCACAAAATTCCACCCACCCCACATTCCCCAAAGTCTTCCGAGAAAAACTGTACCTCACTTGTGTGGGTAGGCCTAGTGCCCGTGACAGGAAACGGCCCAAAGCGCAACGTGGACACACCACATTTTCACACTGAAAACGGACCCTTTTTTGCAAAGTGCCTAGCTGTAGATCTTGAACCCTAGCTCTGCCGGCACCTAGGGAAGCCTAGCAAACCTATACATTTTTGAAAACTAGACACCCAGGGGAATCCAAGATGGGGTGACTTGTCTGGCTCTCACCAGGTTCTGTCACCCAGAATCCCTTGCAAACCTCAACATTTGTAAAAAAAAAACACATTTTCCTCACATTTCAGTGGTGGAAAGTTCTGGAATCTGCGTGGATCCACAAAATTCCACCCACCCCGCATTCTCCAAAGTCTTCCGAGAACAATGGTACCTCACTTGTGTGGTTAGGCCTAGTGCCCACGACAGAAAACAGCCCACACCGCAACGTGGACACCACATTTTCACAGTGAAAACGGACCCCTTTTTTACAAAGTGCCTAGCTGTAGATTTTGAACCCTAACTCTGCCGAAACCTAAGGAAACCTAGCAAACCTATACATTTTTGAAAACTAGACACCAAGGGGAATCCAGGTTGGGGTGACTTGACTGGCTCTCACCAGGTTCTGTTACCCAGAATCCCTTGCAAACCTGAACATTTGTCAAAAAAACCAAATTTTCCTCATATTTCTGTGGTGGAAAGTTCTGGAATCTGCGTAGATCCACAAAATTCCACCCACCCCGAGTTCTCCAAAGTCTTCCGAGAAAAATGGTACCTCACTTGTGTGGGAAGGCCTAGTGCCCGCGACAGGAAACGGCCCAAAACGCAACGTGGACACACCACATTTTCACAGTGAAAACTGACCCTTTTTGGCAAAGTGCCTAGCTGTAGATTTTGAACCCTAGCTCTGCCGGCACCTAGGGAAACCTAGCAAACCTATACATTTTTTAAAACTAGACACCCAGGGTATCCAGGATGGGGTGACTTGTCTGGCTCTCACCAGGTTCTGTTACCCAGAATCCCTTGCAAACCTCACAATTTGTAAAAACAAAACAAATTTTCTTCACATTTCTGTGATGGAAAGTTCTGGAATCTGTGTGAATCCACAAATGGAGCGGCACAAGGCAACACAACGTCACGTGATGCACCTGTCAATGCTAGAGGGAATTGCTATGCAAAAGTTTCCAGATCCAGTCTGACTCACCCTAGGGCGCAGCCTTTGACACGGTGAACCACCAAACACTGGCACACCGGCTTGGGAACCTAGGTGTGTCCGGGAAAGTGCTATCTTGGCTTCAGTCCTTTCTGGTTGGCAGGTGTTTTCACGTGTTCTCAGGCGACGCTCGATCTAAATCGGTCTCCTTGGAGTGTGGAGTCCCACAGGGCTCGTCTTTGAGCCCAACTCTTTTTAACGTCTATATGCACCCACTAGCGGAGATTGTTCTCCCCTTTGGGGTCCAATTAATTACCTATGCCGATGACGCTCAGCTGGTGGTGGCTTTGACTCAGACTAATCATCTGCTCCCGGATCTTTACCACTGCCTGGAGGAAGTCACCAAGTGGATGAGCTTTTCCCACTTAAAGCTCAATGGTGACAAAACTGAGTTTATGCTTCTGGGCAACCAGATAAACTTCAAAGCCAACACTATGTGGCCAGCCTGTATGGGCCCAGTACCCATCCCAAAAACTGAAATAAAAAGCCTGGGTATTTGGCTGGACCAAGAGCTCTCGTTTAAAGTGCAAGCCAGGAAAACCACTGGACTGTGCTTCGGCCTGCTAAGGATGATTCGCAAAATTTTGCCGATACTTCCCGACCAGGCAAAAAGAGTTCTGGTGCAAGCTCTCATCCTGTCAAGAATAGACCAGGGCAATGCTCTTTATCTTGGAGCCCCCAAAAATGTTGTATCTAAACTGCAAACGGTGCAGAATTCTGCTGCCAGGCTCTTAACGGGCACCCAGAAACACAGCTCGGCAAAACCCGCACTCCAGATGCTCCATTGGCTGCCAGTGAAGGAAAGAATTGATTTCAAGGCCTTATGCATTGTCCATAAGTCCTTGAGAGGAAATGGTCCTCGTATTATTGAATCATTGATCCGCCCCTACAAAGCCAATAGAAACCTCCGCTCGGATGAGCTACATTTTGCAGTGGTACCAAGGGTCAAGAAGGCCAGAAGTGGAGGCAGGCGTTTTTCGTATAATGCTTCCAAGCTGTGGAATAGTCTCCCACTGCAGCTCCGCAGCCAATGTAATCATTCAGCCTTCCGGAAACAGCTCAAGACCTGGCTCTTTCCTTAGAGCTCCGGCCCTCTCTTAGTGATTCGTAGCGCTGGAATGCTTCCGAGTAGCCATGCGCTCTATAAAAGCCATTCCATTCCATTCCATTCAAAAGGTGAGGGATCTGTGGGTAGAAGTCTCTATCAGAAAAGAGTTATTGATTTTTCTGAGGAAGAACAGGCAGTAGTTCTATAATGTTGAAACAGAAATAAATACACAAGAGTAAGAGAAAGATTTCGATGAAGCAGAAAGGTCAGGTTTAAGCTGTTGTCACAGGGAATAGGCATAGGACCCAGTGAGGCCATCTAGAAGGCAGATGGAATACCTCCCAAGATAATAACTGTCTTCTCACTAGAATTCAATTTATGAGAGTTGGTGCTTCTCCAGTGAACAATAACTGACTTGCATACATGTAAAACTTGAAATAACAGAACTTGGTAAGTGGGTTAAAGGGGAAGGCCTAGTTGTTTAAATACAAAGTAATCACCAACTAGCCCTTAGAAATCCCACAGGTTTTACAGTGAGGGAGCAAGAGGAGGACTATATGGACATCTTAAACTTAGTCTGAAAGCTTTCACCACATGGATAAGAGGTGATTGGCGGCCAGAGGTCTGAACAGACTTGATGGGGGATTTACGGCACAAAACTCAAGGGAACAGGAAGCCATTTAAGGCTATATAGTGTGCTGTAACCAGACAGACCCAATGGAAGAAATATAAGGAGTCTGTTACATATCATGATTTAGAGCCCTGATGATGTCCGCATGGACAAAACCCTTGGCTGGGCTGAGCTGATTACTTGTGATGAATAACATTGATTGAATAAACTTTTGGATTGAATTGAACGCAAGACTCCCAAGTGAATATTTGGATGAAACAAGTCATGGAATAAAGACCACTATTTTTGGACTTGTGGAAAATTAAATTATAGACTGATTGGGAAACGCTGCTTTTTCTTGAAAAGTTGGACTTTATATGAAAAGTGGCCCTGGGGCAGTGGGGCCAATAAAGGTTGAGCATGGAGGTGTGAGAATAGAACTTGTCTCGATAATACACTAGTGCACCCTTGGTTCTAGCCTCATTGCCATTGCATATATGTTTGGCTTAGTCTGAAAGAAAGGCTGTCTATTCTGTGTCCCATAGTCCCATATGGTGGAGTCTGAAATTTGAATTAGGTGGTCAGCTGTATCAAAGACCGCAGATGGGGAAGGGAAGAGTGAAATGAAGGCTGAGAATACACTGCTATCCAGAGCTCCCCTTCAACAATTAGAATGTACTCCTGATTAAAGTCAACAGGCATGTGATACAATGCTACTGATATTACCTTTATTCCAGTATGTGCAGCAATTGTAATGACATAAAATAATAGATAACACATTTGGTTTTCTCCACATTTTTTAAAAACGTTTGTAAGCATTTTTGATAGCTTTAGAATCAATACAAAGTGCAAGGGGCATTTCAAAACATTTGTGCCAACCTCTAGTACTATACACCGCCTCCCAAATTAAATTAGGTGAACTATTATTAACTACTCAAGTTTACCATGCTAAATCTGTAGTTCCTTAATTTAACCCACCTTCCCTGACAAAATGATGATTGATGTACTCCTCAGCCACATCACAGACTATTCTATTACTTGAAATGCTACTGTTCGCGCTTGCTTGATGGGTTCCCATAGAGGGTACAAGTGAATCCCAATTAAGGGGTCGATTAGGCTCCGAATCGGATTCGGGTCTGCCGAATACGATTCTGAACCAGCCTTCCGACCGATTAGGAAAGCTTTCTGACTGACCGATTACGATAGTTGGGAAGCGTTCGGACTTTCTGACTCGGTTCCGAATGGCATTCGGAGGAACCGAGTCATTCAGAGCCGACTCGTACAGGTCTACAGACCGCGTTTTCCAACCGAGCGATTACGATGTCGGATTCAGACAGCCTTTCCGAATCGGTTGCTCTGACGAGGATCGGTTGTCGGAATCTGACTTTAGGGGCCCGTAGCAGGCCCCCTTCACCCAGAGCCTTCCGAATGGGGCCCCAAGGGACCCCCTTTCAGATCATGCACAGTGTGGCGGGCACCATGGGGTGCCCGCCACAGGAGTGCATGATTTTCTCTACCCACCCCCTTCTTCAATGGGAGCCTGTGTATTTGGTCGAAACACAGTCAATGGGAGTCGGTCAGTCAGACTCCCCGAATCCGATTCAGTTGGAAACCATTCCGAGACCGATTCGGTCGGAATGAATTCTAACCGACATCGTAATCGGGCCCTAAGTCTGGACTCCAACTCCACACTAAAATAAGGAAACATATGATTATTTTCTTAAGTAAAATTACAAATCCTAATGGCTATTCTTTTTGAGGTCCTGGAGCCAAACATAAAGCTATTGGATTTGTTAAAGTTTGTTTAAATACTAAAGAGTTCATGAAAGTCACATTACTATGAACCTCACATAACTATAAGCCAAACTGTCCAGGCAGTTGATGAGATCAAAAATGCACCATTTCCGGAAAGCAGAAACAACATTTTCTATTTTGGGGACATCTTTGGAATGCAGGAGCTCCTCTTCAAGGTGATTTGCAATTCAGTGTTAAAAGAAAGGTAGCCGGAGTTAGAGCCTGTCGCCTGGGGAACATGGCTAAGCCTTGTTGATCTCCTCTCCCGATGGGAGCCCAAGCATCCGAGAACCATCGCTAGGGGACAACTAACTCTGCTTAACACATATGGAAGGGTTGCTGAGTCACCACACACTCCAACTTTGGCTTAACAGTGGGTTCGCACAGCGATGTTTGCTCTTTGCGGAGGCTGCATCGCTGACCAGTGCAAAAGCCCTACTGTGGTTTGATTTATGTGTATAATTCACTTTATGATTTATTTTTGCACAATTGATGGTGGTTGGAAGTCTTTTATGTCCCTGAGACTTCAGATCAGGAGGCCAGCCATCTTGCCCTTGTAGTCCACTTTGGGTTCTGGGGATAAGTGATGCAGGTCTAGTCCTTCTTACCCAGGCAGGAGGGCAGAAGGCCAGCATAGCAAAGCAGCAGCCCAGCAGAGTGACAGGCCTTCAGCAGCACAGCAGTTCTTCTTCCTGACAGAGTATCCATAGGTCCAGAAGTGTACTGAAGTGGTGGTGTCAGAGGTCCAGTACTTATGCCCAGTTGTGCCTTTGAAGTGGGGGAGACTTCAAAGACATGCCTTTGAAGTACACAGAGGTCATCCCTTCCTGCCCTCATAGAGAACCACATGAACTGTGTGTTAAAATAAACCAACATGCAATCCATAAAATGAGTGAACAGCATCCATCATGCACTCTGCCCGATTATGCCAAAATGCTACGTAAACAGTGTAATAATTGTGCACCCGCCAACCTTGCCACCAAAAGTGGGGCCTGGTCATGGGGGCGGGCATCTCCACTATCTGGAGAGGCTCTGGCTAGCATATCAAAAGGCAGGAAGCCTTCGAGGCTCACTGCCCTGAATGCTGTTCCTGCTTGGGGGTAGGTGTGAAGCACCTGCACCCCAAGCAGCCTTTGACCCTGACCCATGAGAGCACAAGGGCTCCTACCTCAGGGGGTCAGAAACATGTCTGTGTGTGGCAGGCTGGTGCAGACCAGTCAGCTCGACATGCAGGAGTTGGTCATTTTTCAGGGGCGTCTCTAAGATGCCCCTGAGTGCATTTTGTAATAAATCCAACACTGGCATCAGTGTGGCTTATTATGCTGAGGAGTTCGATACCAAACTCCTTAGCATTCAGTAAAGCCATCATGGAGCTGTGGAGTTCCTAATGACAAACTCCCAACCCATGTGCTCGCTATGGCTCCACTGAATTACAATGTCTGTGAATGGCACAGACACTGTGGGGGCACATTGCTCATGCAGCTGTGCCCTCACCTGTGGTATAGTGCACCATGCCTTAGGTCTGTGAGGCCTGCTAGGAGGTGACTTACCTATGCCACAGGCTGTGGTTGGTGGGCACGGCACACAGGGATGGGTAACAATGAATATCTGGTGTGTCATCACGCACCAATCACCAAGCTGCACTGCTTTTCAGTGTGAGTCACAAAAGTCAAGAAACCAAAGTCCAATATTCTTCTAAGTAATCAAAGTTTATTCCATATTTGTCAGCATGTTTCAAAACAGAGGCATCGCGATTCTGACCTTAAAATGCCTAAGAAGCACCCTTCCAGGCTTTTTTTCTTATAGCATGGCAGAATTCACAATATATCCTGGGTAGCCATGTTGGTATATATGACCCAATGCATTTCGGGTTTGAAAGCCCTTCTTCAGGGGTAGGTAAAACGTAAGAGAAGCCCATCAGAATCGTAGAGAACCACATGAACCCTGTGTTAACACTGTGAGTATAGCTTTTACATCAGAGATAGCATGAGTTTACTGCTAAGTTTTATGGTTTTTTCATGGGGTGAAGATAGAAAATTTGGGAGTAACGATGGTTTAGGATCTGTATTATTTGGGTAGCCATGAGTGCAGGAGTAGGTGTTTGTTTCTATTTTGTGACAGAATGTAACATGAAATTGTGTGAATGAGCGATTTTGATGTGCTGGTGTGTGTTATGTTTTGTTTTGTGGAGTAGTGAAATGAGATATTGATGTAGTGGACTTCTGTGTAGGATTTCGATGTAAAGTACTGTTGGTGAGTGGAAGTTGAATGGTAAAGGGGGTGGTGATGTGCATTGGAGAAGAGTGTATGTGGTGTGTGAGAAGGGATGGACAAGATATATGAGTGTTTGCATTAGATTGGATAGCTCGAAGGGGTAATATGTATGGTGGATTGGAGTGTCAGGGTTGCTTGGTTGTGTTTTTTCAGTAAAAAGAGAAGGAGGGTGTGGTTGGTGGATGATATGTGGAAGGATTGAGTATAGGTTTGGTGTTGATGGAAAGCACTCTATTAGGAACAAGTAGAGGGTAGAGCTGGAGATTTGTATTAACAGGGAGGGAGTGTGTGTTTGAAGGAATTAAGGTTATGTATAATGTGGGTTTGTGTTGTGCTGGTGATGTGAGGATTTGATAGTGGAACAGGACAGGGTGTTTTTGTGAGTGAAGGTGCCATTGTGTGGCAAATGGGGTCGATGGGTGTATAGGTTTGGTTTGGATGTGGTTTGCCCTAACCTCCAGCAATACTGGGATGCAGTTTGGTCGAGAAAGACTCACACATTATCCATTACCTCCAGGTTGACTAACATAGCAGCACTTTCACATGACGCCTGGGACTACCCAGCAGTTACAGAGCGCAGATTTCGATGATTTGCCATAGTCCAAGAGGTTGTAAAAATATTTGTGCTCCATCTCTGGCAAACAGACAAATTTGCACCCAAAGAGGCATGGCTGAGGGAAATGTATCAAATGGCAGACATTGAGCGAATTATATACAGACTTGATGATCAGTTGGAAAAAGTTATGGACATATGGAGTGACCAACCGTGCGGTATGAACACAGAGGGCAGTAAGAACAGTTGGACTACAAGCTGGGTATATAGTGAATGGGGAATTGTCTGCCGTCCACTGCTATTACTGCCAATGACCTCAATAAACTTACTACCCTTCCCTGGGCCTCAACATGTACATAGTGGCAAGCCCTCTTGCTTTCAGTCCCTGGGAGAGTCTTAGCCGTGAAATGGCAATGGGTGTTAAGTTCACCACTAGGCAAGCAATGCCACGATGACCGGACAATACCTCTTGTAATATTGCTATGGGTCTTTTTCACTCCCTCCTCCCTTCAGTTTATCCTCTCCTATCTTTTGTTATCTTTAGGTAGTTAGGTTTCTAGCCTTATCCGGCATACGTGCTGCTTTATTATCTGGCACGCAACCTTGATAAGATTGCACATGGACTTGTACTCCTCTGTTAAGCCTTTGGCATTGCTCGTTCTATGTACAGTCCACTGAGAGCTGGAAAATGTTATTTTATTACCAGGAATGGAATACACCCATGTTACTGTATGAAAGAAGCGCGGTTAAACTGCGGACATGCATGTTTTGTACTTATACGTAAGCATAGAAATATAGTTGTTTTTAGGTAGAACCTAGGCAGCCCATGCGCTGTCTCTCCACATGCTGTATTCAGTAAGGGGGCTTACAGCCCTCCTCTAGCTTCTGATTGGCTTTTGTCAGTGTCCTTTAAAAAACATTGCTTCTAATTGGATATTGGTTCCTGCTTGTCTCACCTTTTTTCACAATTGTTGACTCCCATGGATCGCCCCCTAGGACTTGTCCTCTTCCACTTGTCCTATTTTACTTTAGTCCCAGGAACTTTTGTTTTTATTTTTACTAGCTCTTCACATATGTGAACACTCACACCCTCTCCTCGGGCTGCAGCTGCCTCCTCCTCCCTCCTGCGTTCTTGGTTTGCCTCGGCTCATGTATCAGCATGCTTCACAGATGCTGCGCTTCATGTTGAGGATGGCATTTACATTTTCCAAAGAGAAGCGTGTATTTGCTTGTAAACAAAATTTCTTTTGTTTTATCGGCACGCCGCGCTTCATATTTTTCATGACTGATTGGGATTCCAGCCCCATGGCAAGAGCGCCGTCCTGGAAACTACTCCCCCGACGCCGCTAAAGGCATTTTATGAAGGGCGGTCGCCCCCACTGTGCTGTGCTCCCGTCGACTGCATGCCAGGAATTGTCATGTTTTGGATTGCTGTCACATCCAGCTGTAGCTGAGGAGCTCCAGGGCTGGTGTTTGCCAAGGCAATGTGACTGTGAACAACATGAAACCTGAGCAGAACTTGTGATAGACTTTGGAGTGCTTACTGAGCTAAGCTTCATGGGAAAAGGTAGGCATCTGTCCTCTGTCTCTTGTGTGCGCTTGTTTCCTTCAGGTTTTGTGTGGTGTACACTGCAGGCCTGGCACGAACCCCTTCTTCGTGCTCGGCCACGCTCTGCGCGGTGGTGGTGGGCAGTGTGCGCTGCTCCATGTGTGCAGGGTGAGACCAATGCTGCATCTTCCTCACCGGTTTAAGGAGGCTCTCTCTCCCAATCACACACTCACACCCTACGGTCTCTTCAGTTCATCCCCGTTCTTTGTGCTGTGGTCTACCCCCACACCACCCGTTCCTTTCCTCTCGAAGTCACCATATTCCCCCCTTCCCCTCGCCTCATCAATTGTGTGTATCCCCTGGGCACCAGTGCTGCTGAATGCCAGACACACACATTTAGAGCCTGGCTGTGATTTTACCAAACATGGATGTATGACAGACCCGAAGTGTGCCCCCCTCACTGGAAGTGCGCCTCTTCCTGGACCCATGCACGGTGCACTTCAGCTGTCTCCAGTGGAGGGTAACTGGGGGAGAGGTCTGCAGTCGAGTGTTGCATGAGGCAGGAGGGTTACCAGTCCCAAGGACAGGCACTCCAAACTCGACCTTACCCCTACAGAGTGAGGTAGAGTGTTCATGTGGCTGTCTCACTGTGCCGTTCTCATGATGTATGCACAAGTCGTAATGTGCATGTGTCCCCCTTTGCAGGTTCCCCCTGACTTCACCTTTCTGTGGAATGTGTATACACATGCATGACGACCTCTGTCGCCGAATGTCTGCCCTTTGCTCCCCCTCCACAATGTCAGTCTTCTGCTCACCCTTGGTTCTGTCTCCCCGCTATACCACTATCTCCTTTGTATCGCTCTCGCAGTTCTTTTCCTTGTCTTTACAATGTGCTGTTGGCAGCTACACGTCTTTTTATCAACCCACCCCAGCCTCACCCCATGTTTATTATTATCCCCTCTATGCCCTGTCTCTCTTCTCTCTGTGCCCCGTCCCTCTTCCTTTATTGCATCATCTCACTCTACACTCTGTGGCCTTCTTTGCCCTGTCTCTATCCCTTCTTTGCCCCCTATCTACGTCTGTCTTTCTTTGGTGCCTTGACTTTTCTCTTTGTACTCTCTTTTACGTCCGTGGCTTTGTCACTTCCACTGTGATCTCACTCCCACCTGTGCCTCCCCCTCTGATTTGCTGCCCACCCTATATGACAGCTTATCATTACTATCTAGGCATGACAGATATTCAAACTAGGTTGGGGGAATTTCAATTACACAGGAGTATTTGGAGTCATTTCAGTAATTCTGCGTCACTCTTGACACATTTACTCCTGCTCATGTAAATAAGAATCATATGGGGGGGAAAAAATCCTACTGCAAGAGCACATTGAGTGAGCGTGAGCGACTGCTTAAGATTGCTATTCATCTTCTGCTGCATTTAGAGCTAATTCTTAGCGCAAATTGCATCGGGCTTCCATTTTGTGCATTTTGCACTATGGAAATAGTGCTAAATGCTGGGATTAAGTTGGGGGAAAGTCCTACCCCAAGAGCATATTTAGTGCATGCAAGCGGCTGCTGCTGCTCGCTATTCGAGTTCTGTTGCATTTAACGCTATTTCTTAACACAAAATGCATTCTTACGCCAATTTTGGATGTAAAGGTGCATTTTGAACTAAGAAATCTGCGCTAAACACCAGGAGTAAGTTGGGGAAAATCCTATTATTGCAAGAGTACATTTAGCAAGCACAAGCAGCTGCTTGCACACAATATTAGTGTTTTGTTGCAATTAACGCTTTTTCTAAGTGCAAAATGCATTCTTGCGCACATTTTGGACATGGGAGGGCATTTTTTGCACTAAGAAATAGCGCTAAGTGCAGAATTACTCTTCTTGTGTAACTATGCAATATCTCGCGAAAATCATCGGAAATTCCACATGATTACGCAACACTGAATTACACAAGTTATGCCCGCCCATAATTCAAACCTTTAGAGGTTCTTAGAGAGTATGATGTGGCAGGTCAATAAAGAATACAGATCCGAAGACCCCTAGTTGGGAGACACCCCGCACATCAGCACTGAGGGGTATCACACAGCATTGTATACTTGTCTTATAGCACTTTCCACCTGCAGAGTTCTAAGCTTAGGTTATGCAGTCAAGGGTCTATCAAAGATGGCAGAATGGATTATCTGTATGACCCCTAACCACCATCACTGTCCAAGACCTGATTCTGTCTAGTACTGAACAATGGAGGAAATGAAAGACCTGTACTAACCCAGGAGACCTTTTGGTGTGAATATTAAGCCATTGAGTGATTTATCAATAACAGCTGCAACATCCGCCAACTGGCTGCCTGCGAGAGGGGCTGTTAGTGAACACTGTAATTTACAAGGTGGAATGGGAAAGAAAGTGTAATGGAAATAATTTACACTGCAAGCAGAAGGTAGTTGGGCCTTAGTTTAATCACCTTTAACCCCTTCGATGCTCATGACGGAATGGTTCCCCTGTGCTCATGACGGAACCATTCCGTCATGAGGCCAGGGGCACGAAATCCCTCTGCTGCAGACAGCAGAGGGATTTCCTTCTCTCCCAAAAGCCTCGGGAGCTGGGGAAGAGCTTCCCCAGCTCCCGAGGCCCCTCCCTGGTTTCTGTGCAATGAGGTCATTGCACTGAAACTGAAATGAGCCTTTAGGCTCATTTCAGTTTCACTTTCTATGTGCTCAGGGGGCTATCTCAGCCCGGGCACGTAGAAAGACGGGAGAGGTATCATTGGAAAGGGGAGAATTTCCCCTTTCCAATGGTACCCCTCCCCAGTGGATCCCTGCTTGGGGATCGCCCGGGAGGGTGATCCCCAAGCAGGGATCCACCCACTAAGACACCAGGGAAGGGGAGCGGCCCCTTGGGCAAGGGCTTTTGCTCCCCCTATAAAATTGGCAATATTCAGTCTTTCTGCCCCCCTGGGGGCAGATGGGGGCAGTAGCCCCCAATCTGGGGGGCAGAAAGCCCACTTGACGCCAGGGATTTTTTGTCGCCATAATTGTTTAGGGTGGGGGCTGCCCAAAACAGGCATGCCAATGCCCCCACCCCCCCCATCACATTTACAGCCTTTCTGCCCCCCCGGGGGGGCAGAAAACCCACTAGACGCCAGGGATTTTTTGGGGGGCAATTTAATTAGGGTGGGAGCTGCCCAAAACGGGCATGCAAATGCCCCCACCCCCACCACAATTACAGCCTTTCTGCCACCCCTGGGGGAAGATGGGAGCAGTAGCTCCCAATCTGCCCCCCGGGGGCAAAAAGCCCACTAGACGCCACAGTTTTTTGGGGGGCAATTTGAATTAGGGTGGGGGCTGCCCAAAACGGGCATGCCAATGCCCCCACCCCCGCTGGCAAAATGTCCAGTCTTTCTGCCCCCTGGGGGGCATATGGGGGCAGTAGCCCCCAATCTGCCTCCCCGGGGGCAGCAAGCCCACTAGGCGCCAGCGATTACGCTGGCTTTTTTATGCGTGGGGGTGGGGGCTGCCCAAAATGGGCATGACAATACCCCCACACCCCCAGAGAAATTCCAGTCTTTCAGCCCCCGGGGGGAGCATATGGGGGCAGTGGCCCGTGATCTGCCCCCGGGGGGCAGAAAGCCCACTAGGGACAGGCTTTTTTATATCAATGTGCCTACTTGTGGATTTTGGACACTAGCACAGCTGGCACATAGGGAAACCTAGCAAACCTGTACATTTTTGAAAACTAGACACCAAGGGGAATCCAGGATGAGGTGACTTGGCTGGCTCTCACCAGGTTCTGTTACCCAGAATCCCTTGCAAACTTCAAACTTTGTAAAAAAAAAACATATTTTCCTCATGTTTATGTGGTGGAAAGTTCTGGAATCTGGCTAGATCCACAAAATTCCACCCACCCCACATTCCCCAAAGTCTTCCGAGAAAAACTGTACCTCACTTGTGTGGGTAGGCCTAGTGCCCGTGACAGGAAACGGCCCAAAACGCAACGTGGACACACCACATTTTCACACTGAAAACGGACCCTTTTTTTGCAAAGTGCCTAGCTGTAGATCTTGAACCCTAGCTCTGCCGGCACCTAGGGAAGCCTAGCAAACCTATACATTTTTGAAAACTAGACACCCAGGGGAATCCAAGATGGGGTGACTTGTCTGGCTCTCACCAGGTTCTGTCACCCAGAATCCCTTGCAAACCTCAACATTTGTAAAAAAAAAACACATTTTCCTCACATTTCAGTGGTGGAAAGTTCTGGAATCTGCGTGGATCCACAAAATTCCACCCACCCCGCATTCTCCAAAGTCTTCCGAGAACAATGGTACCTCACTTGTGTGGTTAGGCCTAGTGCCCACGACAGAAAACAGCCCACACCGCAACGTGGACACCACATTTTCACAGTGAAAACGGACCCCTTTTTTACAAAGTGCCTAGCTGTAGATTTTGAACCCTAACTCTGCCGAAACCTAAGGAAACCTAGCAAACCTATACATTTTTGAAAACTAGACACCAAGGGGAATCCAGGTTGGGGTGACTTGACTGGCTCTCACCAGGTTCTGTTACCCAGAATCCCTTGCAAACCTGAACATTTGTCAAAAAAACCAAATTTTCCTCATATTTCTGTGGTGGAAAGTTCTGGAATCTGCGTAGATCCACAAAATTCCACCCACCCCGAGTTCTCCAAAGTCTTCCGAGAAAAATGGTACCTCACTTGTGTGGGAAGGCCTAGTGCCCGCGACAGGAAACGGCCCAAAACGCAACGTGGACACACCACATTTTCACAGTGAAAACTGACCCTTTTTTGGCAAAGTGCCTAGCTGTAGATTTTGAACCCTAGCTCTGCCGGCACCTAGGGAAACCTAGCAAACCTATACATTTTTTAAAACTAGACACCCAGGGTATCCAGGATGGGGTGACTTGTCTGGCTCTCACCAGGTTCTGTTACCCAGAATCCCTTGCAAACCTCACAATTTGTAAAAACAAAACAAATTTTCTTCACATTTCTGTGATGGAAAGTTCTGGAATCTGTGTGAATCCACAAATGGAGCGGCACAAGGCAACACAACGTCACGTGATGCACCTGTCAATGCTAGAGGGAATTGCTATGCAAAAGTTTCCAGATCCAGTCTGACTCACCCTAGGGCGCAGCCTTTGACACGGTGAACCACCAAACACTGGCACACCGGCTTGGGAACCTAGGTGTGTCCGGGAAAGTGCTATCTTGGCTTCAGTCCTTTCTGGTTGGCAGGTGTTTTCACGTGTTCTCAGGCGACGCTCGATCTAAATCGGTCTCCTTGGAGTGTGGAGTCCCACAGGGCTCGTCTTTGAGCCCAACTCTTTTTAACGTCTATATGCACCCACTAGCGGAGATTGTTCTCCCCTTTGGGGTCCAATTAATTACCTATGCCGATGACGCTCAGCTGGTGGTGGCTTTGACTCAGACTAATCATCTGCTCCCGGATCTTTACCACTGCCTGGAGGAAGTCACCAAGTGGATGAGCTTTTCCCACTTAAAGCTCAATGGTGACAAAACTGAGTTTATGCTTCTGGGCAACCAGATAAACTTCAAAGCCAACACTATGTGGCCAGCCTGTATGGGCCCAGTACCCATCCCAAAAACTGAAATAAAAAGCCTGGGTATTTGGCTGGACCAAGAGCTCTCGTTTAAAGTGCAAGCCAGGAAAACCACTGGACTGTGCTTCGGCCTGCTAAGGATGATTCGCAAAATTTTGCCGATACTTCCCGACCAGGCAAAAAGAGTTCTGGTGCAAGCTCTCATCCTGTCAAGAATAGACCAGGGCAATGCTCTTTATCTTGGAGCCCCCAAAAATGTTGTATCTAAACTGCAAACGGTGCAGAATTCTGCTGCCAGGCTCTTAACGGGCACCCAGAAACACAGCTCGGCAAAACCCGCACTCCAGATGCTCCATTGGCTGCCAGTGAAGGAAAGAATTGATTTCAAGGCCTTATGCATTGTCCATAAGTCCTTGAGAGGAAATGGTCCTCGTATTATTGAATCATTGATCCGCCCCTACAAAGCCAATAGAAACCTCCGCTCGGATGAGCTACATTTTGCAGTGGTACCAAGGGTCAAGAAGGCCAGAAGTGGAGGCAGGCGTTTTTCGTATAATGCTTCCAAGCTGTGGAATAGTCTCCCACTGCAGCTCCGCAGCCAATGTAATCATTCAGCCTTCCGGAAACAGCTCAAGACCTGGCTCTTTCCTTAGAGCTCCGGCCCTCTCTTAGTGATTCGTAGCGCTGGAATGCTTCCGAGTAGCCATGCGCTCTATAAAAGCCATTCCATTCCATTCCATTCAAAAGGTGAGGGATCTGTGGGTAGAAGTCTCTATCAGAAAAGAGTTATTGATTTTTCTGAGGAAGAACAGGCAGTAGTTCTATAATGTTGAAACAGAAATAAATACACAAGAGTAAGAGAAAGATTTCGATGAAGCAGAAAGGTCAGGTTTAAGCTGTTGTCACAGGGAATAGGCATAGGACCCAGTGAGGCCATCTAGAAGGCAGATGGAATACCTCCCAAGATAATAACTGTCTTCTCACTAGAATTCAATTTATGAGAGTTGGTGCTTCTCCAGTGAACAATAACTGACTTGCATACATGTAAAACTTGAAATAACAGAACTTGGTAAGTGGGTTAAAGGGGAAGGCCTAGTTGTTTAAATACAAAGTAATCACCAACTAGCCCTTAGAAATCCCACAGGTTTTACAGTGAGGGAGCAAGAGGAGGACTATATGGACATCTTAAACTTAGTCTGAAAGCTTTCACCACATGGATAAGAGGTGATTGGCGGCCAGAGGTCTGAACAGACTTGATGGGGGATTTACGGCACAAAACTCAAGGGAACAGGAAGCCATTTAAGGCTATATAGTGTGCTGTAACCAGACAGACCCAATGGAAGAAATATAAGGAGTCTGTTACATATCATGATTTAGAGCCCTGATGATGTCCGCATGGACAAAACCCTTGGCTGGGCTGAGCTGATTACTTGTGATGAATAACATTGATTGAATAAACTTTTGGATTGAATTGAACGCAAGACTCCCAAGTGAATATTTGGATGAAACAAGTCATGGAATAAAGACCACTATTTTTGGACTTGTGGAAAATTAAATTATAGACTGATTGGGAAACGCTGCTTTTTCTTGAAAAGTTGGACTTTATATGAAAAGTGGCCCTGGGGCAGTGGGGCCAATAAAGGTTGAGCATGGAGGTGTGAGAATAGAACTTGTCTCGATAATACACTAGTGCACCCTTGGTTCTAGCCTCATTGCCATTGCATATATGTTTGGCTTAGTCTGAAAGAAAGGCTGTCTATTCTGTGTCCCATAGTCCCATATGGTGGAGTCTGAAATTTGAATTAGGTGGTCAGCTGTATCAAAGACTGCAGATGGGGAAGGGAAGAGTGAAATGAAGGCTGAGAATACACTGCTATCCAGAGCTCCCCTTCAACAATTAGAATGTACTCCTGATTAAAGTCAACAGGCATGTGATACAATGCTACTGATATTACCTTTATTCCAGTATGTGCAGCAATTGTAATGACATAAAATAATAGATAACACATTTGGTTTTCTCCACATTTTTTAAAAACGTTTGTAAGCATTTTTGATAGCTTTAGAATCAATACAAAGTGCAAGGGGCATTTCAAAACATTTGTGCCAACCTCTAGTACTATACACCGCCTCCCAAATTAAATTAGGTGAACTATTATTAACTACTCAAGTTTACCATGCTAAATCTGTAGTTCCTTAATTTAACCCACCTTCCCTGACAAAATGATGATTGATGTACTCCTCAGCCACATCACAGACTATTCTATTACTTGAAATGCTACTGTTCGCGCTTGCTTGATGGGTTCCCATAGAGGGTACAAGTGAATCCCAATTAAGGGGTCGATTAGGCTCCGAATCGGATTCGGGTCTGCCGAATACGATTCTGAACCAGCCTTCCGACCGATTAGGAAAGCTTTCTGACTGACCGATTACGATAGTTGGGAAGCGTTCGGACTTTCTGACTCGGTTCCGAATGGCATTCGGAGGAACCGAGTCATTCAGAGCCGACTCGTACAGGTCTACAGACCGCGTTTTCCAACCGAGCGATTACGATGTCGGATTCAGACAGCCTTTCCGAATCGGTTGCTCTGACGAGGATCGGTTGTCGGAATCTGACTTTAGGGGCCCGTAGCAGGCCCCCTTCCCCCAGCGCCTTCCGATTGGGGCCCCACGGGACCCCCTTTCAGATCATGCACTGTGTGGCGGGCACCATGGGGTGCCCGCCACAGGGTGCATGATTTTCTCTACCCACCCCCTTCTTCAATGGGAGCCTGTGTATTTGGTCGAAACACAGTCAATGGGAGTCGGTCAGTCAGACTCCCCGAATCCGATTCAGTTGGAAACCATTCCGAGACCGATTCGGTCGGAATGAATTCTAACCGACATCGTAATCGGGCCCTAAGTCTGGACTCCAACTCCACACTAAAATAAGGAAACATATGATTATTTTCTTAAGTAAAATTACAAATCCTAATGGCTATTCTTTTTGAGGTCCTGGAGCCAAACATAAAGCTATTGGATTTGTTAAAGTTTGTTTAAATACTAAAGAGTTCATGAAAGTCACATTACTATGAACCTCACATAACTATAAGCCAAACTGTCCAGGCAGTTGATGAGATCAAAAATGCACCATTTCCGGAAAGCAGAAACAACATTTTCTATTTTGGGGACATCTTTGGAATGCAGGAGCTCCTCTTCAAGGTGATTTGCAATTCAGTGTTAAAAGAAAGGTAGCCGGAGTTAGAGCCTGTCGCCTGGGGAACATGGCTAAGCCTTGTTGATCTCCTCTCCCGATGGGAGCCCAAGCATCCGAGAACCATCGCTAGGGGACAACTAACTCTGCTTAACACATATGGAAGGGTTGCTGAGTCACCAGACACTCCAACTTTGGCTTAACAGTGGGTTCGCACAGCGATGTTGCTCTTTGCGGAGGCTGCATCGCTGACCAGTGCAAAAGCCCTACTGTGGTTTGATTTATGTGTATAATTCACTTTATGATTTATTTTTGCACAATTGATGGTGGTTGGAAGTCTTTTATGTCCCTGAGACTTCAGATCAGGAGGCCAGCCATCTTGCCCTTGTAGTCCACTTTGGGTTCTGGGGATAAGTGATGCAGGTCTAGTCCTTCTTACCCAGGCAGGAGGGCAGAAGGCCAGCATAGCAAAGCAGCAGCCCAGCAGAGTGACAGGCCTTCAGCAGCACAGCAGTTCTTCTTCCTGACAGAGTATCCATAGGTCCAGAAGTGTACTGAAGTGGTGGTGTCAGAGGTCCAGTACTTATGCCCAGTTGTGCCTTTGAAGTGGGGGAGACTTCAAAGACATGCCTTTGAAGTACACAGAGGTCATCCCTTCCTGCCCTCATAGAGAACCACATGAACTGTGTGTTAAAATAAACCAACATGCAATCCATAAAATGAGTGAACAGCATCCATCATGCACTCTGCCCGATTATGCCAAAATGCTACGTAAACAGTGTAATAATTGTGCACCCGCCAACCTTGCCACCAAAAGTGGGGCCTGGTCATGGGGGGCGGGCATCTCCACTATCTGGAGAGGCTCTGGCTAGCATATCAAAAGGCAGGAAGCCTTCGAGGCTCACTGCCCTGAATGCTGTTCCTGCTTGGGGGTAGGTGTGAAGCACCTGCACCCCAAGCAGCCTTTGACCCTGACCCATGAGAGCACAAGGGCTCCTACCTCAGGGGGTCAGAAACATGTCTGTGTGTGGCAGGCTGGTGCAGACCAGTCAGCTCGACATGCAGGAGTTGGTCATTTTTCAGGGGCGTCTCTAAGATGCCCCTGAGTGCATTTTGTAATAAATCCAACACTGGCATCAGTGTGGCTTATTATGCTGAGGAGTTCGATACCAAACTCCTTAGCATTCAGTAAAGCCATCATGGAGCTGTGGAGTTCCTAATGACAAACTCCCAACCCATGTGCTCGCTATGGCTCCACTGAATTACAATGTCTGTGAATGGCACAGACACTGTGGGGGCACATTGCTCATGCAGCTGTGCCCTCACCTGTGGTATAGTGCACCATGCCTTAGGTCTGTGAGGCCTGCTAGGAGGTGACTTACCTATGCCACAGGCTGTGGTTGGTGGGCACGGCACACAGGGATGGGTAACAATGAATATCTGGTGTGTCATCACGCACCAATCACCAAGCTGCACTGCTTTTCAGTGTGAGTCACAAAAGTCAAGAAACCAAAGTCCAATATTCTTCTAAGTAATCAAAGTTTATTCCATATTTGTCAGCATGTTTCAAAACAGAGGCATCGCGATTCTGACCTTAAAATGCCTAAGAAGCACCCTTCCAGGCTTTTTTTCTTATAGCATGGCAGAATTCACAATATATCCTGGGTAGCCATGTTGGTATATATGACCCAATGCATTTCGGGTTTGAAAGCCCTTCTTCAGGGGCAGGTAAAACGTAAGAGAAGCCCATCAGAATCGTAGAGAACCACATGAACCCTGTGTTAACACTGTGAGTATAGCTTTTACATCAGAGATAGCATGAGTTTACTGCTAAGTTTTATGGTTTTTGCATGGGGTGAAGATAGAAAATTTGGGAGTAACGATGGTTTAGGATCTGTATTATTTGGGTAGCCATGAGTGCAGGAGTAGGTGTTTGTTTCTATTTTGTGACAGAATGTAACATGAAATTGTGTGAATGAGCGATTTTGATGTGCTGGTGTGTGTTATGTTTTGTTTTGTGGAGTAGTGAAATGAGATATTGATGTAGTGGACTTCTGTGTAGGATTTCGATGTAAAGTACTGTTGGTGAGTGGAAGTTGAATGGTAAAGGGGGTGGTGATGTGCATTGGAGAAGAGTGTATGTGGTGTGTGAGAAGGGATGGACAAGATATATGAGTGTTTGCATTAGATTGGATAGCTCGAAGGGGTAATATGTATGGTGGATTGGAGTGTCAGGGTTGCTTGGTTGTGTTTTTTCAGTAAAAAGAGAAGGAGGGTGTGGTTGGTGGATGATATGTGGAAGGATTGAGTATAGGTTTGGTGTTGATGGAAAGCACTCTATTAGGAACAAGTAGAGGGTAGAGCTGGAGATTTGTATTAACAGGGAGGGAGTGTGTGTTTGAAGGAATTAAGGTTATGTATAATGTGGGTTTGTGTTGTGCTGGTGATGTGAGGATTTGATAGTGGAACAGGACAGGGTGTTTTTGTGAGTGAAGGTGCCATTGTGTGGCAAATGGGGTCGATGGGTGTATAGGTTTGGTTTGGATGTGGTTTGCCCTAACCTCCAGCAATACTGGGATGCAGTTTGGTCGAGAAAGACTCACACATTATCCATTACCTCCAGGTTGACTAACATAGCAGCACTTTCACATGACGCCTGGGACTACCCAGCAGTTACAGAGCGCAGATTTCGATGATTTGCCATAGTCCAAGAGGTTGTAAAAATATTTGTGCTCCATCTCTGGCAAACAGACAAATTTGCACCCAAAGAGGCATGGCTGAGGGAAATGTATCAAATGGCAGACATTGAGCGAATTATATACAGACTTGATGATCAGTTGGAAAAAGTTATGGACATATGGAGTGACCAACCGTGCGGTATGAACACAGAGGGCAGTAAGAACAGTTGGACTACAAGCTGGGTATATAGTGAATGGGGAATTGTCTGCCGTCCACTGCTATTACTGCCAATGACCTCAATAAACTTACTACCCTTCCCTGGGCCTCAACATGTACATAGTGGCAAGCCCTCTTGCTTTCAGTCCCTGGGAGAGTCTTAGCCGTGAAATGGCAATGGGTGTTAAGTTCACCACTAGGCAAGCAATGCCACGATGACCGGACAATACCTCTTGTAATATTGCTATGGGTCTTTTTCACTCCCTCCTCCCTTCAGTTTATCCTCTCCTATCTTTTGTTATCTTTAGGTAGTTAGGTTTCTAGCCTTATCCGGCATACGTGCTGCTTTATTATCTGGCACGCAACCTTGATAAGATTGCACATGGACTTGTACTCCTCTGTTAAGCCTTTGGCATTGCTCGTTCTATGTACAGTCCACTGAGAGCTGGAAAATGTTATTTTATTACCAGGAATGGAATACACCCATGTTACTGTATGAAAGAAGCGCGGTTAAACTGCGGACATGCATGTTTTGTACTTATACGTAAGCATAGAAATATAGTTGTTTTTAGGTAGAACCTAGGCAGCCCATGCGCTGTCTCTCCACATGCTGTATTCAGTAAGGGGGCTTACAGCCCTCCTCTAGCTTCTGATTGGCTTTTGTCAGTGTCCTTTAAAAAACATTGCTTCTAATTGGATATTGGTTCCTGCTTGTCTCACCTTTTTTCACAATTGTTGACTCCCATGGATCGCCCCCTAGGACTTGTCCTCTTCCACTTGTCCTATTTTACTTTAGTCCCAGGAACTTTTGTTTTTATTTTTACTAGCTCTTCACATATGTGAACACTCACACCCTCTCCTCGGGCTGCAGCTGCCTCCTCCTCCCTCCTGCGTTCTTGGTTTGCCTCGGCTCATGTATCAGCATGCTTCACAGATGCTGCGCTTCATGTTGAGGATGGCATTTACATTTTCCAAAGAGAAGCGTGTATTTGCTTGTAAACAAAATTTCTTTTGTTTTATCGGCACGCCGCGCTTCATATTTTTCATGACTGATTGGGATTCCAGCCCCATGGCAAGAGCGCCGTCCTGGAAACTACTCCCCCGACGCCGCTAAAGGCATTTTATGAAGGGCGGTCGCCCCCACTGTGCTGTGCTCCCGTCGACTGCATGCCAGGAATTGTCATGTTTTGGATTGCTGTCACATCCAGCTGTAGCTGAGGAGCTCCAGGGCTGGTGTTTGCCAAGGCAATGTGACTGTGAACAACATGAAACCTGAGCAGAACTTGTGATAGACTTTGGAGTGCTTACTGAGCTAAGCTTCATGGGAAAAGGTAGGCATCTGTCCTCTGTCTCTTGTGTGCGCTTGTTTCCTTCAGGTTTTGTGTGGTGTACACTGCAGGCCTGGCACGAACCCCTTCTTCGTGCTCGGCCACGCTCTGCGCGGTGGTGGTGGGCAGTGTGCGCTGCTCCATGTGTGCAGGGTGAGACCAATGCTGCATCTTCCTCACCGGTTTAAGGAGGCTCTCTCTCCCAATCACACACTCACGCCCTACGGTCTCTTCAGTTCATCCCCGTTCTTTGTGCTGTGGTCTACCCCCACACCACCCGTTCCTTTCCTCTCGAAGTCACCATATTCCCCCCTTCCCCTCGCCTCATCAATTGTGTGTATCCCCTGGGCACCAGTGCTGCTGAATGCCAGACACACACATTTAGAGCCTGGCTGTGATTTTACCAAACATGGATGTATGACAGACCCGAAGTGTGCCCCCCTCACTGGAAGTGCGCCTCTTCCTGGACCCATGCACGGTGCACTTCAGCTGTCTCCAGTGGAGGGTAACTGGGGGAGAGGTCTGCAGTCGAGTGTTGCATGAGGCAGGAGGGTTACCAGTCCCAAGGACAGGCACTCCAAACTCGACCTTACCCCTACAGAGTGAGGTAGAGTGTTCATGTGGCTGTCTCACTGTGCCGTTCTCATGATGTATGCACAAGTCGTAATGTGCATGTGTCCCCCTTTGCAGGTTCCCCCTGACTTCACCTTTCTGTGGAATGTGTATACACATGCATGACGACCTCTGTCGCCGAATGTCTGCCCTTTGCTCCCCCTCCACAATGTCAGTCTTCTGCTCACCCTTGGTTCTGTCTCCCCGCTATACCACTATCTCCTTTGTATCGCTCTCGCAGTTCTTTTCCTTGTCTTTACAATGTGCTGTTGGCAGCTACACGTCTTTTTATCAACCCACCCCAGCCTCACCCCATGTTTATTATTATCCCCTCTATGCCCTGTCTCTCTTCTCTCTGTGCCCCGTCCCTCTTCCTTTATTGCATCATCTCACTCTACACTCTGTGGCCTTCTTTGCCCTGTCTCTATCCCTTCTTTGCCCCCTATCTACGTCTGTCTTTCTTTGGTGCCTTGACTTTTCTCTTTGTACTCTCTTTTACGTCCGTGGCTTTGTCACTTCCACTGTGATCTCACTCCCACCTGTGCCTCCCCCTCTGATTTGCTGCCCACCCTATATGACAGCTTATCATTACTATCTAGGCATGACAGATATTCAAACTAGGTTGGGGGAATTTCAATTACACAGGAGTATTTGGAGTCATTTCAGTAATTCTGCGTCACTCTTGACACATTTACTCCTGCTCATGTAAATAAGAATCATATGGGGGGAAAAAATCCTACTGCAAGAGCACATTGAGTGAGCGTGAGCGACTGCTTAAGATTGCTATTCATCTTCTGCTGCATTTAGAGCTAATTCTTAGCGCAAATTGCATCGGGCTTCCATTTTGTGCATTTTGCACTATGGAAATAGTGCTAAATGCTGGGATTAAGTTGGGGAAAGTCCTACCCCAAGAGCATATTTAGTGCATGCAAGCGGCTGCTGCTGCTCGCTATTCGAGTTCTGTTGCATTTAACGCTATTTCTTAACACAAAATGCATTCTTACGCCAATTTTGGATGTAAAGGTGCATTTTGAACTAAGAAATCTGCGCTAAACACCAGGAGTAAGTTGGGGAAAATCCTATTATTGCAAGAGTACATTTAGCAAGCACAAGCAGCTGCTTGCACACAATATTAGTGTTTTGTTGCAATTAACGCTTTTTCTAAGTGCAAAATGCATTCTTGCGCACATTTTGGACATGGGAGGGCATTTTTTGCACTAAGAAATAGCGCTAAGTGCAGAATTACTCTTCTTGTGTAACTATGCAATATCTCGCGAAAATCATCGGAAATTCCACATGATTACGCAACACTGAATTACACAAGTTATGCCCGCCCATAATTCAAACCTTTAGAGGTTCTTAGAGAGTATGATGTGGCAGGTCAATAAAGAATACAGATCCGAAGACCCCTAGTTGGGAGACACCCCGCACATCAGCACTGAGGGGTATCACACAGCATTGTATACTTGTCTTATAGCACTTTCCACCTGCAGAGTTCTAAGCTTAGGTTATGCAGTCAAGGGTCTATCAAAGATGGCAGAATGGATTATCTGTATGACCCCTAACCACCATCACTGTCCAAGACCTGAGTCTGTCTAGTACTGAACAATGGAGGAAATGAAAGACCTGTACTAACCCAGGAGACCTTTTGGTGTGAATATTAAGCCATTGAGTGATTTATCAATAACAGCTGCAACATCCGCCAACTGGCTGCCTGCGAGAGGGGCTGTTAGTGAACACTGTAATTTACAAGGTGGAATGGGAAAGAAAGTGTAATGGAAATAATTTACACTGCAAGCAGAAGGTAGTTGGGCCTTAGTTTAATCACCTTTAACCCCTTCGATGCTCATGACGGAATGGTTCCCCTGTGCTCATGACGGAACCATTCCGTCATGAGGCCAGGGGCACGAAATCCCTCTGCTGCAGACAGCAGAGGGATTTCCTTCTCTCCCCAAAAGCCTCGGGAGCTGGGGAAGAGCTTCCCCAGCTCCCGAGGCCCCCTCCCTGGTTTCTGTGCAATGAGGTCATTGCACTGAAACTGAAATGAGCCTTTAGGCTCATTTCAGTTTCACTTTCTATGTGCTCAGGGGGCTATCTCAGCCCGGGCACGTAGAAAGACGGGAGAGGTATCATTGGAAAGGGGAGAATTTCCCCTTTCCAATGGTACCCCTCCCCAGTGGATCCCTGCTTGGGGATCGCCCCGGGAGGGTGATCCCCAAGCAGGGATCCACCCACTAAGACACCAGGGAAGGGGGAGCGGCCCCTTGGGCAAGGGCTTTTGCTCCCCCCTATAAAATTGGCAATATTCAGTCTTTCTGCCCCCCCTGGGGGGCAGATGGGGGCAGTAGCCCCCAATCTGGGGGGGGCAGAAAGCCCACTTGACGCCAGGGATTTTTTTGTCGCCATAATTGTTTAGGGTGGGGGCTGCCCAAAACAGGCATGCCAATGCCCCCACCCCCCCCATCACATTTACAGCCTTTCTGCCCCCCCGGGGGGGCAGAAAACCCACTAGACGCCAGGGATTTTTGGGGGGCAATTTAATTAGGGTGGGAGCTGCCCAAAACGGGCATGCAAATGCCCCCACCCCCACCACAATTACAGCCTTTCTGCCACCCCTGGGGGAAGATGGGAGCAGTAGCTCCCAATCTGCCCCCCGGGGGCAAAAAGCCCACTAGACGCCACAGTTTTTTTGGGGGGCAATTTGAATTAGGGTGGGGGCTGCCCAAAACGGGCATGCCAATGCCCCCACCCCCGCTGGCAAAATGTCCAGTCTTTCTGCCCCCTGGGGGGCATATGGGGGCAGTAGCCCCCAATCTGCCTCCCCCGGGGGGCAGCAAGCCCACTAGGCGCCAGCGATTACGCTGGCTTTTTTTATGCGTGGGGGTGGGGGCTGCCCAAAATGGGCATGACAATACCCCCACACCCCCCCAGAGAAATTCCAGTCTTTCAGCCCCCCCGGGGGAGCATATGGGGGCAGTGGCCCGTGATCTGCCCCCCGGGGGGGCAGAAAGCCCACTAGGGACAGGCTTTTTTATATCAATGTGCCTACTTGTGGATTTTGGACACTAGAACAGCTGGCACATAGGGAAACCTAGCAAACCTGTACATTTTTTAAAACTAGACACCAAGGGGAATCCAGGATGAGGTGACTTGGCTGGCTCTCACCAGGTTCTGTTACCCAGAATCCCTTGCAAACTTCAAACTTTGTAAAAAAAAAACATATTTTCCTCATGTTTATGTGGTGGAAAGTTCTGGAATCTGGCTAGATCCACAAAATTCCACCCACCCCACATTCCCCAAAGTCTTCCGAGAAAAATTGTACCTCACTTGTGTGGGTAGGCCTAGTGCCCGTGACAGGAAACGGCCCAAAACGCAACGTGGACACACCACATTTTCACACTGAAAACGGACCCTTTTTTTGCAAAGTGCCTAGCTGTAGATCTTGAACCCTAGCTCTGCCGGCACCTAGGGAAGCCTAGCAAACCTATACATTTTTGAAAACTAGACACCCAGGGGAATCCAAGATGGGGTGACTTGTCTGGCTCTCACCAGGTTCTGTCACCCAGAATCCCTTGCAAACCTCAACATTTGTAAAAAAAAAACACATTTTCCTCACATTTCAGTGGTGGAAAGTTCTGGAATCTGCGTGGATCCACAAAATTCCACCCACCCCGCATTCTCCAAAGTCTTCCGAGAACAATGGTACCTCACTTGTGTGGTTAGGCCTAGTGCCCACGACAGAAAACAGCCCACACCGCAACGTGGACACCACATTTTCACAGTGAAAACGGACCCCTTTTTACAAAGTGCCTAGCTGTAGATTTTGAACCCTAACTCTGCCGAAACCTAAGGAAACCTAGCAAACCTATACATTTTTGAAAACTAGACACCAAGGGAATCCAGGTTGGGGTGACTTGACTGGCTCTCACCAGGTTCTGTTACCCAGAATCCCTTGCAAACCTGAACATTTGTCAAAAAAACCAAATTTTCCTCATATTTCTGTGGTGGAAAGTTCTGGAATCTGCGTAGATCCACAAAATTCCACCCACCCCGCGTTCTCCAAAGTCTTCCGAGAAAAATGGTACCTCACTTGTGTGGGAAGGCCTAGTGCCCGCGACAGGAAACGGCCCAAAACGCAACGTGGACACACCACATTTTCACAGTGAAAACTGACCCTTTTTTGGCAAAGTGCCTAGCTGTAGATTTTGAACCCTAGCTCTGCCGGCACCTAGGGAAACCTAGCAAACCTATACATTTTTTAAAACTAGACACCCAGGGTATCCAGGATGGGGTGACTTGTCTGGCTCTCACCAGGTTCTGTTACCCAGAATCCCTTGCAAACCTCACAATTTGTAAAAACAAAACAAATTTTCTTCACATTTCTGTGATGGAAAGTTCTGGAATCTGTGTGAATCCACAAAATTCCACCCACCCCGCATTCCCCAAAGTCTTCCGAGAAAAATGGTACCTCACTTGTGTGGGTGGGTCAAGTACCCGTGACAGGCAAGGGCCCAAAACCTATTGAGACGACATCAAAATTACCCATTACAAAACAACCTGGTTTTGCAAAGGGGGTCCCATGAGTTTTTGGCCCCGGGCTCGGCGGCCATCTAGGAAAACCTACCAAACCCACACATTTCTGAAAACTAGACACCCAGGGGAGTCCAGCAAGGTATGGCTTGCGTGGGTCCCCCAACATTTCCCTACCCAGAATTCCCTGCAAACCTCAAATTTAGCTAAAAAAAACACTTTTTTCTCAAATTTCTGTGTGGGAAAGTTCTGGAATCTGCGTGGATCCACAAATTTCCTACCACCCAGCGTTCCACCAGGTCTCCCGATAAAAATTATACCTCACTCGTGTGGGTGGGTCAAGTACCTCGCTGGACTCCCCCTGGTGTCTAGTTTTCAGAAATGTGTGGGTTTGGTAGTTTCCCAAGATGGCCGCCGAGCCCGGGGCCAAAAACCCAGGTGACCCCCCTCGCAAAACCAGGTTGTTTTGTGATAGGTCATTTTGATGTCTCCTCAATACGTTTTGGGCCCTTGCCTGTCGCGGGTACTTGACCCACCCACGCGAGTGAGGTATCATTTTTATCGGGAGACCTGGGGGAACGCTGGGTGGTAGGAAATTAGTGGATCCACGTAGATTCCACAACTTTCCCACACAGAAATTTGAGAAAAAAGTGATTTTTTCAGCTAAATTTGCGGTTTGCAGGGGATTCTGGTTAGGAAAAAGTTGGGGGACCCACGCAAGCCATACCTCGCTGGACTCCCCCGGGTGTCTAGTTTTCAGAAATGTGTGGGTTTGGTAGTTTCCCAAGATGGCCACCGAGCCCGGGGCCAAAACCTCATGGGACCCCCCTTGCAAAACCAGGTTGGTTTGTGATAGGTAATTTTGATGTCGCCTCAATAGGTTTTGGGCCCTTGCCTGTCGCAGGTCCTTGACCCACCCACGCGAGTGAGGTACCATTTTTATCGGGAGACCTGGGGGAATGCTGGGTGGGAGGAAATTTGTGGATCCACGCAGATTCCAGAACTTTCCACCACAGAAATGTGAGGAAAATGTGGTTGTTTTGACAATTTTGTAGGTTTGCAAGGGATTCTGGGTAACAGAACCTGGTGCGAGCCAGTCAAGACACCCCATCCTGGATTCCCCTGGGTGTCTAGTTTTTAAAAATGTATAGGTTTGCTAGGTTTCCCTAGGTGCCGGCAGAGCTAGGGTTCAAAAACTACAGCTAGGCACTTTGCCAAAAAAGGGTCATTTTTCACTGTGAAATTGTGGTGTGTCCATGTTGCGTTTTGCACCGTTTCCTTTCGCAGGCACTAGACCTACCCACACAAGTGAGGTACCATTTTTCTCGGAAGACTTTGGGGAACGTGGGGTGGGTGGAAATTTGTGGAATCACGCTGATTCCAGAACTTTCCACCACAGAAATGTGAGGAAAATGTGGGTTTTTTGACATTTTTTAGGTTTGCAAGGGATTCTGGGTAACAGAACCTGGTGGGAGCCAGTCAAGTCTCCCCATCCTGGATTGCCCTGGGTGTCTAGTTTTAAAAAATGTATAGGCTTGCTAGGTTTCCCTAGGTGCCGGCAGAGCTAGGGTTCAAAAACTACAGCTAGGCACTTTGCCAAAAAAGGGTCATTTTTCACTGTGAAATTGTGGTGTGTCCACGTTGCGTTTTGCGCCGTTTCATGTCGCGGGCACTAGGCCTACCCACACAAGTGAGGTACCATTTTTCTTGGAAGACTTTGGGGAACGTGGGGTGGGTGGAAATTTGTGGATCCACGCACATTCCAGTTCTTTCCACCACAGAAATGTGAGGAAAATGTGTTTTTTTTGACAATTTTTTAGGTTTGCAAGGGATTCTGGGTAACAGAACCTGGTGAGAGCCAGTCAAGTCACCCCATCCTGGATTCCCCATGGTGTCTAGTTTTTAAAAATGTATAGGTTTGCTAGGTTTCCCTAGGTGCCAGCCGAGCTAGGGTTCACAAACTACAGCTAGGCACTTTGCAAAAAAAGGGTAATTTTTCATTGTGAAAATGTTGTGTGTTCACGTTGCGTTTTGAGCCGTTTCCTGTTGTGGGCACTATGCCTACCCACACAAGTGAGGTACCATTTTTATCGGGAGACTTTGGGTAATTCATATTTGCAATGCAACTGTTATTACCTATTGACTTTCGATGCATTTCTGCCTTCTAAATGAAAGACAATGTGTAAAAAGAAGTCATTTTGAAAAATGACCGATAATTCTCATGCTAGTATGAGTATTCCCAAATATCTACTGTTTCTAAACTCTTTATTTTGTTCCCATTTCAGAAATACATAGGTGTCTTTCATACCGATTTTTCCATGTATACATTTTCCCAGAATAATTGCTATATACCCGGTACATAATAAAAAACCACTGCAAGTTGCTGCTCAGTTTTTGGCTCTGGGTTCGTCGGGTTCTTGGTGAACCTACAAGTCCTATATATCCCCACAACCAGTAAGGTCCAGCGGATGTAACGGTATATTGCTTTCAAAGAGCTGTCATAATTAGAAGAAGTTACAGGTGAAAACGTTGCAACAAAAGGCTGTTTTTTTCAACTAATTTTCAATTTTTCCTACATTTTACTGTTAGTTTCTATAAAGAAACCTTGATGGATCTACACAAATGACCCCTTGCTGAATTCAAAATTTTGTCTACTTTTCTAAAATGTATAGCTTTCCAGGATCCATTATTGCTTTCATACCAATTTCTACCATTAACTGGAAGGAGGTTGAAAGCACAAAAAATAGCAAAAATAGGCTATGTCCCAGAAAAATGCCAAAACTGTGTAAAAAATGTTGGTTTTCTGACAAAAGTCTGTCATTCCCTAAAAACTGGGAAAATGGTGATTTCAGCCCCACAAACCCTTTTTTGATACCATTTGCAGGGAAAAACCCAAACGCTTTCATTTGCAGCACTTTTTTCCCATTTTTCCCAAAAAACCCAAAATTTAGCTGTATTTTGGCTAATTTCTGGGTCCCCTCCAGGGGAATCCACAAACCCTGGGTGCCTCTAGAATCCCCATGATGTTGGAAGAAAAGGACGCAAATTTGGCGTGGATACCTTATGTGGTCAAAAAGTTACAGGGGCCTAAGCGCGAACTACCCCAAATAGCCAAAAAAAGGCTTAGCACAGGGGGGGAAAAGGCCTAGCAGCGAAGGGGTTATGCATGTATAAATAAGGGGGATGGCTCTCAATAACAGTAGAATGTACAAACACAGTAGGTCTCTGTCCACAATTGGAGATATCCTTATCCTTTGCCCATAGAAGAACAAGGACCAAAGACAGGACATTGCCAGGCACAGCGAAGCTTGTGTGCTGCTGTCTTTCAAGCCTATATAATTAGGAAATAGCTGCAAACCCTTTATTCTAGCAAAGATAATCTATCATTAGGTCTTGGAACCAGCACTTTCTGGTTGGCTGAAGGGATGCCCACCAGCCAGGCAGAACCTACAGCTCACTCAAGGGAGGGTGATTACACTTGCTGTATAACCTGTGTTCACTCTTGGGTAGCTTGGCAGTGAGCAGTCAGGCTTTCCTCAGAGTCAATGTGTAAAGCAAAGGCACAGCAGCCACTCACGATAAATACAATGAGCGTCACAAAAGAGACTTCACACAGGATGTATGTATATAACGTTTATATTCAACACACATATTCAATCATTATAACATGAACATTATATAATTTTGGCATAAAACACATTTGGAAATGTTACTAACAGTCCTAGGCCCACTCGTATAGTTATGATGTCAATACTATGCACACTGTGGACAATTCCAAATCTACCCCCCACTCACAGAGAGAGAGCACCCTTATGAGGTGTGACACACTGTCTATCCCAGGCCCACCTTATCAATCCTGATAATGGGGAGAGGAGTTGGCCTAACGGCTACGGCGTTTGACCTCGAATCTGGGGAACTGGGTTCGAGTCTCTGCATTGACGCTGATCATCCTTTGATTCTGGCAAATCACTTAATCTCCACGTGCCTAACAAAAAATGAATGTGTCCTCATGTAATGCAACTGGTGCTATGTAAAGCGCTCTGATCCCCGATTCGGGTCAAGTTCGCGCTATATAAAACCCTGTAAAAAAAAAAAATACAGTCCCGCACAGTTATAGGGAACACCCTGGGTCACAACAGTATCAAAGATATATACATACATGAAATAAGAACACTTTTTAGCAACACCGCGGGCCGGAGCGATGCAGGTAAACCCAATGTCCAATGTACTGTGCTTTTGGCATGAAAACGTCTCCAACACGAAGAGTTGCAAATTCTGTACCTCCCTGGAAATGAGGCACAATGACCGGTGCACGTTGAGATGAGTTGCACCATGCAATTCTGGTCACAAACAATGAAGAGTTGCAAAATCCATACTTCCCTGGAAAGGAAGTGTAACGTCCGGTGCAAGATGTGACAGCTTCCATCAGACCAGTCCGGTCGAACACACAGGCACAAGTCCAGCGGAGCCACATGAGGTAGAATGAGGCACTACTACGGGTACACCCCCACATCGAGGGTCACACCCTGTGAATCAAACACTGCACGCAATGAGCATGCAGTCGGCGTGTCGCATGAGAGAGATGTGGCCCAATCGACGAAACTGGCCATGCGGGGTCTCGCAACCGGTGAATCCACTCACCACCAACTAGACGCTTATGAATGTCAGGGTCCCTGCGGTACAGGAACCACATGTCGTAGATGCAGGCAAGATTTCTGGGGCTCCGCACTAGACAATACGGTATGGATGGTATGGCAACATCTAAACAAATGGTATCAGTTCCTTGAAAAAGAAAAAGAGAGGGCGCTCAGCAGCCTTGGTCGGTTGCGAGTGGGAATGTTTGTCTCCAAAACTAGGAATGAGTATGCAAGAGTGGGGAGTGATACTCCTGTGTGTCTCGTGCCCTCACACACCCTTGCGAGTGTAAAGCATCATCATTGGGCACTGCTCCTCGTGGGGGTGGCGCTGCAGTCCCTCACGGGCCCTACTAGAGGGCTCTTTGGTGGAGATCTTTTAGGAGTTGCCGCACTTGTGCATGTGGGTATGTGGGCCAAGTGATGGGTGTGAGTGAAACTAAAATAACCCGTTAGTACCCTAATAGGTTTATTGGAGGGTCCTCTGGGCTAAGCTAAAATCTAGACGGGGATAGAGATGCACTTTAAGCAAAAATTAGGAGGGAAAAAACAATTATATACCCGCTGCTCTCAACCCGTAATTCAGTGTAAATGTGTTATTAAAAGTGAGAGATGGTCGACATGTTTCGCGCTGTCAACGGGTTCCTAATGGATCCCTACGCGCTTCATCAGGACCGTGAATCAATGTGGAAGGAATGGGAATCAGGGAAAGACACCCTATATTCCCACCATACCTACAATGAGGTCAAATCAACGTATTACGTTTGAGACACGTCTTGTTCGTGTGCTCTGGACCAAACCTGATGGAGACAAGAGGGGGGGGGGAAAAGAAACATCAGGGGGCGAAAAAACTGTAATTGTATTCAGTTACTCTACTCAGCGTATTTAAGTAACTCAGACATACAATGTAGTTGAGGGTCTCGTGGTGGGTGACACACTGTTGTGTCACCGTGAAGTTATTAAAATATCAATGTGCTCTCCGGCATATCCTGCTCCTGTATTACAGCGGACAGGAGTGTCACTCAGGGACTGGACCCGGCAAGAGGCGGTACTGCAAGAGGAATGCCCCTCACAAAGAAAACGGAAACACTCAGAAACATGACACTGGCCATTTCAAGTAAAAACGAGGCTCGTGGTGTGCGAGGACATAGACGTGCTTATTCAACGTTCCTACTTTGTCATTACCTAGTTCGTTATGAAAGTACTATAGCATGTACCCAAAAGTTCGAACAATGGTGGATTTTAAGTGATCTCTCAAACTCTGGGCAATGGCCACAGTTGGAGGTGCGGGCATCCAACTATCCGGTGGCCACATGTGGTCTAGTATGCATGGACGTGGTTATCGCCTCGCTCTGTGAGTATAATAACGCGGTGCGCTGTGCACGTGTAAAACCTAGATAGCCGGTCATACATGAACGTGGTTATCGCCTCGCTCTGTGAGTACAATAACACGGTGGGCTAAGCGCGTGTGAAACCTAGATAGCCGGTTGAGGCACTTGATTACCTAACACATTTATTAAAAATAAATGAAACACACAATAAAATCCATACCCTCCCCGTGGTGGAGTAGGGCCGCATCGGCGTTTACGGTCGGGTGGAGAGTGGAAACTGTACATAGAGAGGTAAAAAGAAGAAGGTGCCGAATCATTAGTGTCATAGTGCAGAGGCAGCGCGCGCTGGTATTACCTTAGTCCGATGTCGTTGGCAGCAGCGGGAAAACTTACTTATTCACCCTCCTTCCTGGACCTGAAGACCTGTCAGCCCAACAAGTATGCCGGTGCTTGAGCGTCGGAAGTCCCTGCTAATTATAGCAGGACCAATCACCTGTTTTCGCGGGAAAGTGTATACGTCATAGCCGTTCTGTATCAGGTGGTATAGGAAGGCAGAAAACTACTGCGGCCATCTTGAAAGGTCTAATTTATACCTAGTCTGTATTGGTACAAGTGTATCGGAGTGTAGTAAACCGGCAGCGGCCATCTCGGAAAATATCATTGTTTACCAAATCAAGATTGATTGATGTATGTTGGGATGACTACCCTGTGTAGTATTTATGTTCAAATGCGGTGTTTCTAAACGCTCATAGGGGGCGTGTGCCTCTTGACTACTGTTTAGTAAGTTGTGTTGGGAGTCAGAAGACGGTTGCGGCCATCTTAGGAGTTCTTCATTATAGTAAGACACGTGATGGTTAATATATAGGTCAGCTCGGAAGGTAGATGATGTGGGATGCCCATTGCTAGCATCATTTAGCTAGGGTACCAAGTATTAGGGCAGCACGTGTGTATTAGTTGTGGAGCAGGTTTTACTAATCCCTCCTGTGATTTAACGGAAATGTAACCAGTAACAAACCCTGCTAGATGTAGGGCGGGGTGTCTGGTCACATGATTACTGAGCTAGCTACTACTCGGTTGGGGGGGGGATTTTGGTTACAAAGGGTTTAAGATATCAATTCTGCCCAAGGTATGTCATCATTCAACCCTCCCACATTGCTCTGTAATCTAAAAACCCAACATACATCAATCAATATTGATTTGGTAAACAATGATATTTTCCGAGATGGCCGCTGCCGGTTTACTACACTCCGATACACTTGTACCAATACAGACTAGGTATAAATTAGACCTTTCAAGATGGCCGCAGTAGTTTTCTGCCTTCCTATACCACCTGATAGAGAACGGCTATGACGTATACACTTTCCCGCGAAAACAGGTGATTGGTCCTGCTATAATTAGCAGGGACTTCCGACGCTCAAGCACCGGCGTACTTGTTGGGCTGACAGGTCTTCAGGTCCAGGAAGGAGGGTGAATAAGTAAGTTTTCCCGCTGCTGCCAACAACATCGGACTAAGGTAATACCAGCGCGCGCTGCCTCTGCACTATGACACTCATGATTCGGCACCTTCTTCTTTTTACCTCTCTATGTACAGTTTCCACTCTCCACCCGACCGTAAACGCCGATGCGGCCCTACTCCACCACGGGGAGGGTATGGATTTTATTGTGTGTTTCATTTATTTTGAATAAATGTGTTAGGTAATCAAGTGCCTCAACCGGCTATCTAGGTTTCACACGCGCTTAGCCCACCGTGTTATTGTACTCACAGAGCGAGGCGATAACCACGTTCATGTATGACCGGCTATCTAGGTTTTACACGCGCACAGCGCACCGCATTATTATACTCACAGATCGAGGCGATAACCACGTCCATGCATACTAGACCACATGTGGCCACCGGATAGTTAGGTGCCCGCACCTCTAACTGTGGCCATAGCCCAGAGTTTGAGTGTTCACTTAAAATCCACCATTGTTCGAACTTTTGGGTACATGCTATAGTACTTTCATAACGAACTAGGTAATGACAAAGTAGGAACGTTGAATAAGCACGTCTATGTCCTCGCACACCACGAGCCTCGTTTTTACTTGAAATGGCCAGTGTCATGTTTCTGAGTGTTTCCGTTTTCTTTGTGAGGGGTATTCCTCTTGCAGTACCGCCTCTTGCAGGGTCCAGTCCCTGAGTGACACTCCTGTCCGCTGTAATACAGGAGCAGGATATGCCTGAAAGCACATTGATATTTTAATAACTTCACGGCGACACAACAGTGTGTCACACACCACGAGACCCTCAACTACATTGTATGTCTGAGTTACTTAAATACGCTGAGTAGAGTAACTGAATACAATTACAGTTTTTTCGCCCCCTGATGTTCCTTTTTTCCCCCCCTCTTGTCTCCATCAGGTTTGGTCCAGAGCACACGAACAAGACGTGTCTCAAACGTAATACGTTGATTTGACCTCATTGTAGGTATGGTGGGAATATAGGGTGTCTTTCCCTGATTCCCATTCCTTCCACATTGATTCAAGGTCCTGATGAAGCGCGTAGGGATCCATTAGGGACCCGTTGACAGCGCGAAACATGTCGACCATCTCTCACTTTTAATAACACATTTACACTGAATTACGGGTTGAGAGCAGCAGGAATATAATTGTTTTTTCCCCTCCTAATTTTTGCTTAAAGTGCATCTCTATCCCCGTCTAGATTTTAGCTTAGCCCAGAGGACCCTCCAATAAACCTATTAGGGTACCAACGGGTTATTTTAGTTTCACTCACACCCATCACTTGGACCACATACCCACATGCACAAGTGCGGCAACTCCTAAAAGATCTCCACCAAAGAGCCCTCTAGTAGGGCCCGTGAGGGACTGCAGCCCCACCCCCACGAGGAGCAGTGCCCAATGATGATGCTTTACACTCGCAAGGGTGTGTGAGGGCACGAGACACACAGGAGTATCACTCCCCACTCTTGCATACTCATTCCTAGTTTTGGAGACAAACATTCCCACTTCACAACCGACCAAGGCTGCTGAGCGCCTCTCTTTTTCTTTTTCAAGGCACTGATACCATTTATAGTGTTTTACGTTGTCCTTATGAGCATTGGTACAGGACCTATTTCTAACAGCTCCTTGTCCCTCCCTCTCTTGAATTGTGGTTAGAACATCTAAACAAAACCTTTGTGGCAAGACCAAATGGTCTGTTGAGTCCCAACATTAGTTAAAACAGTGATCACCGGTATATAAAATCAGTACTGAAAAAGGGTAAACCCTTACCTCATAGGTCGTTCGTAGAGTGGGGAGGATGGGCACAGCGTTAAGGAATCTGCAGCTACACTACCAGATATTACCTTACCGAAGGTAAGTAACTTGTACATCTGATAGAGACATCTAGCTGCAGATTCCTTAACTTTTTAATTAATACCATAGCTATACCCGCCTGGAGGAGGGTCTGCAAACTAACCCTACGAAAGTTCTGAAAGAGAACCAGCCGGTCAAAACTAACAACCGACCAAATGCACGTAGGAGTAGCAGAACAAGAGCTTGGCTCTTAATAGAATCCATGATCACTGTCACAGAACATATGAATAATAAACAAACGTACAGACCCTAAAGAATCGGGCCTTGAGTAAAAAAGGGGGAGTAAACCCTTAAACAACCATCTGACACTTATCAGACATTAACCTCTATCCCCAAAGGGGAAAGAGAACTTCTTGACCAAAAAGGTCAAGTGCAAGACAAAAGCCATGTAATCCGCATTCTTCGAGACAATAAAGAAATATCAGATAGAATTGTCCTGATAAAATCCAAAAGAAGGACTCTCAGAACTCATTCCCATTATACCAAGATGAATGAACATCAAAAGAAAGATGAACAATAATACCTCCATGGTAAAAAGAATTTAGGTTAAACAAAATGGCCACTCGAAGATTACATAACGCACTGTAAAGAAGCTAAAATGACATCAAACAGATTTGAATCTCGTATAGATATTAATCAATTATGCCAGTTTTATAAAATTTTGCTACAAAGATGTATATATGGACATATATATATATATATAAAAATCTGTCGCCAGAGACTCCGAGTGGTCTGACAACTCACAGAATTTCGCTGGCCAATGTCTACTGCCGGACCGCAAGGATCTACAAAGCTTGCCCCCGTATGGCCTTCAGTGCCATGGTCTGACAGTCTGAACAGGACTTCGAGCCGTGGACACGCTCGAGGCACCAAGGCAAACAAGGAAAGAGAAGCAACCACATCTCACATTAAAACCTCTTTCTGTTGTCTTTTTTTATTTAAATATCGAAGACCAAACATGTGTAACAAATATGCACACAGCCATGTATACTCTGTATACCTATTAGATACATAGAACTGAGAAATCAGTCCAAAAGCACTTTACAAAATTATTGAAAAAGGAATCACACCTATTAGTGCAGCAAAACATTAAAAAGAAGCCATACATAAAATGAATCCTTGCCAGAAACAAGCACATACGGCCACACTTTTGATACAAAACAGAATTTGATCGTAAGTCTGACAAGGACGTATATATATAATAAACAACTATATGTATCATCTACACTTATTCAAGAAGCAACAGCCATGACATCTCAAGGACTGTTAAGCACAAGGAAAATTAGATACATACCTGAAGAAGACAGGTAATTTCTTACCTTCAGACAGAAATAACATATGCAAAAAACATTGTAGGAGAATAACAAGAAGAGCTTTCTATAAAGCCTAAAAACCTCCAACCATGAAATGTATGACCGAAAACAGCCTTAACTGTTTCATACACTGCCTATCAGACAGCTTAAGACACTGAGTTCACACCGCCATGTTCCAAAATTGAACAAAGGAATTACCTATACACTCCCACAAAGGAGGAGGCCACTAACTTGTGTATTCGAAATAATACACCATAAACTCTGAATTTACCTAGCACAACTCTTCAAAAATTGAAGCACCTATTATAAATATGCAGTCTGCTCAAGAAGAGAAAATGAACTGCACTGATTACCCTTGTTAAGAAAAACCAGAGGTGCGTGTAAATGAAACAGAACCCCAAACAAGGGTATCACAAGAGGCAAAGAACGGCTATTAGCTCACATCAATAGCCCTTAAAAGAGCATATAACGAAGTCCAAGAAGGACTAAGCTGTATAGTCGAGTGATGCCCACACAAAACAGGATACTCAGAGAAAACTATATAATAGTAAACAAATAGACTACCTAAGTAGTATTCCTAAAGAGCTATACAATACAATAGCAAACCAATAATCCACGTAGAGTAAGACGTATACCCAAAACAGGGTATGAACTCTTGACACTAAGCTCCTCATCAGAGTAAAATAAAGAACAAAACAGCTACACAGCTGCAAAGACAATCCGGAGATTAAAATAGTCAAATCTTTAGTCAAACACTCTAACAGTAAGAAAGAAATAGTGCTTTATACTTCAACACCACAAAGTGCAGCAACCGCAGAGGCTATATAAAATATAAGCAAAAGACCTGATAAGGCCAACTACATGTGACCAGCCATGAGGCGTGTATCGCTGAATCTGCATGGCTGTCAAACAAACAAACACCATCAAAGGTCATATCCTTTAAGCTCTCCCAAACATTATCAAGAAATTTCGACTCACGCAACAAAGCAAATCTACGAAGAGCAACAGACCAAGCCATAGCTCTGCCAATGGAATCAGTGTTGTCCATTGCTGACTTAATATTAAACTTTGCCATCTCATGGCCATCTTGCGCAAGCTGATAGAGTTCAGGCCTGACCCCTTCAGGAAGGGAAGGAAGCAGATGGGTGACAGAGTCCCATAAAGCATATGAAGCCCTGCCTAAGACACAAGAGGTGTTTAACGACCTAAAGGCCGAACTAGCCGAAACAGAGATATTCCGCCACAGAGATCCAACCACCTAGATTCTCTACCTGGTGGAAGTAAAGGAGAAACATCTAGATTGGGCGAAGTCGTAGCAACTTGCACGACGAATCCCTTAGTAGTAGGGTGTCGAAAAAGACAGACAGGGTCGTCTGGAGCAGGACGGTGGCGATGGGAAATGGCACGATCAACAGAGACTCCAGTCACTGACCTCACCCGAGTTCCCAGAAGAATGTCATGCAGAGAATCTCCATAAGTCAGTAAGGGTTCATCATCTGTCACACCTTGGTGAAGCAGATAGAACAAGGGATCAGATGACAAAGTCACCAAAAGAAGTTGCAATTTCAAGACATCAGCAGCTCTCTTTATAACTTCAGCAAAAGATACACTAGCATCCGTCGCCACTCATGGTGGAGACAGCAGATCAGAAATAGGAGAGGGTTTTAGATCCTCACCTAATGCAGCCCACGAACCTCCCACAAGAGGTTGAACAAGATCAATCAAGTGGTCGACGTAACCGGCATCACCTGAGCCACTCTGCACTGCTGAATAAACAGCAACAGAGCCAGCTTCAGCCTCAGAATACAAAGGAGAAGACACAGGAACTGCAGTGGCTATGAGCGGCGCCTCCGGCGTCGACCAACATCGGGGCGACATCGTATCCACCTCCAGTACAACATCATCTGAAGCCGCTGGCATCACAACTGGAAGCCACACCGGACTGTGCAATGACACGGCGTGATGACCCTAGGCCCGGATTCAAGGTCTTCGACCAGCGCCGAGGGCGAACACACTGATGTGTTTCCAATCAGAGTACCCCCTACCTCCTTGGGGCCCGAAGGCGCTCCAGGGGGAGGCATGGACCCAAAAAAGGCATGCAGGGCATGATAGTATGCCTGCATCTGGATCATAGTCGCCCCGGCTCCAGGATAAGGAGGGAGACTCGGGGTCGACTCTTCTGCAGCGTCCTCCAGTAAGGAACAGGAGGAATCAGCAGCCACATCACGATGTGGTGAGGCAGAAGGCAACCGCAACCTCGATCCCTTACGACAGGATTTTCGCGACTTGGGTGAGCGTCGCTCATGGGAATGGCTCCTTGAACAGCCCCGGGCAGGAACCTCAGAGCGGGAAGGAGACCGACGTCACCTGGACTCCGAACAGGAGAGCCACACCATCAACAGCTTCATCCGCCTTTCCCTCAAGGCCTTAGGCTTCAGCTGTTTACAGGCGTTGCACTCCTCAGAGTCGTGGTGCTCTCCTAGGCACCACACGCAGATGGGATGGGGATCCATAGCCGACTTCTGTCGAACACAGGTCTTGCACGACTTAAAGGCCAAAGGCATAGGCACGCTGTTCCCTTACGCAAAAAGGTGACGAAGTAGGCCAAAAATACAAACAGCCAGAGGAACCACTTCTCCGGATCCGTGTTGCAACACGGAAAAGAAGAAACTGATGTCCGTGCGCCGAAGGGGACGTATATGGCTCCACTGAAGTCATGACCGGAGTCGGCGTCATCACGGAGCCAAACAATGCAGTCCCCCGGCACGCAGAGGTAATGCTGAAAAGTTTCCGGATAATGTCTGGCACCTGGGGAGAATTCAAAAGTTAAGGAATCTGCGGCTAGATATCTCTATCAAATATGTCCATATTCTAAAAGTGTAATTTCTAAGCGAGTTATGCCAAAACCCCCTTTACCATTGGAAAGGGTTTGGCATGGCGAATCCATTGATAGGAATCATCATGAGGCTGCTCCACTGCAATCCACTATTGCAGCCTGAAGTAATGTCAACAACTTCCCCATGTTATCCTATGGGAAGAGCAAGCCTCATATGGAGTGAAAACACACATAGTTATTCCTCACTACCTGGGCGCACGTGCACTAGTTCGCAAACAGACCTGCAAATGGCAGGTTGGACACATAGGGCCTGATTCACAAAAGTAAACTAAGACGTAAGTCTAACTTTACGACTTTTGATATTCATAAAGGGAATTTACAAGTAGTAAAGTTAGACTTTTGTCTCACTTTTGGTATCAGTTAAACTAAAGACCAAAACTTAAGTTTAACTGACACAAAAGTCTAACTTACCTACTCGAAAATGCCCTTTGTGAATACCGAAAGTCGTAAAGTTAGACTTTCATCTCAGTTTACCTTTGTGAATCAGGCCCATAGTCCCCAGCACCAGGGGTAAAAGTACGCCTGCCCTAGTCTGCAATAGCAGACTGGATATGAGTTTAACATGAACACGCACGAGCCTGCTATGGCAGGCGGCAATCGCAATCACGGGCACCATCAGTGCAGGTGCACACCCACAACGGCCTGCAATGGCTTACCCAGGCCATAGCACCTTAGGTGCGAGGGTGCGCACACCACCTTGGCCGGACCCGTGGGACACAGTTTGCCCCCTCACAAGTGTGATTGCACACACCTGGCTTGCCATGGCATGCCAGACACCTTGCCACTAGCACCATGGGTGCAAGTGTGCGGACAAAGGCCTGCAATGGCCGGCCTGACCCTGGTGTGAGTCACCGGGGATGTAGGTATGCCCTCACCAGCCCGTGATGGCAGGCCAGGAGCCTATCCAAAATGCCATAGGTGTCAGTGCATATCCTCGAGCCTGCAACTGCAGGTGGGACAGGTATTTGAAATAGCATGAGGGCTGGTGAGCACACCCAAGTGCATACTCCCTTGTCTGCGTTGGCAGATTGGCCAATGTTTCAGATCACCGGGTCAGCGCCACTTCCTCTTCCCAGGCAGGCGCACGCACTTCCAAACTGCCTTGACTGTGAGGATTTGCTCAGAGCCCTGAGGCTACACAGGAGAATCAGCAACACCCCAGGAGTATCCCAAGGGAAGAGCCAAACTCCAAGGCAGGATAAGCCCCACGTGGGGGGTTCCTCCCTACCTCGGCAGGGAACCTCTATATGTACCCACCCCGACTTCAGCCTACCACCCCCCTGCATCCTTCAGGGCTTCCCTGGGAAGGTGCCCTCATTGTATGGTGCGACCCACTCTGGGTCAGCTGAGGTACAAGTGATGCCAACCTTGGCAGGGGCGCAATGGCGCCCCACAGGCCTGCAAAGACAGGCCCGATACATGGTTAACAGGCTATCCGGTGGGTGGCACACTCAGAGCTGCGTCCCACTACTACCCAGTGCTGCACCCCTGCTGGGTATGTGGTGTACCTGGTGACAGGGTGCACACAGGTACTATACCTAAACCCATCGCTTACACCCCCATGCTGAATGCTGGTGAGGCAGGGGGCGTATGGATCTTCCCTCTGGAGTACAGGGAGAAGGTGCCCATATTCTTACGGTCATGCTGAGAGAGTCGGCAAAGACTAGGAGCAAACAATTGTAGGGTAAATTCCCCTAAGATGGGCCATGTCCAACATTAGGTAATCTGAACAAACATTCGATTCGATTCAACATTTTATATAGGCAAGAGAAGTCCTCTGTCCCTTTTTTCGAGCTTACCATCTCAGGCATATATAAATATTCATGCATCGAATGCATAGAAGGGACAATTGTTTCTGTAGCAGTGTCAAAACCAGTCAGTGAAAGCTCTTTGTCTGTTGCAATAGTACGTTTTTGGGTAGTTACAAAAGTGTAAGACAGATTAATGGGAGTTGGCAAAACAGCACTGTTTAAACCTTTTGAGGAGGTAAAATGTTTGAATGCCATATTGGTATTTTCCTTGTTGACAACGTAGCTGGTGTACCTTAAGATGGATCTTATTGAGATGGCCCTAGGCATAATGTGTTCCACCTGTTCAGTATGAGACTGAGATTTTGCTTTGAATTTGGACCTGGCTTTAAAAATAAAGTAACTTAGTAAAGGTGCAAATAAAAAAAAAACAGACATTGTATAAGGAGCACTTGTAACATTAATCCAAATGATCTGTTATCTATCAGCAGTTGCATCCTTCCCCCTCCTGAGGACATGTCAGACATCCAGGTCCTTACTGATCAGTGCAATAACTCAATGACAACCATCCTTGATGCTATGGCACCCCTCCAACTTAAAAGAATGTCCACCAAAGGCTCCAAACCCTGGTAAAATGGTAGCCTAAATGCTGAAAGACGCATTCTACCATTGGCCGAACAGTCATGGGGAGTCTCCCCCCTCTAGATCGCCTCAAACACCTGAGATCTTTACGAAGTAGTTACAACAAACCCATACGTAGCTCCAAAGCAGACTTCTTCAGGAAACAGTTAAATGACGGCAGACACCCACCAAAAAAACTTTTGAAATCATCAAATCACAGTCCAACAGGCAACCCATCCCTCTCCTGGGGTCTAATCTGCAGCCTAACTGTGAAGAACTTTCTGCCTTCTTCCTGGGTAAGACAAAAAAGATTGAAAATGACTTACGGATAGCATTGGATCTCCTTCCCACTCCTGCACTCAGCAACTCCCACCCCTCCGTTTGGCCTGAGCGTCCTACGCACTCCCCCAAAAACAATGCCTCATGGTGCTCATTCGAGACCTATGAAGAAGCTACCATATTAAAAATACTGTCTACTCTCAAACCCTCAAACCACTTCAATGATCTGCTACCCTCGAATCTCTTCAATGAGATAAAAACCTCACTGCTCCCACTCTGGACCAAAATAGTAAATGCTTCGCTACGTCCAGGCACCATACCAGAATGCCTCAAGTCAGGACAGGTTACCCCCATTCTTAAAAAAACGACAGCGGACCACAAGGATCCAAATAACTTCCACCCTATCTCCTGCATCCCAACTCTTTCTAAGATAATTGAGAAATGTGTCCATATCCAGCTACACAATCAGATTTAGAAATTTCAACTCCGGGACCAATATCAATCTGGATTACGTCAGGGACTCAGCACTGAATCGTCCCTCAAGCACATTGTTGATGACGCCTTACAAATGTTTGATCAAAATTAATCCTGTCTGCTAATCCTCCTCGACCTCTCCTCAGCTTTTGATACAGTCAAACATGACAGCCTCCTGGATCTACTTGAAAACCGGATGGGGCTCTCAGGTCCCGTCCTAGGTTGGTTTGCCTCCTTCCTCCACAATAGATCCCAAAGAATAAAGATAAATCACTCCCTGTCCAACTCCACACCGGTCTCATTAGGGGTTCTGCAGGGTTTCTCTCTCTCACCCACTCCCTTTAACCTGTTCATGGAACAATTAACCGATATCTTGAAAACTACAAGCATCAATTATTACATGTACACTGATGACACCCAACTTTACCTGAAAATCTCCTCCATGGAGGATATTAGGTCCCTCAACGCAACTCTACGAAAAAACTCAAAATTGGCTGACCTGCAACCATCTCAAACTAAACACTCTCAAAACTGAATTCCTTTTCATTTCACCCCCCAAACAATCTCTAGACATTGATGACTGGTTGAAACATTTAACTGCACTCAATTTCCTTCCGCATGTCATCGATTTCGCAAAATCACTGGGAATTACACTTGATAAGAACCTGAACATGCAGGATCACATCAGTCAGCCACAAAAGGAGCTAATTTTCAACTGAGCATCCTAAGGAAAATCAAACCCTTCTCCCTGCGGATGACTTCAAAACAGTCATCCAAGCCCCAGTATTTCCAGACTGGACTATGGAAATGCAACTCTGTGTGGCCTACCCAGAACTAAGTTGCCCCCCCTTAGAGCCTCACTTAATGCAGCTGCAAGGCTTGTTACGGGATTTAAATGCAATACCCACATCACACCCGATTTGAAATCTCTAAATTGGCTCCCCTACGAGGCACGAATCCATCTAAAAATTGCCTGTTTAACACACAAAGCCATTCACTTCAACACCCCTAAATACATTACACAAAAATTGGAGTTGTCGGGTGGAACCTCTAGAAGTGCCTCATCGTTATTACTGAAACCACAGAAATTCAAGAAGAAAAAAACATACAATCATGCCTTCTCTAGTATCGCGCTGAGAATTTGGAACTCCCTACCATCGGAAATCAGAATCAACCCTTCATCTGCATCGTTAAAAAAACAAGTGAAAATGCTATTGATGAACAAATTCTTGTGCTAAGCTCCCATTATCTTGTCTCTCCCACACTGATAAGTCACTCCGAACACTCTGGTAATCTACCTCTTGACACTATGCCTACTCTGTTGATATCTCTAGTGGACTAGAAGGATTTCTTCACCCCGCTGGAACTATTGTTGTGATCGAATTTATTGTTTATTATGGCCTGCCCTACCTCTCTCCCTCACTTTTTTCCTTTTTCTTTGTTGATAGCGTTTAGATGTGCTCCTGGTAGCTCTCCATTCCCACCTACTTCCCAAGACCTCCAGTACTTTTATTGTGATTGTTGAACTGTTTATTATTGTTCTAATTTACCGGTTTGCTCACCTGCATATATGTAAAGCGCTCTGATACCCTTCTGGGTCATGTTCACGCTATACAAAACTCTAAAAATAAATAAATTAATTAACTGGACTCTTTTTAGTGAGCTGGTCATGCTCTCCACAATTACGGTCCATGTCAGGACAGAGAGGTGACCTGACTCAGCCGCTTTTGGTCTTAAATTACACACAGTCTCACTTGCCCTGGCATATGCTGTGTGAGACCCGGACTCGCTCCATCCTACTAAATGGACTAATGGGCAATAGAAACATAGATGTGGCAGCTCACTAGGGCCCAGATTTATTAAAGGATTGCGTTTCCTTTGCATCCTTAAGTCAGATTTATCAAGTAACGCAGTAGCTTTCTGCGTTTTTTTTTTTTTACAGAGTTTTATATAGCGCGAACTTGACCCGAATCGGGTATCAGAGCGCTTTACATAGCACCAGTTGCATTACATGAGGACACATTCATTTCTTTGGGGTTTTTTTTGTTAGGCACGGGGAGATTAAGTGATTTGCCCAGAATCACAGGATGTTCAGCGTCATTGCCGAGACTCGTACCCAGTTCCCCAGATTCAAGGTTGACCGTCCTAGCCGTTAGGCCAACTCCTCTCGCTTTGAGGAACTTGCATGGTGCAAGTGCTGCACTGTGTCAGCCTGCGTCACTCAGGCATTAATGTAAGGAAGGTACGTGTAGGAAAGTCAGATCTGCTTTCATGGTTACCCCCACTTTTTGCTGGTGTTATACTGTTTTCTGACTAGTCTGACTGGGATCCTGCTAATCAGGACCCCAGTCACTGTGCTCTCTCCCTAAATTTGACAATGGTAAGTACTTTGGTACCTTCCAAATTTGCTACTGGTGTACCCTGCTAAGTCCCTAGTATATGGTACTAAGGTACCCAGGGCATAGCGACACCAGGGGTCTCTCATGGGCTGCAGCATGTATTATGCCACCCATGAGAGACCACTAAAACTGTGACTACAGGCCTGCCATTGCAGCATGTGTGAGCTGGTGCTAGCACCACTCACAACAGATATGTTTCCTTATATCTGAGGTCACTGCACTTAAAATCAATAAGTCACCGCTAAGGCAGGCCTTTCAATCCTGAAGGCAGGGTGCTAGGTTATAAGTGTGAGGGTGCCCTGCATGAGCAGGACACCCCTTCAAACCCTGGAGTCGATTCTCCAGGCTTTGTAAGTGCGGTCAGCCTTTTAATACATATAGTGTGCATCAAGTCAATTACGAGATGTCTATCTATATATTGTCTGCACCGAAACCGGTCATGTTTGGTATCAAACATGCTGGAATCCTACCCCATCACCCATTCCAGTGTTGGATGTAGGATCCCATGTACTGGGGGGCTCCCCTAGGGGAGCCCGCCTGTATTCATGGTACCAGCCATTCAGGGTCTAACAACAAGCTAGTGCTGCTGCCGACCACAGACATGATTCTGCCCTCCTGCTGCTCAGCTGAGCTCAAGCAGGGGAAGGTAGAACAATAGGTTTCCTGTCACAGGGAGGTGTGACCACCTCCTAGACAGGACTTAGTGTATTCGGCTGGGGTGGGGGTGCTTGCCAGTGCCACCAGACTGCTTTGAAGGGCACATTTGGTGCCCTCCTTGCATACTCCAGTTGGAACCAGTTCAGGGAGCGGTTGGCTCCCGCTCTTGTGCGAAACTAGACAAAGGACATGGGAATATCCTCCCGTCCATCCAGCCCCTCCTATGGGGGGATCCCTGAATTGTCCCAACCTTTTCCCTAGGGTACTTAAGGGCTTACCTGTGGGTGGCTCTTCAGATTCATCGTGGGACAAGATTCAGATCCAAAACCACTTTAACTTCTACCGTCTGGGCACTTTTGACTTCACCTAGGAACCGAGACTGCACCAAGGAGGACTCCTGTTGCTCCTGGTCTCGTCGTCCTGCCAGTCTTCTATATCGTTTGTGCTTGTGCTTCATCCAGGTTCTTCTCCAGGCCTGAAGGCATCTAAGACACCTGAAGGAATCTCCCTTGGAGTGAATGAGTCACACCCCTGCATTGGCAGGCACCGCAACTAATCTGACCGGTCTGCTGCTTCTGACGTCCCATGGACTTCGAAAGGCTCAATACAGGTGGTGGTTCTGCAACTCCCTCGAGCCCTGCACTGTCTTCTCAGCAAGTATGAGGCCAGTATCCCTCGTTGGAACCGCTGGAACAGCACCCTCTGTGCACCGTGTTGACTTGCCGTTGCCAATGTTTGTTGACTCCGTCCTTTAGAGCTCTTCGGACTACAACAAGCTCTAGCATCTCTTCCTGCCAAGATCTTCACTCTCACCGCATCCTCTGCACCGTGGGCCTGCATCTTTGGTGAGCAACTTGAGGTCCTCTTGCGACTCCTGTTCCTTTGGCCTGTGGGACCTCTTGAATGACTTCTTTGTCTTCAGTGGGCTCCCCTGCTTGCTCTGGGCCTGCTCTGACTCTTCAGCACTTGGTGAGTCCCTTGGACCTTGCTGGTCCCAACGCTGCAACTTTTTTGTTTACCACGTCTGTTGCTGCTGCCAAGGCTTGCTGGGGCTCCTGACGGACACCGGCCCCTTGGTTCTCGACTTCCGACTTGGGACAGCTCATGAATGGCTCCTGGTCTTCCACAGCATCGTCCTCACAGCTGCAGCAACAAGGTCACCGTCAACTCTCCTGCATCTTCCGTCATCGGTGATCATTGGTCTTCCGTGCCTCCTGGTCCCTTTCGAGTTGCATAGACTCTGTCCCCTCTGTTTGCAGGAACTCTTCTTCAAGAATCCACCCTTGGATTCCACAGGACTCTTTCACCTTCTTCGCCAGCGGCATCTTTTCTGAAGTCCTCCATTGTGGTCTACTGCGATTTCCGATGTCACTTCACACCTATGCACCCTGCTTCCTTAGTATAGGTATCCTGGTTCCTGGGGTATCCACGGGTGGGGTGACTCTCCAACCTTCTGTCTTCCACTGGGTTTCTTCAGGGTCCACTAGGAAGGGTCCTTCTTCTTGAAAACTGCAACCACGACTTTCCCATTGACTTGCACTGAGCACGCAGGTATGTTTCCACTCTGGACACAGCCTCCGTGGGGTTCCTGGGTACTTACCTCCGGTGGTTCCATGGGTTCCCAGCTCTTCTAAATTTTCTGCTCTAAGTCTCAACTTCGGTCGCAGTTCGCAATTCACTTCTTTAGTATATGGTTTGGTCTCCCCCTGGAGACCACTGTGCATTTGTGCTTACTTACCTGTTTTACATTTGAAGTATTGTGTGTATTGTATTTATATTTCCGAATAGGAGATATACCATGTGTTAGTAAGTGTGCATACTAAATATAACTGTTTTTATAACTACACTGTGTGGTTCTTTTTCGTTTAACCTACACTATATGATTAGTTCTGGTTGTCTAAGACCACTAAAATCATCATAAGAGTTGTCTGGATCAGTGCAAGGTGCTTCACTTAAATAAGTGTGCACCATATACTAAGCCAGCCTCCTACAGTAGGCTCTCCCAGGTAAAATCCAACTCAACCCTAACATAGTGGGATTTATTAGTATGCCACTGCGTGAAGCATTGTTACACGTTGTAATGCAACAATGGAAATGCACCAGAATGCTGTACATCACCAACGCAGGCGCAGCCAGTCACACAAGTGCATCAGTATAAAAAGATCTCCAGCACAATACTGTTTGGCAAGCTCATCTATGCCATGGAGATAGTTATTCTGTAATTGGGAGTTGGGGTGAGACGACAATAGGGACAGCGAAGGGGGAAGGAACGCATATTCTGTCAAAGGCTCAGCCTCATTGACCTCAGGGAGGAGTTGATTCAGCTATACAGAATGCTATCTTCAAGTCTTCGACCAGCAACTAGAAGGACCAATGCCATCCCGTTGCAATTTAAATTGATGGCAGTATTACACATGTTGGGCTCTAGCTCATTCCAGAAGACATCTGCAACATTGGCTGACATTTCACAGAGTGCCTTGCCTGCATTCCTGCCATCTGTGCTGAATGCCATCATCAACTTTACATCAAACCTTCCAAAAACAAGCCAACAACAACTAACCACCAAGCAAGGTTTTTATAACATTGCTGAATTCCCACATGTTTTTGGTGCTATAGATTGCACCTATGTGCAACTGGTGCCACCTGCAGCTACTGCACACATTTTTCATAACCACAAACAAAATTACTCTAACAATATGCAGGCAAATGTGGACCATTATGGACTCTTTAACAATGTCCTAGCAAAGTACCCAGGAAGTGCCCATGATGTCTATATGAACAAGTTACTTACCTGCCGTAATGCCATATCTGCTAGAGACTATATATAGCCTCAGATTCCTTACCTTTGAATTTCCCCCGGCATCAGACTGGATTCGGAAGATTTTTGTGAGCAGTACCCCTGTGTAGGAGACTGGCTTAGTATATGGTGCACACTTCCTATCTCAGAAGCATCTGTCTGGACAATGAAGGGTTTGGAGTAATCAGCAGAATGGGAGCAGAGCACATGGACTGCTTCAGGTCATCCAATGCCTTCTGACAGCTAACTGTCCACTAAACATTCTTAGGCATTCTTTTGGAGGTAAGATCATTATGAGGTGTCACTATGGATCCATAGCCCTTAACAAACCTCCTGTAGTACCCAGTCAGGCCCAAGAAAGATCTGACCTGAGTCTGGGTAGTGGGAGCAACCCAGTACATGATGGTCTGGATTTTGCTCTCCAATGACTGAACTTGGCCTCTACCTACAAGGTGGCCCAAGTACACAACCTTACTCTGCCCTATCTGGCACTTTGTGGCCTTGAAAGGGAGACCTGGCTTTTGCAGGGCCTCCAGAACATTTCGGAGGTGGACAGGTGATCCTGCCAGGTGGAGCTAAAGACTGCAGATATGCTGCACCATAGGCTTCAAGACCTTTTAGGACTTTGTTCATCAACCTCTGAAATGTGGCAGGAGCATTCTTCAAGCCAAAAGGCGTTATAATAAATTGATAATGCCCACTAGGGGTTGAAAGTGCTGTTTTTGGTTTGGCATCCTCAGAGAGTTTGATTTGCCAGTAACCAGCAGTCAGGTCAAATGTACTGAGATACTTGGCAGAGGCCAGAGTATCAATCAGATCATCTGCCCTTGGAATTGGATAGGCATCAGTCCTAGTGACTGCATTGAGTCTCCTGTAATCCACCCAGAACCTCATCTCTCTCCTACCATCCTGGGTGTGAGGTGTTGGCACAAGGACTACAGGACTAGCCCAAGGGCTATCTGAAGGCTCAATGACCCCCAAATCCAGCATCTTTTAGACCTCAGTCCTGATGCTGACTCTGACATGTTCATGCTGTCTGTAAATGTTGCTCTTCAAAGGCAGACTGTCACCTGGGTCCACCTCTATGGGCATGCCAGGTGGTCTGACTGGGTGTCAGAAAGAACAGTCCAGACAACTGACTGAGAACCCGTCTACAATCAGCTTGCTGTTGACCAGTGAGGCTGTCTGCCAAGACTACTCCTTCTGTTATATTCCATATAGGTATCATAACATAAGCCCCGGTAATCTCATTACCCGCCACCTATATTCTCTCCCTACATTACACTTGTCACGGTTTACAGGGACTGACCTTTTACCTAGATATTACACTGCAGTCAGAACGCGGGTTTTCCCTAGTTCGAAATCTCATACATTATGCATGAGGATTCTTGGAAGCACAGCAGGACTACCATCTCCTGTATAAAATCTATGTACAAAGTTCATGCCCAACGTCATCCTTGGGCCGACACAGTAACACAGCAAGGTAGGACCCCTGGGGAGACCTATGGGTATATATACATCACATCTTGCTAAGATAAGACAGAGGAGACCGAGACTTCCCGGCCGACACACTGACCAGAGACGCTGAGGTTTCTGCATGCAGACACTCCAGCTCGCAGTGGTCTAACAATCCTCGCGGGGTGTCCAGCTCGAGACCAGGACGGGGTCCCATAGTCTCTCACTTCAGGTGATGGGGTTGACTAAATCCTAGAGGGATTCTTAGCTTAACACCTACATACATGCTAGGTACACTTAGGTACATCTAGTTAGGGAGGCATCGTAGGAGTAAGCATCTTTTTATCATGTCTTTTACATACTCTAATGTATTCATGATTATTGCAAGATGGTAGAACTATACCATCCATTCACCTTCATCGTACTGCTAATCATTTATATCTTATACTGCCTAACGGCTATTGCAGCTCATTTATTCTACACCAGAATAACAACTGTTCAATAAATTCTTATTGAAAACGCCCAGCCTGTTTATTCTGTGTATTTCTCTGAGACAGACTAAGTAAGCACGAGTGACTGAGCGAAAGGTAGTATATTGTTTCCCCTTCATCGTACTGCTAATCATTTATATCTTATACTGCCTAACGGCTTTATATTTATATCTTATACTGCCATTTATATCTTATACTGCCTAACGGCTATTGCAGCTCATTTATTCTACACCAGAATAACAACTTTTCAATAAATTCTTATTGAAAACGCCCAGCCTGTTTATTCTGTGTATTTCTCTGAGACAGACTAAGTAAGCACGAGTGACTGAGCGAAAGGTAGTATATTGTTTCCACGGTCCTGAGGGATCAGGGTTGTCATGTTCGAATGTTGGTACAAAAAGAGCCAGCATACCCGGTGGGGGTGATCAGAGTTTGTCTGACACCAATCCTACAGTGTACGTGGTCTAAACGTGCAGATCCTGTATACTTTCTATAGGAACTACACAACACTTCCACTGATCCATCAACAGGGTCCTGAGAGAGGAGATCAGGGAGAGGATCACTCTCTTCCTCCTGTCCCTCATCAGTGGCCATGAGCAAGCCCTGTCAATAAAAGGTTTTAGGTGGTTCACATGAACTATCCTGTGGGGACTTTTGGGAGTGCCTAGGGCAACCAAGTAGGTGACCTCACCCATTTTCTCAAGTATGGTGTGGGGGCCACTCCATTTGTCCTGGAGAGCTGCTGGGGCCACAAGCTCCAACATCCACACTTTCTGTCCTGGCTAGAAAACAGTCAGTACAGACATTTGGTCATGCCAAGCTTTCTGAAGCTCCTGGTTGGCCTCAAGGTTTTTGCTGGCCTTCTTCGTGTACTCAGCCATACAAGAAAGCAGGCCAAGTACATAGTCCGCTATGTCATGTTTAGGGGGTTTGAGAGGCTGCTCCCATCCCTCCTTAACCAGACACAACGGACCACTAAGTGGATGTCCAAAAAGAAGTTCAAATGGGCTGTAGCCACCCCCTTCTGAGGAACCTCTCGGTATGCAAAGAGAAGGCAGGGTAGTAAGACATCCCATTTTCGCCTCAGCTTTTCTGGGAGTCCCATGATCATACCCTTTAGGGTCTTGCTGAACCATTCAACAAGCCCATTGCACTGTGAATGATAGGGTATGGTAAACTAGTAGTTTACACCACACTCTTTCCACATAACAGTGGTGTAGCTAGACATGAAGTTGGTACATCTGTCTGACAAGACCTCCTTAGGAAACCTTACCCAGGAAAAGATTCCCAGGAGGGCCATAGCCACCACAGGAGCTGTAGAGGTCCTAAATGGAATAGCTTCTGGATACCTAGTGGCATGGTCCAAGATCCCCTAGGATGTAACTATGTTGAGATGCTCTTAGAGGGTTTGAAAGACCTACAATGTCTATCCCTACCATCTCAAGGGAACCCAACCATTGGGAGTGGAATTAAGGGGGCCTTTGTATGCCATCTGACTTACCACTGGCTTGGCAGGTGACACAGAAGCGACAAAACCCCTTGGTGTCTTCAGACATGTGGGGTCAGTGAAAGTGAGGGGCAAGCCTGTCCCAAGTCTTGCTTTGCTCAAGATGTCCAGCAAGGGAAATGTCATGTGCTAGGGGCAGATGAAAACCCCAGAATTTCTGAGGATGACCAACCTCCTGGTGGCACCATGCTTGGGCTCTCTACACTCAGAAAATTGGAGCCCATATTCCCAATTGATCCTATAGGAGCCACTGACATTCCCTGACTCCTCAGCAGCAACTTACTGTCTGAGCTGTTCAAGAGAGGGGCAAGTTTTCTGCACCAGACTCAAGTCTGCCCTGGAAGGGCCCCCTGCCCGGGGCTGATGTCATCTCCTTCAGGAGACTGATCCCCACTGGGAGCCTGAGAGAAGGGTAAAGCTTTACCCTTCCTGCTCCTTCTCTTGGGAATTGGCTAATCCATTCTTCCAGGATCCAGAGTTCCCTCAATGCTTAACTGTTTGGCCTGAGCCCTAGTAACAGCAAATGCACTGGCAGAGATTCCCATCATCTCTGCATGTGTCCTGAACTTCACGTCAGACGAGGCTGAAGTTTCCAGATCATTGCCCAACAGACAGTCCACAGATAGGTCTGGGGAAACCACAACTTTTTTAGGGCCAGTTAACCCTCCCCAGCTGAAATTTACAACTGCTAAGGAATGATCAGTCCTGACATTGCTTGCATTGGTCAAGTGGCAAAGTTGACCAAGTATAATTTTGGTCATGAGGCACAAGTTTCTCTCTCACCATTGTGACACTGGCCCCTGTGTCCCTGTATGCCACAGCTTCCTGACCATTAATAAGCGGCTGTTGCCTGTACTTGCCCAAGTTAGTGGGACTTACAAGTAAGGTGGCAAGTTCCATGCCACTGTCACAGGCAAGGACAGCCTGAGTGGGTGTTCTGACTAGGCCAGAACCCACTTCAGAACCCAAGGTTAACCCTAACCCTACTAATCCCTAGGGGTGGGCGGAATTTGCGTAGTCGCGCTACGCAAAGTTCCGCGAAACGGTAAAAAATCTCTGCGATCATGCAAAAGTTCCGCGAACACGCGGAATTGCTTGTTCCGCCCGTTCGCGATGCTTTTTTCCTGTTCGCGAACGCTGTTTGCGTGCTTGGGGGCAAATATCTCGTGAACACGCACTTTGAAAGCGCAAACAAGCAAAAAATTCCGCGAAGCCGCGGATCGCAGAATTTTTGGCAATTCCGCGTTCTCCGCGGAACGCGAAATTACCCAAATTCCGCAAATTCCACGAGCGGAACGGAATTTGCCGCCCAGGCCTACTAATCCCTTGGGGGCTGTATTACTACTTGTACTGGTGCTAGTTGCCTTAGGGACAATAGTAGTAGCTTCTTTGGTGTTAGCTTTAGAGCAATTGGCAACCCTTGCTCTTTGGCATTTCTCCTTACACAGGTAACACCAAGGTTTCTTGCCACAGGAAGAGGAGTTTTGGGACCCACCCTCAGAAGAAGATTTTTGGGGATCTTGTGAAGACTCCTTTTTGTATTTACCTTATTCCCCACCCTTCTATTGGGGATTACTAGAATCTTACTTATTCTGGTCATCGCCACTACCATTGTTTTTCTGCTTAACCCTGGTTGCGAACCCATTTGTCTGCCCTCTTTCCCAATTCTTGGAGAGAGGTTAGATCAGGGTCCACCAGGTACTGGTACAGCTGCTGATTTGGACAGTTATTAAGGATGTGCTCCCTCATCAATAAATTGTACAATTCCTCATAGTCATGCACATTACTCCCATGAAGCCAGCCTTCCAGAGCCTTAATAGAACTGTCTACAATGTCAACCCAGTCTTGGGTGTGTGCCTTCTGTGTGTCCCTGAATGTGACCCTGTATTGTTCAGTGGTCAAACCAAACCCATCTATGAGGGCACTATTCAAGACTGCATGGTTGTCAGCATCTTCCTCCTTAACAGTGAGTAGTTTGTCTCTGCCTTTGCTAGCAAAGGAGAGCCAATGGATAGCTGCCTATTTCCCTTGAGGGACCTTCTGTACTTTACAGGCATTCTCCAAGGCAGTGATGGATATCAGCCCCCTCCTAGTAAGACAGGGACTATCGTGCTCAGGTTCCTAGCATCAAAAGATTACGCCTGACCCTAGGTAAACTAGTGCTACCACCATGGGACTCTAGTCCCAAGTTCTTCCTAACCCTCTGCACTTTTAAAGTTTCCTTATCAAAGACCAGCTGTTCTTGCTTGATTCTGAGCTTGGCTCTCTCATTCTTAAGCCCGTAATATTCCCTCTCTAAGGAGTCCTCCCTATGACTAGAGATAGAGGTCACTATGGAATGGTTAGAGGCATTGGAAGTGACAGAGGGGGATCTAGACCACCCCTGCATTCTCTGCACCCTCCCAGGACGAATAAAGGCGGACCTACCTCTAGGGACTTCCTCTGTACTATCTGTACTATTCCCTGGGGGATCAGAGTTCACCAGTGTGGAGTCATCAGACTACTTCTGGTCATGCTCAGAACTAGTGTCACTGGGGTGAACCATCCCTGATCCATCTTCTGGAGCTACCCCACCCTCATTTTTCTGCCCTTCTGACCTCCCAGCTTTCTGGAGGTCTTCCTGCAGTAGCAGCTCTAAGAGTTGCTGAGCGTTAGGGTTGCTACCTGTCTTTAACTTCCTGGCTGCAGCCAGGGTTCTAAGTTCCTGGAACTTAAGACCACTGTACCTAGAAGATTGGGACCCAATGGCTTCCCCAACTAAAGATATGGTACACTAGGTGTAGTGTGATGTTGCACCTACCTACCCGAGTGGAAACTAAACTTAAAAAGGATTGTAGAAAGGGTTGTGCTAGACACTCAACTACCAATCCAAAAAGTTCAGTAGAACTTATTATTTACAAAATGTATTTATATGTGCCTAATGCTAATGATGGTTTTTCACCTAACCACACCTAGATTAGCTGGTAAAACAGTGCAGGCTTAAATCACAACCGCTGCACACCAATGTAAGAGGCTGGCCTAGGATATGGTGCACACTTATTTAAGTGAAGCACCTTGCACCAATCCAGACAACCCAAATGGTGATTTTAGTGATCTTAGAAAACCTTAGAAAGTTCTCTAAGTGGTAGCTGTGGATAGCAGCCTTAGGCTTATCCAGAAGGAGTGTTAAGCAGCTTGTTTTACCAGATCTAATCATATAGTGTAGGTTAAATGAAAAAGAACCACACAGTCTAGATATCAAAATATGACTATTTATTACACAACACTCACTAAAACATTGGTATATCCCCTACCCGGAGATATCAACACAAATACATAACAATATTTCAATTGCAAAGGGCAAGTAAGCACAATACACAGTGGTCTTCAGGGGGAGACCAAACCATATACTAAGAAAGTGGAATGCGAACTGCGACTGAAGTCGGGACTTGGACCAGGAGACTCAGAAGAGCTGGGGACACAAGGAACCACCCAAGATAAGTACCCAGGAACCCCACTGGGGCTGTGTGCAGAGTGGAATCACAGCTGCGTACTCAATAGAAGTCAAGGGGAAAGTCATGTTACAGTTTTGAAGAAGAAGGACCCTTTTCAGTGAACCCTGAAGAAACCCCATGGAAGACAGAAGGTTGGAGAGTCACCCCACCTGTGGATATCCCAAGAACCAGGGAGGCTGGGTGCATAGGTGCGAAGTGATGTTGGAAACTGTCGTAGACCACAATGGAGGACTCCAGTAAAGATGCCGCTGGCGAAGAAGGTGCAAGAGTCCATTGGAATCCATGGGTGGATTTTTGAAGAGAAGAACCTGCAAGCAGAGGGGACAGAGTCTATGCCACTCGGAGGTGACCAGGAGGAACGGAAGAGCAAAGCCCACCGATGTCGGGAGATGCAGGAGGGATGATGGTGACTTGGTCGCTGCAGCTGTGAAGACCAGGCAATGATGAGGAAGACCAGGAGCCATGCACAAGCTGTCCCACACCAGAAGTCGAGAACCAGGGGCTCGGTGTCCGGCGGGAGCACCAACAAGCCTTGGCAGCAGCAACAGGTGTGGAAAACAATGAAGGAGCAACGTTTGGACCAGCAAGGTCCAAGGCACTTACCAAGTGCAGGAGAGTCACAGCAGGCCCCGAGCAAGCAGGGTAGCCCACTGAAGCAGGAGAAGACCAAAGGCACAGGAGTCGCATGAGGACCTCAAGCAGCTCACCAAAGATGAAGGCCCACGGTGAAGATGATGCAGTGAGGATGATGATCTTGGCAGGAAGAGATACTGGAGCTTCCTGTAGCCCGTAGATCTCTGGAGTGCAGAGCCAACAAGCCTTGGCAACGGCTAGTCAACGTGGTGCACAGTGGTTCAGTCCCAGCAGTTCTGACGAGGGATACTGGCCTCAAAATTGCAGGGAGGACAGGTCAGGCCTCGAGGGAGTTGCAGAACCACCACCTATGTGGATGAGCCTTTCGAAGTCCGTGGGACGTCAGGAGCAGCAGACTGGTCAGCTTCGTTGCGGTGCCTGCAGATGCAGGGGAGTGACTCCTTCACTCCAAGGGAGATTACTTCGGGTGTCCTTGATGCCCACAGGTCTGGTGAAGATCCTGGAAGAAGCACAGACACAGGCGATGAAGAAGACTTGCAGAACAGCGAGACCAGGAGCAGCAGGAGTCTTCCTTGATGCAGTCTCGGTTCCAGAAGAAATTCAGCGAAGTCCAAGTGTCCAGACGGTCGAAGAGTGAATTGGTTTAGGGCTTGAGTCTTGTCCCACGACGAATCTCAAGAGCCACCCACAGGTAAGCCCTTAAGTATCCTAGGGAAAGGGTTGGAATGACTTAGGGGTCCATCCTAGAGGAGGGGCTGAACAGAGGGGAGGATACCCCCATGTCCTTTGCTAAGTTTCGCGCCAGAGCGGGAGCCAAGGGCTCCCTGAACTGGCTCAAACTGGAGTATGCAAGGAGGGCACCAAATGCGCCCTTCAAAGCAGTCTGGTGGCGCTGGCAAACGCCCCACCCCAGCCCAATACACTAAGTCCTGTCTGGGGAGGTGTTCACACCTCGATGCAACAGGCAACCTATTGTTCTACCTTCCCATGCATGAGCTTGGCAAGGCAGCAGGTGGGCAGAATCATGTCTGCTGTCGGCTGCAGCACTAGCTTGCTGTCAGACCCTGAAAGGCTGTAACTGGGAGTACAGTGGAGCGCCCCAAGGGAGCCCCCCAGTACATGGGATCATACTTCCAACACTGGAATCGATGTTGCGGTATGATTCCAACATGTTTGATACCAAACATGACCGGGTTCGGTGCAGCCACTATATAGTTAGACACTCAGAATGATGGATGTCCACTATATGTATATAAATGGCTGACCGCACTTACAAATCCTGGAGAATCGACTCTGGGGTTCGTAGGGGTGTCTTGCTCATGCAGGGGCATTGAAAGGCCTTCCTTAGGGTTGACTTATAGGTTTTAAGTGTAGTGACCTCTGATATAAGGAAACTTATATCTTTCGTAAGTGGTGCTAGCACCAGCTTACACAGGCTGAAATGGCAGGCCTGTAGTCACAGTTTGAGTGGTCTCTAATGGGTGGCATAATATATGCTGCAGCCCATGGGAGACCCCTGGTGTACCTATGCCCTGGGTACCTTAGTACTATATACTAGGGACTTACAAGGTTACACCAGTAGCCAATTGTAGAAGTACCAAATTACTTACCATGCCAAATTTAGGGAGGACGCACAGTGGTCGGGGCCCTGATTAGCAGCTTCCCAGCCAGACTAGTAAAAAAAAAACATACTGACACAAGCAAAAAGTGGGGGTAACCATGAAAGCAGATCATACTTTCCTGCAGTAGGTTAAACTAAAAAGAACCACACAGTGTTTATATCAAAATACTTATTTTTTATTACACAACACTCACAAACACATTGGTATATCTCCTACCCGGAGATATCAACACAATACACACAATTACTTTAATTGCAATAAGGTAAGTAGCACAAAATGCAGTAGTCTCCAGGGGGAGCCCAAACCATATATTAAGAAAGTGGAATGTGAACTGCAAAGGAGGATGGGACTTGGACCAGAAGACCCTAAGGAGAAGGGGACACAAGGAACCACCCAAGGTAAGTACCCAGGAATCCCACGGAGGCTGTGTGCAGAGTGGGAACACAGCCGCGTGCCCAATGGTAGTCAATGGAGAAGTCGTGGTTGAAGTTTTGCAGAAGAAGGACCCTTCCCAGAGGAACCCAAAGAATTTCCTTGGAGGACGGAATGATGGAGAGTCACCCCACCCGTGGATGCCCCGGAGACCAGGGTACCTACACCAGGGAAGCCAGGTTCATATGGGTGAAAAGATGTTGAAAACCTCCGTAGATGACAATGGAAGACTTGGAGAAACGTGCCTCTGGAGAAGAAGGTGAAGAAGTTCGATGGAATCCAAGGGTGGATTCTGGAAGTGAAGAACCTGCAAGCAGAGGGGACAGAGTCTATGCCACTCAGGAGTGACCAGGAGGCACGGAAGAGCAATGTCCACCGATGTTGGACAGTTCAAACGAGTTGACAGTGACCTTGTCTCTGCAGCTGTGAGGACTAGTCGACGCTGAGGAAGACCAGGAGCTGTGCTCGAGCTGTCCCACTTCAGATGTCGGTGATTAGGTGGTCAATGTCTGGCGGGAGCACTAAGCCTTGGTAGCTGCAACAGGTATGGAGAACGAAATAGGAGCAACATTGGGACCAGCAAGGGACTTACCAACAGCAGGAGATTCAGAGTAGGCCCTGAGCTAGCAGGGGAGCCCACTGAGGGAGGAGAAGATCCTAAGGAGGACCCACAGGCCGAAGGCACAAGAGGTGCTAGAGGACCTCGAGCAGCTCACCAAGACGGAAGGCCCACGGTGCAGAGGATGCGGTGAGGATGCTGTACTTGGCAGAAAGAGATGCTGGAGGCTGCTGCTTATTGTATCCCAAAGATCTCTGGAGTGCAGAGCCAACAAGCCTTGGCAACAGCAAGTCGACACGGTGCGCCGGGGTTCGGTCCCAGTGGTTCCAACGAGGGATACTGGCCTCAAAATTGCAGAGAGGACAGGTCAGGCCTCGAGGGAGTTGCAGAACCACCACCTGTGTTGCTGAGCCTCGGAAACTCCGTGGGAAGTCAGGAGCAGCAGACCCGTCAGCTTTGTTGCTTTGCTTGCCCTTTGCAGGGGAGTGACTCTTTCACTCCTTATTTCGGGTGTCCTTGATGCCCACAGGTCTTTAGAAGAGCCTGTAAGAAGGACAGATGATGAAGAAGACTTGTAGAACAGTGAGACCAGTCGCAGCAGGAGTCTTCCTTGGTGTAGTCTCAGTTCCAGGTGAAGGCCAGTGAAGTCCAAGTGTCCAGACGGTCGAAGAGTGACGTGGTTTCAGACTTGAGTCTTGTCCCACGACAAATCTATGGAGCCACCCACAGGTAATCCCTTAAGTACCCTAGGGAAAGGGTTGAAATGAGTCAGGGGTCCCTCCCAGAGGAGGCGCTGGACAGAGGGGAGGATACTCTCATGTCCTTTGTCCAGTTGCCCACCAGAGCGGGAGCCAAGGTATTCCTGTACTGGCTCAAACTAGAGTATGCAAGGAGGGCACCAATTGTGCCCTTTAAAACAGTCTGCTGGTGCTGGCGAGTCCGCCCACCCTAGCCCATTACAACCTATTGTTCTACCTTCCCCTGCTTGAACTTGGGTCAGCAGCAGGAGGGCAGAATTGTGTCTGACCTCCTGCTGCTGACCCAAGGGTTTGTAGGGGTGTCCTGCTCATGCAGGGGCACCCTCACACTTATAACCAAGCACCCTGCCCTCAGGACTGTAGAGCCTGCCATGGGGTGACTTATAGGTTTAAAGTGTAGTGACCTCAGATATAAAGAAACTTATATCTTATCTGTCGTGAGAGGTGCAAGCACCAACTCACACAGGCTGCAATGGCAGGCCTGTAGTCACGTTTAAGTAGACTCCTATGGGCGGCACAATACATGCTGCAGCCCATGGGAGACCCCTGGTGTACCTATGCCCTGGGTACCTTAGTACCATATACTAGGGACTTACAAGGGTACACCAGTAGCCAATTATGAATGTATAAAAGTGCTTACCATGGTCAATTTAGGGAGAAAACACAGTGACTGGAGTACTGATTAGCAGGATCCCAGTCAGACTAGGTCAAAAACATACTGACATCAAGCAAAAAGTGGGGGTAGCCATGAAAGCAGATCCTACTTTCCTACGTCCTGTGTGTGGTAGGTGGTGTCGGCCGGTTCCGCACAGTGTCATTGGCGACATCCGTGCAGGAAGTGACATCCGCATCACCTATGTAGGTGCCACCTTGGTGCGCTGACATCAGTTACTTTTCACGACTTTCCACGCCAGAAGTGTGGAGGCATGAAATGCACTGACACTGGTGTGTCCAAACTAGGGCCCTAAATGGGATCAGCCCTGACCCCAGAGATCTGTCCCCTGAGTGAGGAGGATGGGTGGATCAGTAAGGAGTCTGTGGCTAGAATAGATACCAAAGCAATACCAACCCCCGGTGGTGGGTCGGCGTACAAATTTGAACAAGGAAGTCCAGCATCCCTGTGGACCAGACTGTCCAGGCAGCAATGCTTGGTAAACTTGTGCAGGGAAGCCCACGTTGCTGCCTGGCAGATGTGCAGTACTGGAACTCCATATGCTAACGCAGTGGTCGCAGCTTTAGCTATGGTAGAATTGGCCAGTAAGTCCTCAAGAGGCTCCTTCTTAGCCAGGGCATAGCAGATCTTGATGCACAGAACGACTCATCAAGAGATGGTCCGTTTCTGCACTGCCCGTCATTTTTTAGCTTCCATGTAAACCACAAAGAGTTGGTTGTCCACCCGGAACTCTTTTGTGAGGTCAAGGTAGAACGACAACGCTGTTTTTGGATCCAGACAGTGGAGATACTCCTCTTTCTTAGAGGGATATGGGGGTGCAAATAAGGTGGGCAGCATGATTGATTCAGCCAGATGGAATGGGTCACCACTTTTGGTAAGAATGGGGCACGAGTGCGAAGCACCACTTTATCCACAAATGTCATAATGCAGGGAGGCTTGCATGATAAAGCCTGCAATTCACTCACCCTTTGGGCAGATGTTATTGCCACAAGAAAGGCTGTCTTGATGGTAAGCAGCTGGAGGTGACAATAGTGCAACTGCTCAAAAGGAGCGCACATAAGATATGTGAGAAGCAAATTAAGGTCCGACTGCGGCATGATAAAGGGCATTGGTGGAAACATGTGTATAAGCCCTTTGAAGAACGTATTTAAAATAGGGGATTTGAACAAGGAGGGTTGGTCGAGCAGCTGCAAGAAAGCGGACAGACCAGAAAGATATCCCTTGAGAGTACCCAAAGCAGAGCCCTGCTGAGCAAGGGTAAGAATAAAGAGAAGAATTTTAGACAGATAAGCAGAAAGAGGGTCAATAGACCTTTCTGTATAATATTTTACAAATTCTTGCCAACGGGGGGATGCCTGGCCACCAAAATAACTTTACATACTTCGGGAGGAAGGTCAAAAGATATCAACTGTCGCTGCTCAATCTCCACGCAAGGAGGCGGAGAGTAAACAGGTTCAGGTGGAGGATCCTCCCTGCTGCTGTGACAGAAGATCCTCCCGAAGGGGCAGCCTGATGAGACGATTGATGCTCATTCGAAGAAGCTCTGGATACCAGACCCAGTCCGGAGCCACAAGGATTACTTGGGCGTGGCTGTTCTTGGTCATCTTGAGAACCTTGGGCAGAAGTTTAATGGGCGGAAAGGCACACAAGGGGCCTGAGCTCCACTTGTGACGAAAGGCGCAAAACTGCTGACATCACATGTTCTCTTCAGAGGCAAGCAGATCTAACCAAGGCTCTCCCCACTGCTGAAAGAGACCTTGCGCCATCTCCGACTGGAGATGCCATTCGTGATCCGCTAGGCATTGATGTCTGAGATCGCCCACCCTGGTGTTCAGAGAAACTGCCAGGTGTTGATACACCACGGTTATGCCCTGCTGTTGCTGCCATGTCCAGAGATGCAGGGCCTCTTGACAAAGGGTCCACAACGCCACCCTGCCCTGCTTGCTGCAGTACCACATGGTGGTAGTGTTGTCTGTGATCACCTGCAATAGCTTCCACTTGACAGAGGGAAGAAATGCCTTTAATGCTAGCCAGATTGCTCGAAGCTCCAACAAATTCATGTGGAGCCTCGACTCTGCCTGAGACCAGTGTCCCCTGATCTCCTCCTCTCCCAGATGGCCGCCCCATTCCAGGAGTGACACTTCTGTCACTACTGTGAGATCTGGTTGGGGAAGAGAGAGGGGTCTGCCTCTAACCCAATCGCGGTTTGTCAACTACCACTGCAGATCTTTTGCAGTTCCCTCCGAGATCTGGACCACATAAGAGAGATTCCCCTGATGCTGTGCCCACTGGAACTTCAGGTCCCACTACAGAGCCCACATACGCCATCTGGCGTGATTTATCAACAGTATGCAGGAAACCATGAGTCCCAGCAGCCTCAGAGTCAGTCTCACCGAAACCCAGGATAGAGGCTGAAACATCGGTTTCATAGCCTAAATATCCTGGGCTCGCTGCTCTGGAGGATAAGCCCGAAACTGCACTTTGTCCAGAACATCTCCAATGAAAGGGATCATCTGAGAAGGAGTCTTGTGTGACTTTGGCACGTTTATAGAGAACCCTAGTGTTAGAAGGTGGTTCTGACCATCTGAGCCGCCCGGATTTTTCGCTTTTTGAACACCTAATTGCTGAGCTTTTACTGTGGGAGAGCCTCATAATTTGGGATTTACCCACAGTGAACTCATGATGAAAGACACTGCATGGGGATTTTACCGGTGTCCCCCTGGTGAAAGTAGGCCGCTGTGCTGCAGCCGGAGTAAGGGACACCGGGCTAGTTACATGCAGACACGTGTGTACATGCGTGTGCACACGTGTAGGGGCTGCGCAAGGGAGATTCCTGGCGTGCGCAGCCCAGGAGCAGCTACAAATTGAATGGTGTGGCAGGAATTATGCAGAGCTGGGTGGTGACATGGAACAGGCTTTATACAATGGGAAGAAACATGTAAGGGAAAGTCAGTGTGCTTTACTGTTTTCACTGAAAGACCACTTCATTATTCCCCTATGAGGATGGGGATCACATGGGATAGTTTCATTTCCCTAGGGCTACAAATTCCAGACATGCACTAAAGTCCACTGTAACTTAGGTGAGAAGTACTATTCTGCAGAGTCCAAAGTCATATCTGTACTGCTTTTGGGTCATCCAGAAATATCATATTCCTCTGAGTCAGCTCATAACCAGAGCCTGGCTGGGTGTGACCCTGCCAGGCTGGATTTATGACCTTCCTCCCCAAGCTGTAGCAGCAGAGGCCTAGCCCTTCACTACAAGCATTCCAAGGGCTAAGGTCTCCTCTCCAAGAGGGAGAGAAGATGGATGGAGTTACCCGGTTATCCATCAGCAGTTGTCACCTGGTGCCAGGCACCAAGCTGCTCTGGAGAGAAGGCAGAAAGGGGGGAAGGGGCTTTCAGAGACCATGTGGCATGAGACCCCTGGACGACGCCATTTTGAACTGACCCAGAGGCCTGGGCAGGAAGGAGGGAGCAGGGACAGAGAGGTGATGTGTCGCTGCTTGATAGGGTAAGCAGAGACTTCCTGCCAGCCCCCTCCAGATGCTTTTAAAAGAGCTTGCACAGGAAGAGGAGCTCTCTCTGGGGTGTGGTCTGCTGAGGAAGACTGGTGCTGGAGCCTGGCGCCATGGGCAGCTGGAAGGAAGCACCTCCAGACTGGCCCAGGACCCTGACTTGCGCCAAAAGGGGAGTCCAGAACCAGAGAGCAGGAGCCTGGGCCTCTGCGCAAGGAGAAGAGAGGCCCAGGAGGAGAGACAGGCGAAAGGCTGGCGCAGGGCACCAGTGAAGACTGCTCCCTGCTGAATTCACCCTCCTTGAGACCAGGAGGGCGAAGGGAAGTGCACCCAGTGGCTGGCCCGCGCCACCAGGAGCATGAAGAGGCCAAGATGGTGAAAATCAGCCGCCTGGGGGCCGAGATAAGCCCCCCAGAAGGCAGGCAACCTTTGACCTCTCTGAGGACCGATGACGAAGCGCGTGGGGCTCCGCCACCGGTCCAAGATGTGCCCCCGGGGTGGGTCTGGTCCCGGGGGCTGCCCCCGGAAAAAGTAAAGCCGGGGAGCGCCATCGTGCTCCCCGTGAAAATGCCCAAATGGGGTGCCAGGAGCCCACCCTGGCCCCCGGCAACACCGGAGGGCGGGGAGCGCCGTCGTGCCCCGCGAAGATGTCTTTGGGGCCCGGGATCTCAACTCTAAGCCCCGACGCCAAGAAGGGAAGCCGGGGAGCGCCGTCGCACTCCCCGTGAAGATTGTCCAGGAGGGGTCCGGGATCCCCAACTCCGGGCCCCGGTGTGCCCCGACGCGAGGAAGTCAAAGCCGGGGAGCGCCGTTGCGCTCCCCGTGATGATGGCCCAGGGGCCCGGGACCCCATCTCCGTGCCTTGACGTGAGGAAGGAGGGGGAGTGCCGCCGCACTCTCCCACGACAGCGGGAAGGCAGGGGGAGTGCCGTCGCACTCCCCTGTAGTCCCGCCAGGAGAGAGGTCGCCTCAGTGTCTGCCCGCCGGAGCGGGCAGACCGAAATGGACGCTCCCGCTCCCATGGCCGCACCAGAGGGTGCAGGTCAAGCGGGGAGCCGTCGGGAGCCACCGGGGGTGGGCTCCCCAGATGGCTCTCTAACACATGGCCAGGAGGAGGTGCAACGGGGCCCGGGTGGGACCGGGCCCCCAAAGAGTAGCTGGGGGTGGGCTCCCTGAGCTGCATAACTCACCTGGGGGTCCGGGTGGGACGGGGCCCCCCACCGAGGCATGGCGACGCGGTGTGAGGCCGCCAGCGGTGCGGCGTGGCTCTCCCAGGAACATCGGGGGAGCCGCTGCTATAATATGCGCGGGCTGGAGCGAATTGCCCCATAATGCCTTGCAGGCCTGGACTGGCCTGCAAGGAAAAGTGGATCGTCCTCGGTGTGTGGTGGCCCCAGGAGGACAGGGTCACCTCCAGGTGTGTGCCAAGGTGCAGGGGGAGCTGCAGGAGCAACGCAGACTCCCCCAGCATGAAAAGGAGCAGTCCCCCCCTAAGTCTCTAGGGGAAGTAAAAGAAACAACCCCTCAAGGGCTCAGCCAGCAGTCATCAGCATCCCGGGGCTGGAACTTTTGTTCTGCAGCTTTATTTGTCACCTGCGCCTCATCCCTGGTGGTCCAGTGGACCTCTGTCTCCTTTTCATCGCTCCGCTTTTCACTTGTTTTCACTCGTTTTTATCCTCATTTTAACTTCTTTTCTGCACTTTTCTGCATTTCAGCTCATTTCTGCTTTTCTACCTTATACCACTCATTCCTCCTATATTCCTCCTTTTTCCCGCCCGTCTTCCCCACTGCCCCCGCGGCCCCTCCCACCCAGCACAACCAGCGCGACCCGCCCAATCCAGCTCCCCTCCCCGCTCCCTCCTGCCAGCTGTCCATCCCTCCCCGACCCCTACTTAATGGCGGCCGCTGCGGGGACAGGCGAGCAAGACCACTGAGACATTGTCAGTAAAATTGCTCTCCCACCCTTGCAGCTCCACCATTAAGTGAGTCCTCCCCCGAGCCCCTGCACTCTCGAGTGTTGGTGTTCAAGGCCCTCCTCCACCCGCAGGTTTACCTGCGCCTCATCCCTGGTGGTCCAGTGGACCTCTGTCTCCTTTTCCTCGCTCCGTTTTTCACTAGTTTTCACTTGTTTTTACCATCATTTTAACTTCTTTTCTGCACTTTTCTGCGTTTCTGGTCTTTTCTGCCTTATTCCACTCATTCCTCCTATATTCCTCCTTTATTCCTCCTTTTTCCCACCTGTCTTCCCCGCCGCTGCTGCCCCCGCAGCCCCTCCCCCCCAGCACGACCAGCGCGACCGGCCCAATCCAACTCCCCTCCCCGCTCCTGCCTCCCAGCTATCCAGCCCTCCCCGACCCCTACTTAATGGCAGCCATACGCAGCGGGCGTGCCAAAGGCAAGCCCGTCTGCGCCCCGACCACGACCAGCGCCAGGAACCCTGGACCTCCGCGACACCAATGCTACGACCCGGCGACACTCCACGCACTCAACCCAGGCCGCAACAACAACTGCAAGCTAGCATCACCAGCTGACACCCACGGACCCTTCAGCTGTCACAGCTGCCGGCACACCTGCAGCACCGCCAGAAACACGGACCCAGCACAACCCGACTGCAAGAACACTCTAGAGCCGAAGACCCTGCAATGCATCCTTCTCAACGTCAGATCACTCCACAAACACGCCACCAAAATCTGGGACCTCCTCGACAGCACCGCCCCAGACGTAGCATTCCTCACCGAAACCTGGACCAACACCACCTCGGGACCGGACATCGCCATCGCCATTCCTCAAGGATACAAGATCTCCAGGAAGGACCACCCCACCCGCCCGGGAGGAGGAATCGCCATCGTCCACAAATCCACCCTCCGCCTGAGCACACTCCCCGACGAGCCCACAGACCTGATGGAACACCTTCACTTCAAGATACTGGCCAGCCCTACCACCACCCTCCGAGGAACCCTCATCTACCGACCCTCTGGACCCCGCGGACCATTCGCCAACTCCATCACAGACATCATCTCCCCGCATGCCATCGCATCCACCAACTACACCCTGCTGGGAGACCTCAACTTCCACCTCGACAACCAAATGGACCCCAACACCACATCCGTCCTGGACAACCTCCACCACATTGGACTCCGCCAGATTGTGACCGAACCCACGCACTCAGCAGGCCACACCCTCGACCCCCTCTTCATGACAGAAAACTCCATCACTTTCAGCCACACCACCGCACTCCCATGGACAGACCACCGATGCGTCCATTTCACCTTCAGAACACCCACCATCCACAGACATCAGCACCGGCTCCCACGAAGAAACTGGACCAAAATCACCGACGACCAGCTCCCTCCTCACTCAGCAAATCCACCCCAACCATCGCGGAAGACGACGACCCCAACACCGCAGCCCAAACTCTGCACAGATGGTTCTCCGACAGCGCCAACACCATAGCCCCCCTCAAGAAAAACACTCACGCCAAGAAAGCCAGATGGTTTACCACAGAACTTCGAGAGTCCAGACGCACGTGCCGCCGCCTCAAAAAGACCTGGAGGAACTCCAAATCCACAAAGGCCCACAATGACTTCAGAGCCGCCACCAACGCCCACCACCAACTCATTAGAAAAACGAGGAAAAAGGCAATTGAAGACAGAATCTCCACACACGCGCACAACAGCAAAGAACTCTTCAGCATCATCAAGGAGTTCGCCAGACCCATCAGCGAGTCTACTGACATCCCTCCCTCACAAGACCTCTGCGAAAAACTCAGCACCTTCTTCCACCTCAAAATCAAGAACATTTACAACAACTTTGACGAAGACAACCAACACACTGAACCCTCACTAGCCACCCACGACACCCTGAAGCCAACGATTGACAACTGGACAGCCCTCACCACCGAAGACACACTGAAGACAATGAAGTCAATCCACTCCGGGGCCCCCACGGACCCCTGCCCCCACCACATCTTCAACAGAGCCGCCGACACTATCGCACCCATGCTCCGCCACACCATCAACCGCCCCCTGACGAACGCCTCGTTCCCCGATGACTGGAAACATGCCGAGATCAACCCACTCCTGAAGAAGCCCTCGGCGGACCCCACCGACCTCAAGAACTACAGACCCATCTCCCTGCTCCCGTTCCCAGCGTAAGTCATTGAGAAAGCCATCAACAGCCAACTCGCCACCTTCATCGAAGAGCACAACATCCTTGACTCCTCCCAATTCGGCTTCAGAAAAAACCACAGCACAGAAACCGCCCTCCTCGCCGCAACAGACGACATCCGCTCCCTACTGGACAGAGGAGAAACAGTAGCCCTCATCCTCCTTGACCTCTGAGCGGCGTTCGACACAGTCTCTCACCGCACCCTAATATGCAGACTCCATGACGCAGGGATCCGGGACAAGGCCCTCGACTGGATCCACTCCTTCCTCTCCGGCAGAACGCAGCGGGTCAGACTCCCCCCCTTCCTCTCGGACCCTATACCTACCACCTGCGGAGTCCCCCAGGGGTCCTCCCTCAGCCCCATGCTCTTCAACGTCTACATGGATCCGCTCGCCCCCATTGTCAGAACCTACGGACTCAACATTGTGTCATACGCAGACGACACCCAACTCATCCTCTCTTTATACAACGAACCCAACACCGCCAGACACAACTTTCAAGAAGGCATGGAAGCCATCACCAAATGGATGAAAAGCAGCTGCCTACAACTCAACACCGACAAAACAGAAGTACTCATCTTGGGCCCAAACCCCGATGCCTGGAACGACACCTGGTGGCTCCCGCTCTCGGAAGCCCACCCACCCCCACGGACCACGCATGCAACCTTGGAATCATACTGGACGCCGAGCTCAAAATGGACCGCCAGATCAACTCCGTCGCATCCTCCTGCTTCCACACCCTCCGCCTCCTATGTAAGACCTTCAAATGGATCCCACTCGAGCACAGAAAGACCGTCACTCACGCCCTCGTCACCAGCAGACTAGACTACGGCAATGCACTCTACGCCGGAATAAACAAAAACCTCATCCGCAAGCTACTAAACATCCAGAACGCTGCCGCAAGACTGGTCCTCAACCTGCCAAGACACTGCCACATCTCCCAGCACCTGCGAGCACTCCACTGGCTCCCCATCGAGGCTAGAATCACCTTCAAGATTCTCACCCACGCACACAAGGCACTCCACGACACCGGACCAGCATACCTAAACAGCCGACTCAAATTCCACGCACCCCAAAGGACCCTACGATCAGCCCAGCTCTCCTACGACGTGGTCCCCCGCACCATAAAGACCAGATCAGGAGGCCGCTCCTTCTCCTTCCTTGCGGCCAGAGCCTGGAACACCATTCCGCTCCACCTCAGACACACAACTTCGCTCCCCGTCTTCGCGAGAAACCTCAAGACCTGGCTCTTCGACAGACCCCCTCCTTAATGGACTGGAACCTGCACCCCCACCCCTCCCCCCAGCGCCTTGAGACCCTGACGGGTGAGTAGTCGTGCTATAACAAATTGATTGATTGATTGATTGACCATGGCAGGTTTGCCCATTTTAAATGCTTGTTGAGATGATGGGGTGGGTCGCCACTGGGATGGTGCCAGTGAGCAAGGCTCTCGCTCCAGGTTGTGTCAACCCACTGCATTAGGGGGCAAGATGATGTGCACACATGGAAATGATGGTACTAGACCCCACCCCCCCTGCGGGAGGGGTGGAAATGTTATGCAATGTCGCAAAGTAATTCCAACAGCTTATTTATATTTGTAAATTGGTGCATAGTATTGAGTAGTGTGTGTGTTTAATAAATGTACTCTTCCTTTGATAAAGCAAAGTACAGACTGGACAATCAATTATTGAGTGTTATTCCTGCGTACTTGTAAATGGCGAATACTAGCCCACACCACCTCCCTTGAGTAAGCCTTAGACTGCTCTGCAACGCTACCCTCTGAGAGTCTTGCGCTACAATACGTTGTTTGGTTCCCAGTGAAGGATAAATGTGACAATGTTATTTGTGCAGGCCTCACAGATACTGCCTCGTTTTCCAACATTGGTGTCTAGCGGCGGGAAACATAGTATCCCATTCTGGTACGCATTTATAGCATTTGATAAGTCCAGTTTTGCCACACAATACCTATGCAGTAATGAACAAATGGAAGATTACAAGGCTCTGAGAAGGGTTCAAAGTTTTGGTTATGTGAACTAAAAGTATGGGAAAGGAAAGCCCCGCGCACATATATGTCATGTGAAGATATTATGGTTTAAATGTAAACTGTATTGATGTGACTGAGTTATGTTGATTATCATGTGATAGCGGGATGGTGCTTTCCAGGAAATGATTGCATACAAGTGTTCTAAGCCATATTTTACACCTTTGAACCCTAACACTACACGCACTACACCTGCATGAGGAGGGTGTCTTCTCAAGAGATAGGGACAGCAACTGATACCTACATCACAGGTGGGGGTGTAGGGGTGGACTGGACTTTGGGAGGACAGGAGAGGTAGGAGGTCCTGGGAGATTCCTGCGCTTTTTAAGGGCAGGGAGGGTTTCCACAGAAGGGGCCCCAGATATCCTTCCCCCGCTGAAAGTTTCTTGCCATTGGCGCAGGCCAAAACCACTGGAAGGGTGGGGCAGGAGGTTTCTTTACCCCGGGTAGTAACACCCCAGGGGTTCCCATGGTGTGGGACCCCAAGAAACTTTTCCCACGGTGGGAGGAGGGTGTGGTAGAGTTGTGTGTCCGGCAGGCCCCCCAGGTTAACTGGTGGGCAGGTGAGCACCCCAGGGGTGGCCCCTGGTAGTTGGTGGCCCCAAAGGACGGTAGTTCTCGAGCAGGATGTGTAGTGGTAGCCCCTAGGTACACTAGGTGGGCTAGGTAACTGACCGGGTGGAGATCTGAGAAGGGGTGATGGGCTCCTAGATTCCAGGTGAAGGGTTAGTTGTGGACCCTGAGGTGTCAGGGTCGGGTCGGTGGTTACCCAAGGAAGCAACAGGATGTCATTCTGGAGCTTGTGTTGTGAACCAGAGGTGGTGGCTGGGGCGATGCCTAGCCGGTGACCAGTCAGGTAGATCCTGGGGGGTTGGACCCCAGGACCAGGAGCATGTTCCCCTAACTCGATGCAGGAGGTGCACTTCTGCCTGGTAGCACCACCCTGAAGGCAGGTGGGGCCTATCTTAAGTGAAGGGACCCTGTGCCTCAGAGGAGGGTGGTGCAGGCCAAGCCGGGATCTTGAGGGTCCCTGGCTGATGGAGGTAGTACCACCCTGAAGACAGGTGGGGCCCATCTTAAGTGAAGGGACCCTGTGCTTCAGAGGAGGGTGGTGCAGGCCTAGCCGGGATCGTGAGGGTCCCTGGCTGAGTGTGGTAGTACCACCCTGAAGGCAGGTTGGGCCTATCTTAAGTAAAGGGACCCTGCGCTTCAGAAGGGGGTGGTGCAGGCCATCCAGGGATCATGAGGGTCCCTGGACGGTATCCCAAGGCGCTGCAGGGAGACCAAGGAGGGCTCTGAGAGGTGGGCCTGGGTGTAGCTGACTCGGGCCCACAGGCTCTCTAAGGGTACTCCGGGAGGAGAGCGCGCCTCTCGGAGGGAAGGGTGCATAGGCCCTGTTCTCGCAGCGGAGAACAAGGAAGGGGTCTAGGTTCCCGGGGTAGTTTCCGTGTGGAGCTACTGACGGGGGGAATGAGCTGTAGGATGTCTGACGAGGCACCCTCAGTGTTCCTCCCTGGCACTGCCAGTGTGGTGGTGAGGCCGGTCAGAGGTCCTATCAGGGAGCCAGGCCAGTGGCCAAAGGTGCTTTTCTGTGTGGGAAAAGTACGAGTGGCTGTGCTTTCTTTAGGGAAGACAGTCATCCCGAAAGGGTGGTGGCAGCTGAATGACCCCAGCGGCAGGCTGAGGGTGAGGGTCCAGAGAGGTTGCATCTTTAGAAGATGGCCCAGGGGCCCGGGACCCCAATTCCGGGCCCCGACGTGAGGGAGGAGGGGGAGTGCCGCCGCACTCCCCTGCGACAGTGGGAAGGCCCGCCAGGAGAGAGGTCGCCTCCGTGTCTGCCCGCCGGAGTGGGCAGACCGAAATGGACGCTCCGGCTCCTGCGGCCGCACCAGAGTGTGCGGGTCGAGCGGGGAGCCAGCGGGAGCCACCGGGGGTGGGCTTCCCTGGTGGCTCTCCAACACATGGCCAGGAGGAGGTGCGAGGGGCCGGGGTGAGACCAAGCCCCCAAAGAGCAGCCAGGGGTGGGCTCCCCGAGCTGCATAACTCACCTGGGGGTCCGGGTGGGACAGAGCCCCCCACCGAGGCATGACGACACGGCATGAGGCCGCCAGCGGTGCAGCACGGCTCTCCCCGGAACAGCAGGGGAGCCGCTGCTATAATATGCGCGGGCTGGAGCGAATCGCCCCATAATGCCTTGCAGGCCTGGACCGGCCTGCAAGGAAAAGCGGATCGTCCTCGGTGTGTGGTGGCCCCAGGAGGACGGGGTCACCACCAGGTGTGTGCCAAGGTGCAGGGGGAGCTGCAGGAGCAACGCAGACTCCCCTAGCACGAAGAGGAGAAGTCCCCCCCTAAGTCTCTAGGGGAAGTAAAAGAAACAACCCCTCAAGGGCTCAGCCAGCAGTCATCAGCATCCCGGGGCTGGAACTTTTGTTCTGCAGCTGGGGGTGCGTTAGGGGCTGCCTCAAGGTATTGATATCTGGGCTGGAAATGTCTGGAGAAGGGCATCCCCTGGAGGTGAAGAGATGCAATTGCACGAGAAGTGCATTTACCAAAGTTATTTCTTTTAGAGGGACTGAAAGTCACATGTGTTATGTAAAGTACCTGTGTAAGGTGGAGTCATAAGCAAAAGTGGATGCAAACGACCGGTGGATATGCTTTGTGATCTGCACATCAATATGTCAGTTAATAATGTTATTAGCATTCAATTGGTATCTTACCACATTTAAAGGGTGCTCCCATGGTGCTGAAATACCCTCCCACCTTGGGTATAAATCCACTAGTCCTCCAACGTAGTCCAGATGTAAATATCTACCATAAGCACCGAAGCACACCAGAGCACTGTCACTTTGATCCTTAATTAGTCATATAGCGAATAAGGCACAGTCAAACAATACAGTTTCAAAGATGAAATTCCAATAAGTAATCCACAGCTGTTGAAGTGTCCAGTCATTCACTTTTATTCCATTGAAGAAAACAAACGGCAGCCGACGCGCGTTTCGTCCTCCCGGACTTTCTCAAGGCTGCAAAATTACATATATAAACAATTTAGTAAAAAATATTTTATTCAAGGTAAAAACACTATCAACAATTTAAAAATTGTGCCTCATTATAAGTGCAATATTGAGTGCACAATATCAACCCCAAGGTTGAGCACCTTCAGAGTTTAAAAACAAGAAAAGCCACCATTGGTGATTTGTTTCGCCCTGTGCATTTAAATATACAACCACTACCAAATAGAGAAATGATTCACCTTGGTAGTGAATTGTGGATGCTTTGTGCCATTTATAGAAGAATTAGTGTGAGGACAGAGCCAAAGATTCAGCAAAGAAGAACCATTCAATCAAGACCAGTGTACATAAAGGTGTTGACCACAATAAAATGTGCCTCACATTCTCTCAAGAATATACAGGCAGTTTATTTCAAATGTAGGAAGCAGGTCGCTAAAGAGACAGGTATATCCCTCTAGGTTGTTTATATGACTAACTGCCTTGATTCTGTATGACAAAACGGAGACAAAGAGGGGAAAAGAACACGAAGTGAGGTGACCACTCTCTCCAATATATAAGTCAATTCGGACGTTAAATAGGTGCCTATTTTGGCGATGCATAATAAACTGCATCCAACCATACAATATATATTTCCGCTTACCGATAAAGTTAAATCTCAAAGAGCCACAGTTGAGTTCACTGTCTGTAATCGACTTCCAAAAAGTTTCCAAAGATGATCATACACGTGAGTAAAGTTAATTAAGAGGCACTTGGACCATGATAAGTCCGCTGCACGTCACGAAGGAACAAACGAACAAAGGAGAGTATCAGCGCGAGTTTATCCAAAATTAAAAGTTGAAAACTGAAAAAGCAGGGTGCGTGTTCAGCCTATGGACAACCTCCCTTCAAGCAAAGTAGTCTTACCGCAGCATTGTAACGTTGTCGATTCCCGTCTGGACTTCAGAACTGCTTAACGCATGTAAGCTTGCCGCCATTCTATTTTGTACACGCATAGTTGGTTCATCAACATGGACAACGGACTGAGTGAGAGGCGATCGTTTTACTTGGATCAAAAGCGGCGGCCATATTACTCTATTCGTTTTGACCATTATGTGATCAATATCATATATCATTGTCACCCAATCTGAGCGCAATTTAATACCGATTTCATATTGATATCAAAAGCCATATAGATGAGGGCCAACGATTAAGTGTCCCTGTTTGAGATCGAAAAATCGAATCTCATCCGCCCTTATTAGTGCGCATACTAGATGTATATTATGGAATGTAGCGCATCAAATATACATATGGCGGACATTTTGGACAGTATTTTCATTAAGGAGTAAATTCAGGGGCAAGGTCTTGATGATGTATTAGGTTGCCCAAGTGACTGACAACCGATCTAATCATATAATGGCAAGCAAGCCATTCTCACGGCAGCCATTTTAGACATGTTTAAGCATTCCTCTATTCCTTATTGCATAGAGGGATTAATCAACATGAATGAAGTTGACGCTTTTTTCTATGATATTATGTGTGTAAAGAATGAGAAAGTCATACACACACAAGTTTATTATAGTAAATTCCAAGACGGAGAGTCTGTTATATATATTGGCATGCTGTTCCGACAATGTCCAATCGTTCATAGTGAAAACAGAGATTAATATTGAAGAGTGCTGTAAGAGTCATTAGTACTAGGGTGGATAGTTAGTAACATACATCGCGTGTTGAAAGTGGAGGAAAACAGCCACCACATATTTCACAGTAAATGGGAAAATTGCAGTATACAATGGGAATAAACCTTACAGTTGTTTTAAAGACATTCAAACATCTCTTTATCAACATTTATACCATGTTCTACAGCCCTAAGCTTAATTATCCATTCACTTTCTGTTTTTTGGAGTTTGGTTACTCTATTTCCACCCCTTAATCCAGGGCGTACCATGTCAATGCCATGAAAACCCATGTTGAGCATTTCATTTGATTTATGAACTGTATTAAAATGAGTTGCCAAAGGATATTGTTGATTGTTATTACGTATAGCTCTTATATGCTCCTGGATTCTTTCTTTTAAAGGTCTCACAGTACTACCAATGTATATTTTCCCACAGATACATTTGATACAGTAGATAACAAATTTCGTGTTACAGTTGATAAAGTTACGAACTGTGTACATTTTCTCCGTATTGTACCTGAATGTCATTGTCTTATGCATAGCAAAACAACACACATTACATGTTCCACATTAAAAAAAACCATTGGGAGGAGATGGTAACCATGTTGTGTTATTTATAGGTGGTATGAAGCTAGGGCACAAATACTGTCTGAGTGTTCTGCCCCTTTCATGGATGATTGTTGGTTTGACCCCCACCACCTCTTGTAAGGTTGCGTCATCTGTTAATAGATGCCAATGTTTCCTTAAAATTTTATACACATCAGTACTGATAGGAGTGTATGGGGGGATGAACATGGCTTTTTTCCTGTTCTGTACTTTCAGTTTGGTGTTACCAATTAAGAGACTCCCTCTTTTACCCTGTTGATCTTATAGCGAGCCTCTTTAATATTATCATATTTGTATCCCCTGAATCTTTTTTCCACTAGATTTAGTTTGTGTTCTAATCGAGTTTCATCACTACAATTCCTATTGATCCTCAACATTTCCCCATATGGGATGCTCCTAATCTGTGAGGGAGGATGGAAACTGCTCGCATGTAGTGTGGCATTACATGCCGTTAGTTTTCTATATGGTACAGTCGTTAGTTTGTCATTGTCCACTAAAATAGTGATGTCCCAAAAATTAATCTGGGTGATACTTTGTTCTTTGGTAAAAGTCAGGTTAAAGGGATTATCATTGATGTATGTGAATTTTTTTTCTAAGGCATCACTTGACCCAGCCCAAAACATAAGAATATCATCAATGTATCGTCCCCAATACAAAACATTCTCCATTAGGGCACTAGGCCCTTTCAGCCATAGATCTGTGTGTTCAAACATCCCCATATAGAGATTTGCAAAAGACGCGAAAATTTTGCCCCCATTGCTACTCCTCTTATCTGGCGAAACCAATTGCCATTATGCATGAATATGTTGTTGTTCAGTACCAGTTCAATCAGATCTAATAACATGTTGGTGTGTTCATACATATTTACTGGTCTTGTATCTAAGAAATGCTGAACCGCATTCAGACCCAGTCCCCCTGGTATGCTCGTATATAAAGAGCATACATCTAGAGTCACCAACCGATGTCCTTCCACCCACTCTACATCCATGATTTTACTCAAAATGTCACGTGTATCCTTGATGTATGAAGGTAAGTTTGTGACCAAGGGTTGTAAAAATAGGTCAATGTATTCAGATATTCTCTCCGTAGGAGACCCAATTCCCGAAATAATGGGTCTCCCCAGAGGGAAACCCCCCCCTTTATGTATTTTCGGTAAACTGTAAATACAGGGATTGGTTGGGGTTTCATTAAAAAGATATTTAAATTCAAGGTCTGAAATGAGGCATAGTTCCTTCCAATGTCTTAACCTATTCTCTATGATTTCAATTGTTGTTTTCATGGGGTTACAGCCCAGTTCAATATAGGCGGTCGTATCTGCTAGTTGTCTATCTATTTCACACAGATAGTCTGATTTATCCATAAGCAGTACGTTGCCTCCCTTGTGAGCTTCTCTGATGACAAGGGAGTCATCTTTTTTAAGATTTTCAAGCGCCTTTCTTTCTTCTATGGTGATATTTTGTTTGATGTTAAAATTCATGTTACTCAAGTGGAATTTATCGTCCAATTTGTACAGATCTTGATATACAAGTTCCTGAAATTTATCAATAGAATTTGCACCCGATAAATGAGGAGTAAATCTCGATTTTTGCCTCAGGCCACTGTCAACATCAGAGAAAGTGTCCAGATCTAAGTCTGCTACCACAGTCTGTATGGTGGGAATTACCTCCTGATCATCTAGGGATAGCAACAGATGCACATTTTTAATATACCTGATGGACGGGATTGTATTGATATTTTCAGGTGCTGTGATCATAGGAATTACGTGTTGTTTGTCTTGAAAGAACTTGTGTAGTTTTAATTTCCTAGTGAACTTAAAACAACTCACATGTAAAGATGTAAAATTAGGCAAAGAACTTGGACAGAAACCGAATCCCTTGCTTAGCAATTTTATTTCCACATTGGTCAAAACATGACTTGAAAGGTTCACAATGTTAATATTGTCAGATGAGTCAGTAGTACTCAAATCGTTCACATTTTCTGGTTGGTGGGTGGGTATTTCAGCACCATGGGAGCACCCTTTAAATGTGGTAAGATACCAATTGAACGCTAATAACATGATTAACTGACATATTGATGTGCAGATCTCAAAGCATATCTACTGGTCGTTTGCATGCATTTCAATATTGCTGATCTAGCACTCTACAGTATTTACATTTGTTTACTAGAATTTTTTTCTTTTCTTTTCTTTTGCTTACTATCAACTGAGGATCAGGGAAAAAATATCAGATTGACTTAAACTATGGCCACCTTTGATGACAATAGGAATGCCCTAATGGATGATTTATTTAACTCAAATCCAACACGGATTTTGAATAATACCCGGGAAATAGCGAAGGAGGGGTTAAGACAAACATTTCTGAGATTAGAGAGAATGAAAAAGCAGGAGCTCTCCCGGTGATGGGACGCAACAGTCCTGCGCAAATATATTGAGAAGGAACAAATCCCAAGGGGGCTGCGCATTTTGAGTTTTCCGTCTTTTGAAGATTTGGATAAGTGTCATTTGAAAGAATAGGAGAAATTATTGTTTAATTCATCGATTGGTATGATGGATATCTTAATCAGGGATGCTGATCTAAAACGTAACAAGCTATTATTGGATATTGCCATTTTAGAAAAAGAGATCAATGACCTAAATTTACCAGAGGCTACCGAACGCAACTTAGTGATTCTAAGGGAAGAGTTACATAAACACCAACTTTATCTAAAAGACAAAAAGTCTCAAAAGATTAGACGTGATGAAAGAGACTACCTCAACGGGAGGATCTACACGTTTGCCAAAAAATTTGACAATATCAAAACTGGCACACACTCAGAAATGTTGGAACGCACCTCACAGACAACTGAGGCAACTAGTATTTCTGATACCTCGAGTATCAGCAGCATGACGAGTGGAGAATCATCCAGTGCACAGGGGCAAACATCAGAAAGCGTTTCTGCTCCATTTTTTTAGAATTACAAAGATTCAGAAAGGGGAACAAAAAGGCGTACAAGAAAGAATTGGGCAAAAAATGACACGGAGGGGCAAATCAAGATCTAGATCCAAACTCAAAAGAAAAAGTGGGTGTCACTACCAGGTCAGGGGCACGGAACCAGAAAATGTGAACGATTTGAGTACTATTGACTCATCTGACAATATTAACATTGTGAACCTTTCAAGTCATGTTTTGACCAATGTGGAAATAAAATTGCTAAGCAAGGGATTGGGTTTCTGTCCAAGTTCTTTGCCTAATTTCACATCTTTACATGTGAGTTGTTTTAAGTTCACTAGGAAATTAAAACTACACAAGTTCTTTCAAGATAAACAACACGTACTTCCTATGATCACAGCACCTGAAAATATCAATACAATCCCGTCCATCAGGGATATTAAAAATGTGCATCTGTTGCTATCCCTAGATGATCAGGAGGTAATTCCCTCCATACAGACAGTGGTAGCAGACTTAGATCTGGACACTTTCTTCGATGTTGACAGTGCCCGGAGGCAAAAATCGAGATTTACTCCTCATTTATCGGGTGCAAATTCTATTGATAAATTTCAGGAACTTGTATATCAAGATCTGTACAAATTGGAAGATAAATTCCACTTGAATAACATGAATTTTAACATCAAACAAAATATCACCATAGAAGAAAGAAAGGCACCTGAAAATCTTAAAAAAGATGACTCCCTTGTCATTAGAGAAGCTGACAAGGGAGGCAACGTAGTGCTTATGGATAAATCAGACTATCTGTGTGAAATAGATAGACAACTAGCAGATACGACCGCCTATATTAAACTGGGCTGTAACCCCATGAAAACAACAATTGAAATCATAGAGAATAGGTTAAGACATTGGAAGGACCTATGCCTCATTTCAGACCTTGAATTTAAATATCTTTTCAATGAAACCCCAACCAATCCCTGTATTTACAGTTTACCGAAAATACATGAAGGGGAGGGTTTCCTCTGGGAGACCCATTATTTCGGGAATTGGGTCTCCTACGGCGAGAATATCTGAATACATTGACCTATTTTTACAACCCTTGGTCACAAACTTACCTTCATACATCAAGGATACACGTGACATTTTGAGTAAAATCATGGATGTAGAGTGGGTGGAAGGACATCAGTTGGTGACTCTAGATGTATGCTCTTTATATACGAGCATACCAGGGGACTGGGTCTGAATGCGGTTCAGCATTTCTTAGATACAAGACCAGTAAATATGTATGAACACACCAACATGTTATTAGATCTGATTGAACTGGTACTGAACAACTACATATTCATGCATAATGGCAATTGGTTTCGCCAGATAAGAGGAGTAGCAAGGGGGGCAAAATTTTCGCCTTCTTTTGCAAATCTCTATATGGGGATGTTTGAACACACATATCTATGGCTGAAAGGGCCTAGTGCCCTAATGGAGAATGTTTTGTATTGGGGAAGATACATTGATGATATTGTTATGTTTTGGGCTGGGTCAAGTGATGCCTTAGAACAATTTTTCACATACATCAATGATAATCCCTTTAACCTGACTTTTACCAAAGAACAAAGTACCACCCAGATAAATTTTTGGGACATCACTATTTTAGTGGACAATGACAATCTAAGGACTGTACCATATAGAAAACTAACGGCATGTAATGCTACACTACCTGCGAGCAGTTCCCATCCTCCCTCACAGATTAGGATCATCCCATATGGGGAAATGTTGAGGATCAAAAGGAATTGTAGTGATGAAACACGATTAGAACACAAACTAAATCTGGTGGAAAAAAGATTCAGTGCCAGGGGATACAAATATGATAACATTAAAGAGGCTCGCTATAAGATCAACAGGGTAAAAGAGGAAGTCTCTTAATTGGTAACACCAAACGGAAAGTACAGAACAGGAAAAAGCCATGTTCATCACCCCATACACTTCTATCAGTACTGATGTGTATAAAATGTTAAGGAAACATTGGCATCTATTAACAGATGACGCCACCTTACAAGAGGTAGTGGGGGTAAAACCAACAATCATCCATGAAAGGGGCAGAACACTCAGACAGTATTTGTGCCCTAGCTTCATACCACCTATAAATAACACAACATGGTTACCATCTCCTCCCAATGTTTTTTTTAATGTGGAACATGTAATGTGTGTTGTTTTGCTATGCATAAGACAATGACATTCAGGTACAATAGGGAGAAAATTTACACAGTTCGTAACTTTATCAACTGTAACACGAAATTTGTTATCTACTGTATCAAATGTATCTGTGGGAAAATATACATTGGTAGTACTGTGAGACCTTTAAAAGAAAGAATCCAGGAGCATATAAGAGCTATACGTAATAACAATCAACAATATCCTTTGGCAAGTCATTTTAATACAGTTCATAAATCAAATGAAATGCTCAACATGGGTTTTCATGGCATTGACATGGTACACCCTGGATTAGGGGGTGGAAATAGAGTAACCAAACTCCGAAAAACAGAAAGTGAATGGATAATTAACCTTAGGGCTGTAGAACATGGTATAAATGTTGATAAAGAGATGTTTGAATATCTTTAAAACAACTGTAAGGTTTATACCCATTGTATACTGCAATTTTTCCATTTACTGTGAAATATGTGGTGGCTGTCTTCCTCCACTTTCAACACGCGATGTCTGTTACTAACTATCCACCCTAGTACTAATGACTCTTACAGCACTCTTCAATATTAATCTCTGTTTTCGCTATGAACGATTGGACATTGTCGGAACAGCATGCCCATTATATATAACAGACTCTCCGTCTTGGAATTTACTATAATAAACTTGTGTGTGTATGACTTTCTCATTCTTTACACACATATCATAGAAAACAGCGTCAACTTCATTCATGTTGAATAATCCCTCTATGCAATAAGGAATAGAGGAATGCTTAAACATGTCTAAAATGGCTGCCGTGAGAATGGCTTGCTTGCCATTATATGATTAGATCGGTTGTCAGTCACTTGGGCATCCTAATACATCATCAAGACCTTGCCCCTGAATTTACTCCTTAATGAAAATACTGTCCAAAATGGCCGCCATATATATATTTGATGCGCTACATTCCATAATACACATCTAGTTTGCGCACTAATAAGGGCGGATGAGATCCGATTTTTTTATCTCAAACAGGGATACTTAATCGTTGGCCCTCATCTATATGGATTTTGATATCAATATGAAATCGGTATTAAATTGCGCTCGGATTGGGTGACAATGATATATGATATTGATCACATAATGGTCAAAACGAATAGAGTAATATGGCCGCCGCTTTTGATCCAAGTAAAACGATCGCCTCTCACTTAGTCCCTTGTCCATGTTGATGAACCAACTATGCGTGTACAAAATAGAATGGCGGCAAGCTTACACGCGTTAAGCAGTTCTGAAGTCCAGACGGGATTCGGGAACGTAACAATGCTGTGGTAAGACTACTTTGCTTGAAGGGGGGTTGTTCTTAGGCTGAACACGCACCGTGCTTTTTCAGTTTTCAACTTTTAATTTTGGATAAACTTGCGCTGATACTCTCCTTTATTTGTTTGTTCCTTCGTGACGTGCAGCAGACTAATCATGGTCCAAGTGCCTCTGAATTAACTTTACTCACGTGTATGATCATCTTTGGAAACTTTTTGGAAGTCGATTACAGACAGTGAATTCAACTGTGGCTCTTTGAGATTTAACTTTATCGGTAAGCGGAAATATAGATTGTATGGTTGGATGCAGTTTATTATGCATCGCCAAAATAGGCACCTATTTAACGACTGAATTGACTTATATAGTGGAGAGAGTGGTCACCTCACTTCGTGTTCTTTTCCCCTCTTTGTCTCCGTTTTGTCATACAGAATCAAGGCAGTTAGTCATATAATCAACCTAGAGGGATATACCTGTCTCTTTAGCGACCTGCTTCCTACATTTGAAATAAACTGCCTGTATATTCTTGAGAGAAGGTGAGGCACATTTTATTGTGGTCAACACCTTTATGTACACTGGTCTTGATTGAATGGTTCTTCTTTGCTGAATCTTTGGCTCTGTCCTCGCACTAATTCTTCTATAAATGGCACAAAGCATCCACAATTCACTACGAAGGTGAATCATTTCTCTATCGGGTAGTGGTTGTATATTTAAATGCACAGGGCGAAACTAATCACCAATGGTGGCTTTTCTTGTTTTTAAACTCTGAAGGTGCTCAACCTTGGGGTTGATATTGTGCACTCAATTTTGCACTTATAATGAGGCACAATTATTAAATTGTTGATAGTGTTTTTACCTTGAATAAAATATTTTTTACCAAATTGTTTATACATGTAATTTTGCAGCCTTGAGAAAGTCCGGGAGGACGAAACGCGCGTCGGCTGCCGTTTGTTTTCTTCAATGGAATAAAAGTGAATGACTGGACACTTCAACAGCTGTGGATTACTTATTGGAATTTCATCCTTGAAACTGTATTGTTTGACTGTGCCTTTTTCGCTACATGACTAATTAAGGATCAAAGTGACAGCGCTCTGGTGTGCTTCGGTGCTTATGGTAGATATAAGCAAAAGTGGGGTTAGGTTGCTGGGCATTCCTGCTAGGGTGTCTGGCTGTATCTGCATAATCCTGTGATTATAACTGTGAAGCCTTTAAGGGGCTGTGATTGCAATGCATTACAACTGTTATCAGCTATGATCAGTACCTCATTTAAAGTGATGTCTAAACATGTATTCTTGCTGCTGCGTTAGGTGGCGAACAACCCAGTCTGTTAGCCCCTAAGAGGTAAAGGTGTATACTGTATGGTCAGTATGAGATGCTCAGTCAGGGTTATGTGTCACCATGGCAGGTTTGCCCATTTTAAATGCTTGTTGAGATGATGGGGTGGGTCGACACTGGGATGGTGCCAGTGGGCAAGGCCCTCGCTCCAGGTTGTGTCAACCCACTGCATTAGGGGGCAAGATGATGTGCATACATGGGAGTGGTGGTACTAGAACCCACCCCCCTGCGGGAGGGGTGGAAATGTTATGCAATGCCACAAAGTAATTCCAACAGCTTATGTATATTTGTAAATTGGTGCATAGTATTGAGTAGTGTGTGCGTTTAATAAATGTACTCTTCCTTTTATAAAGCAAAGTACAGACTGGACAATCAATTATTGAGTGTTATTCCTGCGTACTTGTAAATGGCGAATACTAGCCCACACCACCTCCCTTGATTAAGCCTTAGACTGCTCTGCAACGCTACCCTCTGAGAGTCAAGCGCTACAATAGGGTGTTTGGTTCCCAATGAAGGATAAATGTGACATGTTATTTGTGCAGGCCTCACAGATAATGCCTCGTTTTCTAACACGCAACAAATACAGGAGGTTCACCATAGTTTGGAGGTGGAAGACAACAGCCTGGGGCAAAGTTGTCTTCAACAGCCAGTCATCAAGATAGGGGAAGACTGATACCCCTAACCTGCGTAGATTCATTGCAACCACCGCCATCAGCTTGCTGTACACCGGAGGGGCACTGGTAAGGCCAAATTGAAGCACAGTGAATTGAAGCATGGTGAATTGAAAGTGTTCGTGGCCTACCTTGAAACGCAGGTAACGTCTGTGGCCCGGCAGGATGGGGGTGTGAAAATACACATCCTGCAAGTCCAAGGCTACCATCCAGTCTCATTGGTCCAGACACGACCTGAGCCAACGTGAGCATCTTGAATTTCTCCTCTTTGAGGAATAGATTGACGGTCCAAAGGTTAAAAATGGGCCGCAACCCTTTGTTCTTTTTCAGAATCATAAAGTAGCGGGAGTAGCAACCACTGCCTACTTCCAAAATTGGAAACTTTTCTATATCTTCCTTGGCCAGGAGAGCCGTAACTTCTACTCGGAGTAATAATAGATGATCCTTCACTAGCCATTCTTGAGTTGGCAGTAAAGGAGGAGGAAAAGAAAGAGAATATCCATCCTGAATGATTTGCAAGACCCATTTGTCCGATGTTATTGACCTCCAGGGGTGGAGATGGTTTTGAATTCTCCCTCCAACTGGAGTAACATGGCCTTGAAGACCCAAACTAGGAATGCTTTGAGGCTGCATCTGCTGAGGGCTGGGTGGAGCACGACTTCTGGCTACCATTCCAAGGTCAGAATGAACTGCGTCCACGTCCTCGCACAACTTGGGGAGTCTGCGCAGGACAGTGGCTGGGATATGGCTGACGTGGTCGAAAACCCCTTCCATTGCCACGAAAGGGGAGAAAGCTAGACTGCCCACAAGGTGTAACCGAGAGCCCAAGGATCTGGCCGTAGCACAAGATTCCGTCAAAGGGCATGTCCATGAGGTTAGCATGGACATCACCCGAGAAGCCAGATGTTCTCAGCCAGGCATGGTGCCGTAAGGCCACTGTCAGCGAAACTGCTCTGCCCAGCAAGTCAGCCGTGTCTACGACACACCTGATGGTGAATTTTGCTGCATCTCTCCCATCCTTCACTGCCTGGGAGAGCATGGCCTGGGCCTCCTCCGGGACCTGTGGCAGCACTTGTGCATCCGTTTCCCAATCGGTGTGCGAGAAATTACCAAATAAGCATGCTGTATTCACCAAACTCAATGCCAGGCCGGTAGAAGAAAACATCTTCTTCCCAAGTGCGTCCAGCCTCATGGATTTCCTATCCAGAGGAGCAGAAGGGAATGCACCATGGGACGTTGAAGCCTGAGCCACCAAGCTCTCAGGGGAGGGATGTTGGCTGAGGAACCGTGGATCGCTCGGTGCAGGGCGATGGTGGTGTGCAATTGCCCTGTTCACAGGAGCCCCTGTGCTAGGTTTGCACACTAGGTGGAGAGAGCAAGCCAGTCTCTGGAGATGTGTCCAGTCTACTGCCTTCTCCAAGATCCTCAGACTAGTCTAGCTGTTGTTCTAAACGGTTCCAAGACCCCTCCCAATCCTTACCCATGCCTGAAACTTCCTCAAAATGCATGGGCAGTGACATAGAACCTCTGGGCTCTGTCTGTGCTGGTGTCAACGCCAAGCAACGTGGATCTGCTGGTGGGCGCCGGCAGTGCAGGATGCATCAACTTCAGGACCGATGTCGGGAAAGGTCACGTTGGCATGACTGGCATCGGCCGGATCCAGAATTGGATCCATGAACCCCACAGGCGCCGTGGTCGGAGCCAAAGGCATAGGACCTGGTGGGGCCTCCTGCGACCCTGCGGGCCTGAATGCTCCCGGAAATGGGGGGAGCCGCAAAGTCAAAGCTGGCTCCGGCTCCGCAGAACCATCCCTAGATCGTCGATTCTCCTTACCTGTCTCATAGACAGACAATAGACGAGGTGAAGTCGAAGTCCATTTGGACTTCTTCTTTTTTTGCCTCTTCCCAGAGTGTCTCGAGGACTTTGAGTGAGACGAGGAGGACTTGGGGCTCCTGTAGCAGTCCCGCAACCTTCTCTTCCTCGAACGGGACAGGGATCTCCGAGGGATCACGCTCAATGGTGTCGACTGCCGGGACGCAAGGAGCTTCAAAGAACACTTCTGCAAGGCCTTCGGTGGCATGGCTGAGCAATCCAAGCACGACTTTGTATCGTGGTCGTGCTCGAGGAGCCAAAAACAGACGGGGTGGGTTACCAACATGGTGCAATGACAGGCGCCACATGGTTTGAACCCTATATGTATACATGACATCCTCGAAACACCAAAAAAATGTTGTCAACAAAATGTTGAAAAAAGCCTGTCAAAAAAGAGACAGAGGGATATCTCTTCTACGGATCAGCGCTGAACTGGCACGTAAAGAAAGGAACTGACATCTGCGCGCCTGGGTGGCGGATATATACGTTAACCCGACGTCATAACCGGTGCTAATGATGCCGATGATGTCACGTGGAGCCAAACGGAGCCACTTGATGGCAAGCAGGGGTACTGCTCACACAAAAGTTTCTGGATCTAGTCTGACACCTGGGAAATTCAAATGTAAGGAATCTGCAGCTTGTAGTCTCTATCAGATACATTGCTGTGCACTCTGCTAAGGTATAAAGGTGTCTATTTCAAACAAAGTCATGATAGACAACTTTGTCATTCTACTTGCTGTGATGAGTAGGTGTTAGAAATGGGGGTCTCTAGTTGGCAAGGGCTTGCACCTTTGTCCAAGTAGGGACCCTTCTTCCTAGTCAGGATAAGGGAGTTACACTCCTAAAATAACCCCTGCTCACCCCCTTGGTAGCTTGGCACGAGCAGTCAGGCTTATCTTAGAGGCAGTGTGTAAAGCATTTGCACATAACCAACAGTAATACAATGTAAGCACTACAAACTGACACCACACCAGTTTAGAAAAATATCCAATATTTTTATATACTTAAAACAAGACCAAATACGATAAAAATCCACAGTACAGTACTTTAAAAATCTTCTGTTATCCCAGTGTCCTTAAAAACAGTTCCTTGATGTCGATAGCTCCAGCCGGGGCTATCACGGCGTCGTGAACAAACAAATCCAAACAGTTCTGGCTGACCGCGGCGTCGCGGGTCAGCTACGGTGTCGGGAAGACCCGCAAACAGTACCTTTCAGAAATGCAGGGCGTCGATGACCTCGCGGTGAGCTTCCGAACACACGGCGTGCGCAGGCGTCGGTTCCGGAGGTCGGTGCGGCGTCGTCGGGGCCCTCGAAGTCACACGCGTTGCAGATCGATCTCCTCTCTGTTGAAGTCAGAAGCGCTGGCGTCGGCCGGCGTCGAGTGCTGCGGTGCGAGGTGCGGCGTGCGGTGCCCTCAGGTCGCGGTGCGAGCAGCGGCTCGGTGGCGGCATCGGATGGCGTCGTCGGTGAGACCAGGGTCGCGGTGTGAGATGAAGACGGTGCTCGTCACGGTGCTGGCAGGTCGCGGTGCAGCAGCGGCGTCGTCGTAGCTGCAGCGCTGTCGTCGGCTGACGAACTTGGAGTCGATGGCACCGGCAGGCCAAGGCTGCGGTGCGGGATGAGGGCGGTGCGTCGTGTAACTTACGAGCGGTGCCCCCGAACCACGGTGCAAGCAGCGGCGTCGAGTCCGGCGTGGAGTGGCGTCGTTGGGGATACCATGGCGTCGTCGTGAAGCGAGGCGGTGCGAAGTGCGGTGCCCACAGGTCGCGGTGCGAGCAGCGGCTCGGTGGCGGCTTCAGCAGGCGTCGTCGGTGAGACCAGGGTCGCGGTGCGGCATTGCGGCGGTGCCCTCTGCGGTGCCTTTAGGACACGGAGTCGGCAGCGGCGTCGTAGACGGCGTCGGGCTTGAAGTCTTTGCTGTTCCTGAGACTTCTTGAACAGGGGGCAAGCTCTACCTCAAGCCCTTGGAGACACTCTCAAAGTAGATTGCAGAAAGTTCAGTTCCAGTCCTTTCACTGCCCAAGACAGAAGCAGCCACTGCAGGCCAACACAGCAAAGCACACAGGAAAGTGGTAGTTCCTCCTCACAGCTTCTCCAGCTCTTCTTCTTGGCAGTCTTCTTGATCCCAAAGAGTTCCCTGAAGTCTTTTCTATCCCTGAGACTTCCAACCGGAGGCAAGCTCTACTTCAAGCCCTTGGAGAAAACTCTAACAGCAGGATGATGAAAGCACAGTCCAGTCCTTTCCCTACCCAAGACAGAAGCAACCACTGCAGGCCAACCCCACAACACGCAGCATAGGGGCAGTACTCCTCCTCCAGCTTTCCCGGTCCTTCTTCCTGGCAGGTTCCTTAGTTCAGAAGTAATCTAAAGTTCTGGGGTTTGGGTCCCCTTTTTATCCTCAATTTCTCTTTGTTCTCTGAAGGCAGAGAGGCCTTTGCCTAGTCCAAACCAGTTCTGGTCAGTCCTGGAGCACTTTGTTGACAAGACTCCTTCTTTCCTTTCACAGTGCAGGCCAGGGACAGCAGACGCACCACAGGAGGTGGAGCCAGCATTGTGGAGGGAAGGCCCAGCCCTATTCAGGTCCCAGGTGCAACTCCTCCCACCCATCTACATGTAGATCTTGCTATTCAGCCCTGTGCTGACTCACCCTGTCTCCTGGCATCCCCCAGCCCCTGTCACTCACACACCAGACAAGGAATACACAACCTAGCAGAGGCAGGCTTGGATGGTTAGACAAGAAAATACCCACTTTCTACAAGTGGTATTTTCAAACACAGAATGTTAAAACCAACTTCACTAAAAGATGCATTTTATCATTCTGAGTCCAGGCATACTAAACTCGAATTTCTACCATGTTCCCTGGGTCAGTTAGGATTATAAGCTGTAATAATCAAAACTGCCCATTCTGGCCTATGGGGAACAGGTAGCCTTGCAATAGTGAAAAACGAAATAGGCTGTAATTCACTATCAGGACATGCCACACACACCAGGGCATGTCCTACCTTTCACATACAATGCACCCTGCCCACAGGGGTACCTTGGGCCTACCTTAGGGGTGACTAACATGTAGAAAAGTGAAGGTTTAGGGACTTGCAAGTGTGTGCATTTGCCAAGTCGACATGGTAGCCCCAGGCTGCACGCAGGCTCTGCAATGGCAGGCCAGAGTTACACTTTACGGGCTGTTTGCGTGGGTGGCACAATCCAGTGCTGCAGCCCACCAACAGCATTTTATTTATAGGCCCTGGCACTCGCAGTGCACTTTACTAGGGACTGACACATAAATCAAATAGGCCAATTATGGAAACACCAATCCATAACACAGTTTACACAGAGAGCATATGCACTTTAGCACTGATTAGCAGTGGTAAAGTGCCCAGAGTCCTAAAACCAACACACACAGGGTCAAAAACAGGAGGCCAAAAAGCAAAAAGTCTGGGGGTAAACCCGCTGAAAAAGCCAAGTCTAACAGTAGGGCACTAGGGTAGTGCAAAAATGCACCATATCTGGGTCAATTCTGACATCGTACTACACTGTGCCAATGCATGCACCCTTGCACTATGGTGCAAGTGGGCGTGTGTTATACTGAGGATTGCATTTTTTGCAGGAAGGGAGGACTTCCGCCACAAAAACAATTCCTCAAAGGCTTTTTCCTCTTACTAAGTGTGTTGCAAAATGCTGCACACTTAGAACGAGGAAACTAAGAGCAGAAATAATGATACTTCTCCACCTTGCGCCTATCCTGGGAAGGGGTAGCATATTTTACCCATTTCCGGGTTTACTACTCCTGGTACCAGGGACTGCTCCTCCATTAGAGCAGGGGAGTGTCACCCCACTAACTAAAATGCCCCCAGAAAAGAAAAAGAAAATGATTATAAAGTTAATTTATTACCATTTTATCCTTCATCAACTTATCCCAAACCGAGTGTCAGGACAGTGCGGGGCCTGCAGAGTGACAGCAGCAGGGAGGCATGGTGGGCTGCCTGTGCACTTAAGTTTAAAGTGCGCATGTCTCTTTGCCTGGCTGTCTTGCGATGGCCAGCCAGACATGCACACATTTAGCCTCTCAACGCAGCTGTGTTTGACAGCTGGGTTGAGAGCAATCCCAGGCCACCAGTGCCCTCGGTGGCGGTGAAAGAGGCCGCTAACTGCAATCCTGGCACTTCTCTCATGCTGGTTAACAGCAGGAGAGCAGCAGCAGAATTAGTTAAGGGAGTTGGCTGGGGTCCGTGCTGGAGGCTGGTCAAGAGAAGAAGAGGACTGGAGCGAGGAGGACATGCAGCATTCAAAGTAAGTGGATTTTAATTTTATTTTATTTGATAGCGCCTTGCATGTAGCACATGTGTATGCACCCACCCAGCACACATTCACCTGCCCTTTCACTCTCTGCTTGGTACATCTGGGAATGTGCCTATATCGGTGGCTTAATGCTTGGAAACACCCAAGCTCCACCCAACAATTTCCCAGGGCAGAGTAATGCAAGGCAACGACTTGCACCACCTTCCTTTACTCCAAAGTCACCAGGCAATGCAGGGCAGTGTAAGATGGCCTTGTGTTTATGTGTAAATCTGACTTAAACATTGTATTGCCCTAGCGACACCATGTGTGACACAAGGGCAATGTAATGATAAATCAGGACAATTGCATATATGAATGGACACCTTAAAGAAGAAAGTAACACATTCTAAAGCCATATTCCTCTGTCAACATCTGATGCTGAATGCAGTACCTATACAGTGTGTAGGTAACTTGCTGAAATAAACAGAACTGGCAATGTCATGTGTCATCTGGAAAGGCATCTGCTTTTCATCCATTTCAAGGTATGATTGTGTTAGTTACTATGTCAATGTGCCAAATAAGATGGGTGCACATGTTGGTATACACATGTTTCAAACTTTTAATTAATTCCCAGCAAATCTTAAGGCAAGGTTTTGAATTGCACATCCTTGCTTAAATGCTAATTTACCATGCTACGCAGAGCAGTGCAAGTATATTTTGTGAGGTATAGATTAGTAAGAGGTAAGGGCTTGCGTTGCCTTGTGTGGAATTGTAAATTATCGTAACACAATCCACCTGCTTGTGGTGCCTCACTTTACATTACATAAGTATTAGTTGTGTACTGGATGAAGCATGGATGTAAACGTGTAAACACATGTTTAGCAACGGAGTACAAATACTTGTAAAACTGGGACTGTGGATAAATGCAACAACTTTACAACTGTTCATAGTGTCACTTCAATTTACGCTTTCAACATGTACTGCATAAGGCAATACACATAGAAAGAGGAAAGTAAGGTGATGTAAATAACATTGTGCCAGAAGGTGTACCTGCCTGCTAAGCAGCAAACATGGCTTTAAGCCAGCCACATCAGCACTATAGTGCAATGTTCCATGTGTTGGTAGTTCAATAGGATGCTGCTTAGTTCATACATGGCTTGGGTGGCACTTGTGCAGTTCTATAGGACACTGCTTAGTTCATACATTTCTTGGGTGGGCCTTCTTTAGTTCTATAGGATGCTGCTAAGTTCATACATGACTTACATGACCCTTGCATAGTTCTATAGGAACTGCTTAGTTCATACATGTCTTGCGAGGCCCTTGTGTTGAAATATAGGCAGTTGCATGGCACAAACAACTCTTGCTTCACCCTGTGTGGGTAAAAACAACGCAAAGCTAATCAAATGGGCTAGTAACACCCGGGAAATGAGGCAACGAGCATGGCTCTATACCAGGAAGAGTATGCATTTTGGTATCACTTTCTGTTGTTGGTTAGTGCTTGGTGGGTGTTTGGAGAGTTATAGTTATATTTTGATAGTGTTGTGGATCGTGCGCCTTGTCTATTGTGTTAAGTGTGCCTACATTTTCTCTGTGTGTATTATATGTGTGTCATTTGTTTTTCTAAAAGTGGGTTATGTCTTAAAACTGTTGTGTCTGTTTGTTTGGGGTAGTGTATGGAGTTTAGAAGTTTAGGGGTTTTAAAGGGTTTCTATGTTCCTTTGGATTTACAGGTGGACATAGGGTGAGAATGGAGGATATCTGGGAAGGAGAGAGGATGGAATTTTGAGGGGAGTGAGGTTGGGGCATTGATCTGTATGACTGTCCACTACCTACCCTGTATGCTTGGGGGTGGAGGAAGGGTCAGCCAAAGCTGCCAGAGGAAAGAGTGGAATGTCCAATGGGAGCGCATCAGAAAGCACCTCCTCCCTGTGACAAAGATGAACTGCACAGTGTACCAACTACAGCATCGATAGGCTGATGAGGTGGACTTACTGGACCTAATGGGGCAGGTGATAGCTGGGCCTGTAGGTATGTATGCTTTTACTGACACTATCACTTTATGATGTTGATCCAAATGTTAAAATGATTTATGAATTGCAATGTGCATATCCATTAAACATGCATGGATTTGCTTTGTTTTTATATATGTATAGTGCACAAATTCCCTGAGGAGTCTTTGCACTGCTTTCCGACTTTGGGAGGATAGAATCACTCTAATGATTAAAAGAGCCAGGTTTTGAGAGATTTCCGGAAGAAAAGAAAGCCTGGGCAGTTCTTCAGTTTCATAGGGAAAGAATTCACAACTTTGCTGTGACTGTAAAGAAGCTTACCATAAATAATGGTTCTCAGAGAGTGGCAGATGCAAAGTCATTAAAAATGTGGCAAAGGACATGTGCAAGGTTAAAAATTGCAACAACATGCATTGTACACTTGAGGGCAGATTGATCTTTCTTTGACGCAGCACAATGCAGCTAGACAACTTGCTGCACAGGGCTGTGTCAAATGGAGAGGGCATGAATGGGCTATATCTCCCCAGAAATGGAGATGTCCTGCTCCCTTCGTGCCTTGGTGCACATAGTGCTGATTACTGCTAATGCAGGCGCACTGGCACTATGGTCCAACGGTGTCTGCATTGCAGTAAAGATAGCCTACTGCGCACAATAGATAATGATAATATGCATTTTCATCCTACTAAGTGTGCTGCTGGATGCATCACACATACAAAGGGGAAACAACAAAGAGAATTACAGATATATATAAGCGTAGGCCCTTCATGGAGAATGTGTACTATTGTGATGCATTTCCAGGTTTACTAGTCTTGGTAAATTTGGGAATGCACCCAAAAAACATGGCTGGATATTGACTTGCGCTGCCCTGCGTTATCCAGGATTAACCAAGGAAACCAGTACAATGCATGGATGGACTGGACATCTTTCTTAAGGATCGGGTTGCCCTTGCCTCACTTTGCATGAAGCAAGGGCAACGCAATCATATTTAAATTAATGCCTCTATATGTTTATTCCTACATATGCTCATAATCAGTGGTTCCAGGCAGTAAATATGAAAGACTTCATCACTCTCTGTCAGCAATGTACATATATCATGAACAAATTTTATGTAACTGAGTATTTTACATATATGTGCAAAGTGTGTAATAATGTTATACATAATTATCTTGCTATTGATGTATTATTTTGTATAATATGAATGGTGCATGATGTCTAATGTGCCTACGTATGTCAACTTTCTGTTATCTATAATTTCAGACGGACACATTCCATTTGCTGATGGTGAAATGGCATCCTTCTCCGACCCTAACCCTGAAGGTAATTATCAGTACTCCATTTGCTTTCAAACCTTACTACAAGAATGTGGAATATGTATAATGTCCAATAAGCAAAGTTACTAGGAATGTGTGTATGACAAAAATTCCTAAGACCGACAAGCTTTTGGCACCCTGATCATTACTAAATTATGTATATGTTGTGACTTAACATCAACAATATCGATTTTCAACATACAATCGGTGTACTGTAATGTATAATTTTTGAAGTATGCCCCTGAGTGTGAGTAACCACAACCCAGTCAGTCCATCTGCGTAAGTATTAAGATATACGTAGGACTGTACTCACAAATGTCAGCACAGTGCCTTAATCCCCTTCATAATTGTGCATACACACATGTATTGACATCTGTATGTCTTCTATGTTCCCATGTACAGTGTGACATGCATCATGTGATGATAACAGTCACAATCCTTATGTATGCAGGTATTACAGTATAGGTTCATTTTCTACCTAACCTAATCTCACACATCAAATCAGTTATGGCCCATATAAACATAAACGTTAAGATGTCTATTTAAGAAATTGTTTGCTAAAAAATAATTACTGTTCCATAAAGCAGACAAAATATAACTGATTGGTGTTGTAAGGCCAATGCAATACCTACTTGAAATTTACCAAGCAACACAAGGCAACCTTGCATGGGCCTGCGTTGTTGATAATTCAGGAGTGACATAAGGCAGCACAAGTCACTGCCTGGGGTTACTCTGCCCTGGTGCATGCACAGATTTACCAATTTAGTGCATGCACATATTTACTATTACTGGTAAATCTGGGAATGCATAAAAATGCTACGCCTTACCATGGGAGGTGCAACTAGGAGAAATATATTTATTTCGCCTCATTGTTTCCACTTTTTAAGTGTGGTGCATCTGCAGCACACTTACAAAGGGGATAAAACCTCAGAGGATTATTTTTGTTCAGGAAGGTGTCCTTTCCTGCACAAAAAAAATCCGGCCTGCAATGCAGGCACCCTTCATCATGACGCAAGGGTGCCAGCATTACAGGCAGATTTGTATTTGTGCAGAACGGGAGACCTTCATGCACAAAAACAATTATTTGCCACATAATGCCTCACACAACATAAGACAAATATTTTTTCATTGTTTTGCCTCTATTGGGAAGGAATCCCATTTTGACACCTTCTCAGGGTCCCTGCTCTCTTTACATCTGCAAATGCAAAATAATAAGCATGGGTGGAAACACACTATCAACACGTCAGGTCTTCTTGCTGGTGAGTAATAGAAGCCACTGCTTAGTGCTGGCTTGTGTTAGTTTAATTTAACTAAGACACACAGGGCCACACAAGGTGCCTTTGTGTGTCTTAATATATCATAGCTAAGTAACTGTGTGACTCTGCACCACGTTGCGTGCCACAAGGACAAGGAAATCTTTAGTGAATCTGGGCCTGTACTCAAATGTCACACACTCATTTACTATATTACTCTTCATGCAAATTTGAAGGATCCCATTACCTTACCGGTGCAATTTTTAATGGAAATTTGATTTACTGTCACACTTTGTGCAGGGAGTTATACCCTCATGCAAATATGACCTCCAGGACAACTACACAAACATCTGAGCACTAGTGATTTATGATCTTTGCATAGTTGATATGCTTACCACAGTGAAACAGTCCTAGGAGTTAATTGTACTGCAAAGTTATATATAACTTATGTATTGTGAATTTCCCTGTAACTTCTACCCTATGAAATGAAGAAAGGTGAGTTGTTGACCTACATATATCCATGTATTCTTGTGGTCAACATTGATGTATACTCTTTCTAGGGACAAACAAACATGATGTATGTTGTAAAATGTAGAAGGCAATGGATAGATATATGTGGGGTGTATTGCGTTAAAATTTTGGGCTGTGGTCAGAGACAGAGGGCCTGATTACGATGTCGGGCGGAATGACCATCCGACCAACGTGACCGTGGTGAGATTCCGACTGACTAACCCACGATGTCTCCGACTGCTGTATTATGATGTATACTAGTCTATTCTCCGACCGCGTTGGTCGGAGACTACTCCGACACAACCGCGTTGGTCGGAGACTACTCCGACACAACCGCATCGGTCGGAAATGACTCTGACACAACTGCATCGGGTGGAAGGGCTGTTCATAGAGATTCCGATTCTGCAAATACATTGATTGTACAGCTGAGCCGATTATGATGCATCCAACGCTTTGACGGTTCCATGGCGGCTTGTAAGCCACATGGCAATTGTGATTGTGAGAAACTCATGCTAACTATCACAATACCAACCATAGTATGCGTTCACAAAACTACACAGCTGATGTTAATTGAAAGAGTAGACACACCTACCAATCCACCTATTAAAAAAACCCTTACCAGACCATGATCCTTTGCTATCCCAATCCTGCAGAGCTGGACTGACCTTGTTGCTGTCTCCTGTCACAATACAGCCCGCCCTTCACACACTCATGCACTGTAATAGCACCATTTTCTGCACATATCACAATTTTTGTACACCCCTTCAATTTCACACTCACACTCACTAATTCACTCACAAACAATGTCCAAATAGAAGAAACCATGTTTTTCAGATGAGGAGTTGACAGTGCTTGTGGATGAAATCCTCAGAGTTGAGCAACAGTTATTTGGGACCCAAACCCAACAAATTTCCCAGAAAAACCTGATGTCGGACAGGATAGTCAACAAGGTGAACGTAGTAGCCACCACCCTGTGCACAATGAGGTATATCAGAAAGAGGTGGTACGACGTCAAGAGGAGGTTCAAGGCATTGGCCAACAGGAGCCACCCGGCCGCACAACAGACTGGCGGTAGCCCTCCCATGCCACCAGTTCACCTTACTGCCTGGGAGGAGAAGGTGCATGCCATCCTGCCCCCGGAGAGCTTGTTTGGAATACCTGAATGAATGGAGTCTGATAAGTAACAACTAAACATTTGCCTCAAGTTATCCATTACACCTCAGCACACATAACTGTAATGGTCAAAGTCTTGGGATAAGAATTTTTAAAAGAAAGCAGTAGCCAAAATATGGGAGATGTGTAATTAATGCTGACAACCTGTATACCTGCACTTCAGATTAAAAATAACCAAAACAATGACATTTACAAATGTCTACATGTAGGCTGTAAGTGCATACCCATTAAGTCATCATGGCAGCAACAACATCTGTCACCATCCCAAAACATGGCCCATAGCTAGAGTAAGTAGTTACCAGGTATGTAATGCTAACCACTTCATCAAGTAATCAGATATCCCAAAAGAAAAGGACTACAGCTACCATCAGCCACTCACACTCCACCTAAGAATAACAGCCACCTGTGTCAGCCATGTTTCAACTCAACTTCCCCTCACCAGCAGGGAGCCATTGGTCAAGGGGGGGGAGAGAAGTGTATGAAATGACCACAACTACCACCAGCCCTTGTACTCCTAACCACAGTCACCTGTGTCAGCCATGTTTCTACTCAACTTACCCACACTGGCAGGGAGACATTTGTCAGGGGGGGAGGAGTGTATGAAATGACCACAACTACCATCAGCCCATGTACTCCTACCTCCAAACTACAACCACCTGTGTCATCTATTTTCTACTCAACTTCCTCTCACTGGCAAGGAGCCATTGGTCAAGGGGGATGGGAGGAGTTAATGAAATGGCCACAACTACCATCAGCCCTTGTACTCCTAAATCCAAACAACAACCACCTGTGTCAGCCATGTTTCTACTCAACTTCCCCTCACTGGCAGGGAGCCATTGATCAAGGGGGGGGGGAGTATATGAAATGACCACAACTACCATCAGCCCTTGTACTCCTAACTCCAAACTACAACTACTTTGTCAGCCTTCTAACCCAAGTTCACAAAAACAGTAACCTGTAATGTACCTCAAAAACCATTTTCTCGCATCTTACTATGGAGTGTAAGGTCAATCTTACTGAGCTGTGTATACACAATGCTATGCTCTTACACGTTTGCCTACTTAGGCTGATGTACCCCAGACTCTTGAGTAGAAAATAATGAGGGTGAGCAAAAAAAGGTAGTGGTGAGTGCAGGTGTGTGGAGTTAGTGCAGTAGTGAGTTAAAAATACCTCGGTAGTACTCAAAAAGGGCTTTTATTCCTGGGTCCACCGGGTATGATAAAAACAGAAACCAAACTGTGATCTTCCACTAATGAGGAAATATAGTTTGGTTCAAATAGTGTGCGCAGTGACAGCTGCACTAGCTCCACACACCCGCGCTCACCACTACAGCGTTTTTTTACAAAAAGCTCTCCGCTAAAGAGCCCTCTCACAGGGCCCGTTGGGTACTGCAGGGCCGACCCCACGAGGAGCAAAAACTCCAAATGATGATTCATGACACCTTCACAGGTGTGGGAGGGCAACTCTTCTAAATAAGGGAATTCCCTATGATATACATCCATCCTAAGACCTACTTATTTTCTATACCCTACCTTTTTTCCTCACCCAACCTTCACTCATTCCATAGCCCAATGGGCCAGAATCTCCTTTAGGAACAGCTACCCTTGAGTGTTTTACATACATGTTCTTGGGAGCACAGGTACTGGACCTCTTTCTTCCGCTCCCGGTCCCTACTTCTGTGATTTGTGTAGAAAATAATGAGCACAACACCGACACCATGACTAACTTGTACTTAACATCCCATAATTCTTTTGGGGTAAGGCAGTCACTTCAATGTGCCTGGCAATAAATTGACAATGCACAGCACACAGGAATAACAACAACTAAATATTACCAATTAATGTGTAAGTATGTCCTGCCAATAATTTAGATTTTGAACTCACTAATCCTCAAGTGTCATCTACAGAGTGCAAGTTCCAAGTCAATGTCAGTGGCCATGTTACAATCTAAATTGGGACAATGACCATATCAGTACAGAGGTGGAGCAAGACCATAATCCACATTGTGATAAAGTTGCATTGTTTACGCCAAATAAATGCTAACATAATGGGGATAGGTGCCAATTTCTCCATCTAAATCTGTTGTTTGTTCCTGGCATTTACTCAATGTGTACCTGTTGAGGTACAATGTATAATCACATAATTGACTGTGTCATATCTGTACCAACAGGGCGATCTGGGAACACCTCCAGGCTGAATGAGGAAACCAGCCAGCCTCTGACTCCAACCCTGAATAAGTTCTCCAGCGAGGACTCTCCTGAACATTTGGACGAGGAGGAGGAATCTGGCCCATCAGGTTTGGCTGGGCAGATGGCACCAGTATGTCCAGCAGGGTCCACTGTGCCATCTCCCACATCAGCTACCAACTCACAGCTGACCCCTACCCCAACAGACACACAATCTACCATGGGCCACAACATCACCAGTGCCCCACAGTCTACTCCAGAGTGACAAACCCAAACACAATCAATGAGGATGGAGGATCTGGTTCAACTGTGCAGGCACAAACCGTGCCAGCCAGTGGGGGTAAGGGTGCTGGGAGGGGACATGTGGGCCCCAGTTGGCCAACAACTAGAGCAACAGATGCCCAGACCAACCTCTCCTGAGTAATGGATGGCTATGAGGGGTAGCAGGGCGCAATGGGCCAGGTTTTTCAAGAACTGCCGGACATCAAACAACTGCAGGCATCCCTAGACCACCACCTAGAACGACACAATGACCAAATGAATGTGGTCATAGGGGTGCTGAGGGACATCAGTACCACCCTTCACCAGGGATTTTCACACACAAGAACCCCTCCCTGTGGGACAACTACATCTGTCCTGTCAACATCTGCGCAAGCTACAGGGAGGGACGGTGAGCCAGGTGGAGAATCCTCAGTACCCCTGGAGCCTGCAGTTGTGGATCCCCCACCCGATATGGGGGTGAGACGTTCAAGGAAAAATCCAGGAGGATCAGATTGCCATGCACAACCCCCAGCCAGTAAGAAACTATGCCCCTGATATCCTTCATTGTCCGTTGACCATTCACTTTGTTGACTATTCATACCAAATGTTCCACCTCAGATGGGATTACACTGTTGGACTTTAGACTCCAATAACTGTGGCTTTGATCTGTAGGATTTCAATCAACAACACTGAGAACTTCACTCCATTGTTTCTTTTTAGCTCTGATCCATAATATGTTTTCTCACCTAATCACCATGTTTGAACAATAAAACCCCTTAACATATCAACACTAGCTCATGTTGTGATTTGACATCTATCGCAAATTGTTGTAATTGACGTGATCACTCTGATGAAAGTGTAATCAACTTAGGTCAACAAGTACATATAAATTGTAACTTAAGTGCAAAACATTCTATCAAACATGGCACCACAAGATAGACATACATATGTACTGTATCTTACAAATGTATTTCTATGGCGCCTAATCATAGATAGTCAATCGTACAAACAAACATCACAAGTTGACATCCCACTCAACAATCTGTGCCACTAACCAAATTTGTCATGTACAATTAAAAAGACAGTTTAGGCGGAGTAACATCTGACAATGCAAACTTTAATGTGAAACACTAAATTTAATTTGCATCAACATCTGGTACCAGATTCCAGACACCATAAATTCCATACATAATCAGCATACAAAATAAAAGTAAACAGGCCAGTACTACTGATCAGTAAGAAGAGGTCTCATACAAACAAGTTTTGGAGCATCTTTAGGGAGGTTACAAGCATATGTCAGTGGTTTGGCACTGTGTCATACAATGATGACACACATCTACAGCTACATCCAGTTTTCACACATGGATGATATAGGTGATGTGAATGAAAAGTACCATGGTCTGTCTCCACAACCACATTGTCTTGGAGCACATGATGCTACACATATTGCAAAACAAATAACACAGGATATGAAATAAGTCTGGTGACTCCTGATGGTCTCCTTTGTCTTCAATTAGAGGGATGTTTTTCCTTACTGCCAGGTTGTGGAGCATGCAGCAGGCAACGGTGATCTGGCACACCTTCCCAGGTGAGGATTGTAGGGCTCATCCAGTTTTATACAGACAGCGAAATCTGGCCTTCAAGAGGCCAAAATCCCGCTCCACACGCCGCATTGTTCTCCCTTGGGCCTCATTGAAGTGGACTTCTCCTGACAGGATTCCTCAATGGTGTCAGTAACCACGGCTGGTTGAGGTATCCTGAGTCTCCTACGTGTAAGATAGACAGGAGTTCTATGTTCAAGCAAACATTTGCATTACTTACACACAAAGCCACTCACAATAAACTGCATTAAAATTCTTACTTACCAACAAGCCAGGCCCCCTCTGGAATTAGTTGAGTCATCAAATGGGGTATGATGCTGTTCCGTAGTATGTAGGACTAATGTGCTGAACCTGGAAATCTGGCACAGACGTGTGAGATATACAAATCTGCCAAACAAACCACCTGTACATTGATTGAGTGGAAGTCCTTTCTGTTCCTGTACACCTGTTCACTGGCCAGTGGTGTGATTAAATCAATATGTGCCCCATCAATAGCTTCAATCACATTTGGTATTCCACCAAAATCATAAAATTCTGCTTTAATATTGGCCAATTCTCCACGTTTTGGAAACTTAATGTAGCTGTTCATGTGTCTGGTCAATGCCTGCAATACATCACAAATGACATTGCTGAGCATAGGCTGGGATATTCGCCAGATGTTGCTACTGTGTACTGGAAAGAACCTGTGGCCAAGTAATGTAGTGCTGCCATCACCTTAACTTTTGGTGACAGAGATGTAGGATAGTTGAGATGTGGGCGCAGTGAAGGTGCCTACTGATGGTACAAGTCATTGGTGATTGCCTTATTGAGACAGTGTTTGCAGATCACGTCTCTCTCTTCCATGGTTTGCAAGTCTGGAAAGGGCCTGTAGCTGGGAGGCTGTCTTCCTGCTCCTCCACGATACCTATGTGTGGATGGTATACACAGTAGGTGTTAGATCACATTGTCCACAGTAACAAGTACTTAGATAAACACAAAAGACCATGTAACAACACATGACAGTCCACGTAAGTGCAAAATAGCTTTTAAAAAAAAAAACGAAAAATATAAAATGAACCAAATTTTTAGAAACACAGTAATGAAAGTACAGTAGACTCATAATTTACTAGTGGCAGATTTGGTCAAGGCCAATTCAAGCAGTAGACAGTCCAAAACTTAGAAGCAAAAAATCAAGACTTAGGTATGTTTCCTGGCTGAGCAAGTTTTTGCATCAACAGAGTAGGATCATGTTATGCATACCATCCTGTACGCCACATACATCTTGAGTTGCTTTCAGCACTTCATGCAGACAAATGATCATGGTGGACACTGTCATGTTGTGATTTCTGCATTGCACATACAATGACATATACTACAAATTTACAATGTACATCTTTATATCTGTAGATGTACACTTAAGTAGAGAACACAAATATCACTTACAATGTTCCATTTAATTGCAATGTGTGAGTAGGGTGCTTGAAATTTGAGTGTTCTGGCCCTCTGTGAATGTGGGATTCTGTACATCATCAAACACACACCCCCTCTCCACCTGAACATCACACAGATTGCACATTGGGTGACAGTGACCTTAAACAATGTTCTTTGGTGTATTTACACCTGTTAATGGACATAGGCCGCTTACTGTCTGAGAGAAAGAGGTAAACCTGAAACTGTTGTTTGTGCTTTCATGCTTGTTTAGCCTACTAACGAGTGTGTAAGGCTCCTCTCAATGTGACTTTGCTATGGGAGTGTGGGCGATTCGTTTTGATGCTTCTCTAACACACAATATTGTGCATCCAGCCATGGTGGAGTACAAAGCCACAACATTGGCAAATGTATTTGCAGCTACCGAACCATTATTCAAAAGTTACGGTAAGCGGTCCCGAACCGAGGCGGACACAGCCATAGGCTGCAACTTGTTATGGGGACAGTTGCGGCTCACTGATTGTATCCTCTTACCTTGAAGTACGACGCAGTAAACTTTGCTTACTCGCGGACCGCTGGCTATTTTGAACCACGTGGTAGGCGGCATGTCAGCCAGCAATTCAGCCATTGTACGAAGTCAGAAAATTTGACCGACGCGGACCTATCCCTTTGACCGCCTGCACAGAAGACCGCCTATGCAGTCTAGACATAAGTCTTGCGATTTGCAATACAGATCACTTGCCTACAGAAACTGCACTTTTACAGACCTCCCCACTTCTCTGCTGCTGTTCTCATCCTCTGGGAGCTACAATGACTCGCAGTACAGGGAGCAGGGCTCCTGCCTTCACACCAGAGGAGCTGGAAAGGCTGATAGACGCAGTCCTTCCCTTGTATAAGCAGCTGTTTGGCACACCAGAGGAGCAGATGAGCACAATTCTGACAGTAAAACTATTCTAAATATCAGCTAACCATACACATAGGGCAGAATCTAGCAATGAGACAAAGATCGGAATCTGTTGTCAATTGTATGTAAGTGTGTTGGTAAATGTGATGGACAAGTTCACTGCTTTATGTGTGACAGTACTGTTCTTGACTTTCCATCACTGTTGTCATGTGCAAATCTCATCATAGACCACATACATGGTTTGGTGTATTAGTTATACATGTACACATCAGTTTGACATAATGTAAACTTGTTTTCTGTAACATTTTACCAAACAATTGTTTGTGGAGTCATAGCCAATCAAACCCTAATGGTGATTGTGAAATGCCAATTGCATATGTGGCTAAGTTGTTGACGTGTACAGTCACAACAACAACTCAACACACATGAGACAATATTATTGTTACGTCAGCCACGTCACAAGACCTCAAATAGCAAATCACAATGCTCAACAATGGTCATGTCAGGTGTAGGAAGGCCACCAGGTGTATAGGTTATAATGTTCAGTCAGGCCATATGGTGATCATGTTGAACAATAGTGCAATAATGCTGAGCTGACACACAGGCAAGGTTCTAAGCACTGTATGGACCATTACCCAAGCAGGGGCACTATGGCCAACGTTACTGTTGTGCAGAGTGTTCCGTCTGTTGAGGTACATAGCCTCTGTTCATTCATCATCACATCTCATTGGACTATGTTTTTTCCAAAAATGCTTGTAGTGTAGCAATATATGTTCAAGTACATGAAGTGAGGCACAGACCAATTTCTCCAGGGCATTTCTCCGGAGGAGCTCGGTCGGGACCCTCGTTGCGGACACTTGGTCCCCTGGAAGGCACAATTCCTACATCCGGTGAGGCGGGGGCGCACTTAAATGACCGGGTGTGGTTAAAGGGCAGCGGGAGCAATTTCAGTACCGGACAGCCAGACACCGGCTAGAAAACGGCAGCGAACCGGAGCCGTGCCTGACCCTAAAATGGCGGCTGGCACTCAGCAGAAGACCGAATAAATGAGGGGGGCTTTGCACTAGGTGCCCCAGTGACATCCAATACCTCAGCGCAGCAGGAGGGATTTAAAGAAGAAGGGGCTCTGTGCCTTCCCCATAGACCAACAAGCACTGACAGCGCTCAGCAGTGAAAATTGCAGTACTACACCTCACCCCTGCCAGTCACCAAATGCAAGTGCTCAGGAAGACTTAATCAGCAGGCATTTACTTATAAGGCCCTAAAAGAATTTCTAAGGATAGCCCTGGGAGGCAGTGGGGACCCTCGGAAGCGGAGTTCGCCGGCCGTGACTGGTGGAAGGCGCGCTGCTGCCCCGGTCATCCCGGTTGCCATGTTGGAAGTGGTGCCCGTTGACTCATCGTGCCTGATCGTCGGACTCTGCTCATAGGGGGTCCGGAGTGCTTCATACCCACATTCGATCTTGAGGTAGCGATGGATCCCATCTAATTTGCATGTCCGTGTTCCACGTGCTGAGCTGCTGCTGCATACTTTTGATTCTTCGGTGGATGCTCCCCAAGGCCAGGTCTGTGGTGAAGGGCATGGGGACCTCCATGATCTTTTGGAAAGCAAGTTTTTGAGCCCTCCGTGTTACTACCTCTTGATCCCTTGCCTGACCCCAAAATGGCTGCCACTGTGTTCCTTACCACGTCATGCTACTCCTCTGAGAATAAACCGGACTTCGACCAGACCTCAAACTCATCCCCCATCCGTCCTACCCTTCAGGATACCGAATCTGTGAACCTACCTCTGACCGTTGAGACCTAGCTTTTTGGCCGATGCCCGGTGGAGCTACATGATAGCTATAGAGGAGATGGGCTGTGGACTACCCCTTCGTCCCTCACCTACCCAGCCGGACATTGGGCAGACCTTACTTCGTCTCTCCGTCGTACTCTTCCCCCTACCCCTTTACTCCACCCACTTTCTCCTTTATGCTCCATTTATTCCTCCTCTTTGCTCTCTAACTGTTTTCTCATTGAGACCTAGCCGCTTGACTGATGCCCGGTGGAGCTACCTGATAGCTATAGAGGAGATGGGCTGTGGACTTCCCCCTCGGCCGTCACCTACCCAACCGGACTTTGAGCAGACTCTCCTTCGTCTCTCCATCCATTCTATCTCCATCCTTTCTCCCTCCTATACCACACCCCCTTTCCCTTCTAAGCTCCATTTACTTCGTCTTCCGATGCTCTGGAAATGTTATCTTGGAACTGATGTAACTTGTAACTGATGTAATTTTGTAACTTTGTGGATCCTTATGTAAAGCGCTCCGATACCTCCAGGTCTAGCCAGCGCTATATAAAACTCAAATAAATAAATAAATATAGACATATTGTCACTCAGTATGTTTGTTTGAACATGAAACCCTTTACCATACCAGTTGACAGTCAGACTGTCATAAATGATGCCAAGATGTATGTGCACATTTGTGTTCACAAACATGTCACCTGCCGATATTTTGGAACAACTGCTTTGCAGAGCATAAGTACATCACATGCACTGTTGTCATGTGGCAATGATTGTTGTGCAATGGTATGTTGAAGCTGTCCCCTTCACTCTGGCACATATGGCATACAATTAATTTTTTTTTAAATCTGAATTGTTACAGGCTAACATAGACAAATGTAATTTTTTGTCCTATTGTTTCAGTCACATGTCCATTGTTCCACAGTGTGTGATCAACAATTTACACACTCATACTACCTTACATTTGCTCCCAACTACGTTTACTGACTAAAATGACCAGATTTCATTGTTATTTTAGACAGTGTGATTCATGGAAATTATCCATACTAGTCAGGTGTATGTCCAGGGCAGAACTGCTACTGTTCCCTTCCGGAGGACACAATGGTGTGCTGAGGTTATCTGTTACTAGATTTCATACCACCTGCCGTGTTGTCGCATCCACAGTGTAGTAAGAGGTGTTACATACTCACTTAGGGCAAGGTCAGGTTGGAGTGTGGTGCCAACGGGAACTGGACATGTGTTTTTAAATCTTTAAATGTTGCATGTTTGACAATAGGTGCAGTGTTAAAACATGTAGTCTGCTAACTTGTATTATGTTTAAGCTAGGTGTATATGACCTTTGTAACAAAGTAGCAGGAGAGGTACATCTTGCATGTGTACTAAGTGTCTGATACCATGTCATCCTTACAGGTCAACACCCATCAGAAGGTTTTCCTGTGGAGGACCACCGCTCGGAAGGTGGGGTCCCTGGGGGTCACATGTCGGAGCAGTGGCCACTGTTGAAAATGGTGGCAGGACTTGCGAGCCTGGAGCAAGTAGATTGCAGAAGTCCAACTGGGCCTGTCACCTTTAGGCATAAGGGGCACGCGCCACACCCTGACCCCCCTAATGCGCTGCATCCTGGCGGTGGCCTATCCCAACCTCGATGGACAGTTGAGAGCCAGACAGCAGCAAGGAGGGGGTGAGTATGGGCTTTGATGAACTTTGTTCATGTATTGCAGCCAGTTTTTCACACTTTTAGGTTTTGAGAGACTCCAGACCCATGTAATGTGTAAAATGTAGCATACGCAACAATAGTAGTGGGTGCACGGTAATGTCCCTTGATTATGGGACATGTAAGGCTAGAATAAGCAGGGTATTTCCAGCAGTGCTTTCTCATTGTATAATGGGCACATGGCTACACAATGTTTATGAAAATACCCTTTATGTATTGTGGTCATGCACAACATAATTCATCAAAAAAATCATTTTTTTCCCCATTCTCTGTATTGAGGCAACAACTCTTCTGTGTTAAGTGATGCTTGAGCACTTGGCTGTGACATGCCATGCAATACATTCAGGTAGCAGGCAATGTGTAGTTGCAGGCCTTGGTAAGTGGTGAATGATCTGTGTGCAAAAAATTGCAAACAGCACTGGTGCTATATGTTGTCCAATGTAGCAGCTGGCATGTGTAGACGTATCTGTATTGATGTCACATGTCAGAGTGACCCTTAACTTAAGTGAGGGACTGAATTCATCCTATCTGCTTTCAAGCTGATTGCATGTTTAGGCCTATGTGTAGGTGACACCTTATGTCTGTGATTGGCTAACAGGTGTAACCTGGTAACGGGGGGGTAAGTACATGGATGGGAGAGTAACACATTTTCAATGGCAGCGATGGGTTTTACAAGGGGCATAAATATTTTGAGGCCAAAATATACATTGTTTGGCATCATAAATGGGATGTCTGGAATTGTGCCTTAACATACCTCTGAGAAGGGCAGATTCATTCAGGTGACGAACACAACTGCATCTATGCTGGACAATATGTGCATGATGATATTTATCAGGGAGGAATTGGCTGACTTGTCATTGTGAGATGTGGACATTAGCAGGATTCACAGGCTTGTAAGTTGTGTCATCAATAGGTATCAAGTTACATGATTTTCACCACTATTATGGGCACACTTAAGGATTCTACATGGCCTGGTGGTATTGTAAGCCACATGTCCTTTAAGTAATCTGCAATCATTGACATTGGCAGTGTGATAAGCTGTGTTTACATGCACCAATGTTTAAATTGTTGCAATGTTTAGACAAACTATTTCATAGTTGCACTGTGCTGACATGACACAATACTTGTAGACATAAATCTTGGCTTTCAAAGCCTGTATTCTATGTGTGACTTCTATATGAGTTACGCATGTGACACTTACAACTGCTTCATCTGCCAGTGGACAGATGTGCAAGTGTCATGTGAACAGTGTGAAATGGCCTATTCCATGCCTCCTACATCTTGATAGTGACATATCAAAATAGGTTCACTGAAGCAGGGGACCTGCTGTTCAATCAGGTCTGGATTGGGGATAGCTCACTATTTGCTGATTGTCAAGCCTTGCAGTGTTAGTCAATTTCTTAAAAGTGTGTCTATTCTCCCTTGGATCACATGAGGTAAGTATGGTATACAAGAAAAAGAACAGGTAGTGGTGTTCCCTATGAGGGAAATAACCGCACATCCAAAGTTATAACCGTGTTAGAAAGTATCAGTGATTGGCGTGACAAATATATATGTTGCTATATTGGCAACCGGGTGCTAAATCAGCTTCAAACACCTACTACCTGGAGGTGCTAACTGCACATTAAAGCTATAACATGCATCTGACTAAACACAACAAACAAAGCTATTACAGCACATCCTTTCGACTTGTATTCATTGAGTAACCAAAAACAGTGTTGGTCATAAGTCAAACTAATTCCATAATATAGTTTAATCTCTGCACAATGAGGATGATGAAGAAGAACCAATAAGTTCAAAATAATCCAATCAGATCATCAATAGAGATTTCTTGTATCCTTTATTAGAGTCCAAAAATTAAAATTCCCAGCACACGATTAGCCGACACGTGTTTCGTCTGTACTCAGACTTTTTCAAGGCAAAAAATTGGGAATATTAGCAGACTGTAATGATTGGACGGTCCGTCTCTGCAGCGCATCAAGTGGAAGTGAATCCGGGATCCAAATACAGATATCGTGATGTATGTGGCCAAGACTCCGTACTTCACATAGAACACATGTTCTGTATTGCCAATTTCGGCTTTGATCACAGGCCCGTGTTAAGGTCCTTATCTGTAGTCGTATGCGTTCTCTTCCGAAGCGTCTCCGTATCGGGCCGGTTCGATAAATGCCGCCGTACGGTGTCTTGACCATATACATCACGATATCTGTATTTGGATCCCGGATTCACTTCCACTTGATGCGCTGCAGAGACGGACCGTCCAATCATTACAGTCTGCTAATATTCCCAATTTTTTGCCTTGAAAAAGTCTGAGTACAGACAAAACACGTGTCGGCTAATCGTGTGCTGGGAATTTTAATTTTTGGACTCTAATAAAGGATACAAGAAACCTCTATTGATGATCTGATTGGATTATTTTTAATTTATTGGTTCTTCTTCATCATCCTCATTGTGCAGAGATTAAACTATATTATGGAATTAGTTTGACTTATGACCAACACTGTTTTTGGTTACTCAATGAATACAAGTCGAAAGGATGTGCTGTAATAGCTTTGTTTGTTGTGTTAAGTATGGTATACTACAAGGGCATAAGAAGTAAGAGACAAAACATCTTGCATGTGTACTAAGTGTCTGATACCATGTCATCCTTACAGGTCAACACCCATCAGAAGGTTTTCCTGTGGAGGACCACCGCTCGGAAGGTGGGGTCCCTGGGGGTCACATGTCGGCGCAGTGGCCACTGTTGAAAATGGTGGCAGGACTTGCGAGCCTGGAGCAAGTAGATTGCAGAAGTCCAACTGGGCCTGTCACCTTTAGGCAGAAGGGGCACGCGCCGCACCCTGACCCCCCTAATGCGCTGCATCCTGGCGGTGGCCTATCCCAACCTCGATGGACAGTTGAGAGACAGACAGCAGCAAGGAGGGGGTGAGTATGGGCTTTGATGAACTTTGTTCATGTATTGCAGCCAGTTTTTCACACTTTTAGGTTTTGAGAGACTCCAGACCCATGTAATGTGTAAAATGTAGCATACGCAACAATAGTAGTGGGTGCACGGTAATGTCCCTTGATTATGGGACATGTAAGGCTAGAATAAGCAGGGTATTTCCAGCAGTGCTTTCTCATTGTATAATGGGCACATGGCTACACAATGTTTATGAAAATACCCTTTATGTATTGTGGTCATGCACAACATAATTCATAAAAAAAATCATTTTTTTCCCCATTCTCTGTATTGAGGCAACAACTCTTCTGTGTTAAGTGATGCTTGAGCACTTGGCTGTGACATGCCATGCAATACATTCAGGTAGCAGGCAATGTGTAGTTGCAGGCCTTGGTAAGTGGTGAATGATCTGTGCGCAAAAAATTGCAAACAGCACTGGTGCTATATGTTGTCCAATGTAGCAGCTGGCATGTGTAGACGTATCTGTATTGATGTCACATGTCAGAGTGACCCTTAACTTAAGTGAGGGACTGAATTCATCCTATCTGATTTCAAGCTGATTGCATGTTTAAGCCTATGTGTAGGTGACAACTTATGTCTGTGATTGGCTAACAGGTGTAACCTGGTAACGAGGGGGTAAGTACATGGATGGGAGAGTAACACATTTTCAATGGCAGCGATGGGTTTTACAAGGGGCATAAATATTTTGAGGCCAAAATATACATTGCTTGGCATCATAAATGGGATGTCTGGAATTGTGCCTTAACATGCCTCTGAGAAGGGCAGATTCATTCAGGTGACGAACACAACTGCATCTATGCTGGACAATATGTGCATGATGATATTTATCAGGGAGGAATTGGCTGACTTGTCATTGTGAGATGTGGACATTAGCAGGATTCACAGGCTTGTAAGTTGTGTCATCAATAGGTATCAAGTTACATGATTTCCACTATTATTATGGGCACACTTAAGGATTCTACATGGCCTGGTGGTATTGTAAGCCACATGTCCTTTAAGTAATCTGCAATGATTGACATTGGCAGTGTGATAAGCTGTGTTTACATGCACCAATGTTTAAAGTGTTGCAATGTTTAGACAAACTATTTCATAGTTGCACTGTGCTGACATGACACAATACTTGTAGACATAAATCTTGGCTTTCAAAGCCTGTATTCTATGTGTGACTTCTATATGAGTTACGCATGTGACACTTACAACTGCTTCATCTGCCAGTGGACAGATGTGCAAGTGTCATGTGAACAGTGTGAAATGGCCTATTCCATGCCTCCTACATCTTGATAGTGACATATCAAAATAGGTTCACTGAAGCAGGGGACCTGCTGTTCAATCAGGTCTGGATTGGGGATAGCTCACTATTTGCTGATAGTCAAGCCTTGCAGTGTTAGTCAATTTCTTAAAAGTGTGTCTATTCTCCCTTGGATCACATGAGGTAAGTATGGTATACAAGAAAAAGAACAGGTAGTGGTGTTCCCTATGAGGGAAATAACAGCACATCCAAAGTTATAACCGTGTTAGAAAGTATCAGTGATTGGCGTGACAAATATATATGTTGCTATATTGGCAACCGGGTGCTAAATCAGCTTCAAACACCTACTACCTAGAGGTGCTAACTGCACATTAAAGCTATAACATGCATCTGACTAAACACAACAAACAAAGCTATTACAGCACATCCTTTCGACTTGTATTCATTGAGTAACCAAAAACAGTGTTGGTCATAAGTCAAACTAATTCCATAATATAGTTTAATCTCTGCACAATGAGGATGATGAAGAAGAACCAATAAATTCAAAATAATCCAATCAGATCATCAATAGAGATTTCTTGTATCCTTTATTAGAGTCCAAAAATTAAAATTACCAGCACACGATTAGCCGACACGTGTTTTGTCTGTACTCAGACTTTTTCAAGGCAAAAAATTGGGAATATTAGCAGACTGTAATGATTGGACGGTCCGTCTCTGCAGCGCATCAAGTGGAAGTGAATCCGGGATCCAAATACAGATATCGTGATGTATATGGTCAAGACTCCGTACTTCACATAGAACACATGTTCTGTATTGCCAATTTCGGCTTTGATCACAGGCCCGTGTTAAGGTCCTTATCTGTAGTCGTATGCGTTCTCTTCCGAAGCGTCTCCGTATCGGGCCGGTTCGATAAATCCCGCCGTACGGAGTCTTGACCATATACAACCAAAGGTTCAGATATGCAAAAGTTTTTAACCTTGTTTTCTCAAAAACTACTGAATGGATTTAATCCCAATCACAAACAGCAAGCTTTCTGGACCCATTTGTAGCTTTCTGCCACATTTGGTATGATTCCGTTCAGCTGTTTTCGCTGTATCGCTGTTCAATTTCCCTATGGAAAAATGAATAGGAAAATTGTGTTTTGGCCCCCCATAGCAAATCAAAAAACTCTATTTCCAACATAGCTATGAATTTAGTGAATTTCACCTTATATGTATGCATCTGTATATACATATTTATATATATGGTCAGTGATGTCATCTGTGATGTCACTGACCATGTCATGAGTGATGTAATATGTGAGGTCATAAGCAGTGCATTGCTGAGGGCATACGTTATAGTTAGTTCAGGTAACTATAACTGCTGAATTTCAATGGTTTTGTGAGTGTAAAATCTGAACCTAACTATAACGTCCCTATAACCTTTGTTTTTCAGTGACTTTCTAAGGTTTTAAAAAAAAAATATTTCCTAACTATATTGTCCTTTTAATATTCGGTTTATTCAGTTAATTTTAAATTTTTTATTACATTTTCCTAACTATATCGCCTCTGTAATCATTGTTTTTTAGTGAATTTCACAGTTTTTTTAATATAAATTGTACTACAATTTGACCCATAAGTTCAATTTAGTAATATAAATTTTCACAAATGTATAAATACATTTTATTCACACATTCATTCTCATTATATATTTTAAAACTAAAAATTAAAAAAAATAAGGTATAGTAAGCTATGTAGTTCTTTCTGTAAATGCAATCCACCAGGTCTTTCTTTTTTTAAATGTATTGTTTAGATCTGTTCCCAACCAAAAGCAAACATTCAATACTAAAATAACAACACATTTAATACAAACATAAGCTATTGCAATTTATATAAGTATATCACTGTCTGTGTGTGGGTGTGTGATGGCTGTGTAAGTGACTGCATGGGTGTGTGATGGCTATATGAGTGTGTGAGTAGCTGTGTGAGTGGCTGTGTGGGTATAAGTAAGTGTGGGAGTGGCTGTGTCGGTGTCTGAGTACGAGTGAGTAGCTGTGTAGGCATGTGAGTGGTTTTCTGAGTCTGTGCGTGGGTGTGTGAGTGGCAGCATGGGTGTGTGAGTGGTTGTGTGGGTGTGTAAGTGGGTATCTGAGTGGGTTAGTGGGTGTGTGAGTGGCTGTTTGAGTGGCTGTGTGGGCATGAGTGGTTTTGCTGGTCTGTGAGTGGCTGTATGAGCGTTTGAGTGGGTGCATAAGTGTTTTTTTGGGTTTGTGAGTGGGTATGTGTGAGTGGCTTTATGGGTGAGTGGGTGAGTGGGTGTGTGAGTGCGTGTTTGAGTGGCTGTGTGGGTCTATGAGAGGGTATAAATAGAATTGTGGGTCTGTGAGTGGGGGTGTTGGTGGCTTTATGAGTGTTTGAGTGGGTGTGTGAGTGGTTGTGTGGGTGTGAAAGCAGGTGTGTGCATGGGTGTGTGAGTGGCTGTATGGGTATGTGAGTGTTTGTTTGAATGACTGTTTGGGTGTGTGAGTGATTTTGTGGGTCTGTGAGTGGGTGTGTGAGTGGCTGTATGGGTGTGTGAGTGTTTGTGTATGTGTAAATGGGTATAAGTGAGTGTGAGTGGGTATGGGTCTATGAGTAGGTGTGTGGGTGTTTTTTTGGGTCTGTGACTAGGTGTGTGAGTGGCTGTAAGGGTGTGTGAGTGGGTGTGTGAGAGGTTGTGTAGGTGTGTACAATGGTGTATGAGTGGGTGTGTCAGTGCATGTGTGAGTGGCTGTGTGTGTCTGTGAGAGGATTTCAGTGTTTTTTAGGTCTGTAAATGGGTGTGTGAGTGGCTGAATGGGTGTGTGAGAGGGAGTATGAATGGTTGTGTGGATGTGTAAGTGGGTGTGTGAGTGCAAGTGTATGTGGGGGTATGAGTGGGGGTGTCACTGGCTTTGTGGGCATTTGAATGGGTATGTGAGATGTTTTGTAAGTCTGTGAGTGGTTGTGTGAGAAGTTTTGTAGGTCTGTAAGTGGTTGTGTGGGAGTGTAGGTGGGTGTATGAATGGGTGTGGCAGTGTGTGAGTAGATATGTGAGTCTGTTTGGGTCTGTGAGTGGGTGTTTGCGTGGTTTTGCGTGTCTGTGAGTGGGCGTGTGAGTGGCTGTATGGGTGTGTGAATGGGTGTGTGGGTGGTTGTGTGGGTGTGTAAGTAGGTATGTGATTGTATGAGTGGATTGTCTGTGAGTGTGTGAGGGTCTGTGTGAGTCTGTGAGTGGGTATCTGAGTTGTTTTATGGGTCTGTGAGTGGGTGTGTGAGTGGCTGTATGGGTGTGTGAGTGGTTGTGTGGCTGTGTAAGTGGGTGTGTGAGTGGCTGTGTGGGTCTGTGAGAGGGCACATGAAAGGTTTTGTAGATCTGTGAGTGGGTGTGTGAGTGGGTATGTGAGTATGTGAGTGTATCAGTGGCTGTATAAAAAAAACATTGGGACAAATCCTTGGCCATGAGAGGTCCCTCACAGACCCCTCCATCAGTCCCATAGGGTTAGGGTACCTCTAACCTGGCCCTGGGGGACCCCAACCCCAGAGTCTGGCTTTCATTCTGGGTGTCCTGGTGTCACTCATCGAACCCAGAGACTTTCTTTGGGGACAGAGGGGGAACCTGAAGGCCCCTGCAGTCCCTGATGGCTCCCCGCCTCCTGTGGAAACCGGCATTGCTTTCAGACATAGGGGCAGGTGTGTGCATGGGTGTGTGAGTGGTTGTATGGGTATGTGAGTGTCTGTGTGAATGACTGTGGGTGTGAGTGATTTTGTGGGTCTGTGAGTGGGTGTGTGAGTGGCTGTATGGGTGTGTGAGTGGTTGTGTATGTATAAATGGGTGTAAGTGAGTGTGCGTGGGCATGGGTCTGTGAGTAGGTGTGTGAGTAGTTTTGTGGGTCTGTGACTAGGTGTGTGAGTGGCTGTAAGGGTGTGTGAGTGGGTATGTGAGAGGTGTAGGTGTGTACAATGGTGTATGAGTGGGTGTGTCAGTGCATGTGTGAGTGGCTGTGTGTGTCTGTGAGAAGATGTCAGTGTTTTGAAGGTCTGTGAGTGGGTGTGTGAGTGGCTGAATGGGTGTGTGAGAGGGAGTATGAATGGTTGTGTGGATGTGTAAGTGGGTGTGTGAGTGTATATGTGAGTGCATGTGTGAGTGGCTGTGTGGGTCTGTGAGAGGTTTTGTAGGTCTGTGAGCTAGTGTGTAAGTGGATGTGTGGGTGTGTGAGTGGTTGTATGTTGTGTGTGTAAATGGGTGTGTGTGTGAGTGAGTGTGTGGGTCTCTGAGTGGGTGTGTGAGTAGTTTTGTGTGTCTGTGAGTGGGTGTGTGAGTAGTTGTATGGGTGTGTGAGTGGGGGTATGTGTAGTTATGTGGGTGTGTAGGTGGTTGTGTGGGTGTGTAAGTGGTTGTGTGAGTGCATGTGTGATTGACTGTGTGGGTCTGTGAGTGGGTGTTTGAATAGTTTTGTGGATCTGTGAGCAGGTGTGTGAGTGGCTGTATGTGTGTGAGTGGTTATGTGGGTATGTAAGTGGAGGTGTATGTGTGTGAGTGGCTGTGTGTGTCAGTGAGTGGGCATGCAAGAGGTTTTGTAGGTCTGTGAGTGGGTATGTGAGTAGGTGTATGGGTGTGTGAGTGGGTCTGTGAGTGCATGTATTAGTGGCTATCTGGGTCTGAGTGGTGTGTAAGAGGTTTTGCAGGTCTATTAATGGGTGGCTATATGGGTATGTGAGTGGTTCTGTTGGTGTTTATGTGGGGGGGTGAGTGGGGGGGTGACTGGCTTTGTGGGTCTTTGAATGGGTATGTGAGATGTTTTGTAAATCTGTGAGTGGATGTGTGAGAAGTTTTGTAGGTCTGTAAGTGGTTGTGTGGGTATGTAGGTGGGTGTATGAATGAGGGTGGCAGTGTGTGAGTAGCTGTGTGAGTCTGTGAGTGCCTGTTTGGGTCTGTGAGTGGGTGCTTGAGTGGTTTTGTGTGTCTGTGAGTGGGCGTGTGAGTGGCTGTATGGGTGTGTGAGTGGGTGTGTGGGTGTGTAAGTAGGTATGTGATTGTATGAGTGGATTGTCTGTGAGTGTGTGAGGGGCTGTGTGAGTCTGTGAGTTGGTATCTGAGTTGTTTTATGGGTCTGTGAGTGGGTGTGTGAGTGGCTGTATGGGTGTGCGAGTGGTTGTGTGGCTGTGTAAGTGGGTGTGTGAGTGGCTGTGTGGGTCTGTGAGTGGGTGCATGAAAGGTTTTGTAGATCTGTGAGTGGGTATGTGAGTATGTGAGTGTGTCAGTGGCTGTATAAAAAAACATTGGGACAAATACTTGACCATGAGAGGTCCCTCACAGACCCCTCCATCAGTCCCATAGGGTTAGGGTACCTCTACCCTGACCCCTTCTATCACTTTTATACTTTATTTCCCCCCCCTGTGAACCAAGTCCCTATGCACAAAATGGAGGCCGCAACTTTTCTCTCAGGTTGCAATCCCAGCATTGCTCCACACATCCGCTGCAGTAGATCGGCGTCTCTAGATATACATAAATTGTTTTACTTTAATAGCTCGAATACAGATTTACCACAAACTGAGCTTTCTGCCAAATTTGGTGTATTTCCATTTAGCAGTTCAGGCTGTAGTAATGTGTAAAATCCCTGTGGGAAATTGCATGGGGAAAATGCGTTTTGGAACCCTCCTTATTCTCTGACCATGCTTGACACATCACCCCAAAACTTTCCAGACAGCAGCTGAAGTGAGAGGCAAACTAGATCATGAAGATTCGCCATACGGTGGCAAAGTTATTAACAAAACAAAAAACACACTCCCAATGGAAACCAGGTGCGTTATAGTTAGAAAAAAGAATTTTAAAAAACCATAGAAATTCACTGAAAAAACCAAAGGTTACAGGGATGTTATAGTTAGGATCAGATTTTACTTTTATTCATGACATGGTCTGTGACATCACTGATGACTTCTCAAATAACACCACTGATGACATCATCTAGCGAGTGTAAGTGTTTTCTAAGAATTTATGAGTGTTAAACATATATACTAAGCTACTACAAAAGTTTAATTAGTATACTAGGTGTACTACTAATGAGTGATACTACTTTTAACAAATAATATGTAGTGGATGTATGTATCTGCGTGCAAGTGGGTGTCTGAGTGGCTATATGGGTGTGTGAGTTGGTGTAAGGGTGTATACGTGGGTTTGTGAGTTGGTGTAAGGGTGTATAAGTGGGTTTGTGAGTTGTATGGGTGAGTGAGTGGCTATGTGAGTGGCTGTATTGGTGAGTAAGTGGGTGTGTCAGTGGCTGTATGGGTGGGTGAATGGGTGTGTGAGTGACTGTATGGGTGAGTGAGTGGGTGTCAGAATGGCTGTATGAGTGAGTGACTATGTATAAGTGTACTCTATGGGTGAGAGAGTGGCTCTTTGAGTGGGAGTCTGGTTAAGTGAATTGGTGTTTGAGTGGCTGTATTAGAGAGTATGTGTTTTCCTGAATTGCTGAATGGGTGAGTGAGTGAGCAGTTGTGTGAGTACTTGTATGGATGCATGAATGGGTATGCAAGTAGTTGTGTGCATGTGTGAGTGTGTGTGTGATTGGTTGTATGGGTGAGGGAGTGGCTGTGTTGAGAGGCTGTATGAGTGAGCAAGTGGGTGTGTGAAAGGCTATATAGGTGAATATCTGGTTGTGTAGTAGCTGTATGGGTGAGTGTGTGGCTTTGCGAGTTGCTGTGGGTGAGTGATTAGTTGTATGAGTAGATGTATGGGTGAGTGAGTGGTTGTGTGATGGGCTGCATGAGTGAGTGAGTGGGTGTGAGTGGCTCTATAGATGAGTAAGTAAATGTGTGAGCACTTGTATGGGTCTGTGAATGGGCACGCAACTGGTTTTGTGGGTGCCTGAGTGGGCATACGAGAGGTTGTATGGGGGTGTGAGTGGTTCTGTGGATGATTTCATCAGTGAGGGAGTGAAATTTGAGCTTAACTATAACATCCCTATAACCTTTGGTTTTTTCAATGAATTTCTAAGGTTCTTTTAATTCTATTTTGTAACTAACGTCCCTGTAACCTTTGTTTTTTTAAGTACATTTCTAAGGTTTTTCAAATTCCAGTTCCAAACTTTAACATCCCTGTAACCATTGTTTTTTTCAGTGAATTTCTATTTTTTTTTAACTGGTAGTCACATTTGCAGAGTGGTGGAGAAAGGTGGCAGGGCCTCTGACCAGCTCTCAGGAGTCCTGCTGTGAGGGGCTTACTTGAGGTAACAGGAGTGCTTCTTGGCCCACAAGGACCTTCAGCATCCAAGAGGACTTCATCCCCCAACCAGTAGTGTGCCAGGGGGCACATTTACAGAGTGGTGGAGAAAGGGGACGGGCGTCCGACCAGCTCTCAGCAATCACGCTGTATGGGACTTACTGGAGGCAACAGGAGGGGTTCTGGGCCCCCAAAGACCCCCAGCATCCAAGGGAACTTCCTCCCCCAATCAGTAGTCTGCCAGGAAGCGCGTTTGCAGAGTGATGGAGAAAGGGGACGGGGCCTCGGACCAGCTCTCGGCAATCCCGCTGTGTGGGACTTACTGGAGGCAACTAGTAGCATGCCAAGAGACGTTTTTGCAGAGTGGAGGAGAAAAGGGGTGGGGCCTCCGATGAACTCTCAGCAAAACCACTGTAACAGGAGGGCTTCTTGGCCCCCAAGGACCTTCAGCATCCAAGAGGACTTAATCCCCCAACCAGTAATGCGCCAGGAGGTGCATTTGCAGAGTGGTGGAAAAAAGGGGGCGGGGCTTCGGAACAGCTCTCAGCAATCACACTGTGTGGAACTCACTGAAGGTAACAGGAGAACAGTTGCCCCCCATGCACCCTTAGAAGCAAGGGGACTTTTAAATTTGTAATGGGAGGCCTCAGGGACACCCCCGGGCCCCGGAGACCACTACCTCCCTGGTGCCAACATAAACAAGAAAGGAGGGGGGCCATGCAGTCCCCTCCTAGGAGCTATAGATGTAGATGGCCCTGGGGACTGCCACCCCTTGAGCCGGCTCCAGTTATTCCTGGGGCTGCCCACCCCGGACATAGCTGTTTTCTGTGGCTTGGCGGGAGCTTTATCGCTCCCGCCAAGCCACAGCAAATGCCCTGCTTCCAGCAAGCGTGAGCATTGAAAATGCTCTTGCTTGCTGGAAGCAGAGCAGAATTGCTTTCAGACATAGTGAGTTGCCTTTCCAGTATCTCCCTATATCTTAAAGCAATGCCGGTTTCCGCAGGAGGTGGGGAGCCGTCAGGGACTGCGGGGGCCTTCAGGTTCTCCCTCTGTCCCCAACAAAAGTCTCTGGGTGTGCTGCGTGACACCAGGACACCCAGAATGAAAGCCGGACTCTGGGGTTGGGGTCCTCTGGGGCCAAATTCAGCCTGGGGAGGTGGGCGGCACAGCCCTCCTAATCAATCAATCAATCAATCATGTCACTTATAAAGCGCACTACATACCCGCAAGGGTCTCAAGGCGCTGGGGAAGAAGGGGTGGTGCTGCTACTGATCGAAGAGCCAGGTCTTGAGGAGTCTTCTGAAGGCCAGTAGGTCTTGGGTCTGTCGGAGGTTGGTGGGGAGGGTGTTCCAGGTCTTGGCGGCGAGGTGGGAGAAGGATCTGCCGCCGGCGGTCGTTTTCCGGATGCGGGGGACTGTGGCGAGGGCGAGGCTGGTCGAGCGGAGCTGGCGGGTGGGGGTGTAGAAGCTGAGTCGTCTGTTGAGGTAGGCTGGTCCGGAGTTGTGGAGTGCTTTGTGTGCGTGGGTGAGGAGCTTGAAGGTTATCCTCTTGTTGACAGGGAGCCAGTGCAGGTCTCTCAGGTGGGGTGTGATGTGGCTGCGTCGGGGGATGTCGAGGATAAGACATGCAGAGGCGTTCTGGATGCGTTGCAGCCGTCTCAGGAGCTTAGCCGTCGTTCCTGCGTAGAGGGCGTTTCCGTAGTCCAGCCTGTTGGTGACGAGGGCCTGGGTGACTGTTTTTCTTGTTTCGGTGGGGATCCACTTGAAGATCCTGCGGAGCATTCGGAGGATGTTGAAGCAGGATGAGGAAACAGCGTTGACCTGCTTAGTCATGGAGAGGGTGGGGTCGAGGATGACCCCTAGGTTGCGTACGTGGTCGGTGGGTGGCGGGGCTGTTCCCAGTGATGTTGGCCACCAGGAGTCGTCCCAGGCTGAAGGGTTGGAACCAAGGATGAGGACCTCCGTCTTGTCCGAGTTCAGCTTCAGGCGGCTGGTCCTCATCCATTCGGCGACGGCCTTCATTCCTTCGTGGAGGTGGGCTTTGGCGGTGTGAGGGTCTTTGGTGAGGGAGAGGATCAGCTGGGTGTCGTCGGCGTAGGAGATGATGTTGAGGTTGTGCTGTCGGGCGACGTGGGCGAGGGTGCCATGTAGATGTTGAACAGCGTTGGGCTGAGGGAGGAGCCTTGGGGTACGCCGCAGATGATCTTGGTGGCCTTGGATCGGAAGGGGGCGAGGCGGACGCTTTGTGTTCTGCTGGAAAGGAAGGATGTGGTCCAGTCCAGGGCCTTCTCTTGGATCCCGGCGTCGTGAAGGCGTGTTCGTAGTGTGTGGTGGCAGACCGTGTCGAAGGCGGCTGATAGGTCCAGGAGGATGAGGGCTGCTGTTTCTCCGTTGTCTAGCAGGGTCCTGATGTCATCGGTGGCGGCGATGAGGGCGGTTTCGGTGCTGTGGTTGCTGCGGAAGCCGGACTGGGAAGGGTCCAGGATGTTGTTCTCCTCGAGGTAGCGGGTCAGTTGTTTGTTGACGATTTTCTCGGTGACCTTCGCGGGGAACGGGAGCAGAGAGATGGGTCGGAAGTTCTTGAGGTCCTTGGGGTCTGCCTTGGGTTTCTTGAGTAAGGCGGTGATCTCGGCGTGCTTCCAGCTTTCCGGGAAGGTTGCTGTCTCGAAGGAGATGTTGATTATTTTCCGGAGATGGGGCGCGATGGCTGTACTGGCTTTGTTGAAGATGTGGTGAGGGCACGGGTCTAGCGGTGAACCGGAGTGGATGGTGTTCATGATCTCGCTGGTGTCCTCGTCGTTGATGTTGGTCCAGGAGAGCAGGCGGTTGGTGGTTGTGGGGGCAGTGGTCTCGGTGGTTGCCGGGGCGGTCGTGGTGTTGAAGCTGTTGTGGATGTCAGCGATTTTGCGGTGGAAGGAGGTGGCCAGTGAGTCGCACAGGTCTTGCGACGGCTGGATGTCGTTGGTGTTGGAGCTGGGGTTGGAGAGTTCCTTCACGATGTTGAAGAGCTCTTTGCTGTTGTGTGCGTTGTTGTCTAGGCGGTCTTTGAGTGAGGCCCTTTTGGCGGATCTGATGAGGTGATGGTGATTGCGGGTGGCGCTCTTGTGGGCGTCGTAGCTGTCCGCTGTCCGTTCGTGGAGCCAGATCTTCTCCAGTTTTCGGCATGTTCCTTTGGAGGCCTGGAGGTCTTCGGTGAACCAGGTGGCTTTCTTGCTGGTGTGGCTGTTGGGCGGATTCTTGAGCGGGGCGAGGGTGTTGGCGCAGTCGTCGATCCACTGTCTGAGGTTGCGGACGGCGGTGTCGGGGTCGGAGGGTTCGGCGGGTGGGCTCAGGGCGAGGGTTGTGGTTAGCTGGTCTTCCGTGACTCTGCTCCAGCAGCGGCGAGGCATTTGTTCGGTGCGGTGGTGCGTGGTGGGCTTCCTGTAGGTGAAGTGGATGCAGTGGTGGTCAGACAGTGGGGTTCGGAGGTGTGGTTGAAGGAGACGTGTGGGCTTGCGGAAAAGATGGAGTCTAGCGTGTGGCCGGCGGCGTGGGTGGGTGTAGTCACGAGCTGTCTGAGTCCGAGGGTGGCAAGGTTGTCGATCAGGGTGGTGGAGTTGGTGTCCTTGTTGTTCTCGAGGTGGAAGTTCAGGTCCCCGAGGAGGATGTAGTCCGTGGAGGCGATGGCGTGTGTGCTGACGAAGTCAGCGATAGAATCGCTGAACTGTGGTCGGGGTCCGGGGGGTCTGTAGATGAGGGTTCCTCTGAGGGTGGTGTTGGGATCGGTGTGGATCTGGAAGTGCATGTGTTCGGCGGTGCTGAGGGTGTCGTCGGTGTTGGTTGAGACTCTGAGGGTGTTCCTGTGGACGATGGCGATGCCTCCTCTGACTCCGTTGGTGCGGTAACTGCGGGTGATCTTGTATCCGTCCGGGATGGCAATGGCAATGTCGGGGGCTGAGGCGGGATTCAGCCAGGTCTCCGTCAGGAATGCGACGTCTGGGGAGGTTGAGTCGAGAAGGTCCCAGAGTTCGATGGCGTGTTTGCGGGCGGAGCGGGTGTTGAGGAGGATGCATCTGAGGTAGTTGGGTTCTTTCCTGAGCGGTGGTTTGGCGGGGCGGGTGCTGGCGAAGCTGCAGTTCCGGCAGGTGAAGGGCCCTTGGGTGCGCTTCGGGGTGGCCTGGTAGCAGGCGTGATCTTTTCCGGGGTTGAGTGCGTGGAGGGTGCTGGCGTCGTATCGGCGTCTGTTGATGTGGCGGGCGCGGGGATGCCCGGACCAGGGGGTCTGGCGCTGGGCGTGGTCACGGCGCGGACGGGCGCAGACGGGCTTGCCTTAGGCGAGCCTTCGGCGCGCCAGCGGCGCGGCCGCGCAGCGGCCGCCATAAATGGGGAGGTGGGAGGGAGGAGCAGGGAATGGGGCAGCGAATGGGCAGTGAGGGGGCGGGGCCGCAGGGGCACAGCGGCGGGAAACAGGCACAGAAAGGAAAAAACGATCACAATCAGGGGCAGCAAGGGGCACAGAAAGGAAAAAACGATCACAATCAGGGGCAGCAAGGGGGCACAGAAAGGAAAAAAACGATCACAATCAGGGGCAGCAAGGGGGCACAGAAAGGAAAAAACGATCACAATCAGGGGCAGCAAGGGGGCACAGAAAGGAAAAAAACGATCACAATCAGGGGCAGCAAGGGGGCACAGAAAGGAAAAAACAATCACAATCCGGGGCAGCAAGGGGGCACAGAAAGGAAAAACGATCACAATCAGGGGCAGCAAGGGGGCACAGAAAGGAAAAAACTAGCACAATCAGGGGCAGCAAGGGGGCACAGGAAGGAAAAACGAGCACAATCAGGGGCAGCAAGGGGGCACAGAAAGGAAAAACGAGCACAATCAGGGGCAGCAGCAGGGCACACAGACGGAGCTGTGTGGTGGGGGAGCGACCTACCAGTCAAGGTCAGGGGTCGCTCTCTTCACCACGCAGCGGCCGCCATAAATGGGGAGGTGGGAGGGAGGAGCAGGGAATGGGGCAGCGAATGGGCAGTGAGGGGCGGGGCCGCAGGCGCAGCGGCGGGAAACAGGCACAGAAAGGAAAAACGATCACAATCAGGGGCAGCAAGGGGCACAGAAAGGAAAAAACTATCACAATCAGGGGCAGCAAGGGGGCACAGAAAGGAAAAAACGATCACAATCAGGGGCAGCAAGGGGGCACAGAAAGGAAAAAACGATCACAATCAGGGGCAGCAAGGGGGCACAGAAAGGAAAAAACGATCACAATCAGGGGCAGCAAGGGGGCACAGAAAGGAAAAAACTATCACAATCAGGGGCAGCAAGGGGGCACAGAAAGGAAAAAAACGATCACAATCAGGGGCAGCAAGGGGGCACAGAAAGGAAAAAACTATCACAATCAGGGGCAGCAAGGGGGCACAGAAAGGAAAAACGATCACAATCAGGGGCAGCAAGGGGGCACAGAAAGGAAAAAACGATCACAATCAGGGGCAGCAAGGGGGCACAGAAAGGAAAAACGATCACAATCAGGGGCAGCAAGGGGGCACAGAAAGGAAAAACGAGCACAATCAGGGGCAGCAAGGGGGCACAGAAAGGAAAAAGCGAGCACAATCAGGGGCAGCAAGGGGGCACAGAAAGGAAAAAACGAGCACAATCAGGGGCAGCAAGGGGGCACAGTAAGGAAAAAACTAGCACAATCAGGGGCAGCAAGGGGGCACAGAAAGGAAAAAACTAGCACAATCAGGGGCAGCAAGGGGGCACAGGAAGGAAAAACGAGCACAATCAGGGGCAGCAAGGGGGCACAGAAAGGAAAAACGAGAACAATCAGGGGCAGCAGCAGGGCACACAGACGGAGCTGTGTGGTGGGGGAGCGACCTACCAGTCAAGGTCAGGGTCCTACACATCTCTAAATGTCCGGGCCCCAGGGATGTAGTGCCCAGGGCCAAAATTGGCCCAGGGAGGGGGGCCACGAGCTCCCCTCCCTTATTAGAAGTAGGCCGGGCCCTGGGGAATGGGATCCCCAAGGCCGAAATCAGCCGGGGAGGAGGGTCGCGTATCCCCCTCCTCTAAATAAAAGAAGAAATAAAATATACCCAGACCCTGAGGCATGGGGGCCCCAGGGCTCCTCCTGCAGGAGGCTTGTTTGCAGAGTGGTGGTGAAAGGGGGTTCCAGGAGGGCTTCTTAGCCCCCAAGGTCCCTCAGGAGTAAAGTGGACTTCATCCCCCAACCAGTAGTGCACCATGAGTCTCGTTCGCAGAGTGGTGGAGAAAGGGGGCATGGCCTCTGAAGACCTCTTAGCAATCCCGCTGCGTGGGACTTACTAGAGATAACAGGATGGGTAGTTGGCCCCAAGGATGTCCTTGGGGGCCAACTGCCCCTACTGGTACCTCCAGTAAGACACACACAGCCTGATTGCTGAGACCCGGTAGGAGGCCATGCCCCCTTTCTCCACCACTCTGCAAACATGCCTCCTGGTGCACTGCTAGTAGGGGGATGAGGTCTCCTTGGCTATTGAGGGTCCTTGGGGGCCAACTACCCCTCCTGTTTCCTCCAGTAAGTCACACACAGCTGGATAGCTGTGAGCTGGTAGGAGGCCATGCCCCTTTCTCCACCACTCTGTAAACACATGTCCTGGCGCACTACTACTAGGGGGATGAGGTCTCCTTAGCTATTGAGGGTCCTTGGGGGCCAACAACCCCTCCACACAGTGGGTTTGCTGAGAGGTTTTCGGTGGCCTGGCACCCTTTCCCCACCACCCTGCAAATTTGACTTTCTATTATGTTTAGCCCTGGGGAGGTGGCAGTCCCTGGGGTGGCACGGGAGGGTGTAGGGACTCCCCTTCATTATTTTCCATTTACATTGCTGCCCCAGGGAGGTGGCAGTCCCCTGGGCAGCGGGGGAGGCCGTAGGGCCTCCCCCACATTTAGATTACAACAAATCGTGCGCCGGGGGGAGGTGGCGGTCCCCCCGCATTTAGACTGTTGATTGCCCCGGGGAGGTGGCGGTCCCTGGGGATGCAGGGGTGAGCTGGCCCCCCACACTTTTATTGGTTACAGCTCCGGGGAGGTCGCAGTCCCCGGGGCTTTGCATAAGCCCAAGAGGGGGGCCTCATGAGCCCCCTTCCTTCATGCCCCCGGGATTTGGCCCACCTGGGGCATCATAAAAAAGATGCGCGGGAGCCCACACGTATTTATTTTTTCAATTTTCCCACAGATTCATGGATCTACCCACGAGTCCACGGCAAAATTAAAAATAAAACAAATGCTTTTACCCACTGCAGGTTCCCTAAGGACCCCCCCACCATATCTGGGGGGTCAGGGTATTCATACCCTGCCCCTTCTTCATTCTTTTTTACTTTGTTTTTGGGACTTGGCTTGAAGCCAAGTCCCAAGATGGCTGCCAACACTTTCTGGTTGAAGTGTTGGCAGCCAATCAAATTTTAACAGGATCCGCGAGGAAACGTGGATACAATGGATTACTTATGGACCCGCCTGAACCGATGCTGCTGAACTCCGTTGGTCATGAAGGCCATGGATTATCCAAATCCAGGGACGCCGGCCACTTGACTGACGCCCGCTGACTTTCCAGATTCATATCCAGCGGCAGGTGAGGGATATACATTATGTACTTACCAGCATGAAATGTGCAGCGGCCCTTTTGAGTGTTGAGAAGTTGTGGCACAGCGGAGGAGGATGGCCGGAATCGGCACGAGTGGGAACATCGTGGGGAAGATTGATGATTGGGCATCCAGGCCCTATGACTGACTGATGAGGTGCCGACTCGTCATCCAATGCTGGAACTGCAGCTGTCTCTCCAATTAGCTAGGAGATCACCCAATGACACAGGGGGACAATTCAAATAAAACTGGGCTGTGCATGTCGGATTTCGTTTGGCCGCCCTGAAGAAAGCAATTAAGCTGAAACGCATCTGCGGCAGAATAAAGGCATTTTTGCAAATCCCGTGAGTGCCCCAGCATTTCGTAGTAGTGGTTGTGGAACCAATGGGTCCTACCCCCGGCTTTGGATGCACCTGCCGTGAGTTCGGTGGCCCTGGGTAGGAAATGTGGATAATATCTATCTATATATAAATATATATATATATATATATATATATATATATATATATATATATATATATATATATAGGTAGTTATAGTAGAACCTAGTTTCCATAGGAAAAGCGCTTTTTGATTTGTCAATAACTTTGGCGCCGTTTGACAAACCTTCACGAAATTTTCAAAACTAATTGTTCACTCAGGGCAGCTCCTGTCGTGAAAGTTTCGAGGTGATTCGTCAAGGGGGGGGGCTGAGAAAAAAAGGGGGGTCCCAAAACGCATTTTCTCCATGTTAATTTCCACAGGAAACTTTAGACACGGCTACAGCCTGAACTGCTGAATGGATACCTCTTGGTCCAGAAAGGGAGGACCTCAGGACACAAGTGGACTTCATCCTCCAAGCAGCAGTGCGCCAGGAGCCGCGTTTGCAGAGTGGTGTAAAAAGGGGCGTGGCCTCGGACCATCTCTCTGCAATCCTGCTCTGTGCGCTTACTGGAGGTCCCTGGTGGGCTAGTTGGCCCCCAGGGACCCTCAGTATTGAAGGGGAATTAATTCTCCAACTTACAACGCGCCAGGGGGCGCATTTGCAGAGTGGTGGAGAAAGGGGGCGTGGCCTGGTATGAGAAGTTAGCAATCCTGCTGTGTGGGACTTACTGGAGGTAATAGGAGGGGTAGCTGGCCCCCAAGGTTGATGTTGGGAGCTAACTACCCCTCCTGTTACCTCCAGTAAATCCCACACAGTGGGATTGCTAAGAGGTGTTCGGAGGCAACGCTCACCTTTCTCTACCACTCTGCAAACGCGACTGCTATGTTATAGTTAGAAATTAGCATTTAAAAAACCTTAGAAATTCACTGAAAAAACCGTAGGTTTCAGGGACATTATAGTTAGAAATTAGCATTGCATGCTCAGTAACATCACTGATTACATCACTGATGACATCTCAAATGACATCACTGATGACATCATCCAGCGACGGAGTGTTTCTAAAAAGTTCAAGAATGTTATATCTATATATGCCAAGTTATATTGAAGAATGATTGGTTGTCTGAGAACCTGTAGGTGCCCGAATGTCTGTGTGGGTGGAAGGGTGTGTGACTCACTGCATGGATGTGTGAGTGGGTGATTCACTGGGTGTATGCATTTATGAGTGCGTGTGTTAGGGAGTGTATGGGTGAGTGAGTGTACATATAGCTGTGTTGGTGAGTGAATGGATGTGTTAGTGGTATATGTGTAAGTAACTACATATGTGAAAGGCAGTATTTGTGAGTGTTGGAGTATATAAGTGAGTATATGTGACAGTGAGTGATTGTGACAGTGGCTGCATGGATAAGTGTGTGCTTATGTCAGTAATTGTTGAAGACAGTACGTATCTGTATGAATAAGTGACGTGGTGTGTGTATAAATGTATAGGTGAGTAAATGGCAGTGTAATTAATTCTTTGGGTGACTGACTAGATTTTTGAGTAACTCTTTGGGTGAATGTCAGTGTGTGAGTGTCTATATGGGTGTATGAGTGGATATATCAGTGGCTGTATTGATGAGTGACTGCGTGTATGAGTGACTGTATGGGTTAGTGGGTGGATGTGTGTGTAGAATCACTGAGCGGGTATGTACTAACTGCTATTGGTGTGTCTATGGTTTTGATATTGGTAGTCTGTATTTTAGAGTGGGTGTATAAAAGTTTTCATTAGGGTGTGAGGAGGTGCATCAGATGAACACGTGGATGATGTCATCAGTGATGTCATTTGAGATGTCATCAGTGATGTCATCAGTGATGTCACTGAGCATGTCATTAGGGATGTAATATGTCACGTCATCAGCAGTGCATTGTGGGGGCGCAAGTTATAGTTAGCTCTACTAACTATAACAGCCGAATTTCTCTGGTTTTATACAAGTGAAATGTCCAACTACCTATAACGTCCCTGAAACCTATGGTTTTTTCAGTGAATTTCTAAGGTTTTTTAAATGCTCATTTCTAACTATAACGTCCCTGAAACCTATGGTTTTTTTCAGTGAATTTCTAAGGTTTTTTAAATGCTAATTTCTAACTACAACGTCCCTGAAACCTATGGTTTTTTCAGTGAATATATATATATATATATATATATATATATATATATATATAGTGCATGAAAACAATATGGAAATAAAGGGCACTTCAACCCCCAGAATGCCGCAGCACAGCCTCATTTGAGCTGCCCCATCCAGGGGCATGTCATCGGACTTAAATTGGGGGAGGAGACCCACCGCAGCACTCTCTTTCTGTTGCAAGCCACTGAAGAAGAATTATTCGAAACGCGTCTGGCGTCACGAAAGGCTGCTTCATTTTACTGGCTGTATGAACTGAGCCCGTACCTGAAATAAAGGCTGGTAACCTTTGTGGTTTTTCGAGTGCTTCTCTAAACGGGTTACCATTGAGCATCACATATACAGTAGAAGGCGCAAGCCGAAACGCGTAGGTCATCGTTCTGTATGCACCCCTGCACTTAGCTTGTGAAGGCTTCGTATGAAGAGGCTCTTTGTCATATTTTATTAAAGCCCTTTTGAAGTCAGTTCCTGTAAGTGCTGTGCTTCATTTTGCCCTGGTAAACGTGTGGAAAGCTGAGCCCGAGTGGAGGGCAACCATTTGGAGCAAATGTGCAATATATATATATATATATATATACATATATATATATTCACTGAAAAAACCATAGGTTTTAGGGACAGTTATAGTTAGTTGGACATTTCACTCGTACAAAACCCGTGAAATTCCCCCGTTATAGTTAGTTCAGCTAACTATAACTCGCGCCCCCGCAATGTACTGCTGATGACGTCACATATTACATCACTCATGACATGGTCAGTGACATCACTGATGACATCACTGATGACATCTCAAATGACATCACTGATGACATCATGCAGTGACTGTGTGTTTCTATAAAGTTTAAATATGTTTAATATATATGCCAAGGTGTATTGAATAATGAGTGGGTGTATAAGTGTCTGGATGGATGATTTAGTAGGTGCGTGACTGACTCTATAAGTGAGTGATTAAACGTATCTTACTAAATGCATGGGTTAGTAACTAAACTGTGTGAATGTCTTTATCCGTCTGTCTGTTGGTGTGTAAGTGGCTGCATGGGTTTCTAAATAGCTACATGAGTGTCTATATGAGTTATTGATTGGTTGTCTGAGTATCTGTATAGGTGCCTGTGATGGAGCAGAGAAAATAAAAAAATGTAACCCCTAACAAATTTTATAAATAATTAATAAAATGTTCGTTTAAATGTATTAATCAACACTGTATGTGAGGGAAGGGTAACACGCAAGTATATGGGCTGAATAATCTATTAACGAATGTCTGTGTGTCTAATTATAACATAAAAATAATTGCGTACTAATTTTATAATAAATGCATGATTTGTGCTTCATAGAATATAAACGTGTCGTTGCAAAAACAATAGTGATGGTAAGTAAGGAACAGCTTAAATGTTGCTTTCTGCTAGGTAATAACTAATTGGGGTATGTAGATGACGGGTGGGAAACGAAAAGGCTATGTTTCTCTATTTTAATTATGTTTTGTTTATTTCAAAATAGTGCTTCTAAGTATAAACGAGTGGCGATATAAAATGGCTGCCGGTTAATGAAGTGCGCATGTGCGGGGAAACACGTGACAAGGGAGAAAAAGTTGGAGAAAAGCTAACCTCGTGATGTTGCTGAGAGGCTAGGATGCGAGAATGGTCAAGGCTGATGTGACCTAATTGAACTGATAGTGTGCCGTGGTGATCAGCAAGGAATTGTGGGAAACCGTTTTAAGAGAAAGGACAATGCCTGCAGAGTTCTCGAATGTATCGAAAGAAGTTACAAATGTAGTGATCGAAGCGGATGGAAACATGTCTTGAACTGTGAGAAAGGAAATGATCATATACATTCCAAAGGACCAGTTGGATCCGGGAGAACTTGATTAAAGAATGAATAGATGAAATGAATGGACCAATGAAAGGAAAGCGTGTTATTAATGTTGCAACAATTAGTTAGCAAAGTTAGAATTAGGGTATAAGAGGGCCTACTCTTAGAGGGAGAAACAGTCGTACACGGTCGGAGTTGGAGAGTCGCAGTCAGAGTCGGTGTTGGTGTTGGTGGCTTCCAGTGCTTGGTGGTCCAGATCGATCCATTTACTGAGCGGGCGATGCTGAAAGACTGTTAGATGAGACGGGTTGCAGGTAGCTGATGCTGACGAGCTGAAGTTTCTGTTGCTGTCTTATTTTCCCAGTTGAGTATGAGAATCAAGATATTTTTAATTCGTAAGCTTAGGTTAGAAATCCTTAGGCTAAAATAGGGAAGATAGGCAGGTAATTAGGGTTTTGCTTCATGATAAAATTTCCTTTCTGCAATAAAATTGATTTTGCGTAATAAATATTTGAATTAACAATGAATGAATAATTGAATAAAAAGTCTAAATTCTTTCTCATGCTTTTAAAAAATTATATAAAATTTAAGATTCTTAAATCAAACGACTCAGTGGTTATTTACTAAATGATTGTGACACTAGTAATTGGTTATTGTGATTTAGCTGGTCTTAATCACTATGAACTAATTTCTTACATGAATGATTCATCGACAAAACAATGAGCAGGAATATCTTAAGAAATAACTAAGAAAGCGATAGGTAATAAGGTATCCCGGCTCTTTCCAGCGGTACATAAATGGTGTTTTCCATTTAGTTCTCATGCTTCTCCTAGGAGTACAGAATTTCGAAAAGGAATAAAGGAAATCCAGGAGTGTGTGTGTGTGTGTGTGATAGGCGATGTTTATGGGCCCCATCGTCATGTGGATGTGAGAAAATATAGTTTGCCCCTGGATGACCGATAAGTGACCTAGGAGGAGAATAGTTTTATTGTACGCGCTGCATCACCTGAGTGTTTGTGTGGGTGGGGTGTGTGTGACTGCACATAGACGTATCAGTGGGTGATTCACTGGGTGCATGGTTTCAAGTGTGCATCTGTGATGGACTGTATGGGTGGGTGAGTGTGTGTATGGGTGTGTTAGTGAGTGAATGTATATCTCAGTGGTACATGCGTGAGTAACTACATGTGTGAAAGGCAGTATATATGTGTGTTGGAGTATATAAATGGGTATAAGTGAGAGTGTGTGATTGTGAGAGTGGCTGTATGGATGAATGTGTACTTGTATTAGTGATTGTATAAGAGCGTAAGAATGTGCTAGTATTTGTATGAGTAAGTGAGCTGGTGTGTGTATAACTGTATAGGTGAGTAAATGGCAGTGTGATTAATTATTTGCATGACTGACTAGGTGTGTGAGTACCTCTATGGATGAGTGGCGGTGTGTGAGTGTCTATGTAGGTGTATGAGTGCATATGATAGTCCTGTACTGAGTGACCGTAAGTATGAGTGACTGTACAGGTGAGTGAGTGGATGTGTGTGTAGACCTAAGAATCAGTGAGTGGGTATGTAGTTATTGGTGTTGGAGTGTCTATGGTTTTGAGAATGGCAGTCTGTAATTTAGAGTGGGTGTATCAAAAGTTATATTAGGGTGTGAGAAGATACATGAAATTATCACATGGATGATGTCATCAGTGATGTCATTTGAGATGTCATCAGTGATGTCATCAGTGATGTCACTGACCATGTCATGAGTGATGTAATATGTGACGTCATCAGCAGTGCATTATGGGCGCGAGTTATAGTTAGCTGAACTAACTATAACGGGGGAATTTCACGGGTTTTGTACGAGTGAAATGTCCAACTAACTATAACTGTCCCTAAAACCTATGGTTTTTTCAGTGAATTTCTAAGGTTTTTTAAATGCTAATTTCTAACTATAACGTGCCTGAAACCTATGGTTTTTTCAGTGAATTTCAAAGGTTTTTTAAATGCTAATTTCTAACTATAACGTGCCTGTAACCTATGGTTTTTCCAGTGAATTTCAAAGGTTTTTTAAATGCTAATTTCTAACTGTAACGTGCCTCAAACCTATGGTTTTTTTCAGTGAATTTCAAAGGTTTTGTAAATGACAATTTTTAAATGTATTAATTGTTATATTTATTTTTTTGATACTGATTTACTACATTTTTTTTAACTATTTATTTTTAGATATTTTATTTTTTAAATTACATTTAATTACATTATACATTACATTACAAAATATACTTTCTCAGAATGAATTACTTTAGTTTAAATACTTTGCAAATAGGCAATAGACTTTTAAGTACAGTAGTTACAGTTGTTGCAATGGGCAACACAATTTCAAACACAATGCAACATTGAGCTCAATGTGAATTTCTAGTTAAATGCAATTAGTTACTTAATGGATTACTTTTTCTAACCACAGGACTGGATCCTAGATTCAGTCCTGGGACATCTCCTGTAAACAGTTGAGTAAAAGCGTTTTGGTTACAGTAGTGATTTTTAAGGAATATTATTGTATTTTAAAAGTTGACACTTCGAAACTTTTTCACATAGAATCACCAATGCTATCCTATGGGAGGAAATTCACTTAGCAGGTAAGTAGTGTTATCGTTACTTTTTCTTACTCAGTGGTGGATCCTGGATCCAGCACTGGTGCATCTCCTGTAAACAGTTGAAAGAATGCGTTTAAGTCATACAGGCAATTTTTAAGGAATATTTGTAGTTTGTGAAAATTGACACAAACTTTTCTGCTGAAAACCAGACAATGGATTCCTATGGAAGGAAATTCAAGTTACTGGTAAGTACGGTTAGAATTACTTTTCAGGATCTGTACTGGGCTCAAAGATGCAGCACTGAGGTCTCTCCTGATAACAGGTGAGTAAATTGGAATTCGTAGTTCGGCTGATTTTAGAGGAATATTATAAAGTTCCAAAACTCCACACTTAGAAGAATTTCCAAGTGAAACCAGTCAATGTTAGCCTATGGAAGGAAATTCAAGTTACTGGTAAGTACGGTTAGAATTACTTTTCAGGATCAGTACTGGCCCAAAGATGCAGCACTGAGGTCTCTCCTGATAACAGGTGAGTAAATTGGAATTCGTAGTTCTGCTGATTTTAGAGGAATATTTGTATGTTTTAAAAATCGACACAGAAACTTTTTCAGCAAAAAGCAGGCAATGATATCCTATGGAAGGAAATTCAAGTTACTGGTAAGTACGGTTAAAATTACATTTCAGGATCAGTACTGGGCTCAAAGATGCAGCACTGAGGTCTCTCCTGATAACAGGTGAGTAAATCGGAATTCGTAGTTCGGCTGATTTTAGAGGAATTTTTGCACAATGGTGAAGGAAGGGGGTGGGGCCTGAGGTGACATGTCTGCAAACACGCCTCTGTGGCGCGTTTTAAGTTGGAGAATTCATTCCTCCTCATCCCGGAAGGTCCCTGGGGCCCAACTAGCCCACCAGGAACCTCCAATAGTGCTAGGAGCTGCGTTGCAGAGAGGTGTTCAGAGGCCACGCCCCTTTTTGCACCTCTCTGCAACGCAGCTCTGTGGCGCTTTCTGGATGTACCTGGTGGGGTAGTTGGCCCCCAGGGACCCTCAGGATTGAAGGGGATTTAATTCCCCATCTTAAAACGAGCCACGGGGCCTGTTTGCACACATGTCACCTGAAGCCACGCCCCCTCCCTTCACCACTGTGCAAACGCGCCATGTGGCGCGTTTTAAGTCGGGGGATTAACTCCCCTTGAATCCTGAGGGTCCCTGGGGTGCAACTAGCCCACCAGCTACCTCCATTAAGCGCCACAGAGCTGCGTTGCAGAGAGGTGTAAAAGGGGCGTGGCCTCAGAACACCTCTCTGCAACGCAGCCCCCTGGCGCATACTGGAGGTTCCTGGTGGGCTAGTTGGCCCCCAGGGACCTCCAGTATTCAAGGGGAATTCGTTCCCCTTCTGCAAACGCGCCAGGGGGCACGTTTGCAGAGTGCTCCAAGGAGGGGGCGTGGCCTCCAGCGCGATGCCGGTATTTTTTCTTAATTTGTTTTTTAAGAAGGGGGGCTGTGTGGCCCCCCTTCTTTTTCTAATTTTTTGGCCCTGGGGACCCCATCCCCCAGGGCTTGCCCCCTAATATTTTTTTAAAAAAATGAAAAATTTGGATGGGGGCCACGTGGCCCCCCTCCCCAGGCCTTAATCGGCCCCAGGGACCCCATCCCCCGGGGCTTGGCCTTTTTTTTCTCCAAAAATACTTATGGAGGGGGGCTGCGTCGCCCCCCTCCTCAGGCCACTTATGGCCCCAGGGACCCCATCTCCCGGGGACGGCCTTTTTAAAAAAAACATTTTAAATTTTTTATTTCATTTTGGGGAGGGGGCCGCGTGGCCCCCCTCCTGGGCCACTTGTAGCCCCGGGGACCCCATCCCCGGGGCTGGCCCTTCTCGTTGGGGACCGTGGGGGTCCCCAATCCCCCCACGGGCCCCGCCGGCTCCCTGCGTCCCTCGGGAGCCGGCATTGCTTTTCCACATGGGGAGCTGCTAAGATGCAGCTCCCCGTGTGGAAAAGTAATCGTCTTTGGTTTTTGGAAGTCTCTCTTCCAAAAACCAAAGCAGTTTGCTATGACAGGGCAGGAGCCGCAAGGCTCCCGTCCTGTCATAGCAAACTACAGTGTCCCGGGGGTAGGCACCCCGGGACACTGCAGGGGGTGGTGGTCCCCAGGGCCATCAAGGGCTCCAGGAGGGGGGCCGCGCGGCCCCCCTCCCATGGTGTGCACAGCCCCGGGGAGGTGGTGGTCCCCGGGGCTCTGGGGGTCCGTAACGGACCCCCATATTTAAATATTTAGTGCTCCAAGGAGGTGGCGGTCCCCGGGGCGTGCGGTGGGGCTGGAGCCTCCCCCACACAGGTAATAGAATTTTTAAAAAAGAAGCCCCGGGGGGTGGCGGTCCCCGGGCTGCGGGAGGGCTCAGAGCCCTCCCGCACCATTTTTTTGTAAAGCCCCGGGGGTGGCGGTCCCTTGGCTTGGGGGCCTTAGAGGCCCCCATCATAAATATGATAAACCCCTGCATGCCCTCGGGACTTGGCCCACCTGGGGGCCAATTAAGAACGAAGCGCGGGAGCCCGCGCTTCGTTTTTTTTTTAAATGGCAGGATCCGCGCACCCAGCGCGTTTTTTGCCGGTTTTTAAAAAAAAATTTTTTTTTTTTGGGCTCTGGGGGTTCTACAGGCCTAGGGGGTCAGGGGGTTTCTACCCTGCCCCCTTTTTGTGTTTTGCGCACTTTTTTTACTGCTTTCTTCTTCCTCGGTTCTACCGAGGAACAAGATGGCTGCCAACACTTCCTGATTTAGAGTGTTGACAGCCAATTAGCATACAGCTCGTGATCGGGAGGGTGCGCCGACCCTACGCGGCCATAGATATATATGTGATTTTACTTTTGATTTTCTCAGCAACTACTGAACGGATTTACACCATTTAACAAAAAGGGTTCTTTCTGAACCAAGAACTACCTCTTTGCCAAATTTGGTGTAATTCCGTTCAGCAGTTCGGGCTGTAGCCGTGGCTAAAGTTTCCTATGGGAAAATGAATGGGGAAAATACGTTTTGGGACCCCCCTTTTTTCTCGGCCCCCGCTTGACGAATCACCCCGAGACTTTCAGGATAGGAGCGGACCGGAGCGGGCCATAAAGGTTGAAAATTTCGCGAAGATTCGTCAACCGACGCAAGAGTTTTTTCAAATAGAATGTTGCGGATTTCCTATGGAAAATAGGTCCTAACTATAACTATCTACTGGCGACCGCCAGTAGATAATATACGTATATATATATATATATATATATACGTATATATATATATATATATATATATATATATATGTATATATATATATATTCACCGAAAAAACACAGGTTTCAGGGACGCTATAGGTAGGAATCAGCATTTAAAAAACATTTGAAATTCACTGAAAAAACCAAAAGGTTACAGAGACGTTATGGTTAGGCTGACATTTCACTCATACAAAACCAGAGAAATTCAGCCATTATAGTTAGCTGAGCTAACTATAACTCGCGCCCCCACAATGCACTGCTGATGACATCACACATTACATCACTCATGACATGGTCAGTGACATCACTGAGGACAGATCCTCATACGTCTTTATGATGCTCCAATTGTTATTCAACAACTTTTTGATTTCTCCCTCTGAAAGTTTAAAATCCATGATGTACCTCGTTGTTTACTTAATTGATTTTTTACATGTCTTTGTAATCATCAGTTTCTCTGTGTTCCTCAGTCTCGCTCTTTTGAGTGCATCTTCTAGCAGTGAGATTGGATATCCTCGTCTATAAAATCTTTGAAACATCTCTTGCCCTTGAATTTCAAATTCATGTGTTTCAGAGCAATTCCGTTTTGCTCTTAAATCCTCTTCATAAAGCATGCTCCATTTTAGTGCCTTTGGATGTGCACTGTTTGCAAACAGAATACTGTGGCAACTGGTTGGTTTTATGTGTAATCATAAGTAATTTGAGGTTTTTGAGAAATGTTTTTCAATTACTGTAAAAAAATTAAGCCAGCTCCTCTTTTTCCCCCTCACAGATTAAAAATAAGTAATCAATGAAATGGACCCACAGGATCACTTCTTGGAGTAGTTCACTGTTTTACTCTGTCCACACAGTCTCTGCTTCCCAGTGTCCCATGGTGAGATTGGCATATGTTGGGGCAAATGATGTGCCAATTGCGTTGCCCTGTTTTTGGCTGTAGTACTTCCCATGGAAGAGGAATACATTGTTCGTTAAGCAGAATTCCATGATTCCCATCAGCATTTCAGTATGTTCTAGTGAACTTAATGATCTGGACCATTGGAATTATCTGCAAACCTTTAAATCATCCTCTTGTGCTATGGAAGTGTACAGGGACACAGCATCTCTAATGCTCATTCCAAACTTTAACGTCCCTGAAACCTCCGTTTTTGTTCAGTGAATTTCTAAGGTTTCTTAAATGCTAATTTCTAACTATACCTGCATAGGTAGGACATGTGCAGAAAGAGGAAAAAAGGCACAGAAAGAAGGAAGTGAAGTGCAGAAAGAGGCAACAGAAGTCCAGAAAGAGGAAGAAAGGTGCTGAAAGAAGCAATAGAAGTGTAGAAAGAACCAACAGAGGTGCAGAAAGAGGCCTACTTCAACTGTACCTTTCCACAGGTTCATACAAAGTAGCCTAATCACTAATCCTTCTCCCAAGATGTATTAAACCTCACATTTCTCTTGTGGGTTCACTATTCATCGACTGCTCAGAATGTTAGGCCTACCAAATGTAAAACAGCAATCCTAAGCATATCACTGTTGTAAGTCTCACCAAGTTTGTGAAGGTATGCATGCTTGTGTCTATGCTTTTACCTAGTGACATGTTACATAAAAATAAACATACAAATACTTGAATACCCGTGTTTCAAACAGCATACTCTGTAAATTTGCGTACAAGAAGGTGTATGTATTTCTTTCTGCTCATAATACAGGGCACATGGGTATTCAATAATATTTTTGAGGGGCTCTATAACACCTATATACATAAGACATGTCTACCTGTGCAACTGAATGACAGAGCAGAACTGAGAACATGTAACCACCTATAGGAGAAGCTACCCACTTTTTAAGCTACCATCTTCAGATGCATAACACATGTGAGAATACATATACAAGTAGACATATACCTCAGTCACAAGAGCACGCAGACCTTTAAACTTGACAGCTTGCACTTCAATTTGAGTACAGAAAGAGGCGAGAGAAGTACAGAAAGAAGCAAGAGAAGTACAGAAAGAAGCAAGAGAAGTGCAGAAAAAAACCAAGGGAGGTGCAAAAGGAGTAACAAATGTGCCGAAAGAGGCAAGAGAAATGCAGAAAGAGGCAAGAGGGGTACAGAAAGAGACAAGAGTGGTGCAGAAAGAGGGAAGATGAGTGGAAAAAGAGACAACAGGGTTACAGAACGAAGCAAGAGAGGTGCAGTAAGAAGCAACAGGGATGCAGAAAGAGGCACGAGAAGTACAGAAAGAAGCAACAGAGGTGCAGAAGGAGGCAAGAGAACTGCAGAAAGAGGCAAGAGAGTTGCAGAAACAGGAGAGAGAGGTGCAGAAAGAGGAAAGAGAGGTGCAGAAAGAGGCAAGAGGGATGCAGAAAAAAACAAGAGAGATGCTGAAAAAAGCAAGAGAAGTGCAGAAAGAACCGACAGAGGTGCAGAAAGAGGCAAGAGGGGTGCAGAAAGAGGCAACAGAAGTGCAAAAAGAAGCAACTGAGGTGCAGAAAGAGGCAAGAGAACTGCATAAAGAGGCAAGAGAGGTGCAGAAAGAGTCAAGAGAGGTACAGAGAGGAAAGAGGGATGCGCAAAGAGGCAAGAGGGGTGCACAAGGAAGCAATAGAGGTGCACAAAGAAGCAATAGAGGTGCGGAAAGAGGCAAGAGAAGTGCAGAAAGAAGCAACAGAAATGCAGAAAGAGGCAAGAGAAGTACAGAAAGAGGCAAGAGAAGTGCAGAAAGAGGCAAGAGAGGTGCAGAAACAAGCAACAGAGGTGCAGAAAGAGGGAAGAGGGGAGAGGGGTGCAGAAAGAGGGAAGAAGGGTGCAGAAAGAAGCAAGAGAGGTGCAGAAAAAAGCAAGAGAAGTGCAGAAAGAAGCAACTGAGGTGCTTAAAGAGGTAAAAGGGGTGTAGAAAGAAGAAAGAGAGGTGCTGAAAGAAGCAAGGGAAGTGCAGAAAGAAGCAAGTGAGGTACAGAAAGAGGCAAGAGAAGTGCAGAAAGAGGCAAGAGAGGTGTAGAAAGAGGCAAGAGAGGTGCAGAAAGAGGGAAGAGGGTGCAGAAAGAGGTAATAGAAGTGCAGAAAGAAGCAACGGAGGTGCAGAAAGAGGCAAGAGAGGTGCAGAAGAAAAAAGCAAGAGAGCTGCAGAAAAAAGCAAGAGAGGTACAGAAAGAAGGGAGGTGCAGAAAGTGGTAGAGATGTGCAGAAAGAGGCAAGAGTAGTGCAGAAAAAGGAAGAAAGGTGCACAAAGAATCAAGATAAATGCAAAAAGAGGGAAGAGAGGTGCAGAAAGAAGCCGGAGTGATTTGCGCACCATTAGTACCAATTTAATACCCACATTTAGCAATAAGTAGCAGGTGACCATTCCAGGTTTGCAAAGGGCCATCCACCACTCTGTAACACTTGTCGCTGCATTTTTGGTAATGTTTGAGCTAGAAACAAGGTTTTTTTGTTCAAATCTGCAGATTATGCAGCAGATTATGGATCATGTGGCAAATGTGGAAAATGACTAATTATGCGAAAATCGGTGCAGCGGAACAGTCGCAAGATTCCAGTGGCCCTGCTAATACCTCCGACTAGGTCCAGAAGTGCTCCTCAGTGGTTCCTTCTTTTTTTTGTCTCATTGAGTTTATAGTTTAGCTTCTATGGAAATGAGGAAGACTAAACCTGAGGTTACCACTCCTCAACACAGACTACCATACCACATAATTACTCTCCATAACACATAGTCCCATACACTAAATACCACATACATACTATCAACATAATTTCACTACACAACATACCACATAATTCCACTACACACAACGTATATCCACTCCACTCCAAAAACATTAGTAAAAAACTTTTACATTTACAACGCCAATAGCCCTAACTTTCACAAATGCGAGACCTATTACATTGCAAATGCTTCTTTAACTAGTAGTGGCGTTTGCAGAGAGGTGGAGAAAGGGGGCTAGGCCTCCGACCAGCGCTCAGGAAGTCCGCTGCATAGGACTTACAGAAGGTACCAGGAGGGCTTCTTGGACCCCAAAGTCCCTCAGGAGTATAGTGGCCTTCATTGCCCCAACCAGTAGTTTGCCAGGAGGCACGTTTACAGAGTGGAGGAGAAAGGGGGTGTGGCCTCCAAAGACCTTCTTAGCAATCCCACTTTGTGGGACTTACTGGAGGTAAAAGGAGGGTTATTTGGCCCCCAAGGATGTCCTCCTATTACCTCCAATACGTCCCACACAGCAGGATTGGTAAGTTCTCATAGCCATATTGTTCGCAGTAACCACCACACATCATATCCCCCCCCATAATCCCCATAGGGCACAAAAAGGGCGCAACTGGAGGAACATCAACTCCCAGTTGCTGCAATCTACTCTAGCATCGTCAAAGCCTTTCCTAACATCCGAGGCAAACTTGGCAACAGGTAGTTTTACCAACTGGATCAAAACTGCAGTAAATACATTAGCCCCGGAAAAAGCTTCACCACCAAGCATAAGAAAAACTCAGAACTTTGAGGTTTTTGAGAAATGTTTTTCAATTACTGTAAAAAAATTAAGCCAGCTCCTCTTTTCCCCCTCACAGATTAAAAATAAGTAATCAATGAAATGGACCCACAGGATCACTTCTTGGAGTAGTTCACTGTTTTACTCTGTCCACACAGTCTCTGCTTCCCAGTGTCCCATGGTGAGATTGACATATGTTGGGGCAAATGATGTGCCAATTGCGTTGCCCTGTTTTTGGCTGTAGTACTTCCCATGGAAGAGGAATACATTGTTCGTTAAGCAGAATTCCATGATTCCCATCAGCATTTCAGTATGTTCTAGAGAACTTAATGATCGGGACCATTGGAAATATCTGCAAACCTTTAAATCATCCTCTTGTGCTATGGAAGTGTACAGGGACACAGCATCTCTAATGCTCATTCCAAACTTTAACGTCCCTGAAACCTCCGTTTTTGTTCAGTGAATTTCTAAGGTTTCTTAAATGCTAATTTCTAACTATACCTGCATAGGTAGGACATGTGCAGAAAGAGGAAAAAAGGCACAGAAAGAAGGAAGTGAAGTGCAGAAAGAGGCAACAGAAGTCCAGAAAGAGGAAGAAAGGTGCTGAAAGAAGCAATAGAAGTGTAGAAAGAACCAACAGAGGTGCAGAAAGAGGCCTACTTCAACTGAACCTTTCCACAGGTTCATACAAAGTAGCCTAATCACTAATCCTTCTCCCAAGATGTATTAAACCTCACATTTCTCTTGTGGGTTCACTATTCATCGACTGCTCAGACTGTTAGGCCTACCAAATGTAAAACAGCAATCCTAAGCATATCACTGTTGTAAGTCTCACCAAGTTTGTGAAGGTATGCATGCTTGTGTCTATGCTTTTACCTAGTGACATGTTACATAAAAATAAATATACAAATACTTGAATACCCGTGTTTCAAACAGCATACTCTGTAAATTTGCATACAAGAAGGTGTATGTATTTCTTTCTGCTCATAATACAGGGCACATGGGTATTCAATAATATTTTTGAGGGGCTCTATAACACCTATATACATAAGACATGTCTACCTGTGCAACTGAATGACAGAGCAGAACTGAGAACATGTAACCACCTATAGGAGAAGCTACACACTTTTTAAGCTACCATCTTCAGATGCATAACACATGTGAGAATACATATACAAGTAGACATATACCTCAGTCACAAGAGCACGCAGACCTATAAACTTGACAGCTTGCACTTCAATTTGAGTACAGAAAGAGGCGAGAGAAGTACAGAAAGAAGCAAGAGAAGTGCAGAAAAAAACAAGGGAGGTGCAAAAGGAATAACAAATGTGCCGAAAGAGGCAAGAGAAATGCAGCAAGAGGGGTACAGAGAGAGACAAGAGAGGTGCAGAAAGAGGGAAGATGAGTGGAAAAAGAGACAACAGGGTTACAGAACGAAGCAAGAGAGGTGCAGAAAGAAGCAAGAGAAGTGCAGTAAGAAGCAACAGGGATGCAGAAAGAGGCACGAGAAGTACAGAAAGAAGCAACAGAGGTGCAGAAGGAGGCAAGAGAACTGCAGAAAGAGGCAAGAGAGTTGCAGAAACAGGAGAGAGAGGTGCAGAAAGAGGAAAGAGAGGTGCAGAAAGAGGCAAGAGGGATGCAGAAAAAAACAAGAGAGATGCTGAAAAAAGCAAGAGAAGTGCAGAAAGAAACGACAGAGGTGCAGAAAGAGGCAAGAGGGGTGCAGAAAGAGGCAACAGAAGTGCAAAAAGAAGCAACTGAGGTGCAGAAAGAGGCAAGAGAACTGCATAAAGAGGCAAGAGAGGTGCAGAAAGAGTCAAGAGAGGTACAGAGAGGAAAGAGGGATGCACAAAGAGGCAAGAGGGGTGCACAAGGAAGCAATAGAGGTGCACAAAGAAGCAATAGAGGTGCAGAAAGAGGCAAGAGAAGTGCAGAAAGAAGCAACAGAAATGCAGAAAGAGGCAAGAGAAGTACAGAAAGAGGCAAGAGAAGTGCAGAAAGAGGCAAGAGAGGTGCAGAAACAAGCAACAGAGGTGCAGAAAGAGGGAAGAGGGGAGAGGGGTGCAGAAAGAGGGAAGAGGGGTGCAGAAAGAAGCAAGAGAGGTGCAGAAAAAAGCAAGAGAAGTGCAGAAAGAAGCTACTGAGGTGCTTAAATAGGTAAAAGGGTGTAGAAAGAAGAAAGAGAGGTGCTGAAAGAAGCAAGGGAAGTGCAGAAAGAAGCAAGTGAGGTACAGAAAGAGGCAAGAGAAGTGCAGAAAGAGGCAAGAGAGGTGTAGAAAGAGGCAAGAGAGGTACAGAAAGAGGGAAGAGGGTGCAGGAAGAGGTAATAGAAGTACAGAAAGAAGCAACGGAGGTGCAGAAAGAGGCAAGAGAGGTGCAGAAGAAAAAAGCAAGAGAGCTGCAGAAAAAAGCAAGAGAGGTACAGAAAGAAGGGAGGTGCAGAAAGTGGTAGAGATATGCAGAAAGAGGCAAGAGTAGTGCACAAAAAGGAAGAAAGGTGCACAAAGAATCAAGATAAATGCAAAAAGAGGCAAGAGAGGTGCAGAAAGAAGCCGGAGTGATTTGCGCACCATTAGTACCAATTTAATACCCACATTTAGCAATAAGTAGCAGGTGACCATTCCAGGTTTGCAAAGGGCCATCCACCACGCTGTAACACTTGTCGCTGCATTTTTGGTAATGTTTGAGCTAGAAACAAGGTTTTTTTGTTCAAATCTGCAGATTATGCAGCAGATTATGGATCATGTGGCAAATGCGGAAAATGACTAATAATGCGAAAATCGGTGCAGCTGAACAGTCGCAAGATTCCAGTGGCCCTTCTAATACCTCCGACTAGGTCCAGAAGTGCTCCTCAGTGGTTCCTTCTTTTTTTGTCTCATTGAGTTTATAGTTTAGCTTCTATGGAAATGAGGAAGACTAAACCTGAGGTTACCACTCCTCAACACAGACTACCATACCACATAATTACTCTCCATAACACATAGTCCCATACACTAAATACCACATACATACTATCAACATAATTTCACTACACAACATACCACATAATTCCACTACACACAACGTATATCCACTCCACTCCAAAAAACATTAGTAAAAAACTTTTACATTTACAACGCCAATAGCCCTAACTTTCACAAATGCGAGACCTATTACATTGCAAATGCTTCTTTAACTAGTAGTGGCGTTTGCAGAGAGGTGGAGAAAGGGGGCTAGGCCTCCGACCAGCGCTCAGGAAGTCCGCTGCGTAGGACTTACAGAAGGTACCAGGAGGGCTTCTTGGACCCCAAAGTCCCTCAGGAGTATAGTGGCCTTCATTGCCCCAACCAGTAGTTTGCCAGGAGGCACGTTTACAGAGTGGAGGAGAAAGGGGGTGTGGCCTCCAAAGACCTCTTAGCAATCCCACTTTGTGGGACTTACTGGAGGTAAAAGGAGGGTTATTTGGCCCCCAAGGATGTCCTCCTATTACCTCCAATACGTCCCACACAGCAGGATTGGTAAGTTCTCATAGCCATATTGTTCGCAGTAACCACCACACATCATATCCCCCCCCCATAATCCCCATAGGGCACAAAAAGGGCGCAACTGGAGGAACATCAACTCCCAGTTGCTGCAATCTACTCTAGCATCGTCAAAGCCTTTCCTAACATCCGAGGCAAACTTGGCAACAGGTAGTTTTACCAACTGGATCAAAACTGCAGTAAATACATTAGCCCCGGAAAAAAGCTTCACCACCAAGCATAAGAAAAACTCAGAACTTTGAGGTTTTTGAGAAATGTTTTTCAATTACTGTAAAAAAATTAAGCCAGCTCCTCTTTTCCCCCCTCACAGATTAAAAATAAGTAATCAATGAAATGGACCCACAGGATCACTTCTTGGAGTAGTTCACTGTTTTACTCTGTCCACACAGTCTCTGCTTCCCAGTGTCCCATGGTGAGATTGACATATGTTGGGGCAAATGATGTGCCAATTGCGTTGCCCTGTTTTTGGCTGTAGTACTTCCCATGGAAGAGGAATACATTGTTCGTTAAGCAGAATTCCATGATTCCCATCAGCATTTCAGTATGTTCTAGAGAACTTAATGATCGGGACCATTGGAAATATCTGCAAACCTTTAAATCATCCTCTTGTGCTATGGAAGTGTACAGGGACACAGCATCTCTAATGCTCATTCCAAACTTTAACGTCCCTGAAACCTCCGTTTTTGTTCAGTGAATTTCTAAGGTTTCTTAAATGCTAATTTCTAACTATACCTGCATAGGTAGGACATGTGCAGAAAGAGGAAAAAAGGCACAGAAAGAAGGAAGTGAAGTGCAGAAAGAGGCAACAGAAGTCCAGAAAGAGGAAGAAAGGTGCTGAAAGAAGCAATAGAAGTGTAGAAAGAACCAACAGAGGTGCAGAAAGAGGCCTACTTCAACTGAACCTTTCCACAGGTTCATACAAAGTAGCCTAATCACTAATCCTTCTCCCAAGATGTATTAAACCTCACATTTCTCTTGTGGGTTCACTATTCATCGACTGCTCAGACTGTTAGGCCTACCAAATGTAAAACAGCAATCCTAAGCATATCACTGTTGTAAGTCTCACCAAGTTTGTGAAGGTATGCATGCTTGTGTCTATGCTTTTACCTAGTGACATGTTACATAAAAATAAATATACAAATACTTGAATACCCGTGTTTCAAACAGCATACTCTGTAAATTTGCATACAAGAAGGTGTATGTATTTCTTTCTGCTCATAATACAGGGCACATGGGTATTCAATAATATTTTTGAGGGGCTCTATAACACCTATATACATAAGACATGTCTACCTGTGCAACTGAATGACAGAGCAGAACTGAGAACATGTAACCACCTATAGGAGAAGCTACACACTTTTTAAGCTACCATCTTCAGATGCATAACACATGTGAGAATACATATACAAGTAGACATATACCTCAGTCACAAGAGCACGCAGACCTATAAACTTGACAGCTTGCACTTCAATTTGAGTACAGAAAGAGGCGAGAGAAGTACAGAAAGAAGCAAGAGAAGTGCAGAAAAAAACAAGGGAGGTGCAAAAGGAATAACAAATGTGCCGAAAGAGGCAAGAGAAATGCAGCAAGAGGGGTACAGAGAGAGACAAGAGAGGTGCAGAAAGAGGGAAGATGAGTGGAAAAAGAGACAACAGGGTTACAGAACGAAGCAAGAGAGGTGCAGAAAGAAGCAAGAGAAGTGCAGTAAGAAGCAACAGGGATGCAGAAAGAGGCACGAGAAGTACAGAAAGAAGCAACAGAGGTGCAGAAGGAGGCAAGAGAACTGCAGAAAGAGGCAAGAGAGTTGCAGAAACAGGAGAGAGAGGTGCAGAAAGAGGAAAGAGAGGTGCAGAAAGAGGCAAGAGGGATGCAGAAAAAAACAAGAGAGATGCTGAAAAAAGCAAGAGAAGTGCAGAAAGAAACGACAGAGGTGCAGAAAGAGGCAAGAGGGGTGCAGAAAGAGGCAACAGAAGTGCAAAAAGAAGCAACTGAGGTGCAGAAAGAGGCAAGAGAACTGCATAAAGAGGCAAGAGAGGTGCAGAAAGAGTCAAGAGAGGTACAGAGAGGAAAGAGGGATGCACAAAGAGGCAAGAGGGGTGCACAAGGAAGCAATAGAGGTGCACAAAGAAGCAATAGAGGTGCAGAAAGAGGCAAGAGAAGTGCAGAAAGAAGCAACAGAAATGCAGAAAGAGGCAAGAGAAGTACAGAAAGAGGCAAGAGAAGTGCAGAAAGAGGCAAGAGAGGTGCAGAAACAAGCAACAGAGGTGCAGAAAGAGGGAAGAGGGGAGAGGGGTGCAGAAAGAGGGAAGAGGGGTGCAGAAAGAAGCAAGAGAGGTGCAGAAAAAAGCAAGAGAAGTGCAGAAAGAAGCTACTGAGGTGCTTAAATAGGTAAAAGGGTGTAGAAAGAAGAAAGAGAGGTGCTGAAAGAAGCAAGGGAAGTGCAGAAAGAAGCAAGTGAGGTACAGAAAGAGGCAAGAGAAGTGCAGAAAGAGGCAAGAGAGGTGTAGAAAGAGGCAAGAGAGGTACAGAAAGAGGGAAGAGGGTGCAGGAAGAGGTAATAGAAGTACAGAAAGAAGCAACGGAGGTGCAGAAAGAGGCAAGAGAGGTGCAGAAGAAAAAAGCAAGAGAGCTGCAGAAAAAAGCAAGAGAGGTACAGAAAGAAGGGAGGTGCAGAAAGTGGTAGAGATGTGCAGAAAGAGGCAAGAGTAGTGCACAAAAAGGAAGAAAGGTGCACAAAGAATCAAGATAAATGCAAAAAGAGGCAAGAGAGGTGCAGAAAGAAGCCGGAGTGATTTGCGCACCATTAGTACCAATTTAATACCCACATTTAGCAATAAGTAGCAGGTGACCATTCCAGGTTTGCAAAGGGCCATCCACCACGCTGTAACACTTGTCGCTGCATTTTTGGTAATGTTTGAGCTAGAAACAAGTTTTTTTGTTCAAATCTGCAGATTATGCAGCAGATTATGGATCATGTGGCAAATGCGGAAAATGACTAATAATGCGAAAATCGGTGCAGCTGAACAGTCGCAAGATTCCAGTGGCCCTTCTAATACCTCCGACTAGGTCCAGAAGTGCTCCTCAGTGGTTCCTTCTTTTTTTGTCTCATTGAGTTTATAGTTTAGCTTCTATGGAAATGAGGAAGACTAAACCTGAGGTTACCACTCCTCAACACAGACTACCATACCACATAATTACTCTCCATAACACATAGTCCCATACACTAAATACCACATACATACTATCAACATAATTTCACTACACAACATACCACATAATTCCACTACACACAACGTATATCCACTCCACTCCAAAAAACATTAGTAAAAACTTTTACATTTACAACGCCAATAGCCCTAACTTTCACAAATGCGAGACCTATTACATTGCAAATGCTTCTTTAACTAGTAGTGGCGTTTGCAGAGAGGTGGAGAAAGGGGGCTAGGCCTCCGACCAGCGCTCAGGAAGTCCGCTGCGTAGGACTTACAGAAGGTACCAGGAGGGCTTCTTGGTCCCCAAAGTCCCTCAGGAGTATAGTGGCCTTCATCCCCAAACCAGTAGTTTGCCAGGAGGCACGTTTACAGAGTGGAGGAGAAAGGGGGTGTGGCCTCCAAAGACCTCTTAGCAATCCCACTTTGTGGGACTTACTGGAGGTAAAAGGAGGGTTATTTGGCCCCCAAGGATGTCCTCCTATTACCTCCAATACGTCCCACACAGCAGGATTAGTAAGTTCTCATAGCCATATTGTTCGCAGTAACCACCACACATCATATCCCCCCCCATAATCCCCATAGGGCACAAAAAGGGCGCAACTGGAGGAACATCGACTCCCAGTTGCTGCAATCTACTCTAGCATCGTCAAAGCCTGACCTAACATCCGAGGCAAACTTGGCAACAGGTAGTTTTACCAACTGGATCAAAACTGCAGTAAATACATTAGCCCCGGAAAAAATCTTCACCACCAAGCATAAGAAAAACTCCGAACTTTGGTTTTGTGATGCGCTGTGTGCACAAAAATAACTTTGTAGACAGTCAGAGAGACGGTGGAGAAGGCATTACACTGTAGCTGATAAAATCTAATTTGCACAGACACTGACCGACTAAAAATACTATTTTGGAAAAAAAGTAGTTATTTTTCAGAGAAAATTCTGCAGGCAGGTAACTCTAGCAAAGTACTCTTTGCAAGTTTAAAGAGGCTAGTTAAATTACCCGAAACATCAAAAGGGGACAGCAGTGTGGAATTCTGCAACCAACTCACATGGTTTTTCAAGGACAAGGTGCAGACCGTTTTTAGATCCCTTACAGACAAGGGCATCGATAGCACAGGCAACACTCCCACCAAAACACTCCCCGGTTCTGATAATGTTTTTGCATTTTTCGATCCTCCTAATATAGGACAGATATCCCAGATAGTAAGATCATTAAAGTCCAGAGCACCCACAGACCCATGCCCCCCAAAAATATTTCAGATGGCACCTGATAGCATCAGTGAGCAACTCAGTATACTTTTTAAAGAAATTATTAGCTCTGGCATCTTCCCTGACTCTTGGAAAATGGTCTCAATTCTTCCTCTTATAAAAAAACCTAATCTGGATCCCAGTGACAATAGCAATTACAGACCTATTGCGAGGATTCCATTCCCTGCTAAGGTCCTGGAAAAAATCCTAAACACCCAATTAACAGCCTTTAATTCCTCGGAAAACCTGTTAGATACCTCACAATATGGTTTACGACAGGGCACAGCACGGAACCTGCCCTGGTAAGGCAGTAGAGGAGCTCCGAGCAATACTGGATTCAGGTGCCAAAGCCGCCCTGATACTCTTGGATCTATCGGCAGCTTTTCACACCATTAACACTGATATCCTAATCGGAAGGCTCCTAGAGGCAGGAGTTAAGGACTCTGCCCTTAATCTGATTAAATCATATTTGAACAATAGATCTCAATATGTTCAGATTGGTGATTCATGCTCAGAGCAGTTTACGCTTCCATGTGGGGTGCCGCAGGGCTCCTCACTGAGCCCCACACTGTTTAACTTGTATGTGATCCCCTTGGCTGATATCATTAGGCAGTTTGGCTTCTCGTTGGTTTCCTACGCGGACGATACCCAAATAGTGGTGTCCATCTCAAGCAATTTGGAGGAAACCACGGACCGTTTTAGCCAATGCATGTCTCGCGTAGACCAATGGATGAGTGCGAACTGCCTAAAGCTCAACGGAGGCAAAACAGAGGTTCTCCTGCTGGGCTCCGATACATCTTTTTGGTCACAGAACTGGTGGCCTCCCGGTATGGGAGTTCTTCCAATCCCAGTCTGTAAGCTGAGGAATTTGGCTATCATCTTCGATGATAGACTGACTTTTCATCATCAGATTAATAAGGTTTCATCTTTGGTCTTCCTGACGCTAAAGACAATCAGGAAAGTTTGTACTTTTATCCCCCCAAAAGCAGTAAAAACACAGGTGACCGTTCTAGCCTTGGCTAGACTCGATTACGGAAATGCCTTGTATGCGGGCCTTCAAAAACAGCATTTGCTCATACTCCAGCGGGCGCAGAATGCAGCCGCCAGATTGCTGTTGGACATTCCCAAATTGCAGTCCATTTCCCAAGGCTTAAGAAAACTTCACTGGCTCCCAGTGAAATTGAGGATAGATTTCAAATCCCTTTGCCTAGCTTACAAAGCTATGCACGGGACCGTTCCCTTGTTCCTGAAACAACACTTCACCTGGTACCATCCAGCTAGGAACTTAAGATCATCGCAGAGCAAACTCCTCCAAACCCCCAAATTCAATAAAGCCCGTTGGGGAGGTAGAAGCTTTGTTCTCGGCACAGTGAAACTATGGAACTCACTCCAGATAGACATCAAAAACAGCCCTACGTTACTCTCCTTCAGAAAATCACTAAAAACTTGGCTATTTGCCAACTAAAGTCACTTGTTTCTGTTATTTCTGGCAAACCTTTCCGCACAGCGCCTAGACGCCATCGGGCATTCGTGCGCTATGTAAATTTTATAATCAAAATCAAATCAAAATCAAATCATAGCAGGCCACGCCCCCTTTGCCCACCACTCTGCAAACGCGCTCCCTGGCATGCTCTTGGATGGGGATTGAAGTCACCTTTGCTGCTGGGGGTCCTTAGGGGCCAACTAGCCTACCTCTTACCTCCAGTAAGCCCCACACAGTGGGATTGCTGAGAGGTGGACACAGGCCACTCCCCCTTTATCCACCACTCTGCAAACGCGCCTCCTGGCACGCTCTTGGTTGGGGGACGAAGTCCCCTTGCCTGCTGAGGGTCCCTGGGGGCTAACTAGCCCTCCTGTTATCGCTAGTAAGCCCCACACAGCTGGATTGCTGGGAGTGGTCCGAAGCCATGCCCCTTTTTACACCACTCTGCAAACGCACCTCCTGGCGCACTGCTGCTCGGGAGATGAAGTCCACTTCAGTCCTGAGGTCCTCAGGACACAAGAGGACCTCATCACCCCGCCAGCAGGGCGCCAAGAGGTACATTTGCAGAGTGGTGTAAAAAGGGGCGTGGCCTCGGACCACCTCTCAGCAATCCCACTGTGTGGGGCTTACTGGAGGTAGCTGGTGGGTTAATTGGCCCCTAAGGACCCTTAGGATTCAAGGGGACTTAATCCCTCAACCCAGAATGCGCCAGGAGGTGCGTTTGCAGAGTGGTGCAGGGAGGGGGTGGGGCCGCCGGCGAGATGCCGGCTTCTCTTTCTTGTTTATTTTTTAGAAGGGGGCTGTGTGGCCCCCCTTCTCTTAATATTTTTTGGGCCCTGGGGAACCCATCCCCCAGGGCCTGAGAAATTTTTTAAATAAAAAAAAAACGGGCAAGGTGGCCGCGCGACCCCCCTCCCGAGGCTGATTTCAGCCCCGGGGACCCCATCCTCCGGGGCATGGCCAATTTTTTATTTTAAAAAAATCTACATTTAAAGGAGGGGGACGATGCGGCCCCCCTCCTAAGGCCTTTTTCGGCCTTGAGGACCCTATCACCCGGGGCTTTGCCTCTTTTTTTTTTTTTTTAATTTTACGGGAGGGGGGCCGCGTGATGCCCCTTCCCTGGGCCATTTTGGCCCCGGGGACCCCATCCCCCTGGGACGTTGGGGACCGCAGGGGGAGCCCCAATGCCCCCGGTCCCTGCCGGCTCCCCACCTCCTGCGGAAGCTGCCATTGCTTTTGGACAAAGGGAGCTGCAAACATGCAGCTCCCTTTGCCCGAAAGCAAATCTGCTTTGCTTCATGGAAGCGAGAACAGGTTTCCTGCTCTCGCTTCCATGAAGCAGAGCAGTGTTTGCTATGGCAGGGCGGGAGCCACTGCAATTTCCGGGGGTGGGCACCCCGGGACATTGCTGGAGCCGGCCCTGGGGGGTGGCGATCCCCAGGGCCAAGGAGGCCCCACTCCCATCTTGTAGAGAGCCCCGGGGAGGTTGTGGTCCCGGGACCAGGGGTCTGCAACAGACCCCATATTTGAATAAATTGTGCCCTGGGGAGGTGGTGGTCCAAGGGGCAGTGTGGGGGGGCTTGAGCCCCCAACACATAGTTTTTAAAGGTAGCCCCGGGGAGGTGGTGGTCCCTGGGGCTGCGGGGGAGGCCGCATGGCCCCCCACATTCAAATTCAAAGCATGTAGCCCCGGGGAGGTGGTGGTCCCCCGTGGCAGTGTGGGGGGGCAGGAGCCCCCCATATGAATATTTTTTAGAAAAGCCCCTGGAGCTGGCAGCCCCCTGGGCTGCGGGGGGCCACGTGCCCCCACATATTATAAGCACAGCCCAGGGGAGGTGGCAGTCCCCGGGGCTGCGGTGGCCCCCGCGGGCCCCCACACCATATTAACACATTGTCCCTGGGACATGCCCACCTGGGGGCTTCAAGAAAACGAAGTGTGGGAGACTGCAGTTCGTTTTTGAAAAATCTTTCAGCCGGATTCGCGGACCCTACGTGAATCCCGCCGAAAATAAAAAAAATGCTTTTTTGGGCCCTCGGGTCCCTGTGGGACCCCCGGACCAGGCCTAGTGGGTCAGGGGGTTTCTACCCTGCCCTCTTTTCTTGTTTTCTGACATTTTAACTTGTGACTTAGTTCAACCGAGTCACAGGATGGCTGCCAACAATTCTTGGTTTGAAGTGTTGGCAGCCAATCAGAATCAAGCTCGTGATCGGGAGGGTTCGCGGATTCACCACGGTCACCAGATACTAATATTTTTTTATGTATGTATTTCACAGAAACTACTGAATGGACTTACACTATTTAAAAAAAAGGTCGCTTTCCGAACCAAGACCTAGCTTTTTGCCAAATTTGGTGTCATTCCGTTCAGCAGTTCGGGCTGTAGCTTTGTCTAAAGTTACCTATGGAAATTAACATGGAGAAAACGCGTTTTGGGGCCCCCCTTTTTTCTCAGCCACCGCTTGGCGAATCACCCCAAAACTTTCAAGACAGGAGCTGTCTGGAGCAGGGCATTAGTTTTGAAACATTCATCAAATGGCGCCAAAGATATTGACAAATCAAAAAACGCTTTTTCATGGAAACTAGGTCCTAACTATAACTACCTACTGACAACCGCCAGTAGGATATATATATATATATATATATATATATATATATATATATATATATATATATATTCACTGAAAAAAACATAGGTTTCAGGGACGTTATAGTTAGAAATTAGCATTTAAAAAATCTTTGAAATTCACTGAAAAAACCATAGGTTTCAGGGACGTTATAGTTAGAAATTAGCATTTAAAAAACCATAGAATTCACTGAAAAAACCACAGGTTTCAGGGACGTTATAGTTAGTTGGATATTTCATTCATACAAAACAAGAGAAATTCGGCCGTTATAGTTAGTTGAGCTAAGTATAACTCGCGCCCCGCAATGCACTGCTGATGACATCACATATTACATCACTCATGACATGGTCAGTGACATCACTGATGACTTCACTGATGACATCTCAAATGACATCACTCATGACATCACTCATGACATCATTCAGTAACTGTGTGTTTCTGTAAAGTTTAAATATGTTTTATATATATATAGGCCAAGGTGTATTGAAGAATGAGTGGGTGTAAGACTGTCTGAAAGGATGATTTAGTAGGTGTGTGATTGACTGTATAAGTGAGTGATTAAACGTGTCTTACTGAATGCATGGGTTAGTGACTAAACTGTGTGAATGTCTGTATCAGTCTGTCTGTTGGTGTGTAAGCGGTTGCAGGGGTTGGTGAGTAGCTACATGAGTGTCTATATGGGTTATTGATTGCTTGTGTGAGTATCTGTATGGGTGCCTGAGTGTCTGTGTGGGTGGGTGGGGTGTGTGTGACTCACTACATGGATGTGTGAGTGGGTGATTCACTGGGTGTATGGGTTCAAGAGTGTGTCTGTAAGGGGCTGAATGGGTGGGTGAGTGTATGTATGGCTGTGTTGGTGAGTGAATGGATGTCTAAGTGGTACATGTGTGAGTAACTACATATGTGAAAGGCAGTATATGTGAGTGCTGGAGTATATAAATGACTATATGTAAGAGTGAGTGATTGTGAGAGTGGCTGTGTGGATGAGTGTGTGCTTGTGTCAGTGATTGTATAAGAGAGTAAGTGTCTGTATAGGTGTATGAGGGCATATGATAGTGGCTGTATTGATGAGTGACTGCATGTATGAGTGACTGTCTGGGTGAGTGAGTGGATGTGTGTGTAGACCTAGGAATCAGTGAGTGGGTATGTAGTAACTGGTATTGGTGTGTCTATGGTTTCGAGAATGGCAGTCTGTATTTTAAAGTGGGTGTATCAAAGGTTATATTAGGCTGTGAGGAGGTGCATCAGAGGATCACGTGGATGATGTCATCAGTGATGTCATTTGAGATGTCATCAGTGATGTCATCAGTGATGTCACTGACCATGTCATGAGTGATGTAATATGTGATGTCATCAGCAGTGCATTGCGGAGGCGTGAGTTATACTTAGCTCAACTAACTATAACGGCCGAATTTCTCTGGTGTTGTATGAGTGAAATGTCCAACTAACTATAACGTCCTTGAAACCTGTGGTTTTATCCTCAACACAGCCCACTTGTAATGCGACGGGCTCCGACACAGCTCGGGCTCATCGCGTAATCACTTCGTCACACCACCAGACTCAAGCGAAAATTGGTTCCACTCTCTCTTTATTTAAATGGACCTCACAGACGCGTTTCAGCTTGTATACCTTCCTCAATGTGGGTTCACATAACCAGGAACTCGCGGGCCAGTTGAAAGACCAGCACAGTGTCTTCTCATTGGTGGAGTGGAACAGTCATAGACAGAGGACTGAATTTAAACCGCAATGGCACCTCTTGCGGCCACAACCACGTCCCATGACATGTCCAGACAAATCACCATGGACTGTGCCTGATTCCGGAAGCGACATCACCAGGTAGTCCTCATTCCTTGTGGACAGTGATTTGTACCGTGAGTTGTGGCATCATTTACTGCAGTCCTCCCTCTCGATATTCCTGATGAGATGCCTCCACCAATACGTCCCTCCATGAGTGTGGGTGGATCAGCATAGCATAACGTCCTCTGGCACGCCATTTACACGAGAGGTGCAGTCACCTCCGTGTAGACACATAATAATGTCCCGACAGTAGCCAGCAGGTAGGGCCATCAGGCATGCGGTCTCCTCAAGTGCCTGGTGGCTGACTTTAATGCACAGGCAGTGTCCAGTTGTGCAGTGTAATACTGCTCTCCTCTCTCGCCAATACGCTCGATTATGGGCGGCATGCTAACCGGTGTAAGCAAACACTGGGCGCATAGCCGCTTTCCTCAGACTCCAATGCCAGAGGGGGGCTCCCCAGCATGTATCACATACAGTATATATATATTTTATTTTACTTCACTGGTTTTCTACGAGTGAAAACTGAGCCTAACTATAACATTCCTGTAACCCTTGGTTTTTTCAGTGTATATATGTATGTGTATATATATCTATATATATATATACATTTTCACTGAAAAAAACAAGGGTTATAGGAATGTTATAGGTAGGCTCAGATTTCACTCAACAAAACAAGTGATATTTGGCAGCTATAGTTACCCAAGCTAACTATAACTTACGCCCCCGCAATGCACTGCTTATGACCTCACATATTACATCACTCATGCCATGGTCAGTGACATCAATGATGACATCTCAAATGACACCACTGATATCACATTTGCAGAGTGGTGGAGAAAGGGGGTGGGTCTCCAACCAGCTCTCAGGAATCTAGCTGTCGGACTTACTGGAGGTAACAGGAGGGCTTCTGGGCCCCCAAGAACCCTTAGCAACCAAGAGGACTTTATCCCCCAACCAGCAGTGCACCAGGAGGCATGTTTGCAGAGTGGTGGAGAAATGGGGTGTGGCCTCCAAAGACATCTCAGCAATTTTGCTGTGTTCGTCTTCCTGGAGGTAACAGGAGGGCTTGTTGGACCCCAAGGACACTCCAAAGCCAAGGGGTCTTCATTCCCCAACCAGCAGTGCACCAGGAGATGCGTTTGCAGAGTGGATAGAGAAAGGGGAGTGGCCTCTGAAGTCCTCTCAGCAATCACACTCTGTGGGACTTACTGGAGGTAACAGAGGGCTTCTTGGACCCCAGGGACCCTCAGCATCCATCCAATGGGACTTCATCCCCCAACCAGCAGTGCACCAGGAGGCGCATTTACCTTTGTTGGCCATTTGCCAAAGACAGAAGTGGCAGTGATCAACCGAATTTTGTCCACAGATAGACACATCCATTAAGCATGTCAATAAAACTGTTTCTGCATTCCTCCAAGACCACAACATGGGTTCTATATACCACAACAACTTACGATTCGATATGGGCAGAATATATCGAAAAGATGAAGTTCATTTCAGGTAATAGGGTGTTCCTCAACAACTTGAAAGACTGCATCATGTTCTATGTGTAGTTATCATCTACACATCATAAACACAAAGGCTCTTTCCAGAGCCAACCCTTTTCCCAAACACTGGTTTGTTTTGTTTTCAAATCCTTTTTTTTTATTTCTCACTCAGATCCGCGCGGATACCCAACCACAAGCAGACATTCAATATAGAACAGCAACACATTTTAGCTCTGCAATAGATTTGTTCCCAACCAAAAGCACTCATTCAAAACAACAACAGATGTTTTACAGTGGGCGTGTGAGTGGCTGTATAGGTATGTGAGAGAGTATGTGAGTGTCTATGTGGATGTGTGAGTGAGTGTGTGGGTCGGTGAGTGGATGTATGAGTGGTTTTGTGGGTCCGTGACTGGGTGTGTGAGATTGTGAATGGGTGTGTGTGTGTAAATGGGTGTGTGAGTGAATGTGCAAATGGGTGTGCCACTGGCTCAGTAGGTCTGTGAGTGGTTTTGTAGCTCTGTGACTGGGTGTTTGAGTGGGTAAGTGCGTAGGATAGTGAGTGACTTTGTGGGTCTGTGACTGGGTATGTGAGTCAGTGAGTGGATATGTGAGTTAAGGTATGGGTGTCTGAGTAGGTATGTGAGTTGCTGAATGGGTGTGTGGATGGCTGTAGGGGCTGTGAGTAGGTGTGTGAAAGGTTTTGTGGGTCTGTTAAAAAATAAAAAAGTGGAAGCCAATTTGCGTAAGGAGCATATGTAGTCTTCCACAGATTCACCAATTCCCTGCATGAGTTTTCCAAAATGGTAGATTTCTAACACAGTACTAACAAATGGTAGATAGTGAATATCTAATTTTTTAAAGAAAATTACGAATTCCTTTAAACCCATGGAATCTTCATCAGAAAGGTCCGGCAAATGCTCAAATACTTCTTGCCCTTCCTGCCCTAAACAGTGCATAAGTAGAGATGCTTTCAGTTCTGTACCAGACACCCTAGCATAGTGATGAAAAACGTTCTTCTACTTCACCCAATGCAAAACATGTTCACCATGGTGGAGCATTTAAATTCTGCCTAATACAATATCCCATGAGATGTGACACAAATACAGATGTTAATAGAAATAAGAAAAAAAATTAAAAAACACCTGTATCTGAAGAGATACCCGAGAACAGTAGAAAAGACAGGTATTCGATGAAATACTCAAATCTAAACCCAAACCCAAAATCCAAAGTTTATACTTGCAGTTTGTACGGTGAATAAGCAATGCTGAAGAATAGAGTACTCTTCATAAGAGAAGTAATCCAGCCCAAAATGGTCACCGATCACACAGAAAATGTCAAATCCTGACTAGTAAGCCAGTTGTAGTAAAATGGATGTTTTTATTTAAATTTAGACATCCACACAAAGCAAAAAATGGGGGACAACTACCTAAAGCAAAGCAGCTGACCCAAGTATAAAATATTGGAGGAATTAATCACTTGCTCAATCTAGGGGATACAAATGTTAGATTTACAGCTAATAAATGCAGATGTAGGATTGATTTCCCAGATATCTCGATCAAGGAAGTCTCAGGCCACCATGAAGTAGAGTTATTCACTAAGGCCACTGATTAAAATACTTGTTGCATTTTTCAAGTTATCACCCTAAGAGTCTAAAGGATAACATTCCCTTTTGACAATTTCTCTGTCTTAGGAGGAATTGTACCTCGATTGCTGACTTGTACAGGCATTGTGAGATTCTGTAGAAGAAGCTTAAGGAGAGGGGATACTGTAGGAGAGTAGGATCTGCTTCACATGGGTACCCCCACTTTTTGCTGATGCTTCACTGGTTTTCGACATTAGTCTGGCTGGGGCCCTGCTATTCAGAACCCCAGCCTAGCTGTTTCCTCTTTAAAAGGGTCTCCATGTGCCTTAGGCACATCACTGATTGGGATCTGGAGTGCCCTTATCAGTCCCTAGTATATGGTATACTATGTACCAAGGGCATAGGTACCTCAGAGGCCTACCAGGGGCTGCAGCATATATTATGCCACCCCTGGGAGGCCATCCAAACTGACACCACCGGTCTGCTACTGCAGCCTGGGTAAGGTGGTGCATGCACCCCTTACTGTGGTATAGGTTACCTATATCACTAAAAGCATACACACATATAAACCTATAAGTCACTCCTAAGGCAGGCCTTATCAATCCTAAAGGCAGAGTGCATGGTTCCTATGTGAGAGGGTGCCCCTGCATTAGCAGGGCCCCTCTGCAGCGTTCGGAGACCATCTCTGATGCTGTTTGTAGTGCAGCCTGACCATATACTCTTAAGCGCATTATATCCTCGCGGTAAAATGCTAACTTTGGAATGGCTGCACCTAAACATGTCGTGTTTGGTGTCAAACATCTTGGAATACTACCCTTCTGCCAATCCTGGCGGCGGGGGTAGCATTCCACCCTTCTAGAGGGAAAGGCATGTTAACTCTGACGAGTCCGGTAACTTCTTTCCAGAGCCCTGGCATCACAAAATGGATGCTGCTGCCACAGACACGAGTCTGGCCTCCTGCTGCTGGACGAAACTCCGGCAGGGGAGGCCTGGACAATAGGTTTCCTGTCCCAGGGAGGTGTGACCACCTCCCCAGACAGGACAATGTGTATTGGGGCTGGGCGGGAGCACTTTCGGGTGCTTTGAAGTCCTGCACTGGGGGCACATTTGGTGTCCCTGTGCATACCCCAGTTCAAACCGGATCAGGGCTCGCAGCCCCTGCTTTGGCGCGAACTGGACAAAGGGAAAGGGGTGCAGCCACCCCTCTGCCCTGACCCACCCATAGGTGGGGCCACAGAGTAGTCCATCCCCTATTTTTAGAATAAAGGTAGGAACCCAGTCCTTAGGACTTTAGATTATACCTGGGCGAAACTCTGACACGGAATCCTGGACCTTCGACGCTCTACGACAAGATTAGAGGACTGAAGAATCTCCTTGGGGTCAAGGAGTGACTCCCCTGCTTGGCAGGCACCAAAGAAGCATCTGTCCGGTTCGCATTACTGAAGCTCCCGTCGGACGCCGAAGTCATCGCATCACCAGAGGTGGATTCTCAGACTTCCCCGAGGCTACCCTGAGTCCCCAGCAAAGCTGAGGCCCGTGGCTATCGTGGGTGACTTGAGACCGTGACCCCTGGACACCGAGCACACTTGCAAGTGCACCATCTTCTGGGTCTCCCAAGAAGTCGTGCTTTGGGCTCCGAGTAGCCCTAGCCTCCAGCACCACCTGCACCGAAGATCACTGGCCCCCACTCCACGAGTGTCCTGTAAGCCAGCTCCACGTGCGGCGTCACGAGGCTCCTTCGCGGTCGCTAGCCCGTTGGCTAGTAGCCCTTAACGAAGGCCAATCTTTTCTTTACTTGGCATCCTGGTTGCTCCAGGCCTGCCCTCACTTACCCTCGCTGGGTGAGTTCCCCAGACCTTGCTGGTCTGCATCATCGACGATCTACATCTTACTCGAGACTTGCCGTTGCCAAGGCTTGTTGGGTCCAATCCGGTCGCCGACACCTCAGCACTCGACAGACATCGAGCAACAGCCCAAATCCTGCTCCTGGTCGCCGACAACGCCTCCCGGACCTCGTGGCTGAAGAGTCAAGACGACCGTCACCGCACCTGAAGCACTCAACATCGGTGGGCATCTGTCCATCGCCTTCCTGGTCACTGGCTAGTGACCCAGACTCTGTCCCCTCTGCTTTCAGGTTCTTCAGAACTCCGATCCACTCTTGGATCCACCCGGACACTTTTCTCCTGGTCGCCAGCAGCACTTTGCAGCAGATCGCCATACGAAACGACGACGAAACCCGACCCCGAAAGGCACCTATGCACCCGGCTTCCCTGGGTGAGGTAACACGAGTACTCCGGTGCTCCCGTGGGTAGAGACTCATCAAAGTCCTAGATCTCAAAGGGTTTTGTCCTAGTCCTCTTTTAAGTGTCCCTTTCCTCTATTTTCCCGATCCCGACTTTCTCCATAGAAGTTAACAGCGTATCGCGGTTGTGTATTTACACTGCACGCGTCTCCCGTGGGTCCCCTGTGTCACTACCTTGGGTGGTTCCTTGTGGTCCAAGCACTTCTAGAGGCTCTAGGCCTAGTGTCTAGTTCAGTCGTGGTTCGCATACCACTTTATTGGTATATGGTTTGGTACGCCCCTAGGGCCCAAACGTGTATTTGTGCTATTACTGTGATTTAAAATCTTATAACCTATGTATTTCGAACTCTAGCCTCATAAAGAGACTAGAGGGGTGTGTTTAGTAATAAATACATATATTTTGAATATATACCTGGTGTGGTGCTCTTTCATTTGGTCACTCAAGAGATTATAGACTGGTAAAACAAGCTGCTTTACATTCCTTCAAGACTTAGCCTGAAGGCTGCTCTCCATAGCTACCACTAGGATAGCTTTCAATAAGGTTGTCTTTAACCTACCTACCATAAGAGTCGATTTGGACTGGTGCAAGGTGCCCACTATAATTAGTGGACAGCATATGCCAGGCCAACTTCTCACATTGGTGTGCAGTGTGTGGGATTCCAGCTTGCTATTGTTTTACCAGATAATCTCAATTGAATTGATCAACTGAAAACCACTAAAGGTACCTAAGGTACATATAATTTAAGCTTAGAATAACAGTAAGTTCTACTGAACTTAGAGTTGTGTGTTAAGGGATAGCACAACCCTTTCTACAACTCAAGAGAGTTTAGTAGGCCACACTAGAGTAGGTAGTGCATACACCACACCACACTAGTAATGTCTTTAAAAGCAGGATCCAAAGATTCCTTGCAGGAAGCCATTGAGCTTCCACCCTCCAAGTATGATACACTCCAATTCTTGGAATTGAGAGCTTTATGTAACGTGAGGAAGTTAAGGACAGGCCAAAGTCCCACCACCCAACACCTCAAGGAGTTGTTGGTGGCTTATGATCTTAGTAAGTCCTCAGAGACTGAAGGGGTAGGAGCAGAGGGTGGGCCAGCAGATGAGGAAGGGGCCAGGGGTACCACTACCCCCAGCCCCCCTCTGAAACTGACCAGGAGGGTGACAATGACCCTGACCTGGAAAACCCAATCCCTTCTGGGGAAGATGAAGATGAGGATCTAGAAAACCACACCTTTGTCCCCCCCAGGAAGGATTATGAGTGTGCTCAGAAAGTCTAGGTCTCCTTCTCAGGAGTCTAACCACTCTGGCACCTCCATAGGGAGCTCTGTTTCTTCTCACAGGAGGGAATCCTCTCATGAGAGAAGAAAGAGAGTGGTCCAGTATGAGGAAACTCAACTAGAGATCAGGAAGAAGCAATTGGCTTTAGATAGAGAATCCCTAGATCTCCTTAGAGAGAGAAGAAAGTTGGGACTAGAGTCCCATGGTGGCAGCCATGTCCCTAGAGATAGGGAAAGGTCCTATGACCATAGGAACCTGAGCAAGATTGTCCCTCCCTACCAGAGTGGGGATGATATCCACAAATGGATAACTGCTTTAGAGAGGGCCTGTAAAGTACAGAAGGTCCCTCAGGAGCAGTGGGCAGCAATCTTGTGGCTCTCCTTTGCTGACAAAGGTAGAGACAAGCTCCTCACTGTTAGAGAGGAGGATGCTGACAATTACAAGGTCTTGAAGAGTGCTCTTATTGATGGGTTTGGCCTAACCACTGAACAGTACAGGTTGAAGTTCAGAGACACCCAAAAAGCACAGACTCAAGACTGGGTAGACTATGTGGATTGTTCTGCCAAGGCTCTGGAAGGCTGGTTGATGGGCAGTAAGGTGTGTGACTTCTCAGGATTGTATAATCTGATAATGAGGGAGCAGATTCTTAATAACTGTCAAAATCAGCTGTTGCATCAGTACCTGGTTGACTCTGATCTGACCTCTCCCCAAGAATTGGGAAAGAAGGCAGACAAATGGGTCAGAACCAGGGTGAAGCAGAAGGTACAGAACCAAGGTGGGGAAACCAAGAAGCAAGATGCTAAGAACTCTGACAAGGGTGGGGAGAAGGGTAAAGATCAAAAGTCTTCATCAGGCCCCAAAAATCTTCTTCTGGTGGGGATTCCCAGTCTACTAAGGGTAAAGGCCAAAGGAAACCATGGTGCAAGGTCTGTAAGCAAAAGACCCACTGGACCAGTGATTGCACCAAGTCCAAAGACTCCAGTCCAGCACCCACCAATGCCCCTAAGGCACCTGTTCCCCCTAGTACAGTTGGTGGAAGTGCTCCAGCAAAGGGTTTAGTAGGGTTCACCCTGGGAACTGAGTTGGGCTCTGACCTAGTTAGAGAACTGACTCAGGCTGTGTTAGTCTGTGATGGAGGCATGGATGTGCCCTCCTCTATGAGTCCCAGTAATCTGGGCAAGTACAGACAACAGCCTTTAATCAATGGACGAGAGGCTTTGGCATTTAGGGACACAGGGGCAAGTGTCACAATGGTGACACAAGACCTTGTGCTACCTGGGCAAGTTATGCTTGGTGAAATGTACCAAGTGACCAATGCTAGCAATGTCAGAACAGACCATACTCTGGCAGTTGTTAACTTCTCCTGGGGAGGGGTAACTGGCCTTAAGAAGGTTGTGGTAAGTGCAAACCTACCAGTCGAATGCTTGCTTGGCAATGACTTAGAGACTTCTGCTTGGGCAGAAGTGGAGCTCAGGACCCATGCAGAAATGCTGGGGATCCCTGCAGATGTGTTTGCTGTGACCAGGTCACAAGCCAAAATGTCTAGCACTGAACAGGCCTTGGATTCTGGAAGAATGGACCAAGTGCCTTCCAAGAGGAGGAGTAGTAGGGTTAAGGCAGTGCCTTCCCCTTGGCTCAGGAGGAAGATCAGTCCCTTGAGGGGGATGATCTCAGCCCTGAAGAAGGAACTGTCCCAGAGGAACTTGAACCTGACCAGGTTGAGTTCTTGGGGACAGGGGGACCTTCTAGGGCAGATCTGAGCCAGGAGCAGCAGAGCTGCCCCTCCCTTGAACCCCTCAGACAGCAAGCTGCTGCTGAGGCTGCTCGGAAAGCTAGTGGTCCCCATACAGTGTATTGGGATGATGGACTCCTGTACTCAGAGAGTAGAGACCCCAAGCCTGGTGCTACCAGGAGGTTGGTAATACCTTTGAAGTTCAGGGGCTTCCTATTGACCCTAGCCCATGATATTCCCTTAGCAGGACACCTGGGCCAGAACAAGACTTGGGACAGAATTGTCCCTCACTTTCACTGGCCCCACATGTCTGAAGACAGCAAGGAGTTTTGTCGCTCCTGTGTAACCTGCCAAGCCAGTGGCAAAGCAGGTGGCACTACAAAGGCCCCCCTGATACCACTACCTGTGGTGGGGGTGCCCTTTGAGAGGGTAGGGATTGACATTGTTGGTCCCATGGATCCCCAAACAGCCTCTGGGCACAGGTTTATCCTGGTGGTAGTGGATCATGCCACCAGGTACCCAGAAGCTATTCCCCTCAGGACCACTACAGCACCTGTGGTGGCAAGGGCCCTCCTGGGAATCTTCTCAAGAGTGGGCTTTCCTAAGGAGGTAGTATCAGACAGGGGTGCTAACTTCATGTCTGGGTACTTAAAAGCAATGTGGAAGGAGTGTGGAGTGACTTATAAGTTCACCACCCCCTATCACCCACAATGCAATGGTTTAGTTGAGAGATTCAACAAAACCTTGAAGGGCATGATTAAAGGGCTCCCAGAAAAGCTTAGGCGTAGATGGGACATACTCTTGCCCTGCCTTTTATTCGCATATAGGGAGGTGCCTCAGAAGGGGGTTGGTTACAGCCCTTTTGAACTTCTGTTTGGCCACCCTGTGAGGGGTCCACTGTGCTTGGTGAAGGAAGGATGGGAGTTACCTCTCAAGCCCCCAAAGCAAGATATAGTGGACTATGTACTTGGTCTCCGCTCCAGGATGGCTGAGTACATGAAAAAGGCAACAAAAACCTTGAGGCTAGCCAGGAACTTCAGAAGGCCTGGCATGACCAAAAGGCTGTTCTGACTGTGTACCAGCCAGGACAGAAGGTGTGGGTGTTGGAGCCAGTGGCCCCAGCAGCTCTCCAAGACAAATGGAGTGGACCCCACACTATTGTTGAGCAGAAGGGTGAGGTCACTTACTTAGTGGACCTGGGAACACCCAGGAGTCCCCAAAGGGTTCTCCATGTCAACAGACTAAAGCCATATGTGGACAGGGCAGACATGGGCTTGCTCATGGCTACTGATGAAGGGCAGGAGGAAGAGAGTGACCCACTCCCTGACCTGCTCTCACAGAACCCTGACGATGGGTCAGTTGATGGTGTAGCCTTGGCAGGCAGCCTCACTACCCAGCAACAAACTGATTGCAGGCAAGTCCTCAATCAGTTTAGACATATGTTTTCACTGACACCCAGTCAGACCACCTGGTGCACTCATGAAGTGGACACTGGGGACAGTCTGCCTATTAAAAACAAGATTTATAGGCAACCTGACCATGTCAGGGACTGTATCAGGACTGAAGTCCAGAAAATGTTGGAGTTGGGAGTAATTGAACCCTCAGATAGCCCTTGGGCTAGTCCAGTAGTCCTGGTACCGAAACCTCACACCAGTGGTGGGAAAAGAGAGATGAGGTTTTGTGTAGACTACAGGGGTCTCAATGCAGTCACTAGGACTGATGCCCATCCCATACCCAGGGCAGATGAGCTCATAGATACTTTGGCCTCTGCCAAATATCTCAGCACATTTGACCTAACAGCTGGCTACTGGCAGATCAGACTAGCTGATACTGCAAAGCCCAAAACAGCATTTTCAACCCCTAGTGGGCATTATCAATTTGTGGTAATGCCCTTTGGTCTGAAAAATGCACCTGCCACTTTCCAGAGGTTGGTGAACACAGTTCTCACAGGACTGGAAGCCTATAGTGCAGCTTATCTAGATGATATTGCTGTCTTTAGCTCCACCTGGGAGGATCACCTGGTCCACCTCAGGAATGTTTTACAGGCCCTGCAAAAGGCAGGCCTGACTATCAAGGCCACTAAGTGCCAGATAGGGCAGAGTCAGGTTGTGTACCTGGGCCACCTTGTGGGTGGAGGCCAGGTTCAACCTTTGCAGAGCAAGATCCAGACCATCATGGACTGGACTGCTCCCACTACCCAGACTCAGGTGAGAGCCTTCTTAGGCCTGACTGGGTACTATAGGAGATTTGTCAAGGGGTATGGATCAATAGTGACACCCTTGAATGACTTAACTTCTAAGAAAATGCCCAAAAAGGTTCAGTGGACAGTTAGCTGTCAAAAGGCATTTGATGACCTCAAGCAGGCCATGTGCACTGCTCCAATTCTGCAGAGTCCTGATTACTCCAAGAAGTTCATTGTTCAAACAGATGCATCTGAATTGGGGGTAGGGGCTGTACTGTCACAATTGAATGAAGAAGGTCAGGATCAGCCAGTAGCTTTTATTAGCAGAAGGCTGACCCCTAGAGAGAAACGTTGGTCAGCCATAGAGAGGGAGGCCTTTGCTGTGGTCTGGGCTCTGAAGAAGTTGAGGCCATACTTGTTTGGTACACACTTCCTGGTTCAGACAGACCATAAGCCCCTCTTATGGCTAAAACAAATGAAGGGTGAAAACCCCAAACTGCTTAGGTGGTCCATTTCCCTACAGGGGATGGACTTTACAGTGGAACATAGGCCTGGGAGTAACCATGCGAATGCAGATGGACTCTCTAGGTATTTCCACTTAGAACATGAAGACTTAACTGGGCAAGGTTAGTTTAATGTCCCTACGTTTGGGGGGGTTGTGTAGGAGAGTAGGATCTGCTTCACATGGGTACCCCCACTTTTTGCTGATGCTTCACTGGTTTTCGACATTAGTCTGGCTGGGGCCCTGCTATTCAGAACCCCAGCCTAGCTGTTTCCTCTTTAAAAGGGTCTCCATGTGCCTTAGGCACATCACTGATTGGGATCTGGAGTGCCCTTATCAGTCCCTAGTATATGGTATACTATGTACCAAGGGCATAGGTACCTCAGAGGCCTACCAGGGGCTGCAGCATATATTATGCCACCCCTGGGAGGCGATCCAAACTGACACCACAGGTCTGCTACTGCAGCCTGGGTAAGGTGGTGCATGCACCCCTTACTGTGGTATAGGTTACCTATATCACTAAAAGCATACACACATATAAACCTATAAGTCACTCCTAAGGCAGGCCTTATCAATCCTAAAGGCAGAGTGCATGGTTCCTATGTGAGAGGGTGCCCCTGCATGAGCAGGGCCCCTCTGCAGCGTTCGGAGACCATCTCTGATGCTGTTTGTAGTGCAGCCTGACCATATACTCTTAAGCGCATTATATCCTCGCGGTAAAATGCTAACTTTGGAATGGCTGCACCTAAACATGTCGTGTTTGGTGTCAAACATCTTGGAATACTACCCCCCGCCAATCCTGGCGGCGGGGGTAGCATTCCACCCTTCTAGAGGGAAAGGCATGTTAACTCTGACGAGTCCGGTAACTTCTTTCCAGAGCCCTGGCATCACAAAATGGATGCTGCTGCCACAGACACGAGTCTGGCCTCCTGCTGCTGGACGAAACTCCGGCAGGGGAGGCCTGGACAATAGGTTTCCTGTCCCAGGGAGGTGTGACCACCTCCCCAGACAGGACAATGTGTATTGGGGCTGGGCGGGAGCACTTTCGGGTGCTTTGAAGTCCTGCACTGGGGGCACATTTGGTGTCCCTGTGCATACCCCAGTTCAAACCGGATCAGGGGCTCGCAGCCCCTGCTTTGGCGCGAACTGGACAAAGGGAAAGGGGTGTAGCCACCCTCTGCCCTGACCCACCCATAGGTGGGGCCACAGAGTAGTCCATCCCCTATTTTTAGAATAAAGGTAGGAACCCAGTCCTTAGGACTTTAGATTATACCTGGACGAAACTCTGACACGGAATCCTGGACCTTCGACGCTCTACGACAAGATTAGAGGACTGAAGAATCTCCCTTGGGGTCAAGGAGTGACTCCCCTGCTTGGCAGGCACCAAAGAAGCATCTGTCCGGTTCGCATTACTGAAGCTCCCGTCGGACGCCGAAGTCATCGCATCACCAGAGGTGGATTCTCAGACTTCCCCGAGGCTACCCTGAGTCCCCAGCAAAGCTGAGGCCCGTGGCTATCGTGGGTGACTTGAGAACGTGACCCCTGGACACCGAGCACACTTGCAAGTGCACCATCTTCTGGGTCTCCCAAGAAGTCGTGCTTTGGGCTCCGAGTAGCCCTAGCCTCCAGCACCACCTGCACCGAAGATCACTGGCCCCCACTCCACGAGTGTCCTGTAAGCCAGCTCCACGTGCGGCGTCACGAGGCTCCTTCGCGGTCGCTAGCCCGTTGGCTAGTAGCCCTTAACGAAGGCCAATCTTTTCTTTACTTGGCATCCTGGTTGCTCCAGGCCTGCCCTCACTTACCCTCGCTGGGTGAGTTCCCCAGACCTTGCTGGTCTGCATCATCGACGATCTACATCTTACTCGAGACTTGCCGTTGCCAAGGCTTGTTGGGTCCAATCCGGTCGCCGACACCTCAGCACTCGACAGACATCGAGCAACAGCCCGAATCCTGCTCCTGGTCGCCGACAACGCCTCCCGGACCTCGTGGCTGAAGAGTCAAGACGACCATCACCGCACCTGAAGCACTCGACATCGGTGGGCATCTGTCCATCGCCTTCCTGGTCACTGGCTAGTGACCCAGACTCTGTCCCCTCTGCTTTCAGGTTCTTCAGAACTCCGATCCACTCTTGGATCCACCCGGACACTTTTCTCCTGGTCGCCAGCAGCACTTTGCAGCAGATCGCCATATGAAACGACGACGAAACCCGACCCCGAAAGGCACCTATGCACCCGGCTTCCCTGGGTGAGGTAACACGAGTACTCCGGTGCTCCCGTGGGTAGAGACTCTTCAAAGTCCTAGATCTCAAAGGGTTTTGTCCTAGTCCTCTTTTAAGTGTCCCTTTCCTCTATTTTCCCGATCCCGACTTTCTCCATAGAAGTTAACGGCGTATCGCGGTTGTGTATTTACACTGCACGCGTCTCCCGTGGGTCCCCTGTGTCACTACCTTGGGTGGTTCCTTGTGGTCCAAGCACTTCTAGAGGCTCTAGGCCTAGTGTCTAGTTCAGTCGTGGTTCGCATACCACTTTATTGGTATATGGTTTGGTACGCCCCTAGGGCCCAAACGTGTATTTGTGCTATTACTGTGATTTAAAATCTTATAACCTATGTATTTCGAACTCTAGCCTCATAAAGAGACTAGAGGGGTGTGTTTAGTAATAAATACATATATTTTGAATATATACCTGGTGTGGTGCTCTTTCATTTGGTCACTCAAGAGATTATAGACTGGTAAAACAAGCTGCTTTACATTCCTTCAAGACTTAGCCTGAAGGCTGCTCTCCATAGCTACCACTAGGATAGCTTTCAATAAGGTTGTCTTTAACCTACCTACCATAAGAGTCGATTTGTACTGGTGCAAGGTGCCCACTATAATTAGTGGACAGCATATGCCAGGCCAACTTCTCACAGATACTCCAAGAAATTGATAAGTGATTCTTTTAAGAGGGCAAGATTCTTCAATAGGGAGAGCATGCTCCAGCTTGAGCAGAAAGGTACTACTAAGAACAGAATTGTTTTGTGAGCCATTTCTCAGGGTTTCACAATAGGATAAAAAATGTAATTGATCGTAACTGGATCATCTTTAAAGTGATTAGGATGTGAAATTGGAGAGACCTCTTTTTGCCTGAAGGCACAATAGGAATTTAAGGAATGCCTTGGAGCACACGTATAGGGAGAAAAAAACTCAGACACAGGTGACCATTGAGAAAGGGAGGTTGGTTGGAAACTATATGTGCAGGGGATGTAGTATCTGTGATCAATGTATCAGGGATATAAGTGTTTCATGCAGGGTGTCACATTTACAACGAGATCTTTTAATAATTGCCGGACTTAAAATGTAATGTATCTCCTTATCTGTCCTTGCAGATTGAGATCTGTAGGTGAAACTGGCAGGGAAATTTGAATGAGGCTAAATGAATGGTAATCAGCAATAAGAACAAAGAAACATAAGGCTCCCCTCATGGAGCATTTTGTTGAGGAACATCATGGGGAAATATGTTTTTCTGGTTTATTCTGGAGAGAATACCATGCAAGAGAATAGGAGGCAAAATTGCTGCAAAAAGAAAATTAAGGGAGCAATATCTTATGTCTAAATTTAATACTGCCAGATGTGGATTGAATAGCAGGGACGATTAGGAAAGTTTTATCAGGTGATAAGGTTTCTGGGCCATACTTACGCTTTGGGTAGAGTTACTGTGATGGACAGTGTGGTTCTAATCTTGCCCATTTTGATATCACCTGAGGACCTTATTATGGGGATCCTTGTTGTTTGTCATGTATAGATGTTGCATTCAAGATGGAGGTGATGGCATTAGTAACAGGTTATTTACAGTTGACTTCTGACTTATGATTGTGGTAGAGTTACTGTGATGGATCATGTGGTTCTAATCTTGCCCATTTTGATACCACCTGATGACTTTATTATGGGGATACTTGTTGTTTGTCCTTGTATAGGTGTTACATTCGCGATGGTGGTGATGGCATTACAGGTTATTTACAGTTGACATGCTAGTAGTGTTTTTTTTATTCTTTATTTTCTATTTTTAGATTTTAATAAACATTTTTTTAGTTTGTATCTGATCAGTAGATTTTCCCTTAATCAATCTGGGCAATCCCCACAAGAATTTATGGAACAAGGTGTTGGGACATTTGAGTTCTGAGAGTAAGCCTTCGGCAGTCGGCAATAATAATTGGTTATAGTCAGCACTCATGTTTGTAGGAATGTGGTTCTCTGTAGGTATGTTTGATTGCAATTTGGTGAAGGGCTGGGGTGAGCCTTTTCAAGATGGCACTGATGGTTGTACAGACGAGGTTGGTTTACATGTATTTCACTAGTCATGTGGTGAAGGACCGAAGTGAGACTCCACAGGTGGTTGTGGCTCATATATAGCCGAACCCTCACAGGTGGCAAATTTTTCATTTGGACAAAGGTTGAGAAGGAATCTAGATGAGTGGTTGGTTTAGGTAAGTGTGTTAGTTAGGAGGGCAGATAGGCAGACACTTTGGCGTGTTGTGTTGTGATGGAGAGGAATACATAGCGTGCCCTTCACTTTTACATCACTAGCTTTTCTATATTGTTTACTGGTCATGATTATTCCTGTTAAGGATTGATCTAACTCTTCGATAAGAAATGCTGACAATTGTGTTGAAGGGGAGATAAGACTTGAGGGTAGTTTGTGTCCTCGCATTTATATTTGTTTATGGATTGAGTTCAGGTTGATTGATGTTATTTCGGTATTATAACTTGTGGGGTGATACTGTAAAGGGATTCCTTATATTGTAGGTAAAGGTGAGTTGGTTTCTTGTGAAGATCTTGACCTCCCAAATCCAGGATTTTAATTTGGACTCTTAGGTAAGGACTATCAGATATATATGGGGAGGATTTTGCTTTGATTGAAAGTGTAAAATATATTTCTTTTATTAACCAGTGAATGGGCTGTGGTATTAATACAGTGTTTGCTTAATTTAGAAATAGGCTGACTCATCGGAAAGGACTCCTGAGCAAAAAGGTATTGAGTGCTTGATCTGGGGGCAGGCTCTGCTTTTAAATTAAGAATTTTGATAAGCCCACAGGCTCAGTAAATGGTCATCAGGTGAGACCTCTATCAACATATTGGTTCATATATATCAAATAAAAATAAAAGGGGATGAGGGAAGGAATTTTTGACCGTGCCTTTTCCATCCCCTGCAGTGGATTATGTAATGTACTTTCTGCGTGTCCAATTGAATGTTGATTAGAATTTTCCACCAAATTGTTTTTAAATATAATGAAGTAATAGGGGCTTTTCTGCCCTAGAGATATTACCATTTGATGAGTTTGCATGTTTGAATTACAATGTTTTTCAAAGTCCTTTCTTTGATATGCTTGGGTGCGTAATTGCAAAATGATGTGAATATGGCATTGATTTCCATGGATGCAATGTTTGGCTTGATTATGAATGTGTATGAGTACCACGGTGGTTGGGCGATGCATGTGGTTTTACCAAGGTGATTATTATGACATGTGTTGTGTATAACTGATGTTGTATTATGTTGTTAATATTATGTATTGTCCTTTTTCTTAGAAGTTTCATTAACATTTGTGGGAGATTAAACTGTTTGTGTTGTCCTAAAGAAGATGGTGTTTAGTCTATATATCCACCAAAATGCACCGACGTATCTTTATGCAGAATCTGCTGTACACTGGGAGACCTTATATGAAAAATTTAGCAGGCCTGCAGAACTTTAACAGACCTACTGATGTGTCTTAATTGCTCTCTCTTGAATTATTATTTTGTTTGAAAAGAAGGTGGTTTAGCTTTTATGTTTATGAGTATTGTTTTATTATCATTTTTTTGTGGGGTGTTTGTGTTTTTAACTTACCAATGACTATTGGAATGCAGAGCACACAAAAAAGAAAGTATATATATATATATATATATATATATATATATATATTCAAAATACCAATTTCCTCGTTTCTCACAGAAATAATCCAGCACTCCGAGGGGATCAGTTTACTCCAATTTTATTCGAACGATGGCATCCACGCGTTCCGGCTGTCAACGCAGCCTTGTTCACGATGCATAGTGCCATTTTTTAAAACTTTAAATACACTTCTGATAAAACATAGACATTAACAAAGGACATTCCCCAATGCACATCTAAGCCTCATTTTCACAGTAAAGGTGGGCGCCATCTTGGAGTTGGTTTTTTCATTGCATTTCGATTGGTTTCTACGCAAGTGCATCAAATAAAAACATTTTATCCACCTTTTTACAATGTATAATTATCACTGTTCATAAAAGATTCAGAAACGTAAATGAATACATTTAAAAATACTTTTTGGTTTCTAAAAATGCAATTTGATCAACTTTATGCCCTCTCTTTATATACGCCAACTAATAATGTTAGTACAATTTCATTCAAATGTGATAATGGCTTAGTTAAAGTGCTAAGTGCTACAGTACAAGTTTAAAGTGCTAGTGCTTAATATTTTTAAAGAATTTTCTCCTTTTTTTTATATAAAACTATTCATACCTCCCTATTTAAATGAAATGTTTTCTCCACTTACTAGTAGCCTTATTCTTCTGTATATTTCAATTTATATACTTTCAATTTCATTTTCTTTGTTTTATAAAAACAAGCGGAAGGTAAAAAATGATAAAACATAAAAAATATTTACAAAGTGCTAGTGCTTTCTTTTAAAGTGCTAAGTAGTAAAGTGCATGTGTCCCTTGTCCTTCTCCTCCATATCTAATTAATGTAGTTTAAAAAAACAGTTCTTGTGAGTGCGCAGTTATACTCTTCAGTTTTGCATTTTTCACAGGCATGTAAACAAGTCTTCATCGATGTTGAGCCCATTGGGCTCTCTACTATTGTATTCAAGTATGAAATAGGTCTCCAATTTCCGAAGCTCTCTCTCTCTGTTGCCTCCCCTTCGTTTTCTAGGGACCTCTGCTAAGCAACTATATTTCATCAAATTTGGGTCACTTTGGTGTATTTTTTTGAAGTGCCTCAACAGGGTAGCTTCTATCTCTATTTATTATTGCTCGTCTATGCTGCAGGATTCTCTGGTGTACGGGTAAAGTGGTACTCCCTATGTAGACCTTATCGCATGGACACTGCAATCTATACACTACAAAATTAGATTTGCAGGTCAGATGGCCACTCACTTTAAAAGTTTTATTAAGGGGAGTTTTAAAATCAATAATGTTCTCACCATGCTGGCAGGCTCTACACTTAAAACATTTCCTAAAGCCATCTTTAATTGATAACCAAGATTCTTTTCTTCTTATCTCCCGGTACTCACTATTCACTAAGTGGTCCCTGAGGGATTTTGATTTTCTATAGGTTATCTCCGGGTTTTTTCTACTCTCAGGGCCTAGTACTGGGTCCCTCTTTATCAAATACCAATGTTTTATCAGAATTGCTCGTACTTCGTTGTGTCTGATATTGTATGTTGTTATGAATCTATGGGATTTAGTACTGACTTCCTGTTTTCTTCTTTTGCATGTACCAGATGGGTCAAAAAGTATTCTATCTCTGTCTAGTTTCCTGGCTTTTCCACAGGCTTTTTATATTACTTCTTGGGGATATCCTCTTTGGAGAAAGCGATCAGACATTTCTCTCTACTCTCCCATACTCTTCCAGGTTACTACAGGTTCTTCTTGCCCTATGAAATTCTCCGAAGGGTATACTTTGGATCAAGGGAGCGGGGTGAGCACTCCCCGCATGTAAAATGGTGTTACCCGCCGTAGGTTTGCGAAAAATAGTAGTTTCTAGCCTATCCCCTTTGGCGGTGACCCGGACATCCAGGAAGTCAATACAAACTTTACTATGTTGGCCCACAGATTTAAGATTCAGGTCATTCTTGTTCAGATCATTGATGAACGTGTCGATGTTATCCTCCGTGCCCTGCCACAGCACAAACACGTCATCAATGAACCTGACCCACAACAATACATTTGGTATCCAATGCTCCAGCTCGGGGCCATGGAGCACCTGCTCCTCCCACCAGCCTAGGTGTAAATTGGCATAACTGCCCATGACTGTCCCTTGCTCCTGCTGGTATAGATCTGTTCCGAACATAAAGATGTTTTTAGTTAGGCACCATTCTATCATCTTCATGATCATTCTATTCTGGTGCACAAATCTCATTGGTCGTTTTTCTAGGAAATACTCTTTGGCCCTCATTCCATCTGCATGTCTTATGCTAGTATATATATAATGTTGTAATATCTAGCGTGAGTAACAACAAATCACTGTTTCTTTTGTTCTCCCATTTTGTAATATAACTGTTTCAAATCTGTGGTTACATTCTCCGAAAAGATGTCCAAGTTATCTCTCATGGTTTGCGGCACATATCTTGACCGTGGATGAAAAGGTGTACGGGGCCATCCTTGTAGTTGAAAGGTGAGAGGATTGGGGTTCTCAGTCTCTATTTGGTTTTCAGCAGTTAAGGGTGCATGGACATTTCCTTTGTTTTGTAGGGCCCACAGTTCCTCCAATGTTGGTAAGTCCTGCACCATTAGAGTATTTTGCCCATCTGGGGTCACTTCCGGTTGAGGTAATATAGGAGCTTTTTTGAGGTTCTTAATGAGTTTAGATAATTTCATTTTACGGACAAATCTGTATACGTCCATTCTACATTCCGCGTAGTTAAAATCATTTCTATTGCAATACGAGAGGCCCAGTTCCAAAACTGATTTTTCTTCCTCAGTTAGCACTGTATTGCTTAGATTGATCACGGTATTGTTGGTGACTACTTTTTGGATACTTGTCTCGTGTTGGAGCGCATTGATCTGTTTGTTGCTCCGCCTGCTGGTCCTTCTATACCCTTCTCCTCCTCTTCTCTGTTTCCTCTTCCTCGTGCTCCCCATCCTCCTCTCTTCCCCCGACCTCTCGTTACTTGATGGTCCGTTTTCTGGTCTAATTGTAAAAAACGGAGCTCCTCCGTTACATTAAGGGGTATATTCACAAGAACGTGTGATAACTACCGCAAAAGTAGCGTAACGCAACTTTCAATATCGCAGCCTATCTCGGGAAAATAACCCTGTGTCAACGTGGAATTCACAACACGGCGGTAGCATGCGATAGTTGGCCGACACCGCGGCCAATGTAACCCAACCGAGATAAAAACACAAACCACAACGGGAAAAAGCTGCGATGGGCCAAAGCGCGATGAGAAAACAGTGACAACCAGCGCGAGGGCAGCAATACGCACGCGCAATACGGGAAAAAGCACAAGAACAGTATACGGAAAATGCCACAGAACAAAATACATCAACAGCGGAGTACCAAGGATGCACCCTGGCCAACTGCAGAGGACAACATGCACACCACAACATCCACGCACTGTGGAAGAACAGAACCCACAGGCACACCACATGAAAGAGACCAGTGGCAGACAAATCAGAGCCGCAGGAGCGACACACCCACCTTGCAGCATACGCACATAAGCAGAAGTGCACCCGGACAGTGACAACATCCCGGTACAAACAGCAACACCTCCACAACTGAACACAGGGCACAACTGCTTCAGAAAATGTGCACAACATGGCAAATCACATCTGAAACCCCAGGGACATGTAACATGACAATGTGCAATTCCAACCTGTGACCTGCAAATATGTTTTATTCACACATGCAGTGCAATTGGACATCTACTACTGTCTCATGAATGCCACGGAGGGTCACAATGTGACGTGCTCATGAGAAGTAAGTGTCAATGATGGAGTCCCTACGAGCCATTCCTGCCACAGCTGCAGTGGGATGTGGGCCACCTGCCCCATCACCACCATCATTGTCCAGTACCTCTGGAACTGGGATCCATGGGGCCCTGGTGCGAACACAGATGTTGTGCAACACACAACATGCAACGATCATCTTGCACACGACGTCCGGGCTGTACAGGAGCTTCCCACCAGTGCCGTCCAGGCACCTGAAACGTGACTTCAACATGCCAAATGTGCGTTCAACGATGCCCCTGGTGCGTATGTGGGCCGCATTGTACTGCCTCTGGGCGGGTGTGTTTGGGTCTCGGAGGGGTGTCATCATCCAAGGGCAGAGTGCATATCCTTGATCACCTGGGACAGTGCAGGGAGAAAAGAGTCAATACTTGGTTCGGCAGGATGTGATGGCAGGCCCACCAATTCAGTGACGCCTGTGCTGGCTGTGTGTGGGGTGAGTGTAAGCCAGCCCTCAGGGAGTAGCATGTGCTGGCAACTACACCAACAGTCATCAGGCACACAGACATGCAATGTCTGAACTACAAGGGGGATGACTCGAGTCGCACAGGGCTAGTCGCCCCGGATGCACAGCGGCCGACATGGGCCCACCACCACGGGACGCTGACCTGCGGGAGACCGGGGTAGGGTCATGGGGGCAGAGCAGTGCCTCACATGTGTCATGGCCGCATTCCGCATCTCCACACGTTCAGCTGTTGTATGGCTTTGGAGCCATGTGGAGTCTGTATTGGGTGCAGGGGTAGCCCAGGATGACCATGGAGTGGTGTAGTCGTGTCTGGTAGGGGGTCGTGTAGTTTAACATGTCAGATGTGGTTAGGTCACGTGTGCATCCCCACAGTTGTGCCTTGTGCGTTGGTGGCTGTGGGATGTGTGGTGTGTTGAGTTGGTACTTACCAACGAGCAGTCCCGTTCCATATGTGCCATCCTGGAAGCGCTGGTTGATGATGGACTGTCGGAAGTTGAAGGAATTATGCACACTGCCTGGGTAGTTGGCGACGACATTGGTGAACATTCCCCGGTGGTCCACTATTGCCTGCACATTGATGGAATGCGTGTGCTTCCTGTTGCGGTAGTGGTGTGCAGTATCCGCAGGGGGCACAAGTGGGACATGTGTGCAGTCGATTGCCCCAACACGGCCGGGAATCCGGCTATGGCGTAGAAGCCTTGCTTAGTCTCCAGCTGTTTCTGCGCAGTGTTGGGGAAGTGAAGGTACTGGGGTATGAAGCTGAGGATGGCATCCAGGACGGGTGTGATGAACTTTGATAGGGCTGGCTGTGAGACCCCTCTGACTCTGGCAGTTGTTGGTTGGATAGTCCCAGAGGCCAACAGGTGCAGCACTGCCAGCAGCTTTGTCTGCGGAGGGATGTTTGTTCTCCGCTGAGTTGGGACCGTCAGCCTGTGGGCGATGTGGGTCAGGATGCGGAGGATGGTTGTCCTTTTGAGCCTGTAGTGGGCAATGACTTCCGCGGGCATTAGGTCTGTGAGAGTGGTGCGTTTTCGGTAGGTCTGCTGTCTTACTCTACGCTGCCTCTGTGGTGGTCCGGGGGGGGAGCGGGTCTGGGTCCTGGGGGGGTGGCGGTCCAGGGGGTGGTGGTGATGGTGTTGTGGCCCTGTTGGGGCTCCGAGCTGCATGTAGAGTAGCTCCATGGCGTCGTTTGTTCTTTGGGTATGGCTGTGTGCGGGACTCCGTTGCCTACTGCAGGTGGACGTCCTTCTTTACACCTGCTTGAGGCAGGTGTTAAATACCTGCGGCTACCGCACCTCATCGCCTGTTTTGTGTTCTTATCGCCGATGTGGCTGGTCGTTGTGAATGTTGAGGTGTGATGTTGTCTCGACTTTTCACACGGGAACGCCCAATCTGCATCTCATTAGCGATATTTGCGTGGGTCCTCTGTGGCGATATTTTTTGTGGCTGCTAGCGCGGGTAAACTGGTGCTGTGGGCTGTTTACACCGGCTTGTGAATGGGGGGGTAAATTTATCACGACTTTGGCTGCGATGAAGTGCCGTTAATTCGGCGACAGCTCCTTGTGAATATGCCCCTAAGTCTCGTATTTAATACACCTCTTCCACTGGGATCTTCCTGTTCTACCTCTGATCCCGTATCAGAGCTCAATTCGCTATGATATGCATCTTGGCGAGAGGCATTGCCACTTTGTACTTGTTTTCGCCTTTCAGGATCGAACCTTTTTGCAAAAGTGTAGATACGCCCATTGTCATAATCCAAACGGTCACGTATGAACTTGGTCGCTTTCCTGTCCTTTATTCTTTTCTCATATTTTTCAAGTCGATTTTTAAGGTCTCCTTTGAACTTGATTATTCTCGCCTGGTCTGCATTTTTATCCAATATGGCTGTTTATTCTTTAATCTTCATTACCACCTCTTGTCACTCAATCTCGGCATATTTGATAAGAATCCCTATCATATTATTTGAGCTGTTGGCGCTATTCTCAGCCCATTCTCGTAGAAGTTCCGGGTGGGGGTTTTCGTATGTCGGCGTTATCATTACTCTCAGCCCCCTTGGGACCCTGCCAACTGCGATAAACTGCTTGAGTGATGCAACCTCCCACCACCGAGAAATCTCACGTTTCTTTAATTTTTCATATTCCTGCAGTAATTTTCCTATTTCATTGCTTGTTGAAGATACTATTTCTCCTTTTTCAATGCTCTGCACTGTTTCAGCTTCATTGAAGAGTTTCAGGGCCTCTAACTCCCTCGCTGCACACTCGTCATCGCTCATAGTTATAATGTGGGTAAACTCTCCCCAAGCTTGTAAACGGCTCTTCTCACTCTCCCCTTGTACTCCTGGAGAGGTACGCCGCGTACTCCGCCCGACTCCCGCTCACACCACGCTCCCTCTCCTTACCGGCAATTATTTGAATATTATATATATATATATATATATTTTTTTAAATTGTTTATATATGTATTACTAAAGTCATATGTATTTTTCTCAATCTCTTTGGTACCTATTTATGGTGAGTATGTGGCCTTGAATGTTGCTTGAATGTGTGGCAAGATCTAAGTTTTGAGGGCCTCATTTATGAAAAGTGATGCATCGCTGCGTGAAAACAGCGATGCGTCACTTTTCATTGCGCCCTCCTTGCGACATGCTGGATGCGTCATATTTACAGTATGACGCATCATGTCGCAAGGAGTTACAGATACGTCAGTATTTGTGACGTATCTGTAGGCCCAAAATGACGCATTGCTGGAGTGTGTCACAAAAGTGACGCAACTTTAGCAATGGGTCATTTCACATGGGCAAGTCCCATTTCAAATGTGCCTGCGTCAGTCTTACGCCTGCTGTGAGGCAGGCGTAAGATATTGACGCATTTGGCGTCCTAGAAGTGGCGCAGTGAAATCTCATAGATTTCACTGCGTCACTTCTACAAGGCTTACTTGCGTCGGAACGCCCACCATGCATACATTATACCTGGCGCAGGTATAATGTGGCGCAGGGGTTTACAAAGTGACGCATCTACCTAGATGCGTCACTTTGTAAATATGACGCAACATGGTGGATTTTTTACGCCACTGGTGCGTCACAAAAAGTGACGCACCGGCGGCGCAAAAGTGACGCAAGGGCTCATAAATAAGCCCCTGAGTGTTCATCCTAAGGGGAATCTTGTTAAAATTATAATAGTAGAAAATAGCCAAACAAAGATGGCTGCTTGGATTCGGCATCCACTGTGGAGCTGCGGGGTGATGCAGACGGAAGGCCGCGAATAAGAAAGAAAATAAGGAACACTGAAGAACTTGCAGGCAGAAGAGATGCTGCGAGGCAGCAACGGAAGAAAGTAGTTACTTACCTCTAACTCCAGTTCACCAACACTGTTATGTTTTATATATTCACATGCTTGAATCATTCCCCATCATAAGGCTGGGAATGCCCGGTACATTGATACAGCAGTAAAAGGCCATAGGCATGAAAGAACGCAGTATGTTTAGTAACACATCCACCTGAAAGAACCCAAACTTCAACCTATGAAGTGGAAGCTCAAGCACCCTTACTCCCCCTAGAGGCAACCATAGCTCCAATTTCAAAGTACAAGTGTGAGAATAATATACAATGAGCCTCTGACCGGGGATGAGGGAGGGTCGCATGTGAATACATAAAACATACCAATATTGGAGAACTGAAATTACAGGAAAGTAACTAATTTCTTCTCCAATATTGAATCTTTATATATTCACATGCTTGATTCAGAATGGCAAACAGTATACATGATGAAATGCAAGGAAGCAGGAAGGGGGAAACAGGCTCCCCTTTAATGAAACAGGTTCCTCAGGACTGCTGTCCCACAGCTGGTCAGCCTGTGCGTCCACATCTAGGCAGTAGAGCCTCATGAATGTATTTCTACTCCTCCAGGCGGCTGTATGGCAGATGTCCTTAAAGGGCACCCCAGCATAGAGTGCCGCAGTTGAAGCTATGCCCCTGGTGGAGGGCATTCTCACTTTCACATGGAGAGGACGGTTGGCCTTGGCATGACAGAAAGTGATGCAGGCTGAGAGCCAGAGGCTATGCCCTGTTTGGATAGGTCTTGACCTTTTCTTGGTTGATTAACCGACACAAACAGCTGGTCTGATGTGTGTATGTCCTTTGTCTTGTCTAGATAAAATCAGAGACATCTCTGTAAGTCCAAAGAATGTAACGATCTTTCTGCAGTTGTAGTTGTCCACTTGCCAAAGTTAACCAGCCTCTTGGATTCCCTATCTGGTGATGAGGTAGGGAATGCACCAGGGTTGATTTTGGATGTGGAGTCCTGGACAACCAGGCTCTCTAAGGGTGGGAAGTGGTGCTGTGCAAGGAAAGCTGGGTACTCAGGAGTGGAGCAGTGGCAGGTTGCAAATATCCTGTGCACAGGAGCCCCTTTGCAGGGCTTGGCCAACGCCCCAAGCAGGACACCTGTTAGGGCTGTTAACAGGGGGGAGAGGTTCTATAGGGGTGACTCCCGGCTGAAGTATCTCGGTCAAGACATGCATCTTGACTGCCACCACCATGGCAAATGAAGCCCCTTCCTATGTAGCCACACTAACGGCCAGATTACAGGTCTGGCGGTCTGAGTTCTGCCAGACTCGTGGGGGCACGACGGAGGTGGTCCAAGTACCGCTGCACCGGTGGTCCGACCGCCCCTTTACAAGTTGGGCAGTCGGATTACTCTGGGATCGCCAATGCTGCCAGGGAACCACTGTTCCCTGGCAGTGCTGCAGCAGTCAGAGCCTGCAATATGCTTGGCGGGACCGCCATGGGCCCCCTGTGCCTTTACTGCATGTGGATGCACAAAGGGGGGCATAACATGACTCACTACCATTAGCTGTCATCACAGGGATCATGATCACTTTGGAAATAAAGTCAGCGTTTTTTTAGATGCAGTTTGTTTGAAACAGGGCTGTATTTAAAAAGAAAAGTGTTATTTTTTTGTTTGTTTGCTTGAGAGTTGGCTGTGGTCCCATGGACCACTGCGTACTCCCCAACAAACGTTTCTTAATATTAATAAAGGGAAAGGGATCCCGAAGTGAACTATTCCCATTTGAGAATGGATTACCATTAACCTTAATGAATGCTCTTTGTAAGGGACACCCTAAACACACCTCTTCCAAATAGCGATTTCTTATGGAGTTAGTACATGACCAAAAGCCATTTTTCAGTCTTAAAACCTGTGATTTTCCCAATTGCAGGCTTTGTGACCACAAATTCTGATTTAAAACTACTCACGGCATCAAGGTTGAACCGCTCATACTGCTCAGCAGTTGGAGAAGGGGTCTAGGAAAAACAGAAAACATATCATCAATTAAACTTGTACAAAGTCGCAGTTACTGCTAAGTGTTGCACTACACACAAATAACGTCCCAGATACATATAATCATATTGTCCAAAGCATATGAGTAGATTTTCTTCTCATCAAAAACACTAGAGTACAAGGTAGACTTCGATATTACAGTAGTGTGTTTATAGAATTACTGATATATATTATAGACATTGATTAGAATGAAGGAGAATAGAGCCATGAGGAATAATAAAGAGAAAAAATAAGATGACGTTCAAAAGCGGAGCAGTGAAGGACATAAGAGACAAATATTGGACTCGAGGGCAAAAACATTGAAAACTCGAATAAGAGATGCCAGAAGGCTCATTTTACAACAGGATGCATAGATTTGATGAGGTGACTAGTAAGCAATTTTGGTGTATAACTGGTTCTACTAATGGGAAGATATTTTTAGTTGGAGGTGATGACATTTGAATTACAGCAAATCCAAATAGGTCTTATCTCCACAAGAGATTCAAATTCACGTCTGAGAGTCAAAATGAAACTGAGAAGTGTACATTTAATTCTATCCTTGTGCTATAGCACTGTAAACCTGATGCAAGAGAATGATATTAATGAATGGGTGGCTGCTGCAATAACTTCCCAATCGCGGGGGTGTGAGGTCTGTGGGAGATGGAAGTTTTGTAAAACTTCTAGAATTTTCCAAAAGACAGGAAGGGGTTGTTAACTTAATTTCAATTCAATTCAATTCAATAATCTTTATTTCGATTTAAAAACCATAAAAGATTGCATTCAATATAAGAATATCATACTGCAACATTTCAAGGGGTATCCCGCCCGACGATGCACAATTATTGGGAGTCAATGTCCCAATATATGACCTTTCTTAGATTTTTAAAAGACAATAAATATATATAAAATCCCGTCAATAAATACATTTTACAATAGAATAGCATTTTAACAATATATAAAATCACACATTTGTATGGGAAGTACATTTTATATTTTTATCAATTAATGGGACTTTCAAAGATATACAAGGTTCCATGGCGACCAGCTAAAATAATACATAGTGGGACATAGTCCCTCTAGGACAAAGCCAACAAAGTACAAATCTAGTTTTAAATTCATTAAAACTCACAAGTACCTATAGGTATCTAAAATTTCAGTCCTATTCTCTTTCTTATTAAATCAATACCAAAGAGATATCTGCTTTCACTAAATACTATTGCTTGTGTCGTATCTGTTCGCAGTATTCTTGCCGCCTCACAACATGACCTAATACCCAAGAGCTGGCAAATGGGTTTAATCCATTTCTTCCTCGACTGTGTATAAGCTGGGCAGAAGAATAACACGTGCAATTCATTCTCTTTTGCACCAGTGTGGCAGATATCACAACAACCATCGTTTGTACCCCCAGCGCTGCGGATCCATTTCAATGTATTTGCATTAATCTGTAAAATACCGTAGCGGAATTTAAGGTAGAGGGATTTAGCAAGCTGCGGTTGTATTTCATCCAAAAAGGACTCAAATTTACCGTTTGGTTTTATTGAAAGGAACCTTGTGGATAAAGTGCCTAGTTTTGAACTATGGTACAAAGAATCTTGAATAAAAGCCCAAAATGTCTGTTTCAGCAGTTTTTTTGACCCCGTAGTCAGTCCCCGAGGGGCCTCCCAAAACTGTTTTAATCCTAATTTATAAAACCAATCGTGAATAGGATTCAACCATGGCAACCTTGTGCCATTTTTAATTCTAAAAATTTCCTCTAGGCCTTCTCTATAATGAATAAGTTCATCTGTTGACCACAGACGGACCCAAAACAATAATGGTCGCAAAGTTGCCTGCTGATCAGTGCGACGGATGTTTAAGTCCATCACTACTGGCATTAGTGGGGACGCATTGGTAAACTTAACAGTTTCCTAAAGAATTTGTTCTCGTGCACCATAAAAGTATTCGCTATTACATGACCCCACAGTTCAGCCCCGTAAAGGCATGCAGATTGCACCCTATATTTATATAACTCAAGTGCAGGTGAAACAGCTTTAGACAAACTGCTCTCATGCTTCCTTGCTATTGGGACTGAGGTTTGGATTAATGTTGTTTTACTTTTTTCCAACTGTGGTCTCCAATTCATTTTAGAATCTAAAGTAATGCCTAAATAATAAAAATTTAGCACATATTCTATCTTCTCATTTTTGACAGTTAAGTTTTTTTTTAAAGATTTGTGTGGGTTGACTGCCATATATTTTGTTTTGGTAGAATTTATTTCCAAGCCCTTTGTTTCACAGTAAATTTCGAAAGTATTTAATAAGCTTTGCAGACCTTTGGGGGTTTGTGATATTAAAATTGTATCATCGGCAAATAAAAGTGCCGGTACTGGCACCCCCCCTAGCTTGGGAGAATCATGTTCGCAGCCCAAGAGATATTCAGGGATGTCATTAACGTACAACGAAAATAAGGTAGGGGCCAAAACGCATCCCTGCCTTACCCCCCTTTTTACTTGTATACGGTCTGTAAGTTCGCCATTTGGCCCCCATCTAACCCTTGCAAAGTTGTCCTTGTGTAGTCGAATGATCTGGACAAGGATTTCCCCTGGGACGCCCTGGTCTCTTAGTGATTTCCACAGGAGGTTTCTGGGTATGAGGTCAAAGGCTGACTTAAGGTTTACAAAGGCAATATACAGATGAGCTTTCTTAACTGTAATATACTTCCAAATTATGCAGAGAAAACTGAAAACCTGATCAATCGTGCTAATTTTGGCTCTAAAGCCTGCTTGATACTTAGATAAAATACTGTACTCCCCAATCCAATTGCTCAGTTTATTTAAAATTTGACGTGCATATATCTTTTGTAAAACATCAATTAAGCTAATCGGTCGATAATGCGACGCGTCATGGCGGTTACCCTTTTTAAAAATAGTTGCAATCTCTGCACCCCTCCACGTTTCAGGAATCGGTGCACCTGATGCAACTGCATTACATAGGAGATTAATATAAGGAGCCCAGACCTCTTTCTCGTGTCTCCATAAGTCACCTGGTATCTTGTCTGGTCCAGGTGCCTTCCCTGCTTTTACCTCGTTTATCGCTACTGTTATTTCCGCCATACTAAAATGTAATGGGGCATCACTTGGGTGAATTTCATAATCTTCATGATTATAATCAATATCATTGTTGGAGAATGAGTAAAGTTGTGAAAAATGAGTTACCCAGGTGTTTGCATCAAGGAAAAGGTCATTGTTACATTTCCCCTTTTTGTTACCCTTAGATATCAAACGACAAAAGGTAGCTTGGTCATTTAATTTACCTGCAGTTATCAACTCAGTCCAAATATTGTCTTCCCAGTTTTTCCTAGCCTGGGCCAGTACCCTCTTGTAATAGATCCTTTTTTCTCTTAATGTTACCATGTCCTTAACCTTTGTTGCCTGAATCAAATCTTTTTTTGCGTTACGGCAATCTTTGTTATACCATGGGTTCTCTAGTGTAGCTCTCTCAGATATTCCCTTTTTAGATACCTTTGGAACCTTACTCAGTATTGGTGCTAATTCTTCTACCATTTTGTCATGCATTTCCATAATTGGAATCTCCGTTGTTGGTAGGTTTACATGCGGGGCGATTATTTCTACATAAATATCATAGATCTTTTTAATAGTCATTTCGTTTCCCAAAACCAAGGGCCATCTAAGTGCTCTTCGGTTATTCGATAGTAGTGGCTCAATTGGACTATGACTAGGGTCGCATCTCCTATGGGGACTTAACTGAAAAAGAGAGGATGAGAGCGTCAAGCATAAAGGATGATGATCACTCTCTGTTCTATCCTCAATTACTAGATCATATAACATGGACCAAAGGGGAACAGATACCAATATATAATCTATACAACTTTTAGAGTTACCCCGAGTAAATGTTGGTAAGTTTGGGCTATCAGAAGGTAATCGCCCATTACAGGCGCGTAAGCCATGGGCTGAAACCAGTCTTAACAGCTGCGCAACTGCGCATGTACACAATACTACTGGGCTACTATCCAAAAGTGGAATGTTATTGGACAAGTCCTCATCTTCAAAAATATTTTCAAATCCAACCACAGGTTCAAATTTGCGGTTGAAATCACCCCCGATAATTATCGAAGCATTCTGGTTAATCGTGGTTAAGATTTGATCCAGATGCTCGATAACTTCCAGTTCTCTACTTGCTACATTCGGTCTGCTATATATATTAAAAATGTAGACTTCCCTTTTATCGGGTGCTAAACATTTTATTCCCAAGATGTCTTGACAAGGGGAATCAATTTGCTTAATGTCAACACCTAGGGTAATTTTTATCCAAATAGCTAGACCTCCCGAAGGCCTTCCTCTAACTGAAGGAGTAGCAGGAGAACTAAAGGTTTTAAACCCTATCTTATGAGGGCTTTCCAAGGCCCAAGTTTCTTGGAATAGGACTATTTCACTTTGTCCAATATATTCCTGCCATATTACATCCCTTTGGTTTCTCCTAATCCCTGCAATATTCCATGAGGTCATTTACGTCCTTCCATACTCTGTTCACAGATTATCCCCTCACCTACATTTGCTAATCTTGGGGTTTCCTCACACTCATTACCAAAATTGCTGATAAAGTTGCCATTTGTTATATTCTCCTCACCCTGCTGAACTAATGGGTCTTCCTCGACATGCACCCTATTTGAATCTACTATGCATTTTGAAGGTCCTCCAGAATTCCTACATACATTATCATTCTGGCTGCTATTAAAGTTACATGACTGTTCCCTTTGGCCGGTACTGGGGAGCGTCCCTGGAACAATATTATCAATAGTTATAGGTCCCAAATCATTAGGCGCAGTTAAAATACTAATAGGTATCCCTACAGCTACATTATCGGTAACTGTTGGTTTCAGATCTTTAGAAACAGTTATCCGTGTGCTTCCGTGCTGGACTTTATGTAGTTGTCAGTCTTGGGAATCCAAGTCTGACAACGCTTGAAATCTGTTAGATTGCATAACAGGTGGAAATCTAATGACTTTGTTCCCACCTTCCGGCTTATAAAAATATCCTAAAGGGAGAGCGCTGATCCCGGTATTAGGAGCAAAAGTTGCATCACAGTGTTTTAAAAGATAATGAACCACCTTTGGCCTACGAAAGTTAACCACAATACAATCACCCATTATACTCTTAGTAGATTGCCCTATCCACCCTACTCTGTGAACCATTAAAATTTCATTGGTATCAGAAGGATGGAAGTTCTTATGTTTCATCAACCAATCTACAGTTTTGTTCCTTAGGTCATTCCAATTTTCTTTCTGCCCAACCCTTAGTGCAGGGACCCCAACCAGAATCAAAACATAAGGACATGATGCCGGGGGAAGACGCAGAATCTCCATATTAGGGACCGAAGACTCATTAGATTCCTTGTCTCTCAGGCTCCCAATAGGGGCACTCACACCATCTCTCCCAACTAAAGATGTTACATGTCCCCTTTGTGGGCCCTGAGAGCCTATCATATTCGGCCCTACTGACAATACCTCCAAGCTATTTTTCCCCTCGTTGCTAGGAATGGATTTGTTCTCATTTGTTTTAGCGATTTTCCCTTCATGAACATCTGGTAACCAACTACCCACCACTGACCTTGTATCATCCCTTTCCACTCTGGTTGATTGCAGACCCACATTATTACAGCTTAGGGTTTTTATTGCAGACTCTAAAAGGCTGATTTTATCCCACAATAAAGAAAAAAAATTTCAACCAGTTCACGAACACAAGTTAGAGCCGCTCCCAACCCAGGGTCATTCAATCCTACAGAGAGCTCGGTCATAACTTCCTTGGTGTTAACAACGTTCAACGCTGATAGGGGTAGGGTTATCTCGGTTTGTGTGCCAACTGAAGTGGTTTCCAGGGTTTTCAGGGTTTTCGGGGGGAAGAAGTGCCATTACTACCCTTACCCTTGTTTTTTTCTTGTCCCAATCCCCCGCTTTCTTTTATCTGACAGGGCCTCAATCTTGCCAGCATCCACATTTTTTGAGGCCCTGGTCCTAGTAGCTCTACTTTGAACTACTGGGGAGATTAAGGTCACTTCGGAGGGAAGTGGGGAAGGGGTAAGCAGAACGCTAGTAGCAGTGTTAGGCAAGGCTGCTTGAGCAATATCCCCCAGTGCAGGTGAAGAAGTACCAGTTGTTAAATGTCTCTGTAGTATAGAGGGATCCAGGGAAAGACGTCGCTCAGTCAGTTGGATTTCATGAGTTAGGAGTGACTCTGCCCTCACTAAAAAAGCATCTAACGTACCAGCAACCCCCTTACGTTTTTCCATTTTTCAAACAAATTTATAAATTTAACAACCCAAGTGGTCTCTAGATTCTTGCACAGTACCTTACTTCTTCGGTGGGATCAAAGGTTTTCAAAAATGGGAAGATACAAAATCCGAGCTTCTCAGGGGGGTGGCCCAGCCCAGCCTCTTCGTGCCTCTGACGGGCTCAGACGGGTCCGCCCTTGGCCCGGGCTTTGCCCACGCGCGTCCCACGCTGCGGGAGCTGTGACTGATTTTTAAACGCCTCCTGGCGCAAAGAAAACTCGGCGGCGGCATGCGTGCCGCAAAGCACGCTGGGGCTTGCAGTTCCGAGGCCCCCTCGGGCAGCAAAGCAAGTGGCAGCAGCAGGTTAGGTCTCCCGCGCTGCGGGAGCTGTGACCGATCTTTAAACGCCTCCTGGCGCAAAGAAAACTCGTGGGCGGCGTGTGCGCCGCAAAGCAGGCTGGGGCTTGCAGTTCCGGGGCCCCTCGGGCAGCAAAGCAAGTGGCAGCAGCAGGTTAGGTCTCCGCGCTGCGGGAGCTGTGACCGATTTTTAAACGCCTCCTGGCGCAAAGAAAACTTGTCGGCGGCGTGCGCGCCGCAAAGCAGGCTGGGGCTTGCAGTTCCGGGGCCCCCTCGGGCAGCAAAGCAAGTGGCAGCAGCAGGTTAGGTTTATTTGAAAACAGAGGTCATACAAATCATACTACTTAATATACACTATAGCTTTACTGTTTCCATTATAATATGTCTGCTCTAGGACACCTACCTTCTTTGTTAAGGACTCTTCAATTAGCTGAGCAATTGCACTATCAGTTTCAGAAAAGACCTAGATAAAAGCAAAAAATAAGATAAAATAGACAAGAAAATGAAGCATGCTACACTGGTCATCGTTTTACTTCCCATTCCATCTCCAAATCACTCTTGCTGGTATAGGCGCTAGGCTTAATTTCCCCAGAGTCACTGATTGATTACATTTTTGTCAGGTAATACGTAACAGTTGCAGCTCAAAATGTTAGTTATACCATACCAAAATAACTAAACCCACTCAAGTTAATTGACTTTAGTCTTATATGCTTGTGGGGCCCATATCATTCTTGTGTTTCCAATTACAAAAATACAGCAAATGTAATACATTATGCACAGCTGGCCAATACATAACTACTTGAGATTGAAGGTTGTTAAAATAATATATACACTCAAAAATAAATAAATACACATTCTGAATAACACTGTAATTCTTGGACCGTTCTGCACCCGGGGAGAGAGGTTTTAAAATTCAAGCCTTGAACATGTCAAACTTGATACAGATTTGTCAAAAGATTCAAAAGTTACCAGGGGGTCACAATAGTTGTGACTTTTTAAAATTCATTTAATTTTCCCATAGCAAACTATGTGCACATAAAGCTCTGAAGCCACGGAAAGAAACTGCACCAAGCTCAAAAAGGGCTGTCAATTCAATTCAATTCAATTCAAAGAGACTTTATTTGATTGCTTTTTGAGTCAATCATAAAAGTACATAAAAACAATTCATTCATTAAATACTATAACATTTTATATACAATACATAATCAAATTTCATATTGAAAATTAATCATACAAACAATCATACTAGTCTCCTTAATTATAAAATAATAAATTTCCTGTGGCTAAATACTTTTTTTAAGTACATGCCTATCCTCCAGGCTCTGTGTACATCATCCAGGAGCTGCAGTACAAGCAATGCAGGGCGACATTGTATCAGGCCCAGCTCCTTTAGAATTGGGACGATCCAAACTTTCCTCAAATTGCTATAAAATCTACAGAATAGAAGGACGTGTATTGTCGATTGTTCCGAGCTATTATCACACGGACACAGTCCTAATACTCGAGACCAATCATTCATACTAGGAAAGCTCACAAGTCTATGAAAAATACTACACCTAAAACGAGTTAATAAAAACCTATCATAGCCACCAGGTACATATAGTAAATAAGGCTGAATGCTAAAAGAAGATAAAATCAGTTGATTATACTGGACAGTGGGTTTTAAACTCTCTGTTGTTGATCTAGTAGTGTCTAGAAGCAAAAGGCCCTGTCTTTTTAACTCCTTTCTGCTAATCAGTTGCATAGTGCTCGGGTTGTTATAATATTCTACATGACCAAGATCGGACATAAAGTTTCTAATGAACCTCAGCCACGGAATCAATAAAGTTCCTTCAAGTTTTAAGCTGTCTGCTAAAATATCCTGATTTAATTTTGTCTCGGGTTTAGTCCAAATCCTATGCCATAGGAGAATTGGCTCCATTTTTATTAGATCTGAAATATATGGCAGACCCAACTCCGAGTGGCAGACATACGCAGATAAGCTGCTCGGAGCAGCCAAAATGTACCTCAAAAAGATATTTTCCACCGTTTGTAGCAGCCGTGTATCCGCAAAGCCCCACACAGCCGCTCCATACATGGCTGCAGAGATACATTTCGCTTTGTATATCTGTATTAATTCCATTGGCAGTCTTCTCCCTAATTTCCTTGCAAAATTAGCAAGGGCCATGGTTGATCTAGCAAATAGAAGTTTTTTTGCCATAATGGCTCGGGTCCAAGAATCGCTTCGGTCAAATAATATTCCCAAGTATGCAAAACATTTAGTGTGCTCTATTTTCTGACCCTCTAAAAACATATCCCTACACTTATGGCTCCCCGTTCCACACGTCATTATGTAGGTTTTTGAAGTATTCACCTTAAGGTCCAGGTGGCCCATAAACTTAGTAAAGCTATCTAAAACCCGTTGTAGGCCTATTTGGGTCCGGGACATTAAAACCGCATCATCTGCATAAAGAAGTGCAGGAATGGGACGTGCAGCTATTTGTGGAAAGTCTTGGTTATCCTTAAGTAGTGCCTCACATAAACCGTTAATATAAAGGTTAAAAAGAAAGGGGGCCAGGACACATCCTTGCCTGACCCCCTTCCTAATGGGAATTGAGGCCGTGCCTTCTCCACCCAAGCCAAAACGCACTCGCGCCTTAGCATCACAATATAGGCGTGTAAGAAAATTAATAATTTGTGTATCTACCCCTATCTTCTCAAGGATAACCCACAGCTCCTCATGTCTCACAGAGTCATGCGGCGGTAAGATCAACAAAAGCTAAAAACAGCCTTCCTTTCTTCACTCGTGTGTATTTACCAACTAAAATAGCTAAATTAAGACTCTGTTCCACTGTCCCCAGTCCTGCACGAAAACCATATTGTATGTCGGACAGAACATTGTTTTGCTCTGCCCATTCATTTAGACGTTCCAATATTATACGTCCAGCCACCTTAGTCAAGGCATCTAATAGAGAAATGGGTCTGTAACACTTCGGGTTCTGACAGTCCCCCTTTTTAAAAATTGGAACTATGGTAGATTCTACCCAAGTTGTTGGAAAGGGGGCACGACAACTAGCCATTAGAACCTGAGTAATAATGGGCCCCCATAGTTCGGTATTAAATTTAAAAAGATCTATGGGGACCCCATCCGGTCCCGGGGCCTTCCCCCCAGAACTCGCAGAAAGTGCACGTGTCACCTCCTCCAGTGTAAACTGAAGATCAAAATACTCGGCCTCAGGGTTGTTGATGGTTTCCATGAGAACACTCTCAGTGTGGATGACAGAAATTCCATCTCTATTGTACACCCCCGAGAAGTAGTCGATCCACTGCTTCTCGGATATAGCAACTTCCACTGACGGCCCTTCCCTGGAGTTCAGGTAAGGTGCTTTTACTACTCTCCAGAAGGCCAAACTATCTCCCCTTATAGATGCTTCATGAAGAGATTCCCAGGCTTCATTTCTTATTGTGGCTTTTCTTTCCTTAATGGCCACTCTATATTCCCCTCTTACCTTTCTTATGTTTTCAACATTTTTAGGAATCTTATGTAATTCCCTTTTTAAATTAGAATAGGCCCGGGAACACTTTGAGTCAAACCAGCCACGAGGGTTTCTTTTATTCTTTCGTAACACAGATAACGATTCTCTTACGGCCTCTGAAATTAACTGAAAGGAGGAAAGGATATTAACTGGAGTAGCCGTCTCACTCAGGCATATGTCAATAGCTGGTCTGCACTTATCTATCACTTTTCTGGTGATCACTGCAGGATCCACCATCGACCAGCGTAAACTATAGCCATTTATCTTATTGATAGAAATGTCAGATAAAGCCTGGTCTGTTATGTCTTGACTATGCAACTTACTAGACGGTATTAAAACTGAGAGACATAATGGAAAATGATCGCTCAGTGGGTTATCGTCCACATGAAACGACTTCAGTCTATGAGCGTGGCTATTCGATATAAGAATATAATCTATGGTGGAGAAACAGCCTCTACCATTAAAAGTATGGGGCATAGATATAGGTTTGTTAATTATCTCGTTAGCAAAACCCAAGTCCATACTAAAAATCAAGTTGTTAAGCAGCTCCCCCAATGGAGTATGACGGAAGTGGGTATTACTAATACCTTCTTCTGTTACAACACCACAGATTTTACCTTCCTCGCTTAAACACAAGGCGCAATTAAAATCGGCTACCATAATTAACATCATTTAAGCGGATTTAAGGTCTGCTTGCCATTCGGTGGGCAGGGGAAACTTGGGAAAGGATTGGGAACATTTTATATAAAAACATTTTATTAATTTTAACCTATTGTTGGAATCTAAAATTCTGTTTTTGCTTGTTTGCACATTTTGCACTTACCGGGCCTAAATTGCTTTTCAGCGTTTCCGGTCCGTCACGGCTTCTGTGCCGCTTGTACGGAGAAACGCTGTAGGCCATACCCCCTTCATACCTCCTCCACCCCCACTTCCGGCTGGCTGTCGGGCTGGTGGCGGGAATCGAGAAGGGATTTAAACGGGAAGCTCTCCCGGACGCGCTGCGGATTTAAGGTCTGCTTGCCATTCGGTGGGCAGGGGAAACTTGGGAAAGGATTGGGAACATTTTATAGAAAAACATTTTATTAATTTTAACCTATTGTTGGAATCTAAAATTCTGTTTTGCTTGTTTGCACATTTTGCACTTACCGGGCCTAAATTGCTTTCCAGCGTTTCCGGTCCGTCACGGCTTCTGTGCCGCTTGTACGGAGAAACGCTGTAGGCCACACCCCCTTCATACCTCCTCCACCCCCACTTCCGGCTGGCTGTCGGGTTGGTGGCGGGAATCGAGAAGGGATTTAAACAAAATGCTCCCCCGGGCGCGCCGCGGACGCACGCAGCGGGCACGCTCCCGGCGCGCCAAAGACAAGCCCGTCTGCGCCCGTCCGTGCCCGAACGGGACCGGGGGCCGCTCCTTATGCCTATCTCCTACAATATTCTGCCAGGGAGCTGATTTCACATCAGAATAATTATTATATTAATGACATTACCCGCTCTTCCCTAGAGAAAGCGAACATTTTAGTCTTTAGACATAATTTCCCTGAAATTGACGTCACATTTTTTCCCACGCTTAGCACATCCTCACAACCTGCCTCTGCTACCCATTTAATCCAGGAGTCTAAGGACCTTAAAATTTATTATTTAAATACTCGATCTATGGTGAGACACCAGCTGGAAGTTTTTCAGCTTTTAGACTCCGACAATCCTGACATTCTTCTTCTCACAGAAACGTGGTTGACTGAGGAATCTGCCCCCGACATTTTGGTTGCAGTACCGGATAAGTACTATATCATGCAGGCCAACCGCCCTCCAGGAAAAACTGGCGGAGGGGTGGCAGCTATAATCCACCATGATTATCAGTTTACCTCCTTAGCGATAATGGGCCCACCCTCAGTTGACAGCTTAGTTTTAAAATTTGAATCTCCCCAATTTCCTTTCATCTGTGCCCTCTTTTTTAGACCGCCCCAACATATGCCTACATTTCCCCAAGCACTGGGCGAAATGATATCTCACCTTGCCATCAATAATGCCAGAATCCTGATAATAGGAGACTTTAATTACTGGCCTAATGATGCGAGAGAGGGCCTTAATTCGAAAGAATTGACTGATCTTTTAACTGGGATGAATTGTACCCAGCACGTCAAGACTGCAACACATATAAAGTGTCATGTCCTTGACCAAATATGGACATCCAATCTGGAGATCTCAACTCTATCGATTTCCCCTGTATTTGGTCTGATCATTTTTTAATAACCTTCTCTCTTACTAATGCCTTCCCCTTGAAATCTCAATATTCAAGGAACGTGTTGTCAAGAAATTGGCGACGTATGAATACTGATCAATTTAGATCTTTACTAATTAACACGGCTCCATCTGCACAGGAGGCATTTCAAACCCAAGCAGAGAGCATTAAGACTTGGCTCGAGCGGGTCAGTGATCGCATTGCTCCTCTTAAGAAAATCACTATTTTAAGACCTCATGACGCTCAACGCTGGTTTTCTGATGATTTAAAAAACAAGAAACTCATTTTAAGACAGGCCGAACGCAGTTGGAGACATCATTATCTCCCTGATAAGAGGGCTATATATCTAGCTCTCCAGAAAGAATACAAAAAGGAGATCCTCCGAACTAAGGAAGATTATTTTTCAAATAAAATTCTGAATTCATCCAATAAACCCAAAGAAAATTTCTCTATTGTGAATGAGCTCCCAAAACCAGACAGGATCATGCCAAAACCAGTTCCTACACAAAGCCTGTGCGACTCCCTTAACTCCTTTTTTCCTGAGAAAATCGCAGACATTAAAGCTAGCATTCCCTCATCTAGTCTCCCTTTACCTGACTCAAACATCTGTCAGAATGAACATCAGTTGGATCAAATTCCTTTGATCTCGAAGGAGACCTTTCTTGATTTACTTAAAAAGGTTGACTCTGGTTCCCCCACTGACTGTTTCCCCCCCTTATATTCTTCGAGAAGCTTTCTCTATTTGCCCTGACCCCCCTCTTTCGTTCCTTAACAATTCACTTAAACACGGTGTGGTCCCTGACATATTCAAAAGTGCGGAAATCGTCCCTATTTTGAAGAAACCTGGTGCGGATCCGTCAGTTCTAAGTAATTACCGCCCCATTTCCCTTTTGCCTTATTTAGGCAAAGTTCTCGAGGCATATGTCGCCAACTGTCTTAGTTCATTTATTGAACACCACCAGATTTTGGATTCTCATCAGGCAGGATTTAGACCTGTCCATTCCACTGAATCAGTTATACTCACTGTTATGGATGAACTAAGAAGAGGAGCCGATAACGGCATCCCCCAGGCCCTGGTTCTCCTGGATTTGTCAGCAGCCTTTGACACGGTCGATCACAATATCTTGATTGACCGTGTCAGAAGTGCCGGGATCCAGGGTCTGGCGTTGAGATGGCTCTCCTCTTTCCTTAGTAACCGCTGTCAGGCAGTTCGGTTGGCTAATTTTTCGTCCAACAAGAGGGAACTAACCTGTGGGGTCCCTCAGGGCTCCTCTCTCTCCCCCCTCCTTTTTAATCTGTATCTTCTCCCTCTAATTCGATCTTTAAGAGAAAAAAGGGTTGGGACATTCAACTATGCTGACGATCTCCAATTGGTGTTCGAAATCAATTCGTCATTATCGTCAGTTATTCACTTTCAATCTACTATGATCTTTATTAGTGATTGGATGAATCTCAACCAACTCAAGTTGAATCCCGATAAAACTGAGCTGATTCTCACAGCTGGTCCCTCCAATCCATGGCATTCCAATTTTTGGCCATCTTCTCTAGGTAACCCCCCGAAGCCTGCGGACTCTGCTAAAAGCCTAGGCATCGTGATTTCCAGCGATCTATCAATGAATGCCCAAATAAGCTCAGTAGTTTCCGCAAGTTTCTTCCAACTACGGAGAATAAGGAGGATCAGCAGATTTCTGTCCAGGGAAGCCCTGACCTTGGTCATCTTAGCTCTGGTGATCTCCCGTTTGGACTATGCCAACTGTTTATACTGTGGCATTCCTTCTTACCAACTAAGACGTCTTCAGCTGGTTCAAAACCAAGCTGCCAGACTCATCTTTCATCAACCCAAATGGCAGCATGTGACTCCCATAATGAAAAATTTACACTGGCTTCCCGTGGCCAAAAGGTGTGCTTTCACGCTGGGTTGCACCATTTTTAAAGCTCTTCACGGTTGCAGCCCTGCTTTTATCTCGTCTAGGATTTTAAGATATATCCCCTCCCGGGATTTGCGTTCTTCTCACCAAAACTTGTTGACCATTCCCTCTTTTAAACGTAAAAAGCTTGGAGGCCTTAGATTTGCTGTCCTAGGCCCACAGTTTTGGAACTCTCTCCCCGCGGAGATTAGACTGACTCCTTCCTGCGCACAGTTCAGAAAAATGCTTAAGACCCGTTTGTTTGTTCAATCATTTAACATCTAACCTCAGTTTTCTGCAACCTTCTTTCTGCCTTCCAGCGCCATGAAACCGGATGGTGTACGTGCGCTATACAAGAACTTTTAACATAACATAACATCATGTCTCTATAATTTTTACTATACAGGGTCTGCAGATTATTAAATAGTTGCGTTAAGACATCTCTCACTATGGCTGAGGGTATATTATTATAGAAATTTATCAGTAATATACAATAATTTCCATCAAAACGAATTAAAATTAGTTGATAGTAAGGTTCCTCTGCATAAAGCTCTAACTTTTTCGCTTCCAACCTATTTGATATATATGTTCCAAGTCCCCCTTTTGCTCTTCCACACAAGCCTTCAATTGCTGGAGTGTGGAATGTTTTAAATCCATTAATATGGATTGCCTCCTTTGCCCACCTCTCTTGGAAGCATAGAATATTATGAGTCATAATGAATTCCCCAAAAAGAGGGTTTGACTGTTTTGACAGCAAGCCAGCGACATTCCAAGATACTATTTCGCAATATGTTCTCTCTACTCTATCAGGTGAAGCCTGTATACATGAAGGGCTCGCTAATCCGCCTTCTCTACTAGATGGCAACTGTTCTAGGATGGTAATGGACATAGAGTTATGAGTGACCTTTGTGCTCGAGTTTGTAATGGTCATATCCTGTGCCTCTTGAATATAGGGAGTTGGTTGATCCTGGACCGCAGGGTTTTTATCTTTATGATCCTTGCCTCCACAACATCTATTTTTTAAGAAAGATTCTGGAGAAGGGGCAAGTCAATCTTGTTCATCTAATGGGTTAAAAATACCATAGCGATTACTCACTGGAATAGAATATCTGAGCCAATCACCCCTTGAAGATGGTTCCCCCACAGGATTGTATCTCAAGGCTCGAAGGGGTTGATAGAAATACCCCAGGGGCAGTATATTTATGCTCTGAGGAAAGATAAACTGATTCTCTGCTATGTCAAGAATAGACTGCACTAGTCTGGGTGATCTAAAGGTTAGAACCACGCAGTCACCTTCCAGGGATTTGGTTGATTTTCCTACCAAAGGTATTCGATGAGCCATTTTAAACTCTGAAAAGAGAAGAATGTCGGTCAGCCCAGTTCTGACGGTCAGTAGATGTAGCGACTTGTTCCTTAGGGTTGACCAATGCTCAACAGTGTTATGAGGAAGAGGCGGAACATTTGCCAGCACTATCGTGTAAACAGTGGCTTCAGGTGGAAGATGTAGGTTTAAATGTTTAATGCTATTACTTCCCTTATTATAACCAGGGGTGTGTGGTATGCGGATACTCTGAACCCATCTATCAGTACATTGCCTCCCGTTACTGTAGGTGCCGTATTAGGGGATTTAAAGCCTTGGTTATTCCCAGGATTTAGGCCATCAGGTTGTAATAGTGGTCTCGGCTGATCAAGTAAGGGAGGCAAGGATCTTTGACTAGGAGGGTGATTGGGAGGATGACCTTGAACTTGATCTCCAGTAATACTAATGGGCAAGCTAGGGCATTGTATTTGTCGCTGATCTCTAGATGGTACAGCTGCATGATTACTCGTTACTAAATTATTTTTCCTATTTCCCCTAATAGGTGTGGATTCCCCCCCTTTATCTATATTACAATCATCAGAGATAATACTTGCAACTGACCTCTCCAGGTTGATAAGCCTATCCTCAATTAAGGCTAATTTTTGGGCCAATGGGTCTAACAGAACAGATATTGTTGTCTCCAATCTCTTCCAGAAAGCATCCTCCTGTACCGGAGGTAATAAACTGTTTATTGCTGCTGGTATCTGTGAGAGGATAGACCCCTGGCTAGCATCTTTAACATTATTTCTAGTTTTCCGTCTCGTGGCCTTTGGACTGTTCACTTTATGATTTTGTCTCTGGGCACCCCTACCCTTGCTCTTCTTAGTCGGTGGTTCCTGGCCATTGTTACGACTTATAGCAGCCTTCTGCCCCCTAGTTGTTACGGGAGAGTTGTTAGGTAAGCTTGCTGGTTCTGGGGAGGAGGTGGATCCTATCTCAAAATCTGAGGTGATGTTTACATGAGAAGGAGTTTCGTTATTAGATTGCAAGGAGAGAGGGGCGGACATATCCTGAGTAGTTTTATTTGAGAGTGGCTGGGGTTCTAATGATAGCCTGCGCTCTGTTAGCTCAATCTCGTCTATCAGAGCAGATTCTGCCCTCAATAAGAACGCATCTAAAGTCCCCACCACCCCCTGCCCTGTAGTGTATTTACGTTTGCTCATAGTACTGAGCTAAACTGATTATGAATATTAAACATACAGTTCAGATAACACAGTCTTTAAGTAAATATCGGATACCTCATGTCCCAGATGTTAATAGGGTGGCCCAGCCCAGCCTCTGTCTGTCTCAGACGGGCCCGCCCTTGGCCCGGGCTTTGCCTGGGCACGCCCGCGCATGTCCCATGCCGCGAGAGCCCACGATGGCTTTTGAGTCGCCTCCTGGCGCTTCCTCTTGAAGCACGTAGCAGTGCGCCTCACGGGGGAATGCTGGGACTGCTGGGAAATGTAGGCGCTTTGTGCCGCGAGGACAGGTGGAACGGGCAGGCACAACAATGAGCAGGCGTTGCGGTCCCCCTCGGACCGATCAGGTAACTGGCAGCAGGTCAGGCACACAGCAGCTGGCAGAAAGAAGAATAGCGGGATGTCAACTTTTCCATTATTCAGTGTCTGTGAGAAAATGCCGTTCTTTTGTGTGGCCACCTCTATTTTTGCAGACTGATGCAGATAACTCTGCTCACTGGGGACATGCTGTCCAGTCCGTAGTGTATGAGCTCAGACCACAAAAACTTAGTAACATTGGGAACTCCGCAACTGACATACTTAACTTTTGAGTACGACCGTGATATATGGATGTCGCCTATGGACTGTTACACCTATTGCAACATTCACTGGGCTGACAAGGAAAACATCGCTTCAGGCCTATATTTCTAAGGGTGGGTGTAAGTCAAATCCCTCCGCTTCCCACTTAATAAAACAGAGACCTCATATACTTTTGGTAAAATAACAAGTATCTCTATCTTTACATGCTAAAATGCATATAGTTATTTCACAAAAGTGAAAACAAAAGTTTAGCAAGCAGTGAGAGAGGTGATGATTTTGAGATCCTCCCTAACCTAGGGAGAAAACCAAGCAGATGCCTTGAAAACAAAGAGCACATCTTGCTGAACGATTCGGTGGTGGTCCCATCCTCTTAGGACCACCCCAAGCACAGTTATGGACAAAAATACAATCCCAACCAAAGGCCCTGCAAAGCATTATGGGACGAGATTAGCAGTGACCAGTGGATATTATAGTATCCAATATCAAAATAATTCTACAAAGAGCTGCAGTTCAACTGGTCGTTACTAGGTGTCCCTCACGAGTCAAATGCAAAAGCATTGAAATTATTACATCAAGCTGCAGTTCCACTAGTCGTTACTAGATGTCCCTCACGAGTCAAATGTAATAGCATTGAAACCCTTTCATGAAGCTGCAGTTCAGCTCTTTGTAGAATTTATAGTATTAGCTCTCAGCTCAGGGTTTCAATGCTTTTGCATTTGATTCGTGAGGGACACCTAGTAACGACTAGTGGAACTGCAGCTTCATGAAAGGGTTTCAATGCTTTTGCATTTGACTCGTGAGGGACATCTAGTATTGATATTGGATACTATAATATTCACTGCCCACTGCTAATCTCATCCCATAATGCTTTGCAGAGCCTTTGGTTGGGATTGTATTTTTGCCCATAACTGTGCTTGGGGTGGTCCTAACAGGATGGGACCACCACTGAATCGTTCAGCATGATGTGCTCTTTGTGTTCAAGGCATCTGCTTGGTCCTCCCCCTAGGTTAGGGGGGGATCCCAAAATCATCACCTCTCTCATTGGCTGATATTTTAATTTCAAAGTTCACTTTTGTGAATTGGTTATATGCTTTTTAGCATGTAAAGTTTCTTTTTCAAAGCATTTGTGGGTGCAGTTTAGTAGCTGACTCCACTGAGTGGAGTTTGTTGCCCACTCCTATATATTTCTAGCTTGACTCCTGCCGTTTTTAAACCTGCAGACAGTCCAGTCTATTTTGACAGGAGGGAACTCTACATTTAAATACTAAGTAAGTCACCCATAAGTAAGCATTGCAGACCACACGGTTAAAAATGACTCGGTAGAGACCTGTATTTTTATAGTTTAGTGAGTAGGAAAGCCTGGAGAACAAAGGTCTTTTGATCCCAAAGCACACTTTAGTCGGCTGGCTTTAGTTTCAGTTTAGGTGGAGGAGGGACCTGGCCCCAGAACCATTATGGAGTGGTTGAGTGGGAGAGTACTGCTCATTATCTTAAATACAAGCCTGGGTGTGCCAAAAGCTCCCTCCAGCAGCAGAAATATTTTACCATCTTGGATTTTACTCAAAATGGTACACTGTGGGATAGTTTGCAGTGAGGCATACAGAATGTGCTGAAAAAGTGGGAAGCTATGTCCTTTGGAACATTTTGCCTATTGGTCAGGGAATATGCAGGACTCACTGCCACTCACTGCTTAGTGAATTGAACAAATATAGCACCTCAACCTCAGCTCCTCATAACACTCTATGGACCTGTAACAGAAAAAGAGGACAAGACCAGCTGTATGACACCTGTGTGAAGAACTAAGGGCTGAACCTGCTCCCACATGTACCCAAGACTAAGAAGAAGACTTCAAGGGTCAGTTGGTTGACCTCCTGTGTGGCTGTAGGGACATAACAAGCTGCAAGAGGCATTTTTTGGGAGTAATAAAGGGGCCACTTACAACAGGAACTGGACTAGACATTGCTGGTGATGGAAATGAGGAACGCCATTGGACCCTCAGAAGAGGCTAATAAGAACTTGCCCAGAAAGTCTGGAAAGTGAAGACTTAGACAATTTTTTGATTTCAAAGACCGTGGGAACTTCTGCAGGACTCAGAGCAAAGGGGTCTGAGTTCAGAAGGACCATGTTGGATACAGCTTCAGCTTGCCACACGGGAAGATTTAGAGTTCCAAAAAAGAGACTGAATCCAATGGTGGAAATCTTGGCAGCAATAAAAAAAATTCTTGCTCAGAGATTTTACTGCCAAAACCAATCGCTTGAAAGGTACTTGATCCAGCGGCTTTCCAGTTTCAAAGGGACTTCTTTGGATACAGCCTTCAACCGTTCTCTGCTGGAGAATTTCGACTTTCATAAAAAAAGACTATGTTAAAAGGTAAAAGCTTTGACCTGGATGGCCTGCTTGGTTTATGCAACTTCCACTCTATCACAGTTGGCCTGAAATTGTTCCTAGGTCCCAGTCAACCACGAGCAGAGATTTCTGATTGGTGTTTTACTTTTTCTTGGTACCTTTTCACTTTAAACTTTAAAAAATCATATCTTCAGGGCACCACGTTGGATTTTGGATATTGGTGTCATATTTCTTATTAAATGACTCTTACGTTTTAGAAATTGGTTGTTGGATTTTTATTGAGTTGCTTTTTAACTCTTTTAGTATTTTCAAACACTCTACACATTTTCCTAACTTAAACTAACTTGTCTCCTCTGTGCCAAAAGTACCAGAGGCTGAGCCCAGGTATAAACTATGAAAATTGTTTGTTTGACCTGACAGGATTTTCGGATGTATTACTTGGGTAGGACTCATCCCAATAACTAATAAACCACTTTCAAGCAGTGCATTTTCTCAGCTTGGTGGATTTTCACCAAGCTTTCAGAACCCTCTTCTCTTCAGAGGACCTTGGGGCAAATAGGAACTACCGTGTCCAGCCATGGGTGCTGAGGCCCTTTACTCCTGAAGTCCCAAGGTACAGAAACTGGGCCAAGTCCCCTTCAGCACTTGACTTTCAGGAATACCATGGGTGAGCTGTCTAATGCTTCTCGGAGGGTGAGGTGGATACAGGGGGTTGAACACAGGCTCACAATAATAATAATACACATAGCTGCAGCAATAAATGATTGTCCAGTCAAATACTTACTTTTCTTAAAAATAATTATTTATATTAAAGCTACCACCACAAAAGGAAATACAACATTCACAAATAACTTCCAGAGGCCCCTGAGGTCAGGGCTCTAATGTTTCTTAGCAGGGTCCCAGAGTCCCATTCCCTCCTAATTCCAGCTGTAGTGGTTATTCCCCATTAACCACAGGTGACATTCAGGTGATGCCCCACAAGTCCGAGTCTCAAAAGTCCACTCCGACTCAGTATAAAAGTGAAAAGCGTTGCAGTGCCAAAGTGCTATCTGGCATGCTAATTTCCCCGGGGCAGACTGGCCCAAAATCAGTATTACCTACGCTTGCCGGATCAAAGCAACAGGAGTTCCTGAGCATACCCCCTATGTGGGAACTGGAGCTACAGCAACTGCCACCAGTAAGTTCTTTGTGCACTGCTCTGGAGGGCTGCACTCAGCATACCTCAAGTTCCTAACTTGCGGTTGTGTAGTTCCAGTGACCGGAGGCTCTTCTTGTCTCTTCTACACTGGGTAAGTAATTTTGCCTTTCTCACAGTAGGTGCGGGGGAAGTGCAAAAGTCCTGATGCTGATCCACAGTCATGGTGCAGGTCCATAGTGGTCTCCACGCAGCCTCTCTCCTTTGGTGATGATCCTGACCGACCAGGTCAGCCTTCTTGCTTGATCCTGGTGGCCCCTTCTGGCATACGGGGTAACCATCTCGCCACTGCACAGTGCTCCACTCCAATTAGCACAGCAGATTTCTTCACTGCGGCATCTCCTGGCATATGAAGTCGTCGGTCCACCACCACCACACAAGAGGCTATTGCCTACTCAGCGCAGCAATTTCTTTATGTCTGCCCCTCCTGGCAAACAAGGTCACTGGATCCTCAGTGCACACAGACAATGACCTGTACAGCGCAGCAACGATCACAGCTCACTTCACAGCGGCCCTCTTCTGGCATACAAGGTTGCTGAATTTCTATGCACACAGGCAATGACCCAAACAGTGCAGCAGCTGCCACCTCACACCTAGCTAAGGGAATCCACTGAATGGGATTCCCCACTAGACCTCGCTCCATCCAGCACTCTCCTCTTCCTCACAGGGCACACTGTAGGCAGGCACTGGCTCTCCAGGCTCCATTGGAGGTGGTCTTGGATTCTGTGAGTGATGTCCCCACACCCAGCTGGGAGGCTAGCAGGTCTTGGCCCAGCTCTGGTCACATGCAGGAGTCTTGCAGAGTTTCTCCTCCTCGCACAGCCCAACTGGCTGCTTGACAGTTGCCAAAATTTGGGAGCTCAAATTCCCCTTCTTATAGTGCATTTCTAGACACCAAATGTGATTTAGAGTCTGAGTTTTTTAATGTTATGTTGGGGCTCTGCTTCCTTTTGAAGTGCTCACTCCTCTGCGCTCTCTTCCTCCAGAAAGGAGTCTGCCACAGCAGGAGTGACTCCAAAGCTGATAGCCCCATAACACAGGCCATGGGAGTGACTAGGCGTTCATACCTGGATGCCAGCCATAGTGATATCTTTATCAAAAGGTTAGCCCAAAAGGTTAGCCTAGAACCTCAGTCCTACTCTTTATGATTCTCTTGTCAGCCCATCTCCTTCCTGAGATGTACCCAGGCCCTTCCTTGTGACCTATTTGTGACTCAAACAGCACATTTTGAAGTGTATTGAGGTTCTCCCTCTCTCCTCTGTGTCCCACCTAGCTTACAGCAATGCACAAATCTGTCTGGGGGTATTCTTCTACCTCCTCTCCTCATATTTCACCTTCAGCCCTGCCACCAAATTCATTGTTGTTGATGTGGTGGCAGCCAATCAGATCATATTTAAAAAAGCAAAATACAAAAAGAATATTAACAGCAAAATCATATACAAAACATATAACAACATAACAAAATCATTCAACTGAGTTGATGAATATAGACAAACTAACATTTAAAAAGAATCAAAATATTTCTAAAAATAATATAAAAAAATACAAATTATTGCAAAAATAAAAATATACATTATTAAATACCAATACAAAATATTGTACCTAGCAAATGCCACTCCAGTCTAATAAACAGTAGAGTAAGTGAGGGACTGCATTTACTATTCCCATTCCAGTCTAAGTAACAGTAGGGAAAATGTTGGACTCCGGAGGGGTTAGATTTACTATTGCCACTCCAGTCTGAGCAACAGTAGAGAAAATGATGGACTTTGGAGGGACTACAAATAGCATTCACCTCCTAATCATTTTGAACAAATCATGTAACTAATAAAAACTTTCATGATTAATTACAATTACAAACTAATTTCAATTAATATAACATTATTTATCATTTAATTAACTTTTCAACCTATTTCTATGCTAAACACAACATAATTAATATTTACAAATGATAATATATATTACAAATAAATAATTCTCCTTAATTGCATAAACTGTATATCATAGAATAGCAAAATTTACATAATTATTAATCAATGAATTATTGAAACTACAATGTAAAATTAATTAACAATATCAAAACAATTCATTGCAATTTAATTCCCACCCTATTCCCCTACAAACCCAACATCCTGCTACCACATTATAAATTGCTATTTTAATTCTGTGACATTATATATTTGTACTAATGATATTCTTGACACAATATGTAGGTATCACAATATTAAAAATTCAATTTTGTGTGCAATCACCATCCAATAGCTTTTGTGAAAGCACTTACTGTTTTCAAAGTGTACTGTCCATACCAATAGGTTGGACGTGTTCATTGAGTACATTTGGTTTTGCTCATAATCGAAAGCTTAGAGCTAGAGTCCAGCTTCACACTTGTTCCTCATGGGTGGCTGCAAAGAAGATAGGAGAGGTTGCATCCTCTGTGACTCTCTTGGGAGTTGAGGGACCCAGACAAATCTTCTGTTGTTGCTTAAACACATCCAAGCCTTTATTATTTCCTTCTGGACATTCAGAATTACATTGAAATAAATGCATTGAAATTGCTTATCATTAGAAAGTGAGTATACAAACAGCATAAGGTGGATCTTGAGTCTGACGCAAACTGGTTATACATCTCTTAAGAAAGCGTTATAAGTGATCACTTGGGAATTTGTCCCTAGCAACAGCGCCCAGAGCAGGATGAGAGGCAGAGTTGGAAAGTTGTCCAACTGGATTTAAAATAGAGGGAACATGGGCAGTAGTTGGACATCTTTGTCCTGTGACAATAGGTATAGATGAGTGATCATAGTCACTAAAATTTCACCTGCATAGAAAATAAAATGCCAATAAAAAGGGGAGAATGAGCTTCCTTGAACCAACCAGAATTCTAGTGAGAGAATTCCATTCTAGGAATATTCAGCTGTTTTTCGGGAGTGGCAATAACTAACTTAGAGATGAGCCCCAATTAAGCAGGATAAAACTCCATCTAATTGTTTCCTATCACCCAGACCGACACAATGAGTGAAAGAGGAAAAAGTTACTGAGAGGATGGTTCAACGTCAGTTTTGCATTCTGCTTCTGTTTCTTCATGTGAAAAGCTAGATTCCATACTTGCGCCTGATAGTGTTTATATGTTATGTACTTCTGTGTCTTGTGACGGTAGAGTGTCCTGAGAAAGTTAGGAGGATACTCCTCAGGAGAGCAACCAACTGATACACAAATACACTTGCTACTATGACACAGGCTTCTCGTCTCTGGTGCTCTCTCCGCTGAATGGGGGACAATCTTACTAAAATGGGAGGCATTTACAAGTCCCTATCACCACCAATGCAAAAACAACAGTTGATGGACAGAATGCAGAACAATGTCATACATTCACCCCAGTACAGAGATCTGGGCCTAAATCCATCGTTTTTTTGCTCACCATGCCATTCCAGTTTGGACCCAGCCATATGCAAATCAGTCTTGACCCTGTGCCTCATGGGAACAGTCCAGCCCGAACTGCCAAGCCAGGTCCTCCCTGGACTGGAAACAAGCATCCTAGGACCGGTTTCGGGGTTTCACCCCTCTTCAGCCAGGATAGCTTGATTATGATAAACCATCATAAAAAAATGATGTTTTACAACTTCTATGTGTGCTGCATTACACAGCACCCATAGAAGTTTCAAAAAGCCATTTCAGATTGTTTATGTGCAGGAAGGGACACCTTCCCGCAAATAAACAATCATTCTCCTCAACGCAGGCAGCCTTGCACTATGGAGCAAGGGTGACTGCGTTTGCGCTAGACAGCTAAATTAGCGCCAGGGCAGGGGGAAATGCAAGGCTGCACCGTATCCTTGTAAATACAGAGCAGCCATACGTTTCAAAAGTGGCAGAGCGCGGAGTTAAGCCAGGGAGGCTAACGCCGCGCTCCACCACTTCCTTGTAAATATTCCCCATTGTATGTTGCATATTCATTTAACCACTCTTATTGTTACTAGCAGGAGTGATGACTGGGCCTACTCTTATCTACTCCTCCTGCTATCCCTCTAAGTGGCTAAATGAAAGGTTGCTATGAGCCACATGTATCAACATCAGGAATAGCGATTACCTAATTGTGATATTCTGCGAATCGCAATTAGGTATTTGCCATTCCTAATGTATGAAACAAATGAGTTTCATTTAGCGATTCCTAGGGGTCACAATTTGACCTACCTCATTAATACCCAGCTTGCCGGATGATCCGGATGCTGCCGATAAAGCGCTATCGGACTGGATCCTCCGCCCTTTGGACACACTTATTCCTGTTAAACGGTCTAAGTGCCGTAACACCAAATCTAGACCTTGGTATAATGACAAGCTCGCTACTATGCGTAAAGCCTGTAAGAGGTTGGAGCGGGCGTGGAGACGAGATTATGACCCAATCCTGAAAGGGTGTTATCAGGAGGCCACCAAGAAGTATAACATGGCTATTCAGACAGTACTGGCAGCCTACTTTGCAGACAAGATCAGGAGCAGCAGTAACCTCACCAAGAGTATTTTTTCCATACTTAAAGATCTTAAATCGGCTGGGGTATCTGCAGCACCCTCTATCACGTCGGATGAGCATTGTGAGGCTCTCGCCACCTTCTTTGTTAACAAGGTGGAAAACATCTATAAGACCTTTCCTCAAGCTGATATGTGCTCTAACCCTGTGGGTAGACCCCTTCCCACTCCCACGCTTGCCGCCTTCCCGCCGATCTCCCAGGATGTGCTGCGCTCATTATGCAGCAAGGTTAAATCCGGCTCTCCTGCTGATCCCATGAAGCCTGATCAATTTATGAAACTGCTACCTGTGCTTCTTACACCTCTGGGCCAGGGTATTAACATGTCCCTGTCTATGGCAGTTGTCCCTAGGACTTGGAAGCAGGCCAGGGTTGTTCCCCTGTTAAAAAAACCTACCCTCGATACAGCTAAACCTGAGAACTTTCATCCTATCTCTCTCCTGCCGTGAGCATCCAAGATCTCTGAGGCCTACATAAATTCCATTGTGACAGGTTTTTTGGAAGAGAATAACATACTCGACCCCTCTCAGAATGGCTTCCGTCCGGGTCACAGCACGGAGTCTGCCCTCCTAGTGGTGACCGAACATCTAAGGGTAGCACTGGATGAGGGACGTACTTTGGCACTGATCTTATTGGATCTCAGTGCCGCGTTTGATACGGTCTCTCACCAGATCTTGCTGCAAAGGTTGGAGGAGGCAGGCATTGTGGGCCCTGCACTGGACTGGTTCGTCTCTTTCCTTTCTGGGAGGACCTTCCAGGTAACGGCCCCCCCTTTCACCTCCATGGTTCATACTATTAAACAGGGTGTGCCACAGGGCTCAGCTCTGAGCCCAACGCTTTTTATCTTGTATGTCCAACCATTAGCAGCGGTGGCCAGGAGAAGGGGGCTCACAGTAGTATCATATGCAGATGATACGCAATTGGTAGTTGCACTCTCCGATAACTGCGTGCAGGACGCGCATAAGTTTCGGAGCAATCTTGCTGCTGTCGCTGAGTGGATGACTGCCAACTGCCTCCAGCTCAATGCCAGCAAGTCTGAGGTTTTGCTGGTAGGGAAAGATCCTGAGCTGTGGAGTGAACGCTGGTGGCCTGCTACACTGGGAAGTGCACCCACCACCAAACAGGTGGTGAAAAATCTAGGTGTCTTGGTTGACTAGGCTCTCAGCTTTCAGACCCAAACTAAGAAAGTGGCAGGGACTTGTTTTGGTATACTATGGGGGCTCAAACCGCTGCTGGGTTTTTTCGATCCACCCAACAGGCAGGTTATTGTCCAGGCCTCTGTTTTGTCGAGAGTGGATTACGCCAGCTCGCTATACCTGGGGGCCAACAAGACTGAGATTTTGAGACTGCAGAGGGTTTAAAATGCAGCTGCCAGAACTCTCCTTGGCCTTCCTAGAACCTGCTCCACCACCAGTGCTATTCGTTGGCTACACTGGTTGCCGGTGGCCAGACGAGTGTAGTTTAAGTCCCTCTGCATTGCTTTTAAGATCTTGAATTTTTCATCTCCTGGCATCTTGGCCAACCTGCTTTCATCATGTACTCCCACCCGCCAACTCCGCTCGATTGGTCATCATCTGGCGGTTGTTCCCCGGGTAAGGAGGGTCCGTGCTGGTGGGCGCTCTTTCCGCACACTGGCAGCTAAACTCTGGAACTCACTTCCTATACACATTCGCCGCATCGATAATTACCTGGCTTTTCGTAAGGCTATTAAGACCCACCTCTTCCCTCCACTATAGGCCTCTTTCTGCCGATAGCCTCCCCTTCTGTTTGCTATTAGCTCTGGGACGCCCCTGTGCTGGGGCAGCTGTGCGCTCTATAAAACCACATAACATAACATAACATATTAATGAGGTAGATAACAATTTGAGACCCCCTAGGAATCGCTAAAATCACAGGGATGGTGGCCTGCTAGGTACAGCAGACCACCATGTCCGTGATTGCTTTTCAATAAAGGAAAACGGGTTGTGTTTAAAAGAAAAGAATGAAAAGTTTTCTTTTCATTTTTTAAAAGCAGACAGTGGTCCGTGGGACCACTGTCTGCTCTTAAAAAAGGTTTTTATCACCATTCCCAAAGGTGAAGGGGTCCCTTTGGGACCCCTTCCCATTTGCGAATGGGTTACCCTCAACTTGAAGTTGGTGGCAAAATGCAAATGTTTTGCGACTGCATTCACGGTCACAAAACATTCATACATACTGCTGCAGTTTGGTATTTGGAAGGGATGCCCTAAACGCCCCTTCCACATACCGAATCGCAAACTGATTTTGCAATTTGGGAACAGGTAATCGAATCGCACAATAGGGTTTTATACATAGGAAAAGCCTTTTTTGCGTTCGCAAACAGGCGGACTCTATGAACCAGCCTGTTTGTGAACGCAAAATAGCTTCATACATGTGCCCCATAATCTTTTAATAAACACACTCTATGTCCTTAAGTAAAAGTGTGACTGAGAAGCTAATTTAACTCAATTTAAACATAGTTCCCAGCACATGCTAAAAACCACTGGACATGCTATGACTTCTATAACGTGGAACTCAACATGTTTCACTGCCTTACATTGTCAGCAGCTTCTTCACGACTTGAGGACCAGTATGTATCAGAGGTCGGCTACCTGCTCGTTAGTGCATCTGGAACGAAGAATTACATCTGATATGTTTGGAAACACCCGGGTTTGGTCTCAGTAAGCAGTGGAACTCTACACTATACACACCAAAACCTGAACAAAAATACGCCTGGTATGATTGAAAGCAGTCCTGGTTTCCTTTTTGTGTCCTATTGTTACAGCTGCTACGTACATTTGAATGTCATAGTCTTTATGGGTCATGGGATATCAAGCATAGGTGCAAATCACAAGGTTTCTCGAAGCAGCGCCAAAGCGGATGCCATAGATTCTTTGAGATGTATACAGAAAATGCCTTGGGAGCCTCTAAAATCCAGCAAGGAGGGCGAAGTCCAACAACTGTGCTGTCTTCCAAAGGTTAGGGGGTCTTATCCGGTGACCCAACAAGGAAATTACTTATTGCTGATCAAAAGCACTACAATGTATAGAAATATTTTATTTCAGCTTCGGCTAATTCTCTTTCAGTTTCAATTTGAAATAATAATTTGAGCAGCTTTATACACTTAAAAACAGAAAGGCCTCCAAACAGTTGAAACAAAGAGACTGTATGCATTTAGGCAAGAGTCAAGAATTGGATGTAACATTATATGCAGTTGTGTAGTATCTTAGGAAGTCTTTCAATGTCATTTGGTACCTTAGTTAGAACTCCTCCAAAGGAGGGTAGTGACTTAAGAAGGAGCTGTGGGTGGGTAGAATGTTAAAAAATGACTGTCATGCTGCAGATTTTGAAATTAATTTTGCTACGTAAAACTACACACTGTGGACAGGCTGAGTACCTCAATTTGCTCTGAAATGGCAGAATGAATTTAAGGCAAAAATATGAGGAAAGCAGGGTAACAATACCTTCTTGGGCTTTTCTTTAGGCCTTATTGTGAGACAGAATATGAAAACAAGGGCCATATGTACAAGGACTGGCGAAAACTACTGCTAACTCTAGTTAGCGGCAGTTTTCTTACCGCTGAAAACTATCGCCTTGTTAGCGGCGTATGTACAAAACGTCGCTACATGGCGATAGCTTCAGGGATCAGTAGTGAAAACTGCCGCTAACATTAGCGTGATGGCGATAGGAATTCTGGCGTTAGCAGGCGAAAACCAACGAAAGGCCCATTAGCAGCAAAAAAACGCACGTTAGTCAGCCCAACGTGAGTTTTTTTGCCTCTACTGGAAAAAATAGCCTATCAGTCGACCTCCAATAGAAAATAGGCAAAAAGACAATGAAATGCAGAATGGAGCAGCCAGGGCCAAGTGCAGCACACATCAACAACCCCCTCAAGCCACCTAACATCCAGGATGACTAGGATGAGAGCCTGGATGCCTCGCAGGACCTGCACCTGGAGCCTGGATGCCTCGCTGGACCTGCGTCTGGAGCCTAGATGCCTCGCAGGACCTGCGTCTGGAGCCTGGATGCCTCGCTGGACCTGCATCTGGAGCCTGGATGCCTCGCTGGACCTGCGTATGGAGCCTGGATGCCTCGCTGGACCTGCGTCTGAACCCTGGATGCCTCACTGGACCTGCGTCTGGAGGCCTCGCTGGACCTGCGTCTGAAGCCTGGATGCCTCGCTGGACCTGCGTCTGGAGCCTGGATGCCTCGCTGGACCTGCGTCTGGTGCCTGGATGCCTCGCTAAACCTGCGTCTGGAGCCTGGATGCCTCGCTGGACCTGCGCCTGGAGCCTGGATGCCTCGCTGGACTTGCGCCTGGAGTGGGATGCGGAGGTACTGTGGAGTCGATGAGCCGTGGCGGTAGACATTGAGGCGTGGCGATCACCCGTGCCTGGTGTGGAACTCTGGCAGGTCGCATGGAGACACCTTGCTGACCATGAAGACCACCTTGAGCCCCTTGGAGCTGTAAATGGTAGAGGCACCCCTGAGCACCAACGTAGGGAGGTCTGCATCGCATACTACGATCCACCACTACACCGGGGTGCATGTGGGGGATTACCAGCGGTGGGCGGCGCCTCTCTGCATCACAGGCCGGATGATGTTGCGCTGGCTGGACGCTGTGGAGGGTGAGGCCCTTGAGCTGCGCTGAACTTGTGTGGCCGGAGCGCTGCATCTTCACGCATAAGGGGGCCCTGTTGCATCACCTGCATCAGCAGGTTCCCCAGCGGACTTGGCAGCGACTGCTGTACCCAGGCTTGTGAAATCCTGCCTGGCTGAGGCTCCTGCTGGCTGAGTCACAGATTTGGAGAGAGTGCAGCGGATTGCGCCACGGTGTCAATGTCTAGGTAAGGAGAAGGTGGGATGCGTAGCGGAGGAGGCCCGGGGGACGAGACGCTCAGGCCTAGCACCTGTAGATGACGCACCCCCAGTGGCAGCTCATCCGCTATGGCAGAAGAGCATCGGTCCACTGCTTTCAAGCAGTGCAAGAAGAGGAAAAATCATCACATGATGATAACCTCCTGATGTAATCGTGCCATGTTTCCTTTGCGGGCGGGAGTGTGGGTCGGGCAGCTCCACTCACGGAGCGGGGCAGGGGCGGAGTGGCATGCCCACTCAAGTGCGAAGTAACTGTTTGGTCGGCCTGCTCATGACGCCCAAAGCAGTCATGCGCACTGTCCTGTTCGCAATGCAGGCTGCATTACAGCCTGCATGGAGAACATGCCCACCCCTCCAGCCCCTGGCCGAACGCCTTGTCCCGGCACCAATGAACAATCCCAACGCCGCATTGCAGCGTTGTGATTGGCTTAGGGGAGTGAGCCTGGCTGCCTACTTCCTGTTCCTGGAAGCAGACTCAGGAGAGCAGGAGCAACGAAGACACGGGACCCGGCCTCGAGGTAAAATTCATTAAAATATTTACAACACCCGCTCACACACAAGCCCACCCCCCATCCAGTGTTCTTTCCGGCGTTTCCCACCTCCCAGCTGTCCAGTCCCCCCCGCAGCACTTCTCAATGGCGGCCGCTGTGCGACCATGCGCAGCGGGCGTACCACTGGTGTGCCAAAGGTATATATGAAGTAACGACGCATACCATTACATCGCATTCCATTACAATGCATACTAATACTAGGCATATTGCAACAGTAAGGAAGGTGTTGAATAGCGGAGATGTAAAAATCACTATTCCCACTTCAGTGAGTGCAGCCCTAAAACTAACCCTTGCACCCCAAAGCAAAAACTGGACCCTAAAATTCATCTTTGAGCCCCCAAAACACACCCTAAAAATCATATTTGACCCAAATGTACACCCCAATTTTCATAACTGACCCAAATGCACACTCCAATTTTCATAATTGACCCAAATGCACACCCCAATTTTCATATTTGACCCAAATGCACACCCCAATTTTCATAATTGACCCAAATGCACTCCCCAATTTTCATAATTGACCCAAATGCACACCGCAATTTTCATAATTGACCCCAAAACACACCCCAAATTTTACCCCATAACACACCCCAAATTTCATCTCCGACACACGAAACCCATACCCACCCTAAAACTTAAAAATGCCCCATTACTGACCTCACAATGCGTTGTAATGGAATGCGATGTGAAAGGCACCTGCGTTGTTGGAGTAGCGTTGTAAAGGCATTACGATGTAATGCCTGCGTTGTAATGGACGTCTCGCGTGCCAAAGGAAAGCCATAGGCAAGCCCGTCTGCGTCCGTCTGCCCCTGGACCACGCTCAGCACCAAGGACCCTTTCTCTCGGACACTACACTGCTACGACGCCAGCACCCTCCTCGCCATCAACCCTGGACGCCACATCGCCTGCCAGGACCAACCTCTGCTCTGGGCCGGACATCGCCATAGCCATCACTGACGGCTACTGAATCACCCGCATGGACCACCCTGACCGTCCAGGCGGAGGCATTGCCATCACCTACAGAAGCACACTCCGACTGACCACGCACTCTAATGACCCAACGGTGACCATGGAACACCTCAACTTCCAGATCCGGACCAACCCCAAGCCCATCCTCTGCGGCACCCTCATCTGCAGGCCCCCCGTGCCATGGAGCCCCATTCTCCGATACCATTGTAGACCTCATTGCACCCCAGGCTCTCCCATCCACTGACGACATCCTTCTCGGTGAACTCAAGTTGCACCTGGACAACCCCAGTGACCAGAACACCACCCCCTCCTGGGGAAGCTCCCCAACATCAGACTCAAGCAGCTAGTCACCACAGCAAGCCACATAGCAGGACACACGGTCGAGCACATCTCCTCCGCCAGCGTGAACTTCAACTACAGCCACACCACCGGACTCTCCTGGACCGATCATCATTGTATACATCACGTCTTCACCATGCCCACCGTACACCACCGCCATCATCACCCCCCCTCGCAGCTGGATCAAGGCCACCGAAGAACGTCTCCTCAACTCCCTCAGCACCACCACTCCGCCAACGCTTACAGACGATGACGCCGCAGCGCGCAACCTCCACCGATGAATCTCCAACTGCCCCAACACCCGGGCACCCCTCAAGAACGGCACTGCGTCAGTACCTTACGCCTAAGGGTGATGCAGTGCCACAGGGATAGGCTGGCCCCATGCATTGCTGGAGTTGCGTCATGCTTGTGACACAACTACAGCAATGCATGACTTTAGTGCTGACAGATACGTCAGGATTCCAGACGTATCTGTCATTACTTGCGACATGGAGCGCTGTCCAGTGAATCCAGCGCATCCATGGTGTCGCAAGAAGGGCGTAGTGAAAAGTGTTGTAACGCTGTCTTGTCGCAGCGCTGCAACACTTTTCATGAGTGAGGCCCAGGAATGCGCACTATCTTATTGATGGTGCGCATTCCTGCCCTGTAGTTTTATCGCAGGGCAGCGCAGCGACAGTGCTTGCAGCGCGGTCCAGCAACAAAACCTGCTGAAATGAGACCCCAAGTGTTATCTCCATTTTTAAGACCAGCTATTTTGGGTCTTAAAAAACTGCCTCTAACTGCAGTTAGAGGCAGTTTCATTGGTCTTCCACACTTCAAGAATTCCCTTGTAAATATCGCAAAGTGGGGTTAGCGGCCGTTTTTGCACGGGAACGCCTCCCTTGCATGTCATTATCGATAACAGAAGTGGCGATCTTTAAAATGGACGTTTTCGCCGGAAAACTGCCGCTAACAGAGGTTAGCGACAGCTTGTACATACGGCGATAAAAATATCGCCGCAAAACCGTCAGAAAAGTGCAGCTAAAGCGGCGTTAACTCCTTGTACATATGCCCCCAAGTTTCTAAGTTATACAATATGGTATAAATAAAAGTGATTGGAAACTAAGAAATATGGTTTCAGAGACTAACTGATGTACAGGGACAGGAAAGAGTTTAGAGGATAAACAAAGTAAACCGGGAGATAAAGAAGAACTTCTGGATGATATATTACATAGGACCATGTGCATAATAGAACAGATGGGGTCCTTTTCTCTTTAGGGTAACCATCTCAGTCCGGTCAATGTTTATAGTCCTCTATTTTTGAGTAATAGCCTAATACATTCTCTGATCTGTAGTCCTACTTTACTCTCATTCAGCTAATTATACTAACCTATCTGAAAATATTGATTTGCAGGTCTAACGATCAGGGCTAAGCCAGTGTCGATAATGAGCTGATCAAGGTGGGCACCCGACTTCTCGTGTTGCTTTCTGCCAATGTCAGTGCATCAGTTCACCTATTCCTTATATTCCTTATTAAGTGTTTGTGACATTGCGTATTCTTTGTCAAATTTCCTAAAATTTCCTGAAATTACTCCGATAGTGCCAGATGTGACTGCCAGTATCTTGCATTACTTTTTACGCAAGGACATACCTAATTCAAAAAGTCACATAAGATACTGCCAGGAAAATAGGTAATTACTGCAACACATTTTCCTTCATTTGGCAAATTCGCCACCTTCTGCTATAATGTATACTGAAATGTCATGAAATATAATAATGTCCTTGTAGTGTAGTAAAGGTAAGAAGTGCATCCAGAATTCAAGCACATGAGAACAGAGCTGGAAACGACAATGGCAATCTTTGTCTGTTGCTATAACTTTCTCTGAGGATGGAAGATGTGTAGCTTTTGTGAAAGAAAGTATGAAGGGAAGAAGACACTTATGTTTATTCGCTTTTCAGGCATGCCATGCTGTCAGTACACATGAGACAAAGATTGCGATCCAGATGCCTATAAAACCTAGTGAACACATTTAGCTTTTCATACATATATCTCTACTGTTACAGTATACTTACAACTTCATTGGGGGTTTTTTCAAGTAATTGCTTCTCCTCCTCGTCTCCGTCAGAAGATCCCCCGATAGGGAAAAAGTCAGCAAACACCTGCAACAGTAGAACACAAGGTGCTGTGCTGTAGATTTCATATTTTGAAACCAGACCTTTAAAACTGTGATTTTTATAGGTTGGCAACAAAGCCCCATGAAACCCCATCCTTGCTGCTGATTGCAATAAAATAGGGTTTAGGGAACTGACTTGCCATAGAGTTAGGATGCTTGTGACAGGAGTGTCATCCAGCTTTGTATCTAGTGAAAATACAAATTTGCTTTAGAACTGTTAGTGATAATGTTGTACCCATAGGATATTCATACATGTTTTACCTTCTCTGTAGAAGATTCCTGAGTTGATTTCGAGCCTTCTTGACTTGCCTTAGAAACAAAAACACATTTGTTTTAAGCAAAAAATATAATAAAAACAGCTGTTCCTTTCTAGTATTAGTATTGGTTGAGTGCTGAGCAAGTAACTGTAATCAAACATCATCACCAGAGTCAGAAGACATGGGTAATCTCCAATCAATTGTAGGACACCAGCACTTAGGTGTTATCACTGATTGATTGCCATCCTGGTTCCACTAACATTGCTAGGAAAAACATTTTTTTAGGGAAAAATAATTAAACCAGCCTTTATAGTCGAAGATGGAGGATATGTAAGATAAACATGAAAAACCCAATGACAAGTCAGCATAAATTCTTTCTACATCAGAAGCCTGGTGGGAACTGCATAACTACTGGGGAAAGTAGAACTTGCAACCCTAACCTATGATAGATAATGCATGTTGGCACTACTTTATTAGTTTAATACACTGTTTCGGAAATAAATGTGCTTCTGATATACCTGGAGCTTTCTCCCTTGATAATCGGGAAATTATTGGCATCTTTCTGCTTGAGATTACCATGTCTAGTGCTTCATACCCGGACTTGAGCAGAAACAAATCAGAGGCAAAAGACCCACTCTAATTGGGGTGAGCTTACTTATGCACATAAGACATAAGCACTGTGGTGAATGGGCCATGGGCTAAAGGTTTCTTCTGATGGAAACCAGGAAGTTCCCCCCCCTCTAAATGAATATGGGGGATGCCAGCTATGCCACAGTTTTCCTGCTTCTGCCCAAACCTATCTTAGTCCCATGAAGCAACGGGGAAGAGAGAAAAAGGTATACAGTGAATCAAGCAGTTATACAGGGCCTTCCTTCCTCAACCTTTTGGCAGTTCTTGGTGCCCCTTTTGTAGGATGACTACCTCCGCTAGGTCATTATCAACACTGTTTCCAGTCCTGAACATTTATGTGATAGCCTGATGCTTTCTGTGTGTTGTAGTCTTATTTTAAGTCCATTGAACTAATAAGAACACATAAGGAATAAATGATTTTTAAGTGAAATGTTCAGGACTGGAAACAGTGACTGGAATGACCTTGAGTGAGGCGGTTACCCAACTTTTCTGCTGTCAAAATGTAACCATTTGCATGAGTGCCATGGCTTTATCTGACAAGCGCACCACAAGAACGGTTTCACTAGCTTAGCCTAAAGTGCACTTAAGAAACCAGAACCTACATATATTTATAGAGATGTTACTCTTTTTTGTACAAACATCTTCATTGGCATTTTTTATTTGGTTTCAGGTATGGTTTGAAAAACAGTTCATTTATACTCATTGTATGAAACTGTAGAATTAGTTGAGGGGTGAGAGCTCACCTCAAATAATAATATCAATCCTTGTTAAGGTGAACCACTAAAGTCATAAATAAACCTGTGCTCAGTTCTCTGGTTGCTTGCAACAGAGCAGTGAGGCTTACATTAGAGGCAATGTGTAAAGTATATATGCAGCACTCAAATGGTTACAAAATAGAAACACAACATAAGAAAAATCCCCAAACCATAAAAAAATAGTGAATGTTTTAATAAATAAAATAACATAAAAATGACAAAATTCAATAACTAGACCAGCGATATGAATTTCTAAAATTTATGTTAAAAATAGCTCCCAAAAAGCACAAAGCGCCAAACGTGGGTATCTTGTCGTGCTAGACTGGGTCAAAGTCAAAAGTTAAGGCTGACCGTGATGGGCCCCTAGTTGGATACAGGGACGAGGTTTATCCTGGTGGAAAGTTTACCTTCTGTCTCTGAAAGTGTTCCTGAGAAAAAGTGGTTGTCGATAAGCCATTGGCGGGGCAATCTGAAAGTTGGCTCTGAAGTGGAGCTCGATGATGGTGGGTGCTGAAGAGTGGGGTTCGGGAGCAGTCGTTGACGAAGGCAGGGAAAGTTCCAAGTGGCTGAAGTCCAGAGCCCATGTTCAGGAAGGTCTAAAAGTCAGTAGCATGCAGATCTACATTGGCAAAACCCTCTACGTTCAGACTTAGAAACATTTCTGGAAGTCAGCTCTCCTTCAGTGGGACTAATCAGCATGTTGCATTAGACCAGCAATTCAACATTGATGACCTTGGCTAAATGGCGATTGCTGTCTCCTGCCAGTTCTTCAGAGAAGAAGTTGGCAAAAAGTTCTTACACTCCAGTTCTTGCAATTTGGACAGGAGGAGTACACTTGAACATTAGCAAAGCGTCCAGGATCTGGGGAGCCACTTGGGAGTTAGGACTCACTCCAACAGAGGCCAGCAGCAGGGTCCAGGGCAGGCCCATTTGGAATGGTTCAGCTTGGCAGCTGCAAGGACAAGGCCTCTGGGAGCTTGGTGTGTCCCTGAAGCTCAAGCAGGAGCTTAGCTAACTAACCCTTGGATTCACTTCTGGGGTCCTAGGTTCAAGGAAAGTAGGTTCATTTTTCTTTGAGGATTCAGACAGCACAGAAGTCATTTTTCTGATTCTTTACAGGTCCGGGGGTAGTCTGAGAAGAGTTCTGGGGATGCCACTTTTATGCCCAGTGCCAGCCTGTGGATGGGGGCAATCCTGTGCCCACCCTCTAAACCAGTTCTGGTTAGTTGCCCCCTCCTAGTGGGTTTGGAGCCAGCATGATTAGAAAGATAATAGAAAGGCAAGCCTAGGTGTGAGCTTCATCTGCCAGTGACAGGGCGGGCATCTTGTGAAGCTCCAGAAGGGGCTTGGCCATAGTGTCAAGAAAGGAAATTCCCTACCCACATCCAGAGCCCCCTGTCCACTGTCTGGAAGCAAACCTCATCTCACCACAGGGAAGCCATCAGTAGTTAGGTGACAGTTGGACACTTGTGAAAGACATTTTGGTTCTAGACAGGAACAACACAACTTTCTGAAAGTGTCCTTTCCAAAATAGCAATGTAAAACCCTGCCCTACCGTTAAATTGAATGTGAAATTACTATTAAAATGAGTTTATTAATTATTCTTCTAGCTGTTCCCAAATTGAATTTAGCACGTATTATTTGTAATAGTGTTAAGCAGTGCTATCCTATGGGAGAGCCAGCCTTGCCCCAGTGAAATACAAATTTGTAGGCTTTCCACTGCAGGACATGTAAAACATTAAGGCCCTAATTACGAAGTCCGCCCGACACCGTTTCATTGTGGGAACCGACCGACCGTTGGTCGACGGTTCCGAACACCATGTTACCATGCTACCACACATGGTGCGTTCGCAAACTTCCATTTCCCTATGGGAGCTTGTGCAGCGGTTGGAAACCAGCTTCAGCACAAGCTCCCATAGAGAAGTGGGAGTTTCTGTAAATCCCTGCACCACGTGGCAGGTGCCCTCATGGTGCCTGCCAAGCGATGCAGTGATTTACAGGGGGGCACCATAGGCGGCCCCCAACCGGAGGCCGCAGAGGCATGGGGGCCCTCCTAGTGGCCCCCAAAGTCACTTTCCAACAGGCTTCTCATGTCCGAAAGCCCGACATGTAAAGCCTGTCGGAAACCAACATCATAATCCCGACAGCGGAAACGCCATCCGTAGGGGAAACCAAGGTTGTCGGTCGGAAAGCTTTTCGACCGACATCCTAATGAGCCCCTTAATATATATTTCCTACTTTTAAATATTATGCATACTGTCCTTTGATATTTAAGGCCTACCTTAGCTGTGACTTATAAGTATTAAAGAGAAAGCTTTAGGTGTGCCAAAAGGGTTATTCTGACAAGTCGAAATGGCAGTTTAAAACTGCAGACACATGATGCAGTGGCTGGCTTGGAGACAGGTATTTACAGTCCTACTTTAGTGGGTGGCATAATGAGTGCTGCAGTCCACTGGTAGTATTTTATTCACAGGCCCTGGGTACATGTAGTAGGATATACTAGGGACTTACAAGTTAATTAAATATGCCAATTAGGTGTATACCGATTTTAACATGTTTGAAATGGAGAGCACAAGCACTTTATTTCTGATTAACAGGGTTAAAGTGTTCAGAGTGCTGTGGCCAAAAAAAACTGGTTTAGCAAAAGAAACCAAAGATCTTGGGAACACCACCCAAAGATTTTCATTTCCAACACTTAGGGGCCGATTCCGATCTCGGCCGGTAGGGCACCGAATCGGATTCGGCTTAACCGGATCCTATTCGGAGCCCTCTTTCCCGACCGATTCGAACGTGCGTCCGGGCGAGCGAGTACGATGCGAGCACACGTGAAATCGCCGACCGACTCGTTCGCGGGTCTGAACCGCTCCGACCGACTCGCACGGACACGACTCGCACCGCGCAATGGAGACTTCCCCGGCCGGGCAAGTACGATGCGCGCCGCGAGCAGTCCGACCGACTCGCGCCGTCCGGCTCGAAAGAGCAGTCGGAGCCGGACTTGGGGGGTCCGTGTCGGACCCCCCTGTACGCGTAGCCGCGCTAGTCGCACACAGGGGGGACCCCCTACCTGTGCATGTACGGCGCGAGTCACATCGATGCGTACCCGCTGTGGGGGGCGCCCTTGTTCGCCTCGCACCCATTGAGTCAATGGGAGCCCGCGTACGCGTTGTACGACCGGCTCCCATTGACTTCAATGGGAGTCCGACCGAATCGAGTCCGATTGCATGCGTACGCATCGTACTCGTTCGGTCGGGCTGCTAGGGTCCGATTCAATCGGAAATCACTCCGGGTCCGGCTCGGTCGGAGTGATTTTCGGCCTGAATCGGAATCGGCCCCTAAGGGTCTTGCGTCCGACCGATACCGTTGCGGGGAAGGAACCGCCTGACCATAGGTCAGTGGTTCCAACACCCCAATTAGGATGCGACCGCACATAGGGGCCAATTACGATGCGGTCAGAAAAGTCTCCGACCCTTGGCCTGAGCCTTTCCGACCCCATCGTAATATGCTGGTTGGATTCCTTTCCAACCGCCTCATTACAATGGAGGCGGTCGGAAAGAAATCCAACCGGGCATTCCGGCTGGCTTCTGACAGAATCAGAGAGCCCGTCGACCAGTGGCTCTTTCCACCCTTGGGATTACAATGTCCGGTTTCAGCAGCCTTTGCTTGCTGGCCTTTCCGACACAGAAAGACTGTCCGAAATCGCATATGGTGCCCCCCAGCAGGGTCCCCTTGGGTGCTCGGCCTCCGGTTGGAAGCTGAGGGGGCACCTATGGTGTTGATCCCTGCACTCAGTGGCAGGCACCTTGAGGTGTCTGCCACGGGGTGCAGTGACAAACTGCAACTCCCATTTTACAATGCGAGCATGCATTACGGCCGGTTTACGGCCGGAATGCATGCTCCCATTGTAAAATGTAGGAATGCCACTGAACAGTGTCGCATCCTAATGGGCCAGTTGGGACTGCTGACCGGGTGTCAGTCGGTCCCATGACCGAGACGATGTTGGGAGGAGGCAACTCTACCCAACATCGTAATCAGCCCCTAAGTGCAGTCGGAAACTTTCATTCGTCTATGGAGCTTATGTAGTGGGCTGAAAACGTCCGCAGCGCAAGCTCCCATTGAAAAATGGAAGTTTGCGAACATCCCTGCACCGTGTGGCAGGGAAGTTTAGGGGGGCACCAAAGGTGCCCTCCAGGCCCAAATGCAGAGGCCGCAGAGGGACGGGGGCCTGCTAGGGGTCCCCAATGTTGATTTCCGACATCCTTTCCATGTCGGAAAGGCCAACATGGAATGGCTGTCAGAAACCAACATTATAATCCTGAAAGTGGAAACGCCGTTCTTAAGGGATTATGGTGACCGACGGGCAGAGCCTATCGGAAAGCGTCGCTCGCTCCATCCGACTGCTGCCTCCGACCGCACACATCGTAATGCGTCGGTCGGAACGTAGCAATATATGGCGGTCGGACCGCAATCCGACGGTCCGACTGCCATTGTAATTAGGCCCTAAGTGCCCATTTCATCATTTTAAAAAAGGTAGACATTTACAATACAATTTCATCGTTTAGCAGCACCGTCAAATTGCCAAATGTATATTCGATGCAAATATATAGATATACATTTAAAAATGATCTACCTAGTGAATGACTTTGAATAGTTTTTAACCTGACAGATATAAAGTCCTAACAAAGTGTGTATTAAAGCAACTGCTTTTCCAGCTTGAGCGGGGGTGTTAACAATGCAAGAAGCAACTACAACACAGTTTTGTGGCGAAGGAAATGGGATGGCAAAGGAAACAAACATGTTACACAGAAAAAGAGAAATTGTGAAAATCATGAAGAAAATGTGAGAAGCAAATTGAGTGAGAGTGCAAAAAAGTGGAGGAAAGAAAAATTCAAAGAAAGATCGATGGAAACAAGAAACCAGGAGACAAAGAAGGCTGTAATGAATGAAATTCCTATTTACGAAAGAAAAATGGAATGTAGGAAAAATGGAAAGTAGAAAAGAGCAGGAAGGGAAGGAAGGAAACGTTTCTGGTTCACTGACAGAATATCGACCCTCAAAATATCCCCAAACCAAAATATCGAAGACCAAAATCTCTATGTCAAAAATATCGTCATCCTATACTTTTAATAGGAAGTACAAAAATATTGAGAAAAAATATTGATGTAATAAATATTGTTGTATTAAATATAGTTTTTTAAATATATATTAATTAAAATAAAACATATTAAATATATTAAATAGTAACATTAATTAAAAAAAATTTAAACACACATATATAATAATAAATATATATATCTACATATATCTACTTAAAAAACATTTATTAAACTAATAATTTTAATCTTTATTATAACTTCAAAATCTATAACCAATACAAATATATATATATATATACCCATAACATAAAAAGTAAAGAACCTAAAATTTAGCACAAATATTTTACACATTAAAAACATCAATAAATATAAATATTATAATTTTTAATAAACAAAAATATAATTATATAAATTATAACAATATAAAATAAATGATAAAATATACTATTCAATACATATACTATTCCCACTACAATTGATACAAAACTATCCAAATTATTATAGTACATATATAAAAAATTTACTACTCCCACTTCACGCAACACAAAAATAATAAAACTGGGTAAAATTTACAAATCTCCCTCCAGTAAATGCAACAGTAGTGAAAGTGTTGGATTGCGGATAGGTAAAATTTACCATTCCCACTCCAGTCAGTACAACAGTAGGAAAACTGCTGAAGTGCAGAGGGATAAAATTTACTAATCCCACTCCAGTCAGCACAATTGTAGGGAAAGTGTTGGATTGCGGAGGGGTAAAGTTTACTATTGCCCCTCCAATGAGTGCAACAGTAGGGAAAGTGTTGGATTGTGGAGGGGTACAATTTACTGTTCCCATTCCAGTCTGTAAAACAATAGGGAAAGTGTTGAATAGCTGAGGGGTAAAATTTACTATTCTCACTCCAGTCAGTAAAACAGCAGAGAAAGTGTTGGATTGCGGAGGTAACATTTACTATTCCCACTCTAGTCAGTAAAACAGTAGGTAAAGTGTTGGATAGCAGAGGGGTAAAATGTACTATTGCCACTCCAGTCAGTACAACAATAGGGAAATTGTTGGATTGCGGAAGTGTAAAATTTACTATTCCCACTCCAATGAGTGCTACAGTAGAGAAAGAGTTGGATTGCGGAGGGGTAAAATGTATTATTCCCACTCCAGTCAGTACAACAGTAGGGAAAGTGTTGGATTGTGGAGGGGTACAATGTACTATTCCCACTCCAGTCAGAGCAACACTAAAGACAAACAAAATATCTTGAACAAAATAAAATATGTACAAACAAATTACAAATATGTTTAATATTAAAAATTAAAAAAAATAAAAACATATTACAATGTTAAACACATATCATAAATAACTACAAATATTATTGTAAATAAAATACAAAAATAATTGTCATACAATTTTTTTTTTGATTTAGTATTTATTTATTAACAAACAAATATTTATCACAAACATTTAATTTAGTTACTACCCACCCTATAACCCCACAAAACTCACAACCTGCACCTAAAACTTAACTTTAAAAAGTAAAATATTTACACTATTAATATAAATATTTATCAACAAACTAATTATCATGAATTAAATATGAATTAATTATAATTAATTTAATTCCACAACATACCCCCACAAAAAAACACAACACACTCATAAAATGAAACAGAAAATTATTTACACAATTAAATAATTAATGATCAGTTTAATAATTAATATTAATTTAAAAATTAATTATTATTTACTTACGCTTAATTTACTCCCAACCCCATACTCCTACAAAACCCACAACCTACATCGAAAATCTTAAACATAAAAATAATTGCACAATTAACATAATGAATTAAAAATGATACAAATATTATTCATTCAAACTAAATATTAATTAATTAAAATTAATTAACTTCCCACCCTTTGCCCCTATAAACCCCATAACCCACACCTAAAATTCAACTCTAAAAGAAAGTTACTCAATTAAAAAAAAAAAAAAATTAAATGTTTAATAGTATTTAACAACTAATTATTAATCAATTTAAATTATTTTACTCCCCACCCATTACCCCTATGAACTCCACAAACCACACCAAAAAAATACTTAATTAGACAATTAACATAATTAATCAATTAATTAATTAATATTAATTACCAACAAATTATTAATTAATTAAAAATAAATTCCTTCCCACCCTTTACCCCTATAAACCCCACAACCCGCACCTAAAATAACAACAAATTACACAATTAACATAATTAATTATCAATTAATTAATTTATATAAATTAACAATTAATTATTAATAAATTACTAATAAATCACTTCCCCCCTCACCCGTATAAACCCAACAAACCCGCACATAAAATTTACATTAAAAATAATTATTAGCACTATTAACATAATTAAATAAATAATTTTAAATACAAATAATCATTACTGTATTATACTTAAATTACTTCCCACCCTATACACCTATAAACCCACAACCCGCTACGGCACTAAAAATCAGAAAAACTAATTAAATTAAATAATTACAAAAATGTAACAAATATATTAAAAAACACAAACAATAATTATACAAAAAAGTACATCATAAACATTTCAAATATATACTAAAATACATACCAATAAATAAAAAACGATATTTTAAACAACTATATTTTTGCAAGCGATATTAATGACTTTGATATTTTAGAAATCAATATTACTTATCTTAAAATCGATATTCTTGACAACGTAATTCTTGCTGATGATATTCCCATATCACAAAAGTTTGGACATAATATATAGGTATGGCGATATTTTTTTTTTTTTATACTTTGTCTGAACATTAACTTTTCTTGGGGAAACAATTCCTGCAGTGTTTTCTTTCCAGGATCAGTATTGTATGCTTTGCTCACTCACAGAGTGGCAGCCATGTAGTTCAAAGTGGGAGATATTTTATGTATCTGGCTACCCCCAAATGTTTAAACAAAAGCAGCTTTTCTGGAGACAGTTTTAAAAAAAGACGTAGATATTTACATGGAACTTGACTATTGAATGGGCCAATTAAAAATAAATATGAAAACGTACTATGAAGGATTAAAGAACATGAACGGAATCATTTTACAACCTTAACACTAAATTCCACTAAAGCTAGCTCTATGATGAACTAAACCTGCCTTTTTCTTAGAGATTTAAAATATAGGGTATGCCTTTCCAACATGCGTAATTAAGCAAAAAGGTTTACTTATGACCATTTTTTAACAATTTTAGCACAAGTAATCCATATTCGAAATTGCAAAAACATAAGGCCAAATGTAAACCGAACTCAGCACAAGGAGCAGATACTGTTTTTCCATGAGATTTATCCAGCCAAATTTGTTTTGTCAACTCCTCTGCCCAAGTTAACCCAGCAAAGGAAAAACTTGTAGATTCAATAAGTTTGGTCCAAAATTCCAAAGCAAGGGCTTCTACTAGAACTCCTGAAGTGGTTAATCTTAAAGGAAGCCTTATTGCTTGGCCAAAATATATTGGGGCAATGATGGCTGATTACAAATATTCGTTTCTGCCATTTAAAACTCTGGATTGCTCTAATGTTCAGCTATTTGTGCTTCATGCGGAGCCACGTAAGCTGTGGCAGGGGATTTCACTGAAAAGTCAACATATGTTTTACTGAATATGGTTAAACGATTCATAGTGCTCAAGGATCAGCAGAATACAATCTCCTAATGTTTTCCCCAGTTCATGGATCTTAAAGCATGCCAACATAGCAATAAGAATGCATTTTCTGCCACCTGCAGTTTTCTCCAATTTGTACTTTTATTTTCTACTAAATACAACAATCGCATTGTCGAAGCACTAAAGGTAATGTGATGCCTCTTACAGTTGTCTTCTGCAAATGCTATCAGACACTAATGACAAATTGCTCTAACGTACAACACCACAAAGTGATCAGTAACAGTGAAATATGTGGGTAGGTTTGCAAACATTAAACTAAAGTAAACCAAGATGCATCCCTGTTTTCAATTGTTCAGTACGAAGATCATCTCAGCACAAACGCATGCTCATTATCTAATTACACCTTAACACAAATGTAACACATGAGGCAGACCATACCCTGAAGCTGTCCTCGACACTTATCCCTTCTGTGCCTGTTCATCTCCTTCTCGGATTTTATACAGTCAATATGGTGTACTTGAAGCACCAGCTTGTTGTGTTCATGCAACAGCTTGTGTAGTGACAACAATGGCCATATTCAGGGCACTGCTGACAAAAGTGAATCATGACACCTTTGAAGAGAAATGTGAATCATCACACCGTTCATAGGTTCCTCCTACCTTCATATTTCTTTTATTGAAAGCCTTAATCTTTTTCAGTGCCAGAAAAATTCAAACACATGATATTTTACATCCTCATTCCAGCTGATATGACACTGAGGTAGCTGTGACTCCTTCCCTTAATTGAACAAGATTGTAATTCAGCCCTGGTAACAGTATCCACATTTAGCCCATGTTGAAGTATTTTCTCTGTAGTACGGAATTGAAATAGCTATTTAAACAAGCATTACCAAAACCATAGGTCTGCCCTATAATTGAGAGTGCCTTTTCATTAAGTGCTGAATTTAACCTTTAAGTCACTCATTATACATGTGCTCTGACACTAACACTTGTCTTCATGCAACCATCATTCATTCACCCATTGACTCATTCTTACATCCACTAACTGCGTCATGCACAGTGATGCACACACACACACACACCCAAACCCCACACACAGCCCCCCACACACATATGCACCCATGCATATACATACAAAGTCACGAATCAATGAAGAGGTGCTTTTAGTTTTAAGCAGACCTATTGGCTTTGTTAATGCTTGTTCCAATTCCCACTGTAATTGAAAGGGAACTCAAGAGGACAGGGAGGAACAGGCTGCTGCACTAAATGGTAGCAAAGCTGACAAAGTCCCGGTTATAACGAGGAATTGCTCAACAGCTCAATTAGTGTGAAGTGATATTCCTGGCCAAAGCCAAAATGTGTGAAGTGCCCTGGACTTTCCCCCAGGAAAACCATCAGCATAACATTACTCCTCTTCATACCATCATGGAAAGCCAGGGCTTCCAAAAACAGCTATTTGCACCTTGAAGAGATTTGATATGTTTTCTGGAATTCTCTCCAGAATACGGCCAGCGAAAGGGTTCTCTTGACCCTCTGGAACCAAAGAAGTAATCAAGGTACCAAAATGAGACAGAGAACATGGTGGACTAAAACCTACCGCACCCACTTAGCATTACATGTGTGAAGTGTGTCTTAAGTAACAATATGTCCTGTGAGACTCACGGGAATAGTTAATAGACCCCCCAAAAAAATTCCAAAACCCTCTTTTATCATGAATAGACACACAAGAATTCTCATTAGGAATATATTTTTGTTTTATTAAAAACAAAAACTATCCTAGTGCACACACTATGAATAGTAGTTACTATGAAAACTGGATAGTGATAACGATATTTATCAACAGGCAGAAAATATTGTAACATTATGACAGTAAATTAGGATTTCTGTACATTGGTATCCGTGACTCATCCCTTGGATAACTAAGCTGAGCTTAGCACCAGAAGCGGTGTACTATACCTTTTTTAGAACAACAAAACCAGTGTTCAATAGGGAGACATCAGTCTCTGCACCACAGCAGCTGTATTGTCCTCAAGCAAACAAATAAGGCTGTTGGAAGACTCGATTACCCTTTTCTTCAACTTTAAGCAATGAAAGGTGGCTACAGCCAAACCCTCAGCCTGCAATACTTCAATCTCTATAGCTAACACTGTTTCAATGCAGTTTATATTCTCTGCCTTGAGCATTGTTTAATGTTTTTAAAATAAACATCAACATAGAACCCCTTCTGATCTTTCTCCTATTTATGTTTTCTGTTTCCTTCTTGACTATTTAAAAGTAATAACTATAAAATCAAGGTATCCGGCTACGTTAGAATAAATATGAAACATTATATTCATGCAAGCTGAATTATCACACCGCATTCAAACAATTATTTTAACGGCATTGACAATTGTACGTTTGGATATAAAGCATACACGTGACTAAATGGACATGTACAATGTGAAATGGGTAAGATTATATCAACCTGATTTCTATACAACATGTAATAACCACTTACAAAATAAATATTCAAACTCACTATCTTTTCCACTGAATCAAAAGTGTAACTTAAAGCATTGGTTACAGATACCTTCAGAGGTTTATGTGGTTATTAGCAATCATCAGTCCAAATGAATGCATACTTTAATTAATCAGAAATATTTTCTCATACATGGGTCTGCAAGCATTATATTTGTCCTATTTTATAACAAATGTGAACATAATGACGCAATCAAGAAAGCTGGAAAGCCAGAAGCATTATTTTGCTTTTTTAAATGATATTGTGCAGGTGCAAATGGTGCACATAAACAAGTTGAGATCGATAAAGTTTCCTAAAATAAAAGCAATACCTTTATAAAGAGACCTGCAGGTTTTAGCTTGTTTTTGGCCTCATTCCTGTTACCAGGAGGTAAAATCATATGCTACTGATGTAGATACGAAGGGGCAAATTTACAAGCCCCTTGCGTCACTTTTGCGCCGCCATTGCGTCACTTTTTGTGACGCAGCGGCGGCATAAAAAATGCATCACGTTGGGGCCAATTTACAACGTGACGCATCTAGGGAGCTGTGTCACGTTGTAAAGCCCTGCGCCACATTATACCTGCGTCAGGTATAATGTATGCAGGGTGGGCGTTCCCACGCAGTAAAGCCTCATGTAAGTGACACAGAGAAATCTACAAGATTTCACTGCGCCACTTCTATGACGCCACTGCGTCAAAATCTTACGCCTGAAGGAGTGATGCAGCACAATAAGGATAGGTCTCCCCATGCATTGCTGGCCTTGCGTTGTGCTTGCGACACAACTCCAGCAATGCGTGACTTTTGCGCCAACAGATGCGTCAGAATTTCTGACACATCTGTCAATCCTTGCACCATGGTGCGCCGTATTGTAAATACGACGCATCCATGGTGGCACAAGGGTTTCGCACGCAGGCGCAGGGAAAGAAAACAAGTTACTTACCTGTAACTTTGGTTCTCCAGTATTGGTAACTTTCATAGATTCCCATTGCTTGTATCATTCCCCGTCGTCGAGATGGGAGTCCCCGGTAAATAAAAAATACCATAGAAATAGGTACAAAACAAGAAAAAGGCCTAGGACTCATCTCATTTTGTAGCATATCCACCTCTTTTTGTAAAAGAGACCAAATGAAATGAACAACCAATCAGAACAGCCTCACCCCATAGAACCTTCCTGAGAGAGCCTCAGATTTTCGTAGCCGTTGTGTAACATTGTAACAGAATATGCTGAAGGCTGAGCTTTCCCAGGGGAGGAGGGTGGGCGCATGGGAATCTATGAAAGTTACCAATACTGGAGAACCAGAGTTACAGGTAAGTAACTTGTTTTCTTACTCCAGTATTGAAACTTTCATTGATTCCCATTGCTTGTATCAGAATAGCTAGCAGTCAGAATGCACATTTTGTGTAATAATACATTGTTATAACCTTGCCAAATGTGTCCAGTCATCAGAGCTACAAGATATCAAAAAGTAGTCCGTGAACATCATGATTTACAAAATGTGCTAATAACCAATAAAAGGAAGGAGGGTTAGAAGGGAAAGCTCACCACTTATTGAAAGAGGTTCCTCAGGACTGCCTGTCCCACTGCAGCGTCACTCCGCGTGGAGGAGTCCAAGCAGTAATGCTTCGTGAAAGTATGGGCACTGCTCCATGTTGCTGCCCTGCAAATGTCTTTGATCGGCACTCCGGTGAAGAGAGCAGCTGAAGAAGAGATGGCTCTCGTAGAGTGCGCCCAGACTCGCCCTTCTAGGGACTTATCAGCCGATTGGTGACAGTATTGGATCGCGCTGGCAATCCATCTCGCAACCCCCTGCTTCGAAAGAGGGAAACCCTTGCGAGGGGCATTGAAAGCAACAAAGAGTTGTGTAGATCTTCTGAAGTCCTTGGTACGTTGAAGGTAAAATTTCAGACACCTTTGAACGTCCAGCGAGTGAAGAGTCCTCTCCACTGGAGTAGTGGGTCGAGGAAAAAAAGATTTGAGAACCACTGGTTCATTCAAATGAAAGTCTGAAGGGACCTTCGGGATACATTTTGGATTTGTTCTCAGAATCAAAGTCTCTTTTTTAAACTGTAAGAACGGCTCCTTAATCGTGAGAGCGTGCAGTTCACCTACCCTCCTGGCCGATGTTAAGGCGAGAAGGATGGCCACTTTCCATGAGAGAAATTTCAGGTCCGCCCTACGAATTGGTTCAAAAGGCGGCCTCATGAGTTGAGTAAGGACTAAGTTAAGCTGCCACAGACGTGGTGGAGGTCTAACTGGTGGAAAAACTCTAAAAATACCTTTAAGAAATTGTTTTACGATTCTTGCTGACCAGAGGGAAGGTCCAGAAGAAGTTCGTCTGAATCTAGAAATGGCTGCCAGGTGCACCTTGATAGAGGAATGAGCGAGACCTGACTTAGCCAATGCCAAAATATATGGCAAAATCTGATGAGGAGCAGACGAGAAAGGATGAATGTTCTCTTGCCGGCACCACAGGCAGAAACGCTTCCATTTCAAGCGATACGTCTGTTCGTACTTGGTGCCCGGGCTTGAGCCAGCACCTCTCTACACTCTGGCGAGATATTTAGATTCTGAAATTCTCGGTGCTCAGGAGCCACGCTGCTAACTGAAGTGAGCTCGGATCCGGATGTACCACTTGGCCCTGGGACTTCGTCAACAGAGAAGGAATTGGGCGCAGATGAATTGGATGATCCCGGGAGAGCAGGAGAAGCTCCGTAAACCAAAACTGGCGGGGCCACCAGAATCATTCTGCAGGGCTCCGCTTTGAGCTTCCTGAGAAGCCTGGGAATTAGTGGGATCGGAGGAAAAGCGTAAACAAAGGCGCCTGACCAGGCCATCGAAAGTGCATTCCCCAATGATCCCGGATGGTGTTCCCTGCTTGCGTAGAATCGGCATTTCTTGTTTCCTGGAGTGGCAAAGAGATCTATGGGTGGAGTGCCCCAGAGATTGAAAATCCTGTCCAGAGTGTGTTGGTCTAATTCCCACTCGTGGCTCACCGACTTGAGACGACTGAGCGTGTCTGCTGTCTTGTTGAGGGCACCTGGAAGGTGTTCCGCCGAAAGTGATATTTTCCTTTGGATAGCCCACTCCCAAATCTCCTGAGCCTCTTTGGATAGCGGACGAGACCTTGTTCCTCCCTGCTTGTTTACATAATGCATGGCCGTCGTGTTGTCCGTACGGACCAGGACAGTGGATCGTCGGATCCGCGGAAGGAAGGCCTGTAAGGCCAGATGAATCGCTCTGAGTTCTAAAAGATTGATGTGGAGAAGGCGATGCTGGGGCAGCCAGCGGCCGCTCACCTGAAGATCTTGCAAGACTGCTCCCCAGCCTTCTAGAGAGGCGTCCGTTGTAATTATTAGAGGAGCTGGTGTGACTCTGAAGGTGAGACCCTGAGAGATATTGTCTCTGACCGTCCACCACCTGGCCGCCTCTTTCATAGGCTAAGTTATCGTGATCTTGTCTTCGAAAGAGCCCTCTGCCTGGCGCCACTGCAAATCCAGTTGCTCTTCTAGTGGGCGCATCCGTAACCTGCAATTTGGAATCAAGGGAATGCAGGACGAGATTGACCCTAGAAGGGATTTGTAGAGGCGAACTGAAAGTGACCTTCTTTTTTGCAATCGACGGGCAGAGGCCATCAGCTTTGCTTGCCTTTCTTTTGATGGGAACGCTTTGCAACAAGATGTGTCCAGAATGGCTCCCAGGAACTTGGCCGACTTGGACGGGCACAGGACCGACTTTTCCGTGTTGAGCTAAATACCCAGGTGACAGAAGAGCTGAGTGCATGCCCTGACAGCTTCTTCTGTTGCGTGATGAGACGGAGCTTTCACCAGCCAGTCGTCCAGGTAAGGAAAAACTTGAAGCGTCTGCTTCCTGAGAAACGCTGCGACTGGGGCTAGGACCTTCGTGAAGATCCGCGGAGCGGATCTGAGTCCGAAAGGCAGGACCTTGAATTGAAAGTGGCTCTTGGCTACTGTAAAGCGTAAAAACTTCCTGTGGGCCTGGTGGATGGGGATATGGAAGTATGCATCCTCTAGATCCAGGGTGGCCATGTAATCTCCTGGATTGAGGAGCCGTAAAATGTCCTGTAAGGAGACCATCCGAAAAGAGAGCTTTATGAGATAGGTGTTTAGCTCCCTCAGGTCTAAAATTGGGCGCCATTTTTCTACGGTCTTTTGAACAAGAAAGAACCGGGAATAGAGTCCTTTTCCCCGCTGGGTTAGGGGAACCGGTTCTATCGCCCCCTTGAGAAGTAGTTGGTGGGCTTCTAGACGTAGAAGGTGCAGATGTTTGGATTCGGTGGCGCGAGGGGCTTTGGATGGTGGTTGATGTTGAAATTCCAGAGTATGGCCTGACAGAACAATATTGAGAACCCACCGATCTGATGTTATACATTGCCAGTTGTGGAAGTATTGGGATATTCTGCCCCCCACTGGTGTTACAGGGGACACAGGAACAGTAGGAAGAGCCAGGAAGCCGCTACTGGCGCTTAGAGGAATCCCTCCCCTGGCGCCCTTGTCTTCCTCTAGATGATGACCGAGAGAAAGAAGACAACTGGCCTTGTCTCTGAGAATATTGCGGCCGGTAAGATTGGGAAGGCTGCGAATAAGAGGAATAGCGCTGTTGCTGGTATCCACCTCTATATGAGGAAAAACCTCTACCCCTTGCTCCACGGAAGGGAACCTTGCGGTATTGTAGAGTCCCAATGGATTTTGCAGTTTCCGTGTCCTTCTTTATATCTTGCAGCGCATCATCAATGTGCTTCCCAAAGAGCGCTTCACCGTCAAAGGGAAGATCCAGGATCTTGTTCTGGACTTCTGGCCGAACCAAGTGGCACGAAGCCAGCCTTGGCGTCGAAGGACTGCTGCCCCTGCGAGAGAGCGGAAAGCTGTAGTAGCAATGTCCATAGCGCAGTCAATCATTTCGGAAGATGCTCTTTCTCCCTCTTGAAGGATCTTTTTGGCTTCGGCTTTAGCTTCTTCGAGCAGCTGGTCCAAATACGGAGACAGATCGAACCACATCTGGCGATCATACCGTCCAAGAATAGCCAAGGCATTAGACGCTCTGACCAGGAGACTGGACATGGAAGAGAACCTCTTCCCAGCATTATCCAACCGCCTTCCCTCTTTATCAGGTGGCGTGATAAGAGGTGCCGCTGGATTTTTAGATTTTCTCTGGGCCGCCTGTGAAATCACCGAATCCGGTTTCGGATGGCTAACCAGACAAGCGGGGCTATCATCCGGAGCTTTGTACTTCTTTTCCAGACAAGGAAGCACAGGAATGACAGTGGCCGGCGACTTCATAACCTTTAGACCCTCACTCCAGACATGGTCCACGATAGGGATCGAGCGAACAGACCTTCTGTAAGGTTCTTTGAAATCATACAAAAAACATTCCGACTGCACTGATGGAATAGGCAGATCGAAACGCTTAGAAGCCCTCTCCATTAAATTGTGAAAGCCTCCAATATCAGCTGGAGGAGAATCCGCCGGTTCTGGAATAGGAGAGGCGGGGTCAGGAATAATGTAGTCATCCCATTCCCTGTCCGGGTCAGGGATTGTCCTAGTTCCTTGGTCATCATCGGATGTGTCATCCTGGACTGTAACCACATTCTGCTGTGGCTCCGGTAACTCCGGTAATGGAATTTGTTGAGGCTGAGGTGTAACCGGAAGAGCAAGTGGAGTTGGAGGCACTTGCCATGTTGCCTGGCCAGAGGACTGTGTTGGAAACCTTTTCCTGTAATCCGAAAGCATGAACTGCAGGTCTGTAACGAGGGAAGATGGCATACAGACCATGTCCTGTTGATATTGATCTTGAGATCTGTATTGTGGCATATACTGTTGCTGCTCCATGTAATAGTCCTCAGAGTCCGAATCTTGATATTTCACATGCAGCTGAGATGGGCTATGTGCATCACCATAAGGACCTTCATCGTCCTCGGAAAACTCCTCTTCCAAAAGGAGAGCCGGAGGCAGGGGTGTCACTTTCCTTGGAGAAGTCATTTCCGGGGTAATGTGACGTCTCCTGATAGAAATTGCCACATTTTGTATCGTCGACGAGGTCGTCGACGGAGCTGCCGGCGACAATGTCTGAACCGTCGACGAGGAAAGATCCACCGTTGACGGGACTGTCGTCGAGACCGTCGTCATTATCAGGCTGCAAGCTGTTGACGTCGTCGTCGCCGTCGACGTTGTTGCCGTCGACACCATCACCGTCGTCATCCTCGTCGACGTGGAAGTTGTTAAAGTAGACGTCCACGACCGAATAAGAGGTACCTCAGTTTGTGGCGTCGTCGATGAAGTCGTCGTCGACGAAGCCGCTGGAGACGAGGAAACTCTCGTCGACGAGCCCATCGACGGAGCCAAAGTCGACGCCAGTGAGATTTTTGAAGCCGTCGTCGACAGTATTGATGTTGTCGTCGTCGACGAGCAAACTTTCCTGTCAGCTTTTCCATCAGGAGGGACAGAAGCTGGGTTTTTGAAAGTTTTTGGCTTCTCAGAAGGCGGAGAAGAAGCAGAAGGCCCATGGCTTGTCTTCTTCACAGGTGCCACGTCCACAGCAAGTCCTTCCCTCTCCTTTACACCTCGGTGAGGAGATTCGATGGGACTACGCCTGTCAGACCTATCAGAGGTCTTTTGTAAGGCTTTGGAAGGGGGTTCTGAAGAAGTAGAAGGAGAAGACCTACCCCTTTTTTGCGATCTCCTCGATGATGTCGCAGAAGAAGCATCATCACTGTCACTTGAAACAGGATCTTTTCGTGACTTTAATTTCTGAAGCCAAGTGAGCAGACGTCCCTCACGGTCCCGTAAGGTCTTGGTTGAGAAGGTTCGACAGATTTTGCAGTCAGTAGGTTTATGGTCCGGATACAAACAATAAATACAGTCTTTATGTTTGTCCTCAACATAAAGTCTCTTTTTGGAGCAGGTGGCACAAGCCTTGAAAAGAGCTTTCTTTTCCCTGTCTGACATATTGAAGATTTGAAGATGAAAAAGTAGTTGGTTGAAGAAAAACTGAGCAGAGCTCAGTGGAGACTCCTTGCACAACGTGCGGTAGAAAATCTAAGGCTCTGAGGCTCTCTCAGGAAGGTTCTATGGGGTGAGGCTGTTCTGATTGGTTGTTCATTTCATTTGGTCTCTTTTACAAAAAGAGGTGGATATGCTACAAAATGAGATGAGGCCTAGGCCTTTTTCTTCTTTTGTACCTATTTCTATGGTATTTTTTATTTACCGGGGACTCCCATCTCGACGACGGGGAATGATACAAGCAATGGGAATCTATGAAAGTTCCAATACTGGAGTAACTGACACATCTCTGCTCTAACGCGGAGATGCGTCAGTTTCAAGTAAATCTGCCCCGAAGTGTTTATGCTTTAGGGAAGTCTAGATTTGCGTTACTTTGCATTGGGGAGGAGCTACATTGATGGAGCATGGGCGTTCCCATGCACAAAAACAATCCTACCTTCAATGCAAGTAACCTTGCACTATCGTACGGTGCAAAGATTCCTGTATAGGCGCTAGGCAGTGCACAGTGGGCCAGTGCAAGGACAGAGAAGAAATGCTTCCCATCTTTGTAAACAGCATATTTGTTCTCTCCCTTTCACGCAACGCAGTCCAGCATGTTACCTTGCTGTACCGCGTTGCGTTAAATAATAGTAAATGAGCCCTGCTGCACAACAAAATTTAGATATGTATTCCCAAATTTGATTCTGCATGTTCCAGAATTGACCTGGTTTATGTAGCAGTAGACTCTTGAGCACAAAGTAACCAGTTCATTCTAAATTTCTAAACAAGCCTTATATATAATAAGTTTGCTCAAGGTGGTCCTACGGACTTACTTGGTGAGGTAGAAAATACAAAAAACTACCAGTGGATGGCAGAAAGCTTCGTATTGTTTTTTAAGGTGTGGGCCTGTTTAAAACTACTTACAGCTTTCGGTTCCATTACTCGACTTTGCAGGGCAGTGGGAGATGGAGTCTAAAAAAGAATAAAGAATTTGTAAATACGATAGGTACTTCATATTCCTTCCAGGACATGTAACAATTTAGTATTACAATACAATAATGTCCCATTAGTGATCGAATTATTGATACCTCTCCAAAACACTTTAATAAGAGTGTGAAAGAGCACTGGTGAAAGGAAATGAAAGCGTGAAAAGAAACAAAAGCACTATGTAAATGAAATGAAAATTAATGTAGAATTATAACAGGTTAAGTGAACTAAAGAAGACATATTAAAATGGCTTTGGATGCTAATAAAGCAGTGATACTGGTATTATTGGACCTGACAGCAGCCTTCGACACGGTCTCTCATCAGAAACTGATTTTGCAACTGAGGGAGGCCGGTCTGCAGGGACAGGCACTTAATTGGCTGGTCAGTTTCCTTGACCAACGCACCCAGACCATCAATTTTGGCCCTTTCCGTTCCCTAACCTCGAAACTCACTAAGGGGGTGCCCCAGGGCTCTTGTTTGAGCCCAACTTTGTTTAATATTTATGTGGCCCCCCTTGCCAAGGTGATTAGGGAGTATGGTTTCACTCCTTTTTCTTACGCTGACGATACCCAATTGCTCCTGACCTTTGATAAGGACTCTGAGTTTGTTGATCAGCGTTTTACTAAGGGGATGTCAGCTATTGCAGAGTGGATGACGAACCACTGTCTGCAACTAAATGCATCCAAGACAGAAATTTTGTTGTTTGGGTCAGCCCAGAATTTCTGGTCCCCTGGGTGGTGGTCTGCAACTTTGGGTTCTGCTCCTACTCCTACCTTGGTGGCACAAAACCTGGGAGTACGCTTGGATGTGTTGTTATCCATGAAGGACCAAGTGAAGACTACAGCAGGGACTTGTTACCATACTCTAAGCCTTTTGCGCAGAGTTTTTCGATGGCTGCCTCTCTCTGTTCGAAGAACCCTGATTCAGGCTTTGATCGTTGGCCGCTTAGATTATTGTAATGCATTGCTGGCATCTGCAAATGAGTCCCTACTAACCAGATTGCAGATTGTACAAAATGTGGCAGCTCGCCTGGCCCTAAAAAAAACAACTTGCACCTCCTCAGGTCCATTGCTCCAACAACTTCGCTGGCTCCCCATCCGCCAGAGAATTAATTTTAAGCTTTGTTGTCTCACCCATAAAGCTTTATATGGTGAGAGCCCTAGCTACCTGTCAGATAAATTTAAAATCTATTGTCCGAATCGTCATCTTAGATCGGAAGGTAAAGGGTTGCTGGTGGTTCCCCGGTTTAAGAAGTTTAGAACCAAAGGCAAAACCGTTTTCCATCTAGCCTCTAAATTGTGGAACACCCTGCCCGAGGAACTACGCAAATACTCCAACTTACTCGGTTTCAGGAAACTCCTGAAAACAGTATTGTTTAGAGCGTAAACCTGTCTGCCCATGTTTATCTGACTTACCTGCTTTTACAGCGCGGAGATACCCCTTCGGGGGTGATTCCTGCACTTTACAAATCCCAATACAAATACAAATACAAATACAAATATTCACAATTTTGCTGTAGAATTTACAGGACAGTATAACGGTTTGGAGTAAATTTCAGATAAGTGACTGGATGGTACATATCTAGACACTTGCCCACTAGGATGTTGGTAAAGACCCACAAACCAAATATTTAATAAGTTACTCCTGCGAAGACTATGAGTTAGTCCATGTACAGGAAGGGAAATAAATAGGTGTATCTGCCTCTATTAGGGGATTTAAAGGAAGATGTCTTTCCATTGCAAAAACTGCTTTTCTAGAGGAGGAAAAAGGATGTCAAATTTGTTTTTGAACATTCATTCATATTCATAATTAGAACATTGGAATGTTGGGAGCTCCATTGAATACAATGGAGTGCTCCCTGCTTCTACGGGCCGGTAAAGGCCCGCAGAGCAACATTCCAATGTTTTACAAAGGCCTCTCGGAGCTCGAGGGGATTTAAATCCCCTCGAGCTTCGAGAAGCCTTTGTTTTATTTGTTAGAACATTCTGCCCTCTAGTGGCAGAATGTTCTAATAGCCTTATAGCCCTTCCTAGCAGGGCTATAGGGGCTATTAAAGTCCCGGTCCCTTGTTAAAGTCCCTCGCCTTCGGCTCGGGCCTTTAACGCGGGAGCGGGCCTTTAATAGCCGGTATAGCCCGCTACGGCGGGCTATAAGGCTATATTCAGCAATGTATCCATTTTGTGAAAAAATGTGCTGCAGTGTTTACAGAACACTGTAAACATGCCTGAAAATCAGCATTTTAAATGAACTTCTATTGAATACTCATTAGGACTCAGAGACCCCATGAAAATATATGAATACATGTAAACAAAGCCGCAAATCTACAATGCATCAGTTTAGGCTTCTGACTAATTCAGACCCAGAATGAGGCGGTCCAGGCAGTGAAACTGTTCAAAACTTTCTTCAAATCAATGTCTTTGGAGCATAATGAAAAATAAATGATTAAATGACTACATCTATAACAAATGTATTGCTAAGACATCCTGACCCAATAGCCCCAGTAGAATCAGAAGTTCTTTCAGTTCTCAAGCTATCCTACAAATTGGTAGGCAGTAAAGATGGAATGTGTCAATTTTCATGAATCCATTGGGAAACAACAACCTTAAGAAAAACATGAAAAATCAAAACATAAGGTATAAAATCGCACTATATACAAATTGGCAAATTGGTATGGGGTAAATGTAATTTTTATGATATATGATAAGTCTTACAAACTAAAAAGAAGGGTGGAATGTTTTAGGTTAAGAGAAGAGAGAATCCAAGGCGTGCCTCTCAGCATAAACAAATGTGAAATTAACCTTGAACTTCGCCAAAAAGTATTCTGAATTAAAAAGTAACAATAATAAAAAAGGGTTCCAAAATTAATCACTTCGAGGTTAATCAACCCAGATTATTCTCAGAGTGATTAATTGACCTAACGTCATGAGCCACCAATCATTTATAATATAATACCATACGAAGAACACATGACTGCATATAGCATTTATGTTTCATATAGTATGTCTGCTGCAGAACATAGTTACCTTTTTGGTAATGGAGTCTTCAATTAACTGCGCAATGTCACTGTCAGTGTCTGAAAAACCCTAGAATAAAACAAAAAGTCTGTTAACATCTGAAACATAATATTAATAATTCAAGTGTCATTTAATACTTTACATCACATCTCCAAATATTCCTATTTGGTATATATTCGGAATATGTAACGCTTTTCACTTCCCCAACATGGAGGGGTAAGCATCTCATTGTCATAAAATGACTACATTACACTAAGGGCACGTAGAACATCTAGCTCTGCCAAAAATATTGGCTTCAATCCTCTCAGTTTACATTTCAGCAAATGTCTAAACTGTTTGGTACCTGAATATCATAACCAAAACGTCTCAGAGAAATATTGTGCCCTAAATAATGTTTTATTAAATATTGTCACAATTGAGTTAATAATAGAAACTCTACTCCCAATTGGATAATATTTTTGAAAACAATATATATATTTTTTTATTTTACGTAGATTTATATAGCGCGAACTTGACCCGAAGGTATCGGGTATCAGAGCGCTTTACATAGCTGGTGAACTTGAACTTATAATGTACGGATTTTTGAGTGTAATGTGTTGGTTGCTTGAACATTAAACACATACAATAAAGGAAAGAAACAAGAAAAGTAAAAGGTAACATTGATGAAGACAAAACATCTCACATATATATATATATATATATATATATATATATATATCACAGCTCCAACTCCTTCGTTCAAACAAATTCCTTTGTTCCAAAGAATAGACCGGCACTCCAGAGGTCTGTTCCACTCGAAGCTTTTATTAATTAGGTGATGGCATATCTACGCGCTTCGGCTACCACTCGAATATATATATATATATATACTGAAGGTCTGCTAATTTTGTTTTTACACATTACTGGCCTCCAAGAATCCCCTCATACAGAACTGTGGATCGTCTTGGTTTCTCCGGTAAGGGAGGGTACTGCAGATATTATTTCACAATAATTAAAATATCGTTTGAAAGACTACTGCCTTCCACTCATGATAGTACATTATCTCTCCCTGTAAACTGATGTTTAATTATATAAACTAGACAGTAGAGAAGACAGGTTATTCAACCTGAGAAAGAGTATGTAAAATGAGAAGTACAAGAGTCTCAATCAATGAATAACGTACATATAGTACTATATCCCAAGCTATATTCCTTAACACATATATTTAGAGCCTGATTTAGATCTTGGCGGAACTGGTCCTGTCCTCACATTTTCGGCAGTCTTCCCACCTGCTATCTTGGCAGTTTGCCTGCCCGCTTTAGATATTGGCAGGTTGTGGGAGAAAAGACCTCAGCAGTCCCGCTGCCTCCACCGAGACTCCTGCTCCTGTGTCGACAGCGGCAGAGCCAAAGCAGATTTTGGAAGGAGTCCCGCCCACCTTCCCGCCATCCAGATTACAATATGCCTTTCCTTGCGGGGTCACCGCCATTTCACGAGTGGGTGAAATCGAAGGAAAAGAGGTGTAAACTCATCTTTTTCGGGGTCCCACTTTGAAATCCATCTTGTACCCCATTGTCATGGTCCTTCCTATGCTGCCGCCCCCTGACCACGATGATCAGCAACCCCGTTGTCACCGGAATCGAAGGTAGGCTTCCGTGTCACTTGTCTTATGCAGTGTATGGTAACATTACTTTTGCTTCGTGATATTTAACATGCAACAAAATGGACAGTACACATTACCTACATATACATTACGACACATATACAACATATACATGTGTTTTACAATAATTATACGTAGTACTTACCTGTCTTTACTGCAGCAGGACCTCACTACATCATGACTCCCCTGCTAGGAGACTGCCAGCACAAGCTGTACATGTAAATTGACTTGGCGGAACCCGGCAACCCAACAGCGGTTGAATACTGTCAGCCAGCAGAGAAGACCGCAGCGTAGCGAGAAGCTGGCTATAATCGCAACATCTAAATACAGCGGTTGGACTGCCAAGGGCTTCTTTGAGTTCTTGGAACTGCCACAGCGTGGGATGGTGGTAAGACCACCAACATATAAATCAGGCCCTAATATTGCTACCATTATAAGACAATGTGGTGGCAGCAGACAAAGAAAGCAACAAAGCTAAAAGTATTCCACAGTCAATAACTGGCAAATGTGGCTTTGGATTGTGGGCTTCTTGACATATTCTAGAATCATCTCGGACCCCTGGTTGTCCACAATTTTTGAATGTACTCCAGTTCAAAAGAGAACTGGATAAAGCAGGGCTGACAGGGTCCGAAGGTGGCCCCCAGAAGTTAGCGCTCACACCATGTTATCCTCCTGGTCATGGCCCATGGGCAAAATTGAGCCTCCAGCTACACACCTAGTGCTGCTGATAGTGGGATGCCCACAAGTGTGAAGGCATTCCTTAACTTCAGCAGTGAATAATGTGAAACTTGCTGCTCCCCTCTAGGCATGTATGTGTAGCGACAAATGTGTATGTTGATCTCCTTGTGCATTTGCCACTTGTTTCTTGCTCTTGTTAAATGTGAAGTTGGGGTTTGGTGTATGGATTTTGCAGTTGTTGAGATAAAAAATTAAAGAGAGCTATGTGTTGCCTCTTATGGTCATGATTTCAGTGTTCATGACATCGTGCAGAATATTTATGTTGGGTGTCCATTAGAATAGCTGGAGGGATCATATGGCTTTGGCCTTAGCATGCAGCAACAATAACCTGATGGGATGCCACACCCCAATATTAGCTGGGAATCTACCTTGCACTAACTTGAACAAACCTTCTTATATTTCCTTCTGAGCATGGGCATTTTAGGACATTCAACAGTATTAGAGCCGTATATGTACTAAGAATTTGAGATGATGCCACCTCCACGCTTGTTTTCATAAAGATGTGGGCTCCCATTCAAACTCAAAGTACTTTTGGTGCACTGCACACATAAGGACTCATTTGGGGAGAGTGCAAATGGCATATCTTCCAAAAGCTAGCAGATGTGCCATCTGCCCTTCTTTTGGTTCCCCAGCTCATAAAGAGAATGCAAAGTTTCTGTCAACTTCGCCATTGGAAAACCCCATATGACAGCCACAACAAAGGTAGAGTTATTTTTGGAGGGTTTGACCAATTTAATGTGGCCTGTCAAAGATGATTCTTACTGGTGTCTTTATTGTCGAAATCAGTCATGTAATGCCCATATGCTAGCTGAGGACTTGACAAGTTCATATTTATCCCCTGTGCACGGGAGGTTTTTTACCAAAATATCGACTCCAAAATATCATGGGCACAAATATTGTGACCAGCATATTGCGGTGTCAAAAATGTTGTGGGACTTAATATCGAAGGTAAGAATATGTTGCATAAATTTAATATCTTGTTTTCTTAATAATGTTTAACATATTGTAATTTTATTTAACATAGTAATATACAATTTCATTTTTAAAATAATTTGATAAATATTAGGTAATTTTAGTATTTAAAATTGTTAGCATCATATTATTATTTGTGTTTCATTTGTTTTGTTATACTTTATGAGTTTTTATATTACTTTTAATTTAATTTTTAATTATATTAGAAATTTTTAATTTAGAAGTAGGTTATTGAGATGTATAGGATATGGGTATTTTTTTAAATGTAAATTATTGTTTAAATTAATAATTATTTTAATGACATTATTTTTAATTATTAATTCATCATGTCTATTCATTAACTGATTAGTCTTTTCAATTATTTGTTGAATTGTAATTAATTGGTAATTGGTTGATCTATTTGTTTAATTATTACATTGTGTTAATGAATTGTATATGCTTTAATTATTTTAATTGCTTTATTTAAGAATTAAATTCAAATAATAGTTTTTCATTTTTTATAATATGTTTTAGTAATTTTTATTGTCTATGTTTGTTCTTAGGGAGGGAAGTGTTTTAGTTTAAGATCTTTGTTATATTTTCAATAATTTTAAATTTTTTATTTGTAATTTAATGTTTGTATTATTTAAATCTAATGTTGTTTCATATTTAATAAATACATACATTATTTTAAATATATTTAAATTTTTAGTTTTTGGTCAATATATAAATGTTTTTTTTATTTTTTTTATTATGAGTGGGAATAGTAAATATGACCCAAGCCAATGTCGAACACTTTCTCTACTTTTGCTTATGCTGAAGTGGGCATAGTAAATATAACCCCACCAGAGTCCCACACTCTCTCTACTTCTACTAATGTTGGAGTGGGAATAGTAAATATTACCTCTCCAAAACTCCAACACTTTCTTCACAGTTGCTTAGACAGTCCAACCAGTTACCTACTGTATTTTGAGTAGCCATCTTGAATGTAAGCCCACCATCCTTTAAAGAACCTCTCATTCTGTACATTTTTGTGAATGTTGCCTTGAAAAATCATCACACCCATGAGGCTCCCCAATAACTCCTCAATGATTCACTGAAAGTTCCACCCTCACCTTCTATCCTGCCCTCCTTCATTGCCCTTCTGCAGCTGTGCTTTCTGCTTTCAGTCAAAGCAAGCAAGAAGAGCAGCACTGAAAGGGTCTCAGGGAGCATTGTCAGTGTGGCATGGAAGACCTTTATGACATCACAACAGTCGGTAACCCATTTTATTATAAAATTTTGTGATGTCATAGCAGTGGGTTTTGAGATTCGGAAACTGAAATAAAAGAGGCTCTCTACGAGAGTCATACATAAATTAAATAATCATAACCTTATCTCTAACAAACACTAACACTAATGCACACCCTTAATCTTAAACTAACTTTACCCTTAACCTACAGTTAACTCCAATCCCCTTCTTTACAGATTTCAAATGTTTTCCATTTCAATTTTTTACCCACTCAATGCTTTGTTTCAGAACATTTTATTTTCTAACTCTTGGTTTTCCTAACTTTTATATACTCCTTTTTTATTTAGAAATTGTTACAGAATAGCAGCACCAACACCAATAGATTAACAGCCTATCTAGGATATCCTTGCTGTTGGTAGATTCACTAGAGAGGCGTGGTAATAGTGGAGTACAAAGAGGTAAAAAGGATGGGACAAAAATGGTGAACAATAGAGTTGGAAAATGAAAGTTTATTTGAAGAATACGAACGTAGTTGTTCAGAACAAGAACTGAATATAGCAAGGGGGGAGTAACATGGTGTTGCAGGAATTCTGGGGAGTCACAGAACTATGCTTGGGATCATGGAACCTTAGTATGCAGGGACTGAGTCATTCTGTCACCTGAGTACCCATGAGCCTGGGACCAACTAGCTATAGTGTCTTACATGCCCTCCTACTCACTCACAGAGGAACAAGTGATTAGACACCCCAGAACACAACACTCCCAACCCTCTCAGGAATCGCGGTTGCAGGACACACCCTTTTGCTCTCACACTTGTGCTAGTTCACAATAAGTTCTGACAGAGACACAAGGAAAGTTTAAAATGTTTATTTTAACTATCGTGCTCTAGTATGCAGTATACGTGCCACAATAAGTAAGAAAATGCCTAACACAAATGCAGTCAGCATAGTAAGTAGTCCATAAATCATAAACAGAGCTGTCATTATATAAGACAGGGTAGCCTAACCTTGCTCCCATCCTACTGAAGCAAAATGATTATATATCAGAAGATCACTTGGTGTTAGCAGCAGACCCTGTACCTTAGCATACACAGATGAAGGTTCTACATCTCAGGTTGCTGTCACAATCTTTTCCCTGGAAAGGTCCCTCTCCAAGTATGTGTGTTATCTATCTATACATACCTCTATGACAAAAAAGAATGTGTTCCCAAAAAACTGCTGCATCTGCTTGTTTTGTCTAGGTGCTAGAGCTTGACCAGAACACAATAACAAGGGGCATTGTTGTTTGACCTTATCTGCGGTGTTCAGACAAAATCCCAGGAACAGAACGCAAAAACAACAGCATGTTCTGTGTGAAAGTACTGTGTTACAAAGCAAAATGTCTTTGTGTAGTAACGTGTGCAAAGCAGAGGACAGTCTGTAATGGGCTCATCCTAACATAAGGAAAACTGCAATGGCCTGCATGGGACGTATGACACCCTCCCCTTGGTCAGGATGGTAGCATGAAAATTACGACAGAAGTCAGATGGTAAGCAGAATCAAAGAGTAAAACCAATTGCATTTGGAGTGCAACTGAAAGGAAGTATTGCCAAATCAGAAGGAAGTTTTTGTGCACAAAAATATATTCAATCACAGCATATCGCTGGGACCCAAGATGTAGGATGCCAAGTGGAACGACAATAATTCCAGTAAAATATCTGAACCTTCCAAAGTGAAAATAGCAGCCATCCAATTAAGCAGGTCAAAGGAACAAACATGCTCCTCGTTTCCAGCTGTTGATCGGACCATCCAAGGAGAACCTGTGTTGACTTCAATGAAAATGAGATCCAAGAGATGCTGTGCATGTGCACAGGGATCAACACTGGCCACTGGCCCCAGTGATGGATTGTACACAAGCCGCATACCCAAGGAACAGTCTTGGTTATGGGCCAATATGGGACCCATCAACAGTTCGAAATCCAGGGAAGCGTGTGATGGTGTAGCCAGGCAGATATCCAGGGCCCATTTGAAAGGGCACAGGATACAATGAAACACAGGTTGCACACAGGTGAAATACACATATTGGAAGGTCAGACAAAAGTCGGCATCAAGAACTTCTAAAGGCACCAACTCAAAAAGATGTCGCATTTGTTTACGGTATAGCTGCAGCGATTCCTGCCCGGGCAGGAACACAGATGGAGCAGCCACTGCAGAAAAGAAGTAATAGCACAATGATGCCGCAAATCAAGATGAGCAACTGTGGGAACCCACAGAATAAGCTGGAAAAAATTGAATGTATAAAAGCTGGTATTACTCCAAAAATAGTTTGAAAAGAAGTCACGAGTCTGGAGCACACAAGTTTAAAAAAGTGTGCCAGGCCTGTGGTATCAGAAGCATTAAATATTTGAAGTATCAATTACCCGAAATGTTGGGGTAGATTTGTGTCTAACAATGATTGTATTTCACTGGCCGTTCTCACCAACTGCAATTCGAAGGTCTCACCTGCTGAGATCAGAGCTACATCTTGTTGAAACAATAGTGCTTTGAGCCTGCTTAGCTTATTGAAATCTGTTTTTAGGGTTAGAAAGGAAGGCCACAACAAACTATCTACCTATGTGGAGGGGGGAACAGGACGTTATTACAACAAGTAACTAACGGGGAGACAGTTACCACATACGAGATTCCCGCCCACAGACAGCAACAGTCCTGATTATTAAGGACGAGATAACTGCCATTAGAGAGCAATGTGAGAGTGGGAATAATTGCGGGAACAGGAGTTCCTTTCAAATAACAAGCCAAGTTGGGGGCAGAAACATTACAGGGGCTGTCAATTTATACTTGTTGACACATAAGGGACTGTCCGGCAGTGGAATCACATTCTTCCCCTGTAAGAAAAACTTCTATTTCAGCCCGTTGACAACGATATGTAAAAGGCAGGGACGATAACTCATGTGTGTAACTGCTCCCAAGGGGTTCATATCTACCTACGGGGAAGGGTTTCATGCAGGCAGTGAACTAAAACATCGAGATGGGCAACGAGATAACCCCGTGTATTAACCAAACTGCAGAATGAGTTTCTGCTACAGTGAAGGGAAGCTGTTTGAGTTTTTCTATATGTAGCATATTGTAACTAACGTCTTTAATGGCCATTAATTGCTGTTTGCATGTTAAATTAAATGGTAAGAACAATGCGCTACAAATTAGGTAATGCCAAGAACACAACCATTTTTAAGTGTTTGCAGTGTCCAACCAAATTACACAACTGATCTAAGTTGATTCTGACCATGATACAAGGTAGACACTTCATTTTGTACAATATCGATAACAGAAGACACAATGTTATCTAAAGAATAAATGTGAGATGATAATGTATTACTGCTGTTGTCAACAACAGCAAGCACTTTATCTAGATTGTCTTGATCAATTTGGCGTAAACGCACTGCAGCTTCCAGTTGAGACAGTTTCCAAAGTTCATTATATGCGGTATAAATAAAGCATTTTGAACACGGGTATTTTGGACCCAAAAGGAAATCAGATAAGTTTATTTCTTCAGATAGGAGAGAAAGATGTTGTTTTACGGAAGACAATGTGGAATGTTCAAACCATTGTTGACATAATTTACCTACAGAATAAGTAGTAACAGTATTGGAATGCGGTGTTTGGGAATAACATGGATCAGGTCTACTTAATGTGAACCCTGAAGTAGTGTTCATGAAACGAAAATGACAAACATTTGTGTCTGTCAGCCACAAAGACCACCCAGTTGGAATTATCACAGAAGAATTAAATGAACTGTTTCTTATCATACAATTAAGTTGATCTTCAGTATAATTTGTAGAACACTGACAGTTATCAAAAAGGGCCAAGGATGGAATAGTGAGAGTATTCAATTCCTTAATCTTAGCCAACCCCAAACAAGAAGTCTGTTGGACTGTGTCATTAAGAAAAATTATTTGAGTAGGTATCAGAGATGCACAGAATAAAGATTTAGTACCTTGGACTTGCCAGGACTTGGTACCCCATACTGATTTCAAATTAATATTGTCTTTCCAATAATCGTATCCTTTCAGTGCTTAGTTATCAATAAAATGAGATGAATAGATTAACTTGGTCTGAGTAAGCATATATTTTTTTGAAAGAATGGGAACCAATTTAAAATAATATGATGCCGGGTCCGAAAGGTTATAACTGGTAAAATAAGTGTACTTCAATTTTTATGTGTTGGAACTATCCTTAGAAGGAGTGAGGCAATGTTCCCATTGAGTATAATTAAATTGGGGACGCTGTAATTGGCTCTATGCAAGAAATGATGGCCATAATGTTGATAACAGAACAAATCAGCATAATTAGCAGAATTCAAATATAAATCCTCAGTATCGAAAACAGTATAATATTGCAATTCGTAAAACATAGAATTCACAGCATTGACATTCCAATCGTCTGATTGCGACGCAGGTATTATCACATCAACCATAGAAACACGGAATACATATGGTATCTGTAGGTTCTCCGAAGGACCAAATACATCGAATGGTACTTTATCCCATACAATTCCATCAGTGATTAGTACCGCTGAACATCCTGTCGACAAGTTCTGCAGCAGAGCGTTCTGAGAGGTAGTGGCCATTAATGAAAAGGAAAAAACTGTCACAAATCCAAGCTGCATGAACAGAAATACCATGGAAAACACAATCCAGACATACATCCAAGATGGTATCAGATAAGTGCGTTTTAACCAAGAGATGAAAACACTTCTCTGAGCTGGTGGTGGAGATAAAACTGAAGACAATGAAAAACTGTCTGAAGAAAAATTATCTTGAATGATATAGTAACCAGCAAAACTCAGCTGGAATAACGGTGGCTGGGATTCTGGATTTAGACCTGAGGCTTGAACTTCCACATGGGCCGCAACCGGTGGTTCAGAATAAGCGATTTGTTTTGCAGAGTGTGAAAATAGTAAAACAGGCACCAAGTCAACTGAAGACTCGACATCCCCCTTTGGCAGCAGGGGAGAATGAGAAGGAACAGAGCTCACAGGCTGTAAAGGAATATCCCGGCCTGGGACACCCCAAGGCATACTATCGAGTATCTACCAAATGGTGTAACTTGACATGTTCAATCGAAGCAAAGCGATTTTCTTTGGATCCAGGCAGTGGAGGTAAAATCACAGTTCAGGTACCCTGAAGACCAAGCAGTGGAACAGGAGCACAGTAGGAGGGACCAAATTCTTTCTTGATCGCCACCTTTTCATGAACCAGATCTCCAACTATAGGAAGCTAGCCAGAAACAAACAGGGATCAGAGCCGTTGCAAAAGAAGGCTGAGTCGAGGGCAAATGGGTTTTAGCCAGAGCGTCACTACACTTTTGTAGATCCTGTAAGAGAGCACAGTGGTTATCTATGTCAAAGGTTCCAGCAGCCGCCACAATGTCTAGACCATCAAGGTCTGGAACAAACATCTAGATGCCAAAGAGCATTTCGTACGGGGTTCGCCCACCCAGAGATCGTCTTGGAAGATTACTAAGAGCACGTTAAACCCCATAAAGGTGGGTTAAACAACCATGGTTTGTACCTAATACCCGAGTGGTTAAAGATTGCTTTGAGTCACGGTTCATCCTCTCCAAAACAGAATTGCCCTCGGGCCTATATGGAGATGAGAAATGCACCCACACTCCCATTGACATTATAGAATCATTGTAAGCCTTACAGGCAAAAGCCGGACCTTGGCCTGAATGGAAAGCGCCACAGGCATAAGTCCCGACAAAGACATGCGAATCCTTTACAACAGTGAGAGCGTCAGCAGGTTGCTGAGGTCAAACCCAGAGGAACCTAGAGCAGGAATCCACTGCATCCAAAATATCTTTGAAAGCATTATCAGACATTAATGAACCACAATGATCAAGGTAAATGCAACCAAAAGGATGATTAGAAATGAAAAGAGGGGTCTGAGGTGGGCGCAACACAGTAGAACTCTTTATTCATTGACAAACATCACAACAAAGGACATATTTGCAAGTCTGCTGGTATAAACTGCACCACCAATAGCGTTGTTGTAAAAGAGAAACAGTAGTCTCTACACCTGCTTGAGCAGAAGCCATGCCTTCATGGGCAGCCACTATAAGAGACTGTCTGCGGTCAAGGTTGGGAATCAAGCGATCACCAACTGTAGGAATAGATACAGAGGGAACTTTGTCAGTAGTCAACTGATAAGTGTATTGAGAAGGGAAACCTTGTGGAAAAGGTGTACCCTCCCTAGTTGCGGCAATAGCTGCCAAAATGTCATTGTCAATTTTAGTCATAGAAGGAGTAACTTGGCTACTTTAACTGTGGCTACTGCAGATTTAACTGCTTCATCAGCCATTGAATTACCGACATCTTGCGCTCCCGCACGTTATTGTCCCAATGTATGGACAACATGTGTAAGGGGCAGACGTTCCTTAGGAGCCGCCACCCGAACCCATAGCGTTTCTATGCCTTATTGTACTATCTCTAGAATCCCGAAAATCATTTTGTTTCCAAAAAAACTAATTATCATTGAAAGGTTGTACACAGTAAAAAGAATCACACTCAACGAGGGTGGGTAATTCAGCATCAGTATATTCAAGAGCTAAGAGGAGTGCTCGTAATTCGGCTAATTGGGCCTTGCAGTAGAGTGAAAAACACCATCTTCCATTGTAGCTACGACAATAGCGCAGCATCAGAATAAGTCTGCTTAGAACCATTGGCCGGTTGAGCCGAGCCATCAGTATAAATGATACATTTGTACTGATCAAGGGGAAGAACTGAAGAAGGGAGAGGGTAAACAGGTTCATACTGAAGAAATTCTTGAGTTTACAAATAAGGGTCAAAAACAAAATTAACATCCGCTGATGTCAGTGATGTAGGCCATTGCATCCAATGTGGATGCAGAGCTTTAGAACTAGGGACACTAGCTTTTGTGACCGCCTTTAAGGCAGGCACAGGAGAAACATCAAAAATGCGTTTACCTTGTGCAAGAAGGCGTTCTTTTAGAACCGCCATCTGCACAGCAGTCAGATTCTTTTCAGTGGAAGAAAAACGCAATTCTGCAGGAGTATACAGATGCAATTTGTAAACTATTGGAAATGTGTCACCCTCATTAAAGGCCACATAAGTGAAACCGATCGCTCCGGGTAGAATCCGGATGGCCAAATGTGTAGTATTCAATCTAGTTTGTAGGTCCTCGTCACAAGTAAGTCAGACTGTAAAGCATGCAGCACCGCGGTGTGTTCAGGTAGCCAAGAGTAAGAGGAAAAGGATGGGTGTATCAAAGCATATAGAGGTTTGGTACGCTGAGCATAGTCAGGAGTATAAGTCCTGCCAAAATCTAAGAAACCCAAAAGAGATTGCAATTTTTTGAGGGTAGATGGAGGTCGAAATTGAGCACATGTCTCCAAAAACTGGGGGGCCAAACCCCTAACCTCATTGGTCAATTAATAACCAAGAACAAGAATGGCAAGTAATGCAATATATGACTTCTCAAAATTGAATTTGTAGCCTAGAGCTGCGAATCGCGATGATGCGATCCACACGCGGAAGATGGAGATTTAATTCATCATCTGTCAGGTATATGTCATAGACATAGGAAAAAACAGCAGGATCGATTTCATTCAAAAGGGACACAATACGTGCCTAAAAACCCTGAGGCTATTCTTTTACTCCACGGACAATCTCACATAGCGCCTCTGTTTACCGAGGGCACTGAAGGTGGACAAATCTCTGCTCTCAGGAGCTAGGTTATGACAGAAAAAGCCATCTGAAATATCTAAAATAGTTTTAAACTTCTTACGCACTATATTATTTATTAAAGCTGTACTATGGGTGTTTTGCACTGCGAAAGTACGAGTATGACTATTCAAATGTCTATAATCCAAAACTATGCAATAGAAACCATCAGGTTTCAAAATTGGAAAAAGAGGTTTATTCACGCAGCGACACAGGGTTCAATTACACCCTGATACTCCAATTGAGTCGGAACCTCTTCAACAGACACTTTAGCTTCACGTTTGATTGGATATTGAGGCTGCGGCTGAGGAGTAGAATGTATTGGAATAACATGAAAAGGAGAATCCTTATCCCAACCAGCTTTGGTTGTGGTATAAGGCAGACCTAAAGGCAAGAGCCCACTCTGAAGCATAGGCCTGCTTAGTCTCATCTGTGACTTATTGCAAAAAGAAAGGATTTATCACATCCTCGCATCGAGGACAAGCAAGAACAAATAAGGGAGGCCAATCGACCTCTGCAAATAAAATGTCATAAGAAGACGTCAAGTTGTCCCAAAAAATAGCATTAATGGTGAGTTTAATGGCACCTTCAATCTGAATGTCTACATGATAAAGTCTATCATGGGGAACTATACGGGTGTCTGCAGTTTCAACAGTTACAAAGGTGTCAGTTGCTTTCACCTCCAGAATCTGGTGGAGTGTCTGGCTCACTGCGGTAACTTCCGCCGCGTTGTTGAGGAGAGTCACCGCCCAACTCCTGTCCAGGAGGAGGGTTCTCACCATCTCGGATATATTTCACAGTCAAAGCGGCAACTTTTTTCTTCTGGAACAGGGCTCTATACGGAGGTGGATCCTTTCCCTTAACTTTCATGTCAAAAGAGCGCTGCAGGTCCTGCTTGGGTTGCGCAGACTCGCCCTGTCTGCGATTTTGCCACCGTCCTCGGTCGTACTGTTGATCAGATAATTCCTGAAAGGAACGAGGAGAATGAAGATCAGGAACCTGAAACCTCTCAGGAATTTTAATTTTAGAGCGATCACATAAATCATATCTATGTTCAGAAGCGTCCGCTGGTGGTGAGCCACCACGAGACCTAGGCTTCTGTTGCTGCTTATTTTTGTCCCACGTCTTCTTAGGAAAGACTGGGCATCCCTCCTTTTCAGGAGGGGACTTGCCCTGAGACTGAGTAGAATGTCTAACCCCAAAATTATTGCGACCCAAGGATGCATAAACCACAGCAATAATAATCGGTAACTCACGTTCCAGATCAATGTCCACCACTGACGAAAGGCATTGACGAACCATCAAAGACGCTGCTTCACCTTTAATATTAGGAAGAATAATTTCGGAGACCACGTGAAAAATACTGATTAATTTCATCCCCAAATCATTCTGTATTTGTTTGAGAACCCTCGGAAGAACGCTCATCGAGGGGGTGCCATAGCAGAGGGGATACACTGAGGCAAACGCCGTCCACCAGGTGTTGCAGTCGGCCAATGGAGGTATTACACCACTAGATAAGTACATAGTAAGGATCCTGTTTTTCTCTACAGGACCCGTAAGAGGGAAAACTGCATCAAGCTGATCAATTTTCTGAGCAATCCAAAATGGAAAGTCCTCTCGATTCTGAGGACGTTTGCCCATCACAGAATTAATGATTATAGGGCTAATAACAAGACCCCCACTGTGCGCCGCCTTTGCAGGTGGCTCAGCTCCAGGTGGAGCCATTAGAAAAGCACCATAAAACAGACAAACTTCCGACAAATTAGCGTTAAGATTATTAGGATGCGGAGTAAAGCTGGCCACAGCAGGCCATGTGGCCCCATCAATACTTAAGGGGCTTATTTGAACAAAAGAAATAGGATGGGGTAGGGTGCCATTAAACCAAATCTGGTGCTCCCAGGCCATAAGAGGAACTTCAATAACCGCATAAGGGCGATAGGCTGCCGGAACTGCAGCAGCAGTATAGGCATGAAAAGAATTATCATTCGCATCCACTGCAGGAAACTAACCCAGGAGTAAAACACTTTGGAACGGTACGCAGGATCCGCCTCGACTACAAAAACAACCGGAGACCCTGCATTGGGGACTCCATGCTGCAACGAATGTTGAGTAACCACTGCGTGGCAATACACCAGAATCGGAAACGGAATCGGTTGAGCCATTAGCTAAAAAGAAAGGGGTTCAGACTATAGCACTAAAACAGGTCAAAATAACCTTTTAAAATTCAAATTTGAAAAACCTACAGCAATAGGTGCTCCCTACAAACTGAGGAGGCTAAGCTCTCCCACCACGGACGTCGTTTGGAAAGATGAGAGGGTATTGTGGATAAGCACAAGCGCTACTCAGGGGTACTGTGAATAAGTACCAGACCACACGTTGGTGGTGCCATGTTGCAGGGATTCTGCGGAGTCACAGAACGATGCTTGGGATCATGGAACCTTAGTGGGCAGGGACTGAGTCATCCTACCACCGGAGTACCCATGAGCCCGGGACCAACTAGCAATAGTGTTTCACTCGCCCTCCTACTCACTCACAGAGGAATAAGTGATTAGACACCCCAGAACACAACCCTCCCAACCCTCTCAGGAATCACAGTTGCAGGACACACCCTTTTGCTCTCACACTTGTGCTTGTCCACAGTAAGTTCTGACAGAGACACGAGGAAAGTTTAAAATGTTTATTTTAACTATCGTGCTCTAGTATGCAGTATTCGTGCCAGAATAAGTAAGAAAATACCTAACACAAATACGGTCAGCATAGCAAGTAGTCCATAAATCATAAACAAAGTTATCATTATATAAGACAGGGTAGCCTAACCTCTCTCCCCTTCTACTGAAGCAAAATGATTACATATCAGAAGATCTCTCGGTGTTAGCAGCAGACCCCATACCTTAGCATACACAGATGAAGGTTCTACATCTCAGGTGCTGTAACGATCTTTTCCCTGAAAAGGTCCCTCTCCAAGTGTGTGTGTTACCTATCTGTGCATACCAACATGACAAAAAAGTACATGTACCCAAACAACAGCTGCATCTGCGTGTTTTTTCTAGGTGCTAGAGCCTGACCTGAACACAATCCCATGGGGCATTGGTGTTTGACCTTGTCTGTGGTGTTCAGACTAAATCCCATGAAAGAACAGAACACAAAAACAACAGCATGTTCTGTGTGAAAGTACAGTGTGGCACAAAGCAAAATGTATTTGTGTAGTAACGTGCACAAAGCAGAGGACAGTCTGTAACATGCTCATGCTAACATAAGGAAAATGACATTGGTCTGCACGGGACATATGACAATGGAAGTGGAAGAGACTGTACATCAAGAATCTGTAGTGCACAAAGTTCAGGCTTTACAGCTCAATATTATCTGTTTACCAGAAACCCCAGTGAGGAAATTTATAGAACAAGGGGTTTTCAGGTATGTATTGAAACTTCTCAAGCATCATTTCTTCCTGGGGTGTCCATAGTCACCTTAAATAGACAAATAATATTTAGAAAGCTATAAAACGATACTCCAGACAATTGGGACATTGCTCATTTGGCATGTACATCTACAAAACTGACTTATGTGAATTAAGCTTACAAGACCTAATTTGTTCAATCAGTTAATGTAGCAGGCAGAATGAGGATACCCTATAGTGATTTGTGGCAATTTCATATGTATACTAGACATGTCCGAAAATTACCCTTACGATCTTATTAAAAAATACACTTTGGTTAGATCTGAGCACGAGTCTTAGTGAAACTTTACACAACTTCTGGCAGCAAAGGCACAATCAGCAGGCAGTTCTCCAAAGAAATGTGTGGTATTTTCAAGAAAGTACCAACAAATTTGAAATAAAAAAAACACAGTTCCACCAAAATATTAAAAAAGGAGAGAAAACTTTAATAAGCATTAGGACATTAAAATGATTAAAATCACGTAAGGGGAACCAGAGATATGAATGTTTACAAGTGTAAGGCAAAAACACCAAGAACAATTAATTCACTATTAAAAAATATTACTGTGTGGTTGATGGATACATCAAGTGGGTTGTCTCAGTTAAAGTTTTTACCTTCTAAATTAGTATACTTTTTAGAAGTCAATATTTTCTAGCATGACAAGCAGCAAGGCTGAATCTGGTAAGGGTCTCCCAAAGTTGGAAATCATTGTCGATCTTCCATTGAAGTTATAGATTTTGGCACCAAAAGCTCTAAACGGTGAAAGTTGGATTTTGTAACCGCCACAGTAAATTGGCAAATAGGATCGAATTGCCACATTCTCCTGGTCCAAGGTTTTACCGTCAGACATAGTTAGCATTTTGTTTCTTTAAATTCTTCAGTGGAGCAAGGTTAGAGGCTGTAGCCAGGTATGGCTCAATAAGGCTGGATTTACTACAATGCCCTGTTTAACCTGTTTGAGCAGGGCATAGAGCTGCGAGCTGCGAGCTGCGTGAACTTGTTTTTTCCCACCATTCAACACGGTAAGGAAGTCCCATTTTTACTCCCTATTTATACACTGCCTAAGGATTCTCTGCTCAGGAGGTTACTTAGTGAATTGGGAATGTAAATTCCCCAGTCTTTTATATTGAGATACAAAGGTTTTGAGTCACTATGACTTTTTCAACAAATTTTTATCACAGCCCTCAAGTACGCCTCACATGGTTTTACTGTATTTGTGACATTAACTTTAAAAACAACCCACAGACACTACATGGGATATAGGAAAGACACCCCTCTAGCATGCCTTAGCCCTAAGGCAGGGTGCACTATATCTCCTGTAAGGGCATATCTGCATGAGCAGATATGACCCTGCAATATCCTTGTCAATTCCTGGATATTGTGAGTGACCGAGGAAGCCATAGTAAGTACATGGGCTGGACACTCGTCATTACGAGTTGCCCTGCTCCATGATGGCTTCACTGAAGTATGGGATGTTTGGTTCCAAACATCTTATCATAATAAACCTGCACTGATTCCAGTGTCAGATTTATTAAAAATTGCACACAGAGGACCCTTAGCAGGGTCCTCTGAAACCTACCAACCCTTAGTGTGGTCACCGACTGGCCTAAGTCAGCCAGCTACCACCAGATAGTGTTCTGACCATATGAGGTGAGTGCTGCACACTCAGAGGTCGAGAACAATGCCGTTCCTGGGCAGAGGTGTTCACACCTCCCGCAGGTCAGAAAAAGCCATCTGTGGCAGGGAGCTTCAAAGTCCTTGTTGCCTTTGTAATGGGATCCTAGACTCTCCTTTTAGAGGGAGCATGCCACCTTCCTATCCTCACCCCCATTTTGGCGGGAGGACAGGAGGGAAACTTAGAAAGAATAGTAGGTGTGCCCCTCTTTGCCAACTCAAACCCTCATGTGCTGGAGGCAAGGTGAAGTACACTTTTCAGTGCCCACCATCTTGAAGATGGTGGGACTTATCCAATCAGGGTTAGGACCATGCCCCCCTCCCACAGGAGGTGGGCATAATAGAGTGTGTAGACACCCCAGGTAAGGGGCCCATTGGCCGCTACCTGTCACTCCCCTGTAACACCCCTAAATCTAGTATTTATGTGGCATCCCCAGACTCTGAACTTCAGTTCCTGATGATCTAAGAAGAGCTGGACACTACAGAGACACACCAGCAAAGAAGACTGCAGAGAACTATTAGCTTGGCCTCAGCCCTACCCGCCTGTCTGCAGCTCTTGACGACCCTGCACCAAAAGACGACTCGTCCTGCAGCCCAGTGACCTTGAAAACCTTGGGAGGACTGCTTGCTTTCGACAAAGATTAATATCCCCCGAGAACAGCAGAACTGTTCACCAGCAACAACCTACAAGCAAGGCCTCTGTGACCTAAAGAACCACGAAACCCTGCTCACAGTTCCACCTCTGCATCAGATGCCTCTGGCCCGTGTCCAAGTGGCCCACCAGTCCCAGCGAGGTTCCACAGCGCTCCAGAGCCCGAGTCCATCGTGGGTGGACCCTCCTCAATGTTGCCTGCAGCCTCTGCATGGAGATCCCCCTCAACTGTGGCCTGCTCTGGTAAGCCGTTTCCAACCTCAAAAGACAACCCTGCACCCGCTGGCCCTGGGCATTGGTGAAGAGGACCAAAGGTGTCCCTACATCCCTGAGCATCGCAGCTTACCTCTCCAGCTGTTGGTTTCCTTCGACCAGCCTCGTGACCTGAGCCTGGTGCCCTTTTCCGATTTTGCCTTTCTCCAATGCTTAACATTGGGCACCCAACACTGTGTTGGCATCCTGCACCCGGCCACCCCTCTGCCGCTGGTGGTGTAGTGTTTGTGCTGCTTTGGACCCTGCCCAGTGCTTTCTACAACTTCCAGAGACTGGCTCCCCAAGCCTCTGATACATACCTGGAAGCAGCCTCTGTCCGATTGCCCGATTCTTCATTGAGTTGCATTGGGTGTATGTATAACACTGTGTTTGAACACTCCACCCCCTGTGGTGCTGGTGGTGTACTGTTGGTACTGAGCTGAACCTTGCCCCATACTGACCCTAACTCTGAAAGACTGGTTTCATAAGTCGATGCTACCTATCTGTATGCTGAATGTTTTCTTCCTCCCATAGGTTAACATTCCAAAGACTGAAAATTGCACTAAGTGTCCACTTTTGTTATTGAAAAGTACTTCTTGGTTCTACAAAATAAATATAAACAAGTATTATTTTTATAAAGTGGTCTCAGATTTTTCAGTGAGTGTGTGTCTCTTTCTTTCTTTCTTTTCAAAAGCTTTATTCGGTTAAGAAATAACCATAAAATCAAACATATATATATATATATATTACTAAAAAAATAAAAATACAATTACATATCATAAATAATACAGGGCCCCAAAATACAATCAGAATAGAATAAGCACATAAATCAAGTCATCATTAGTTTATATACTGATTCCAAATTAGACACTAATGTAAAATGCAGTTATAATTAGATAAAATCTAATCACGTAAAAATGTAAAAAATTGACAGAAGAAACAATCAAAGGCAAGACATTTTTACTTGCTGACCTTCTTTCTAGCTTTCACCACACCAGCAAAAAAATTATGCACCATGAAACAGACTTGATCAGTTAGCAGCAATTGCAGATAAAACATGTAACCAAGTATTATGTTTATAAATTGGTCTCAGATTTATTCGTTGAGCGTATGTCTCATTTTTTGCCACTGTGTGTACAACAAATGCTTAACACTGCCCTCTGATAATAAGCCGAACTGCTCACCCACCCTGGGAGCATTAGTATTATCTACTTTAGCCTCTGTAAAGCCTCGGGGTTCCACTGGACTCTGCATACTATACCTCTTTTTGGTATAGTATATAAAGAGTCAGCTTCCTAAAAGCACCCACTCCAGAAAATTCACTACAACAATATGGACTAGTGACACAGCAGTAGGAAAGTCTCAAGCCTTTACTTACACAAAAGAAAACCTCAGGGTGGCTGTACTAGGTCGCCCGGGAATCCAAGCTAGAGTTCATCATTCAAGCCCGGCCCCCACTGCTGTTGATCCCCCAGAGAGGGGTTGGCTGACCATGACGAGGGAGCAGGGCAGACCCTTAACTGGTACATAGAAGTAGGCACCCAGGTCCCTTTGCCCAAGTCACTAGGGCACACCCCCCTGATCGAAAGGACTTCATTCTTTAACACTTTTTCAGGCCTCCTCCAAATGGAGGCTCCCTTTTAGTTCCAAACGAGGTGAATGCTTCAGCATTGGCTTCGGGAGTCGAGTTCCTCAACACGCAGAGGGCAGCAATGGCCATGATGACAGCAATATCCTCAAAACTCCAAAGAAATCCAGTTCATATGACCCCAGTCCATTGGACAACACACTGAATTTATTAGTGTCACCTCCATCAGGCTGAGCAAATGAAGTCCCAACGAGACCCCATATTCTGGCCAAAAAAACACTGCAAACAAACACAGTTCCATCCATTTCCCTGCAGGTTCCTACGGGGGTCCACAAACGACCTTCTACCCACCTCCAGTATCCTTTTTTAGAATTAGCAACACCCAAAAACACAGGTAACCTCCCACAAGGACCCACACAAACCAGCCTGAAAACAGCCCAAAGACTCTCGATCCTTCCAAAAGAAGAGCATAACCTGGTTACTAATTAGAGAAAAACCTTGTTCCATGCCACATGCAACGACCCAAGAGACGCGCATGTGTTAACGGAAACATTAGCCTAAAATTCAAACATCCACCCCCTCTCACAATTGCCACAGCGCATGCAGGTTAAAAGGACACCCCTGCCTTGATCAACATTTCACACCTTTAAATGGCGCAGCCCACAGGGAACGAGTACTGTCCTCACTGTAGCTAGGAGAGTGGGGAACCCAAAATACAATGAGCATTAAAACAGTTTATAACTCAACATTTCCCTAAAATTGAACTACCTTTTAAAATGATTTAAAACTCACCATCCTCCTAAAACCTTAGCACTTCCTTTTAAGTACCCCATTAGGAAAAATGTGCTCACAGTTAAACCATTGAGCACATTGGTAACATGTACATGCAGATATTTCTCAGACAACTGCCTAACATTGTGTTTTTCCAAGATAACCTACAAACCGCAGCTTTTATCCTACAGGTCTGTGATCGAGTTGAAAGTAAACCAATACTGCTGCGACTCGCCAGTCCTTCCATCAAAGCTTTTAAAGGACTTTCTTTCACAATGCCAATTGCTCAAGTAACACAGGAAACAAATTGACTTTTGCAACAACCCTTTGCGAGACATTTTTTGCACTGCGCCAAGACAAGACACCTCTGGGCACCCAGACGACAGACACCTCACCCGAAAACGATGCTACAGTCTACAAATGTTTTTTAAGTTATGTATTTTTGTGTTCCCGTACAAGCTCTATTTAGCCAGGGTGCTCTCAATCCCCTCTGGAGCTAGACATATACCTAATCTCATAAACTCGACTTCTACATTCTTGCAACGCATGCGCAGAGAACTCTCTTACCTCACATACACCTACACTGAACCAAACATTAGTATTCCTCACGCACTACTACACAACACTTGGTACCAACACATGACCACCGTAGGTACTCAAACTACGAACAGGTCATGTTATATATGTTCACTGATACCCCACGCTGTAGGTGCAGACAGGCTTTACCTATCTCAGTAGACAGTCCCTGAAAGAGCAAAATGTCTCAGCCATCTGTACCTATGTAGGATCAAGGTGAAGTTCCGACCCAATAGAGTAGAACCCTGTAGGACAATAGCAAACATCACCTGATATGAGACCAACACCACTGTTCTGTGTCTCTTCACCAAGCCTTGGACATCTAATCTGAGGAGGACAGGATGCGCAAAAGACGCACCATAGGGGATGACACTGTTTGGCCCCGGGACTTCGTACAAAAGAGGTTCCAGGAGGTAGCAAGACCACCGCACCAGGGCACAAATACGTCCGCTCCCACCTCCGTCTGCAGTCCCAGGGTGGCCCTTAATATCTTTGGGGCCGCCTTCTTTAATGACAAATGGACCCCGGACATGGAATTCCAGTGCAGGGCCGCTCATCTCGATCACGCTGGGGGAAATGAGTTCCATGGGAGGGGGTTCAATGCTAGCATAGACACCCAGTGCCAGGAAATCTGGGATAGCAAGATTAATAGGTACACAAGGTTGGAGGGAAAGTGGCATCTTGTACAAAAACATACATTATACTCTATGGGCCTGATTCCGATGTCGTTCGGAAGGCGTCTGAATCGGATTTGGCTTTCCCGGATCCGATTCGTAGCCCTTGTTTACGACCGAATCGTGCACAGGTCCGAACGACCAAGTACGATGCGAAGATTGCGTACACGCCGACCGAATCGTTTCTGGGACCCGAACCTGTCCGTACGACTCGTTCGTAGCCGAATCGTGCCGCGCTATGGAGCCGAATTCCGACCAAGCGAGTACGATGCACGATTCGGACAGCCGCCTCGCCTCGGTCTCAGCGAGACGAAACAGCTGTTGAAATCGTACTTCGGGAGGGCCGTAGCAGGCCCCTCTTCATCTGGGGCCCTCTGCATCTGTCACATGGGGTGCCCATGGGTCCCCCCGATCCAGGCATGCACAGTGTGGCGGGCACCATGGGGTGCCTGCCACAGGATGTACGCTTTACCCCCCCCCCCCCTTTTTGCTATGGGAGCCTGTGTACACATCTGTACACAGGCTCCCATTGAGTTCAAAGGGAGTCCGAGCGAACCGTGTCCGTAAGCATACGGCTGCATCGTACTCGTTCAGACTCCTGGAGCACGTTTCACTCGGAAAGTCCTCTGGATCCGAGTCGTACGGAGGGCTTTCCTAGTGAGATCGGAATCGGCCCCTATGTGTTTCAGAAGCAACAGAACCATTCCGTCAGGCAATAATGAAAATTGCAGTGTGATACTGCACATACTGGACCTGCAATGGGGCACCTCCACGTTGATGGATTTCTACTGGCAATGTGGTGACCTTGCCTACAGCAAGATTTACCCGGATGGCGGGGCCTCTGCACTCTCGTGACCATACACACCCCAACCCTGGTAATCCCTAGAGAAGATCTGTCTGAGTTGTCTTAAAATCCGTTACAGAAGAAAACAACTCAGCTGCATCAGGCTCGAAGGAGAAGAAATGCTGATTAATTTGGCTGGGCTCAGTACAAGGACATTCCAGAAGAATTTAAACTTTTCACAGAGACTCAAGTAAAGGCCGGAGGTCAAAACCCTTCTTCACAATGCAAACGAAGGTAAACGCCAGATGGTCGCAAATGGGTGTGAATTGATGAAGATGATAAATAATACTGAGCACAGCCTAAACGATTTCAAGGAAGAACTGAGAGCCATCCGCCTTATGGTGATGCAATATCAGTACGTTTTGGAGTTGATGACTACGATAGAGGGTAGGGTGTGTGCCAAGATTTGTGCTTCCTGTTGTACTTTTATTTCCGAAAATGATATGGACAATGGGAAATTAGCTCATGCCATCCAAGAACTGCATCATCTGCAAGCAGACATGAAGGAGGAGGGAGGTGCCCCGGAGCAGGACTGGTTGCATAGTATCTGTATGGGTGTCCAAACTATTCACATCACTAATGCCGGTTTTCATTGTTGTACTTCTGTTATGTGGTTTCCTACACATGGGGCTTTCCTGCTGTAAAAATGCAGTCCTCAAATTAGGTAGCATGCACATAGCTAGGGAAAAAGTAACAGACACTACAGAAACACACACACTTTCGAATAATATAACTGTCATGACATATGAGAAGGATAGTATGGTTGAAGAGTCAACTAGAGGGGGGAGTGTTGGAATGGGTAAATACAATGTCAACGAATACTATGATATGTGCAGGCCCGACAATGGCAATACCAATAAATGCAATGTCAATGCATGCCATAACCTGTGCCCACATAACAATGTCAATACCCATAAATGCAATGTCAATGTATGCCATCATCTATGCCCGCACAACATTGTCGATACCGGCAGTAAGAACGCCAATGATTGCCATAATCCATGAGCAAATGACAATCTTGTTACCAGTAAAAACATGTTGATGTGCGCCATGATCTTGACATGCATAACTGTGTCAATATCAGTAAAGACAATATTGATGTACGCTATGACAACTGTACGCACAATGTTGAGAATGACGATAAAAGTGACTGGTCAGTCAGTCCCGAGACCGCAGCGACGTCCGCCTGACATATCGTAATCAGGACCTCTGTCAAGACTCTCCCTGCTGCTGCGTTTAATTAAACCAACTTGTTCCTGTTTTGACAAATGCTCTTGACTTTTCATTTCTTTAAGATAAATTCATATCTGAGCAACAGGGCCATCCTGGGAGGATGGGAGGTAGGAGCTGGAACCAGCCTCACTTACACCTGCATAGGCTGTCTCCTTTCCCCACACAAAGTGCTGCACACCCCCCTGGAGTGACTCTAGAGCTAGGACAGGAAGGGAGGACCTCCGTGCCCTTCAAAGACCTGTCTTTGAAGCCTCCCCCACTGTAAAGGTCCAACTGGGTATAGGTAGTGGACCTCTGACACCATAACTTCAGTAAACTTCTGGACCTGTGACTAATCTGCCAGGAAGAACTGCTGTGCTACTGAAGGACTGCCACTCTGCTAGACTGCTGCTTGCTGGACTCCTGCCTTGCTGTGCTTCCCTGCTGCTCTCTCTTGCCTGGATGAGAAGGACTGGAACTGAATCACTTGAACCCAGAGTGACTCAAAGGGCTAGCTGGCTAGCCTCCTGATCTGAAGTCTAAGGCACATAAAAGATTTCCAACCACCCTACGCATGCACCTGGACTCTGCCATCTGTGAGTCTGCCTTGCCAAGTGGTGCCACCCCAGTCCTGAACCCTTGAAATTGGGCCTAAAGTGTGTACTCCAGGGAAACTGATGCATACTTTGCTGCTGGAGCAGAATCGTGGCATCATTGCTGTTGCGGCAACATAATTGGTGCATCCCCTTTGGAGCCGACGCATCCTCTGCTGCAGTAGCAGAATCGACGTTTCACCACAGATGTGGGAACAGAACGGGCGCATCACCTTTGGCACTGCCACATCTTGGAACCAACGCATTACCGCTGCTGCATGGAGAAATCGAAGCATCGCCTTTAGTGCATGGAGAAAATCGATCCATCACCTTTGCTGCGGAGATCGACAACGACGCATCACTTTGTGGCTGTACCCTGCATCTTCGACGTCGTCACAGTTAGGATTATGCTACTTTTGTTCAGCGGGTTTCACTGGGTTCCTCTATCGGGCCCACGCTCCATCGCGGTTGGCCCTAATTTTAGACTTTATCTCGGTCCGGCGCAGCCATATGTCCCAAGTAAGCAATTATTGCTCCTGAGCACTATTTTACACTTTATTCTTTAGAAATTAACATCTCAAGTTCTCCTTTTTGGATTTTTGTCATTTTGGTCTTGTTTTATTTATTACATTAAGTTCTAATTTTCTAACCTGGTATGGTATCTTTTTGTTTGGTGTTTTACTGTTTGAAGTGTTGCAGAAATACTTTAAACACTGCCTCTAAATTAAGACTGACTGCTCTGTGCCAAGCTACCAGAGGATGAGCAAAGGTTAATTTAGGGTTTGCTTGACACTTCGCCTGATTAGGATTGTGGTTGCTGTTTGACTGAGGTTCACACCCCAGTCAACCAACAACCCAGTTTCTAACAACAGCTGTTTGGAATTGTTGACAGGTTTGTTTTCAGAAAAGAGCATGGTATGGTAAAAGGAACCCATAAATCAGTTTGTTTAAGGATGGGCTGTGTGTCAGCAGTTCAATATGTAAATTAAATCGGGGAAACAAGATTGAAAAAGTGAGCAGAACTGGCCAAATGGTTTTGGCATTATTACCAAGATCATCAAATTTTGTAAGAGCAGAACATGTGCTAGGGAGAAGAAATAAAGAGGCAGATTGGAATTCAAGTGACTTGATGGATTCAAGTGATTGGGTGTTGGATAAGGGAGTGTTTCTGACATTGATGATGGGAGATTCTTTCATTTAGATCTTTTTGTGTCAAGGGTGATGAAAGACCTTACCTTGTTTTTCAGCTGGATATCAGACCCAGAGGCAGAGGCACACAATTCATTTTTACAGATGTGGCAAGCCAGTGGAGTTATGTGTTTCCTCCTTTCAATGATTCCAAGGGTTTTCTTGAGAGAGACCAGGTCCATCTGGTGTTAACAGTGCCTTGGTGGCCAGCACAGGCTTAATTTCTAATGGTAACGTTTGTAGAAATTCCATTGATATATCCAAATTCCTTAACCTTGTTGACCAATTCAACGGCAGAGGTGCACAACTTGTTACAGACAGGTCAACTTCATTTGGTGGCACAGATGATATCAGGGGGTCCCTGGGGAGTCAGGGGTCTTTCTAAAGGAGCTTTGAATCTGGTAACAGAAGCATAGAAAGTTGGAACTAGAAAGATATACTATTCATCGTGGATGTATTGGAGTAATTGGTGTATCAAACAGGATTTGGATCCCTTGGGAACACCTATAGATAATATTGTAAATATATTTAGCTGAGCTTTTTACTTAAGGTTTCAGTTATCAGACATTTAATACTTACATATCAGCTCTTGTGGCAGGTCATGTTTTGATAGACAGTTTGTCGATAGTAAGGAACGATTTGCATGCAAGTTGACAAAAAGTATATTTTATAAGAGACCCCATAAACAAACATATTCTGTTTTGAAGATTTGGCTGGACAATGTTGATTTGACGCTGAAGCAAAAGACTTGGAAATTAGCAATTTTATTATACTTAGGGGCATTTTCACAAGGAGCTATCGCCGAATTAACAGCACTTTATCGCAGCCAAAGTCGTGATAAATTTACCCCCCCATTCACAAGCCGGTGTAAACAGCCCACAGCACCAGTTTACCCGCGATAGCAGCCGCAAAAAACATCGCCACAGAGGACCCCGCAAATATCGCTAATGAGATGCAGAGTAGGCGTTCCCGTGCCAAAAGCCGAGACAACATCACACCTCAACATTCACAACGACCAGCCACATCGGCGATAAGAACACAAAACAGGCGATAAGGCACGTTAGCATCCAGGAAATTTACACCTGCTCTGACCTGGTGTAAAGTCGGACGGCAGACAGCACCACAAAAGGGAGCACAGCCCAGGGCCACATCCGAAGGGCAACAGATGCCATGGAGCCACCCATCATGCGGCCCGGACACCCAAGAGGGCCACAACACCCACCTCCACCACCCCAGGACCCCAACCCACACCCGGAACACCCCCCCCCCCGGACCACCACAGGACGCAGCGCAGACAAAGACAGCTGAACCCCAGGAAACGTATCAGCCGCACAGACCCAACATCTGACAATGTAACCGTCCACTACAGGCTGATAGGGACAACCAACCTACGCATCCTGACCATCATCGCCTAACAGGCCTACGGCACCAACACAACATCCCACCCCACACAAAGCTGATGGCGTGGCTGCACCTGTTGGCCCCTGGGACTCCCCAACCAACACCCGCCAGAGTCGGAGGAGCCTCACAGCCAGCCACATCCAAGTCCCCCACACCTGTCCTGGACATCACCATCACCCTGGTACCCCAGTCCCCATACGTACAACACAATGCGCAGGATCCGCTGGAGACCAAGCAAGGACCATACGCCCAAGCAAGATGCACGCACGTGTTGGGGGCAATACACAACACACATGTACTACCTGTGCCCCCTGGTGACACAGCACACAATCACTGCAACAGGAAGCACACATCTCACATCAATGTGCAGGCAACAGAACACGGTGGAACACCCAACAATGTCGCCTTCAAATACACAGCCAGTGTGCATGATACCTTCATCCTCCGACAGTCCATCATCAACCAGTGTTCCCAGGATGGCAACAAGGGAAATGCACAGCCCCTTGGCAATATCCAAATGAACACCCCACACACCTCAACTCCACAACCATGCAAATCACAACTCTAGCAATGCACACGTCACAAAATCACATACAACAGGCACAACAACATGCCCACCCACCAAACACGACAGAACAACTCACAATGTTCCCATGGGCAAGCCCTGAACATGAGCCAGCAACGGCATGGCACCAAAGCCACATAATAGCCGAATGTGTGGAGAGGTAGCAACCAGGCATGTGTGAAGGATGCAGTATAACCATGATTGGGAAAGTACACAATGCCTTGGGTGGCGGAGATGTGCTGGACACACCGCAGTGTGCAGAGCACACCCCTATCCATGGCGACATACACCGCTGGTGTATGGAGTGCAGTGGACAGTGGACGCAACCATGTCACCCCAGCCAGTGGGGGACCTCGCGGAAATGTTACCTGTTCAATCAATCAATCACGGCATTTATAGAGCGCGCTACTCACCCGGGAGGGTCTCAAGGCGCTGGGGGAGGGGGTAAGTTACTGCTCGAACAGCCAGGTCTTGAGCTGCTTCCTGAAGGCGAGATGGTCCTGGGTTCGCCGAAGGTGAGTGGGGAGGGAGTTCCAGGTCTTGGCCGCCAGGTAGGAGAAGGATCTTCCTCCGGCGGTGGTTCTGCGGATGCGTGGTACGGTGGCGAGGGCGTGGCTGGTTGATCGTAGCTGGCGTGTGGGCGTGTAGAAGGACATGCGGTCGTTGAGGTACTTTGGGCCCAGGTCGTGGAGGGCCTTGTGTGCGTGGGTGAGGAGTCTGAACGTGATTCTCTTGCTGACGGGGAGCCAGTGCAGGTCTTTCAGGTGTACGGTGATGTGGCTGTGTCGGGGGATGTCCAGGATGAGTCGTGCGGAGGCGTTCTGGATGCGCTGGAGTCTCTTTTGAAGTTTGGCTGTGGTTCCGGCGTAGAGGGTGTTCCCATAGTCCAGTCGGCTGGTGACGAGTGCCTGGGTGACGGTCTTCCTGGTTTCAGTGGGGATCCATCTGAAGATCTTGCGGAGCATGCGCAGGGTGTTGAAGCATGAAGATGAGACGGCGTTGACTTGTCTGGTCATCGATAGGGAGGAGTCCAGGATGAAGCCCAGGTTGCGTGCGTGGTCCGTTGGCTTGGGTGCGGTGCCCAGGGCCGGGGGCCACCAGGAGTCGTCCCAGGCGGAGGGTGATGAGCCCAGGATGAGGACTTCCGTCTTGTCTGAGTTCAGTTTAAGGCGGCTGTTCCTCATCCAGTCGGCGACGTCTCTCATCCCGTCGTGCAGGTTGGCTCTGGCGGTGGTGGGGTCGTTGGTGAGGGAGAGGATCAGCTGGGTGTCGTCGGCGTAGGAGATGATGTTGAGGTTGTGTCGGCGTGCGATGGCTGCGAGGGGGCTCATGTAGACGTTGAAGAGGGTCGGGCTGAGTGAGGATCCTTGTGGAACGCCGCAGATGACTTCGGTGGCTTCGGATCTGAACGGGAGAGGCGGACTCTCTGGGTTCTTCCGGCGAGGAACGAGATGATCCATTCCAGTGCTTTCTCTCGGATTCCGATGTTGCTGAGGCGCTTCACTAGGGTGCGGTGGCAGACGGTGTCGAACGCCGCGGAGAGGTCCAGGAGGATGAGGGCAGCTGTTTCCCCGTTGTCGGTTAGGGTTCTGATGTCGTCGGTGGCTGCGATAAGGGCGGTCTCGGTGCTGTGGTTGGCCCGAAACCCGGACTGCGAGGGGTCGAGGATCCATTCGTCTCGAGGAAGGCGGCAAGCTGTCTGTTGACGGTCTTCTCGATGACTTTGGCCGGAAACGGAAGGAGCGAGATGGGGCGGTAGTTCTTGAGGTCGGTGGGGTCCGCCGTTGGTTTCTTCAGGAGGGCGGTAAGCTCGGCGTGCTTCCAGCTCTCCGGGAAGGTGGCGGTGTGGAAGGAGGAGTTGATGATGTCCCGGAGATGGGGTGCGATGGTGGCGTCGGCTTTGTTGAAGACGTGGTGTGGGCAGGGGTCGGTTGGTGATCCGGAGTGGATGGAGTTCATCGTGCGGGTGGTGTCTTCGGTGTTGATCGGGGTCCAGTTGTAGAGGGTGGTGGTGGCGGGCATTGGTTCGGCGGTAGGGTGCGTTGTTTGTGCGTCGAAGCTGTTGTGTATGTCGGTGATCTTGCGGTGGAAGAACGCGGAGAGTGAGTTGCAGAGGTCTTGCGAGGGGTGATGTCGTTGTTTCCGGCGCTGGGGTTGGAGAACTCTTTGACGATGCTGAAAAGTTCCTTGCTGTCATGGGCGTTGTTGTCCAGTCGTTCTTTGAGTGCCGACTTCTTGGTGGCACGGATCAGCTGGTGGTGTTTGCGGGTGGCGTGCTTGAGGGCGGTCCTGTTGTCTGTGGTCTGGACGAGTCGCCAGGTTTTCTCGAGAGTGCGGCAGTTCTTCTTGGAATCCTTGAGTTCGTTGGTGAACCAAGGGGTTTTCTTGCTTCCGGGTCTGCTGGGAGGGTTTTTAGTGGTGCGAGGTCGTCGGCGCAGGCGGTCAGCCACTTGGCGAGGTTGCTGGCTGCTTCGTTTGGGTCCGTTGTGTCGGTGGGTGTGTTCTGGCTGAGGGAGGCGGTGAGCTGCTCGGCGGTGATCTTGCTCCAGCTCCGGCGGGGAGCCTGTTGCGGGTGGTGGTGGGTCGCAGTCTTTCTGAAGCTGAAGTGGACGCAGCTGTGGTCGGTCCAGTGGAGTCCGGTGGCGTGGCTGAAGGAGATGTGCTTGCTGGACGAGAAGACGGGGTCAAGCGTGTGGCCGGCGTAGTGGGTGGGCGTGTTCACCAGTTGCTTGAGTCCGAGGTTGGCGAGGTTGTCCAGCAGGGCGGTGGTGTTTCTGTCGTTGTTGTTCTCCAGGTGGAAGTTGAGGTCCCCTAGGAGGATGTAGTCGGCGGAGGGCATGGCGTGCGGGCTGATGAAGTCTGCGATGTCTTCGCTGAATAGTGTGCGTGGTCCCGGGGGTCTGTAGATGAGGGTGCCTCGGAGGGTGGTCTTGGGGTCCGTGTGTATCTGGAAGTGTAGGTGTTCAGCGGCGGTGAAGGTCTCGTCGGAGTTAGTCGAGATGCGGATGGTGTTCTTGTGTACGATGGCGATGCCTCCTCCCGTCTGGTTGACGCGGTCCTTCCGGGTGATCTTGTATCCATCCGGGATGGCTATGGCGATGTCAGGCGCTGAGGAGGCGTTCATCCAGGTTTCGGTGAGGAAGGCGATGTCCGGTGCTGTTGCGTCGAGCAGGTCCCAGAGTTCCACGGCGTGCCTGTGGACGGAGCGGGTGTTCAGCAGGATGCATTTCAGGTGGTTGCTGCTGTTGCTCGACTTGGCGGAGGTGGTGCACGTCAGGGGGCAGGTGAACCGGCAGGTTTGGCAGGTGAAGGGTCCGTGGGTGCGTCTCGGTGAGGCTCGGTAGCAGGCAGGGTTCCGGCCGGCATTGAGTGCGGTGAGTGTGGCGGCGTCGTAGGTCCGTCGAGTAGTGTTGCATCGGTGGGATCCAGGGGTTCTGGCGCTGGGCGCGGTCCAGTCGCGGACGGGCGCAGACGGGCTTGCCTTCGGCGCGCCAGCGGCGCGCCCGCTGCGCACGTCCGCTGCGCGGCCGTGCAGCGGCCGCCATTTATGGGGAGGTGGGAGGGAGGAGCAGCTGGGAGGCGGGAGGCAGGGGCAGCGAATGGGCAGTCAGGGGGCGGGGCCGCAGGGGACGCAGCGGCGGGAATGGCGATAGGCAGCGAGGGGCACAGAAGGAAAACCGGGGGAGAGCAGGTAAATCACGGGCACAACAACAGTGGGGCAGCGAGGGGCACAGAAGGGAAAACCGGGGGGGAGAGCAGGTAAATCACGGGCACAACAACAGTGGGGCAGCGAGGGGCACAGAAGGAAAACCGGGGGAGAGCAGGTAAATCACGGGCACAACAACAGTGGGGCAGCGAGGGGCACAGAAGGAAAAACGGGGGGGAGAGCAGGTAAATCACGGGCACAACAACAGTGGGGCAGCGAGGGGCACAGAAGGAAAAACGGGGGGAGAGCAGGTAAATCACGGGCACAACAACAGTGGGGCAGCGAGGGGCACAGAAGGAAAAACGGGGGGAGAGCAGGCAAATCACGGGCACAACAACAGTGGGGCAGCGAGGGGCACAGAAAGGAAGAGGGGAGACAAGCAGACAAAACTGGCACCGGGGCCACAAGCGGAGGGCGATCTTACCTACAGGAGCAGCGGGCAGACAGCACAGGCGGAGCTGTGTGGTGGGGAGCGACCTACCTGGCAAGGTCAAGGGTCGCTCTCCTCACCGTGCAGCGGCCGCCATTTATGGGGAGGTGGGAGGGAGGAGCAGCTGGGAGGCGGGAGGCAGGGGCAGCGAATGGGCAGTCAGGGGCGGGGCCGCAGGGACGCAGCGGCGGGAATGGCGATAGGCAGCGAGGGGCACAGAAGGAAAACCGGGGGAGAGCAGGTAAATCACGGGCACAACAACAGTGGGGCAGCGAGGGGCACAGAAGGAAAACCGGGGGGAGAGCAGGTAAATCACGGGCACAACAACAGTGGGGCAGCGAGGGGCACAGAAGGAAAAACGGGGGGAGAGCAGGTAAATCACGGGCACAACAACAGTGGGGCAGCGAGGGGCACAGAAGGAAAACCGGGGGGAGAGCAGGTAAATCACGGGCACAACAACAGTGGGGCAGCGAGGGGCACAGAAGGAAAAACGGGGGGAGAGCAGGTAAATCACGGGCACAACAACAGTGGGGCAGCGAGGGGCACAGAAGGAAAACCGGGGGGAGAGCAGGTAAATCACGGGCACAACAACAGTGGGGCAGCGAGGGGCACAGAAGGAAAACGGGGGGGAGAGCAGGTAAATCACGGGCACAACAACAGTGGGGCAGCGAGGGGCACAGAAGGAAAAACGGGGGGAGAGCAGGTAAATCACGGGCACAACAACAGTGGGGCAGCGAGGGGCACAGAAGGAAAAACGGGGGGAGAGCAGGTAAATCACGGGCACAACAACAGTGGGGCAGCGAGGGGCACAGAAGGAAAAACGGGGGGGAGAGCAGGTAAATCACGGGCACAACAACAGTGGGGCAGCGAGGGGCACAGAAGGAAAAACGGGGGGAGAGCAGGCAAATCACGGGCACAACAACAGTGGGGCAGCGAGGGGCACAGAAAGGAAGAGGGGAGACAAGCAGACAAAACTGGCACCGGGGCCACAAGCGGAGGCGATCTTACCTACAGGAGCAGCGGGCAGACAGCACAGGCGGAGCTGTGTGGTGGGGGAGCGACCTACCTGGCAAGGTCAAGGGTCGCTCTCCTCACCGTGCAGCGGCCGCCATTTATGGGGAGGTGGGAGGGAGGAGCAGCTGGGAGGCGGGAGGCAGGGGCAGCGAATGGGCAGTCAGGGGGCGGGGCCGCAGGGGACGCAGCGGCGGGAATGGCGATAGGCAGCGAGGGGCACAGAAGGAAAACCGGGGGGAGAGCAGGTAAATCACGGGCACAACAACAGTGGGGCAGCGAGGGGCACAGAAGGAAAACCGGGGGGGAGAGCAGGTAAATCACGGGCACAACAACAGTGGGGCAGCGAGGGGCACAGAAGGAAAAACGGGGGGAGAGCAGGTAAATCACGGGCACAACAACAGTGGGGCAGCGAGGGGCACAGAAGGAAAACCGGGGGAGAGCAGGTAAATCACGGGCACAACAACAGTGGGGCAGCGAGGGGCACAGAAGGAAAAACGGGGGGAGAGCAGGTAAATCACGGGCACAACAACAGTGGGGCAGCGAGGGGCACAGAAGGAAAACCGGGGGGGAGAGCAGGTAAATCACGGGCACCTGTTACACCCCACCCTAAGCGTCACCGGAGTGGGATGGCCCAGCATACGCCACGCCAGCGTAGGGGTGTGAATAAAAAGCACCTAGGCCTGGGCGTGGTCCTCTTCCGGAAAGACCCACGTCTCTGCCAGGGTGCCGCCTCCCACCCCGCCACGAGGCTGACGCCGTCCTCGTGAGCAGAGTTGCCAGCGATGCTGTGCGCCTGCCGGACCCCGGCACGCTGGACCACGAACCTGTCAGGCCCGCCCCTGCGCAGCCAGGCCACACTGATCACCTGCCGACACCGGCATGTGTCAAGGAGGGCCCACCACGTGTCGGCGCAAGCTTCAAGCCCGAGGCCCGCGACCTTGGCAGCCACCTCAGAACCACCACGGCCTCCACGACACAGGCCCGCTTTATTCCTTTCTCGTTGACGTACTCCACTGCCGCCTTCGGCCTACTCTTGGGACCAGTAGGTCCCATATGTGAAACTGTGTCCTGAGTCATGAATGGCAGTGACCCCAAATCCGGGACAGCGGCCACAGCACCAGACACCCCCCGATCAGTGAGGCATAGATCCATATGGGCTTCTTGCGACACGTGGTGCCACTAACCCTGTTCAACGTCAGCCGGCTAGACGTGGTGCCACTAAACCTGTTCAACGCCAGCCGGCTACACGTGGTGCCACTGAACCTGAACTACGCAGGCCGGTGGGGCCATCCAACCTATGCCGGCGACACTCGGCGAATGGGCCGTGCTGACCGCTGCCTCAGGCCTACACCACGGTCAGGTAGGTCACACATTTGGAACTGAGTCTTGATTACACCATGGCAGTGACCGGATGTCTACTGCAGGGGTGATATCACTGAACTCCCTGCTATCAGTGAAGCAATCCAATGCATCACAGGCACACGACACATGTCTGTGGTCCCATGCTGACCGCTGCCTCCGGCCTACACTGCGGTCCAGTAGGTCACAGAGTCTTGATTTGGCAATGTTGGAGTTCACATCTGTGTACCGGCATCATCGCAGACTGCATCCCCTCTCAGCACCTGTGCCACTAAGTGTGTTCCCCGACATTCATGGACACTCACTGGTCGCACATTGGTGGCATTTGAGTCTATGGACTAGGGGCTAGTTTTCATCCTCATGTAGCTGATACCGAATTGTTGGTGAAAACAAGGGTTGCGCTTTGCACTCCTCCATTTGCTGCTTCCAGATAACATCAGACCTTCCGCATCATGCCCTGGAGGACACCTTCCACTGTCCCCCGAAACCCTTCGCAACATACACCTCGGACATCTATGGGAACCCGCTCAGGTCGCATGGCCCATCTGACTGCACCGCAAGTCACAGTCCCGTGGCTGGGTGCCTGTGCAGGCCGCAGTGCATCCGGGGCCACTAACTCTGTGCTGCTCAGGCCTGGGACCCCTCCTTCTGGGACATTGAATGGCCTCTGTAGCGACGGTCTTGGGGTCATCAACGCCATGTGTCTGTGGCCCTGCGCTGTCCGCATCCTCCGGCCTCAACTGCGGGCCACCAGGGCCCATACAAAGCATCGAGTCTTGACCCGCCCGGACGTCGCATCACAGCAGGAGGCACACCCCACCACCGCAAGGACCACCTCCAACCGCCATCTGCCAGAGTCGAAACGGTGATCCTGACAGACGTACGGAGTTGCTCAGACCTGTCGTGGATGCCATCATCGGCCTGATACCCTGCTCAGCAGTCCAGGTGCCAGTGACTCAGTGCACCGCAAGCCATTATCCGTTACTGATTGAGTTTTGTGCGTAGTGAGGTTGCGCAGCAACGTCACCTCAGGCAGTGTGGGAGACCTGGGACGTTGATGAGGAAGTTGATGCAGGTGTAACACACCCCACTGCATCTGCATCAGGACTAACCCGAAGGGACACAATGCTAGCAATTTCTTCACATGAGCGCGCTCTTCTCTAGTGCCCCTACCTCAGTGCACTGCAACTCACGGAACCTCCAGACTGAATATTGGGTGACCTCTGTCCTTACTTCGGATCCCTCCATGTTGCTCTGCATTTGACTCTGTTATGCTGGTGTTTTCTGTTGCCATTACACTGGTGTCCACTGTTCAGGTTGTTGGCAGCACCAAGCACTCCATGCAGGCTGGCTTATACTCACCCCACACACATCCAGCACAGGCGTCACTGTACATGTGGCCCTGCCAATAAAGGGGCCGGTCGCACGTGCCCGTAGCCAGTTCAACATGATATGTGCATGTGTCTCTGTGGAGGTGTGGGTCTCCTTTGTGGGGTGTAGGTGGTCCCTGAATGGTATTGGACACCCACGTATGTGTTCTAGTTCGCATTCCATGGGTTCGGCAACACCCGCACCTGTTGGGCCACCTCCCTTTGGCGTTCTGCCACCTGGCATTGGGGAGCCATTTATGGGTGGGTGATGTGTTGTGAGGCAGCCGTGATTGCGGGTGCTTCATGCTGTGTGGTCTGTTGCAGGGGCTGAGTTCTTCTCTGAGTAGCTTGTCTGCCCTGGTCCTGGTGGTGGGTTGTGTGGGATGTCCATGGGCTGTTGTAGGGCGTCGATGTCGGGGGTGTGGTGTTCACCTCGGGCATCACTGATGGGTTGTCTGTTCTGACCTGCTGGAGGTGTTGTTTGTCCCTCTGCATTGTGAAGGGGAGGTGCATGTTGGCATTGTGTTGGCACCTTGTTCTTGTCGACATGCACACTGTGTGACAATGTACATTGTGACTGTTTGGGCGGTGGTGGCTATTTGAGTTGGGACAGTGTACATTTGGCCTACATGGCTGATGTGGGGTTGTAGGGGTAGATGTGCATCTCACAGTTCCCTGCTCTGTCCAATGTGATTGTTCTGTTTCTCCGCCTGGGTGGACCCAGTTGTGTCCCCTGTTCTGCAGTGTGGGTGTTGCACTTTGTGCCACATTGTCATGGTATGTGCTGTGATTGCTATGTGTGTGTGCTGCAGTGTGCCACGGGGATGGGGGACATGTCCCTGGGTAATTGTGGGTGTGCAGTGTGTTACACCTCATTGTGCATGTGTGGCATTGTGCCCATCACCCCCGTCCCCCCAGTCCCTGTTGGATCCTCACACTGTTGTTGTTGTGTCAGGTCCTCTCGAGTTGTGTCCGTACTCCCTACTCCTTGCACCGTCTCCACACTGATGACTGTGGCCTGGGTTTCCTCCAGCTCCTCCTGTGGCGCTGGACTGCCACCTCCTGTCGCCTTAGCTGCCTTCCTGTTGACAGCGGGTTTGTACCTGGTTTAGGTTGTCACGTCCTGGCGACGCCTCTTGGCCTCCTGGATTGGCCTCCTGGGCACTCCGGCTGCATTCTAGGTGGTCTGCTTGTGGGTCAGTTGCTGGTAGTGTTCTGTCGCCTCCGTGGCCTTGGTCTTGTTTTCCTGCGGTCTGCACCCCGTCTTCCTCTCCCTTTTCTCCTTGGCCTTCCCCGAGCCAGTTGCTCCTTGCTGGTGGTCTGTGGGGGTTGTAGGGTTCGCGTTGACCTCTGCGCTGGGTCAGGGTGCATCCATGTTGCTACGTGCTTTGGCTTGTTTCTGGTGTGTTGTTTCTGTGGTTTTTATGGTGCAATTTCCCGCCAGACGCGTGGGATTTGCAGGCCTGGGGCTGCTTTTCGCTACTTTTTGTACCGCGATTGGCCTCATCGCATGATTTCTCGCGTTCGCATTTCGCATTTTTTCGGCGTGGCGTTGATTTTCACGCTGACATTTGAAGCGTTATCTGGTGACTATTGCATGGTACCGCCTTGTTGTGAATTCCACGTTGACACAGGGTTATTTTCCCGTGATAGGCTGCGATATTGAAAGTTGCGTTACGCTACTCTTGCGGTAGTTATCACACGTTCTTGTGAAGATACCCCTGAGTTTCCTTTTAGGAATTTCTAATGTTAATGTTTTGAAGCTGTCAAATAAATTCCAATGGCCTGAGCGGTAACTAGGAGAACAAAAACTTTGTCAAGATTGGTTGAGCATCCATGTTTTAGAGATCAGCCTAGGCTATGCTTGATGAGATATATTAAAGAGTATGAGTCAAGGACTTGTGATCTGAGACCAATTGGTCAAATCAACTTTTGGTTTCCTTTGTGAAGCCTTTTAATCCTGTGGCAGTAGCAACAATTGCTAGATGGATCAAATGTGTGATGCCAGAAGCTGGTTTCAATGTAAAAATTATTTGGCGCTCACTCTTCAGGAGGTGCGATTGCTTCAAGACGTTTGTAATGGAGGGGCGTTTGATCGGTATTTAAATTCTGCTGATTGGTCGAATGCATCTACATTTGCAAAATTTTATTTAAAAGCAACTGTGTATGCTTTTGAATGTATGGTGGCAGGACTTTCAACCTGCACATAAAAAAAATTAGCTTTTCTCTGATTTATGGTTAATGAAAAGCAATATTTTATTAAAGATAAAGAGGCTTGGATTATCCCACCCTCACTTTCCACCTCGGAAAAATGAAGGTGCAATCTGTTTTATGGTGATTAGAGTGTGAAAACATAATCAGGTATTTCTCTCCATATATATATATATATATATATATATATATATATATATATATATATATATATATATATAGATATATAGATATATATATATATTACAGTATTATTATGTAAGTATGACAAAGAGTGCAGTGATATATATTTTATAAACAAATCTGGATGTTGTTTCTTATTGTGTTAAATTATCCATTGACTTCTAATATGCTTGATATATTTTATAGGTCTAGTAGGCCCAAGGGCCATGTTATTCAAAGTTGTATATTTGCACGTTTTGCAAACCTAACCTCCTCAATGACATTTTGTACTACTTCTGGGAGAAGATACTGCTACATGCCCAGTAGTTATGTTTTCCCTGAAAGTAACAAGTTTCTGAAACATGAATAGGTTCCATAGACTTGCAGCAAAAGAATTCCTATACAAAATGTCAATGATTTTATTCATTTTAGCACTATGCTCCAACTGATCTTTATCTAGGTCAGTTGACATGACAATTGCCTTTGAACTGTTTCCCTGTACTGCTTGCTATTTTGCAGACTTTGGTCTTCCCAACATTTTGTGTTTTAATTTTAACAACTGGTGCATTAGCTGGGAGTCGCCTCAAAAGAAAGAAAGAAGACGGGAGGGCTGGACCAAGCTCCATGCAACGATCCCCAGGTGAAGTTTATAAGGAGAAAGTAGGTTGGATAATGGCCCAGCGCTAGACATGGTTAATTGGCAAAAACTATGAGCGCAAAGTTAACCAAACCTTAAGTTAAAGTCTAACTGCACTTACTGTTTGTTTGTGGAATGCTTGCATTGCTTACAGGACCTGTGGCAACTATATTGTCAAAAAAGTGCTTACAAATTTCATCTGGGTAGGAGATGATAGAACATATAAAAAAGAAAGTGGCTGGGTAGGTAGGATAGGGATCCGTCCAGAGAACAGAAAAGAGTATAATTGTGATCCCATGGTTTAAAGTGTGTGGGCTCTGTAAAAAAATTGGGAAAACAGGGCAGATAGGCAGCCTTGACCTGAAGTACAGACCCTTGCAGGATGAGCATGCAAGAGAAGGAGACTCTCTGATCTTGCCACCCCAACCCATTCACGAGCCCCCCTGATGCTGACTGAAGGTCCATAAAACACAAGGAGATTTTTAATTGTGAATGCGCTATACCCTACCTGCCCACTCCATGAGATCAGTTAGGAGAAAAATAACAGAACGGAACCCCATCCTATTTTCCTTTGCTTTCCCTACCTTTTTTCACAGGATAAATTGTAGCTCAAGGCCTGCAGGCCATTTTCCCTGTTGGCTGAGTGTGACTGAACTAAAAGAAATAGTGATTGAGGCTTAGCAATCTAAATGTAGCATGCCCCCACCAAAAGGGACTCCTGTCCGTTCTATGTAACAACAATAAATTAAACGCATATGCAAATATTTACGACAGTGGGTGGGACTCACTAATAAGGATGGAAAGAAGTCCTTTTTTGAAAATAATACCTATAATATAAAAATATTAGCACATTTACAGAAAAAATGAAGGATTTTAAAAATAACAGAGATGCTGAACAATAACCCCTCTTCACACGAAGGTCTGAGGATGCCATGGACCTCCTCTGGTTTAATAGGCATCAAGAAACAATTCCACAATATACAGGAAAATCACACTCAGTTCTGAGAAGAATTGCAAAGTGTGTATACAGGTATGCAGACCCATTTGGAGGAATGTGAATTGAGTTGTTGTGACTAGTGGTGATGAGTGGGGTGAGAGAACGATTGTTAGAGAAAGCGCTATGCCAAGAATAGTGGGGTACTGAGTGCAGTGAAGGATCAACTGTTGAATGTGATTGCAGGTGTGTGCTTTGTGAAAACCGATTGGACTAAGATCTTGAATTGGAAACAAAACTTTGGTACCAACTGATTGTTTAGACAGACTAAAGGAAATGTTTGAAAGGTACATAGCCATAGCCCACCCAATGGAGATGGCTCCCAAAGGTGTAGGTGCTGCTTTTGTGCAGGGATTAATACAAAATGTTAGGAGTCAGTTAACAACAAATTTTTTGGGATGGCAGACTAAGGGGTCCATTGCGATGCTGGTCGGAAAGCATTCTGACGGAATCAGTCTCGGAATGGTTTACGACCGAATCGGATCCGGGGAGTCCAACCGACCGATTACGATGCATCTGGATGCTTCCGGATACGATTTGGTCGGACTCCAATCGATTTCAATGGGAGCCTGTGTTCCGACCGAATACACAGGCTCCCATTGAAGAAAGGAGTGGCTGAGGAAAATCGTGCACCCTGTGGTGGGCACCGCTTGGTGCCTGCCATACTGTGCATGGTTGGAAAGGGTTGGGTACCCCCAAGGGCCTCATTCGGAATGTTGCGGGTGAAGGGGGGCCTGCTACAGGCCCCCAAAGTCATATACCGACAGCCGATCCGAGACGGAACAACCGATTCGGAAAGCTATCCGATTCTGACATCCTAATCGCTTGGCCAGAAAGCTTCCGAGTTGTTCGGAAAGGCAGCCCGTAGGCACACATGATTCGGCTCCGAATGACTCGGACTTTCTGAATGCCGTCCGGTTCGGATTCAGAAAGTCCGAACATCGTAATCTGTCATTCGGAAAGGTTTCCGAATCGGTCGGAAACAAGGCTTCTGAATCCGATTCGGCAGACCCGAATCCGATTCGGAGCCTTCCGAACGGCATTGTAATCGACCCTTGAGACGTGATCTGAATTGGTGCCAGTCACCAACTACTGTGGCCTCACAAAAGAAAAGGACAGAAAATGCTGAATTAGGATTAATGTCTAGTGGATGGGATGAGCAGCCCCTCAACGTGGGGACAGAAGGGGAAGACAGGGATGCGGGGGAATCGGGAGAGGCCCCGGGAGTAGGAAGATCTTGTTTTGCTGGGCCACTGGGGCATTGGAAGATGAATTGTTCCAATACTGCATCTAACGAGCCATGTCTCCCTGACCAGCCTCAGTATCATAAAGTTGCTCAAAATCCTTACCCTGAGTTAGGGCAGCCCAGGACGATCTAACTGTATCATGTGCACATTAATCCCAGCAGATCAGAAGGGCTCTTATGTGAATTGCGTCATTGATGGTAATCATACTACTTGCCTTACTGACACAGGAGTCAGTTGTTCTGCTCTAAAAGCATCTGAATTCAGTGGTAATAATTCCAATTAGTCTGAATTTAATTTATATCCTGAAAGTGAAGGAACAATTGAGACTCGAACTAGAAACATTAGATGAGATACCTCTTGATTGAGTGTTTTTGGAGTTGCAGTGTCGGTTCGAAAGCCCTGCAAAGGTTTGTATCCTTTCTGCAGGATCAAAAAAATTCAGGAGTTTCAAAAACCCTTCCATTCACAAATCTTCCTATTGTAGCAGGGAGTGCTGCATGGCTCATCTTTGAGCCCAGTGCTATTTAACATATACATGTGCCCCCGGCAGAGGTCATCTAGCGTCATGGTTTTAACATAATTACTTACGCAGATGATACTCAGCTCATTATAACAACTGCATTGAGATATTGTCTTGTGGAGATCGTCCAGTGGATGAATCTCAACTATCTTAAGTTGAACGCAGGGAAAACTGAGGTTCTTATTCAGGGCCACAGTATGGTGGCAGGACTCGCTTGACCCTTTACCCACACCCAACCCCAGGGTAAAAAATGTGAGCATTTGGTTTAATGAGAAGCTCAATTTCAACTGCCGAATCACAGCTATGGCAGGGAAATAGTTTGAGGACTTAAAGATCCTTAAAAAAAATCTTCTGTTTCCTGCCATAGTCTGAAAAGAAAACAGTATTCCAGGCACTGGTTATGTCCAGGCTGGACTACTGTAACTTCTTATACCTGGGGGTGTTTGAAACCCAGCTGAAAAGACTGCAGCAAGAGCAGAACGTGGTGGCCTGACTATTTTTGGATCTCCCCAGATGGGCCTCTGTGGGGGCTACGCTGTCCAAACTGCATTGGTTGCCCCTGAAAGAAAGAGTTTCCTTTAAAGCCCTTTGCTACAGGGCTTTTACAAATAAAGGTCCTCGCTATATACACTCTTTCAGCAAACCTTATTTCTCTGCCAGGAAACTTAGGGGGATATGTAAAAGGAAGTGGAGGAGAGAGGTGTTAGCCTTTCTGGCTTAACGCCTCTCTCCTCCACTTCTGAAATGCAAGGCTGCACCATATTTACAGGGACATGTTGCAGCCTTGCATTTCCCCCTGCGATGGCGCAAAGTTTAGTAACTTAGCGCCAACGCAGGCACCCTTGCACCATAGTGCAAGGGTGTCTGCGTGAAGGGGAGGATTGTTTATGTGTGCTTCATGCAGCACACATGAAAGTGACAAAATTGAATATTTTTAAAAGATTGTTTATGTACAGGAAGGGACACCTTCCTGTACATAAACACACCATGGCATTTTGCTTTTTCCATGTGTGCTGCACATGGCCGCACATATGGAAAACCCAAAAACGAGGAGAAATAATGCATTTCTCCTTGTTTCGCCAACTTAAGACCAGGATTTACCTGGTCTTAATTTTGAAGCTGCCTCCTATGTACGCCACCCTTGTACATAGGGGACAGCGTAAAAAACAATGGGTGTTGCGGTGGAACGCCCACCACAACTCCCACTGCCCACCCCTTTCACGATAACCATAGCGTGAAAGGAGGCCTTATGTACAAGGCAGCGTTAAGCCACGTTAAGTAAAAATGACGTTGTGTTTGCGAGAGGGGTTTTACATATGCCCCATAGATTTTCCGGAGCTCATAGTTAATACAGTGCGTATTGGGGGTGCGTCTTTTTGTTACCTACCCCCAGAATTGTGGAACTCCCTTCCCTTCCAGCTTCAGCAGCTCCCATCATAATCTCTTTTCCGAAAAATTAAAAACCTGGCTATTTAGCTTGGGCTGAGTGTACGATACATTGGAAGTGCTCTGGACCTTCAAGAGTTGGACTTCAGCACTGGGACACTTCGTTTAAAGTAGTCATGCACTTTGTAAATTGCAGTATTATTATACCCCAGGATTAGAATATCATCAGAAAATACTGACAATTTCACCAAAACCAAACCCTGAAATACCATTAGTCTATCTATCTAGGGTTAGAAACAGCTCCAAAGCAATAATAAAAAGAAGTGACATAAGGGAAATCCTTGTTGAACCTTGCTTTGTGAGGGAAAATTATCATACTTAATACAATTTGCAAAAACGGCCACCCTAGCAGCAGTATACATTAAAGAAATAAGATTAAACATTTTGGGTAGAAACCCAGACCATCCTAAATTATAAAGAATAAAAACCCAACCAATCTTATTGAAGGCCGTCTCAGCATCTAAAGAGATAGCTGCTAGACAATGGTATAATTGAGAGGACATACTGAATATGTTGAACAGAAAATGAGCATTATCTGATGCCAAATGTCCCTTTACAAAACCAGATTGTTCCAAACCTATACTGAATAGCTAATATAGGATCAATTCTTCAAGCTAGAATTTCAGCAGATATTTTGTAGTCTGTGTTGATTAGTGAAATCACTCTTTAATTTTTTCATTGTTTTAAATCTCTATTTTCTTTGGCAATATAACAAATCATGGCTTCTTGAAAGTTACCCTCTGCAGATTTGGATGCTACAAAAAAGTTAAATAAAGTTAAATGGTAGTATAAAATCTGCAGAACTAAGAATAGAATTCTAATGTAAACCCATCAACACCAGAAGCTTTCCCCTTTTTCAATGAAAGAACGACCTTGCCTATGCTCCCCAAAGAAATACATTCATCAATGGTAGTAAAATCAACTTTATTTGTTTGAGGACGACTAATAGAATGTACATATTTGAAGATCTCCATCTGAGATTAGCAGGTTTCTGGGGTATATAGATCTTTATAAAAAGTAATAAACTAATTTAAAATGTCTTTATCTGTACATAGATTGTGGCCTTTATTATTTGATATGTACTCAATTACAGTTTTCTTTTTTAACGTTTACATTAGTTAGCGGGTAATTTCGGCATTCTGTTCTGTCACCATATTATTTATCACTACTTTCTAATAAGTATGATTTGGTGGATTTTTCTTGGAAACCTGATAAAATAAAATATGTAGATTTATGGTTCACCTAGACAATTAAAGACACTATTAAAATACACGTTGAAGGTATACATAAGAAAATAGATGACCTAATTTTGAGCTGGAATCCTTTATTTCTTTCTTGTTAGGGAACATTGGACTCTCATAAAATGAGGGTCACTCCTTTGGTACTTTACAACATATCCATGGTTCCAGTTCACATTATTTTACAAAAATGTATTCATTTTCTCGAACTTCTTATGGAATAAGAAAATGTCAAGATTAGTTTTTTCTGTTTTAAAGAAGGTTAAGTATGATGGTGGAGCGCATTGTAAAAATTTCAAACAATATCATTCTGGATTTTCTTTAAAACAAGCTGCACATTAGATTAATTATAGTGAACATTCCCCAACTCTTTTGTGCCTAATGTTGGAGAATTCTCTCATTTTTCTTTTGACACTCAAGGGGGTATTATCGTTTACAACAAAGCTTTCCACTATATCTTTGCCTATAATTACCCATACTTGCAGCCTTCAGAAATCCTTGTTATTCCCTGTCAAGTTAACAACTGATAACGTTTGAGAAACACTCTATTTCGTACAATTATAGGAATGTGGGTTTCTGTTGCAGCAACCACCACACTTTATGCCAGGTTTCTGATGTACTTTGACTTGGTGTGCCCTGGCTCCCTGTCAATCAGGTTCCCAGGGCCTGTGTTATTTCCAGAAAACTGTACCTTTGTACTCACAACTGCCACATCTCTGGCCACAGGTAAGGCGCTTTTAAAAGGTACCATGGGTACCAATGGCACTGTGACCAGGAAAGGGCTCTATGGGCTGCAGTACCTATTGTGCCACCCTTAGGGATCCTGCACCCTAACATCCAGCCACTGCCACTGCAGGCTGCATGTTTTGCAGCAGAGAAAAGTGAAGAGTCGGCATGCACACATCCCTGTGTGCCATGCCTGCAAACCACTGCCTATGGCCTAGGTAAGTCACCCCTCTAGTAGGGTGCACTAGCCCCCAGGTGAGGGTACAGTTACATGAGCACTGCACCCCTACAGTTTCTAATTCCATTCTTAGACATTGTAAGTGCAGTAAAGCCATAAAGAGTATATGGTATGGGAGTTGGTCATTACAAACTCCACAGCTTCATAATGGCTTTACTGAAAACTGGGAAGTTTGGTAGCAAACATCTCAGCACGTTAAACCCACACTGATGCCAGTGTGGGATTTAATATAAAATGCACTCAGAGGGCATTAAGAGACGCCCCCTGAAAAATGACCAGCCCTGGTGTGGTTCCTGAATGGCTGCCCACCATTTGGCACCACCAGACAGGTTTCTGGACCCTTGGGTAGAGCGCCTCTGCTCTCTGGGTCCAGGAACATCACCCATCCTGGGCAGAGGTGTCATGCTTCCACCCCCTGGATGGGCTGGGTCCACGAAGGTGAAGCTTCAAAGGCCTGCTCCCTTTGTAAGCTGTCCCTCCCTTTTGCTGCCCCCAGTAACTGGCTCCCACCGGTTCTGACTCCGACTTTGGGTGGGAGAATAGGCATCAAAACCAAGTTAGGAAGAGAGGTGTGCCCACATTTGCCAACCCCACCCCTCAGGTGAGGGAGGCGAGGTGAAGCACACATCTCATCCCTTCCATCTTAAAGATGAGGGGACCCAGCCAATCAGAGAGAGGCTCATGCCCCCCCTCCCACTGGAGGGTGGCATAATAGGGGGTGTACTCAGCCCAAGGAAGGGACCTATTGGTTCCGACCTCTACACCCCTAAATTTATGGGCCGATTATGATGTCAGTGGGCCGGACACCGACGTGCTATCGGTGTCGGTACCACTGACATCTTCAACTGCGGTCAGAGCGCCTCATTAGGATGCGGTCGGTCAGCCCGCATTGCCTCAGGGACTGACCGACAGCTTCTGATGGGCTCAAGGAACCCGTCAGGCAGTCGGTCGGATCGCATTCCCCACAATGGAGGAGGTGCCTTCTCAGGTAATGCTGTGGGGATTATGATCCACCTTTCCGCCAGCCATTTAACGTTGGTTCTTCCGATGTGAAAAGGCTGGCAGAAAGACTTTTTTGGGGCTCCCAGCATGGCCCCTGTCCCCGTGGCCCTCTGCTGTGGGCCCTGGGGGGGCACCTGGAGTGCCCCTTAAACATCCCTGCATCGTATGGCAGGCACCGCATGGTGCCTGTCACAGGGGTGCAGGGATGTTTACAAACATGCCTCTTAGCATTGATCCTTGTGCTACGGCCCTTTTCTGCGCCGCAGCACAAGCCTCAATGCTAAGAGGCATGTTTCTGAACACCTCCACCACGGTCGGATCGTAATTTGGCGGGCAGGACCACCGACTACCTTGGCTCCAGCTCTACTGGCCCGTCTGCAGTTTCCGGAGATCCTGCACCAAAAGTCACCACCAGTGACCTGCAGAACCTTTGCGAGGACTGACTGTCTTTGAAAAAGGCTGGATCTCCTCTGAACAGCAGCTATGTTCCAAAGAAACTCCAAAGAAAGACTCTGAGCCTTCTAAGGATGAAGAAACTCGACGCCTGGAGCCACCACTGCACCCGTCGCCTACGGTCCGAGTCCAAGTGGCCCACTGGTCTCAGTGAGGTCTCGCAGTGCTCCAGAGTCAGGGTCCACTGTGGGTTGACCCCTTCCAGGATTCCCTGACATTGCCTGCAGCCGTTGTACAGAGAACCCCAACCGCGAGTGGCCTGTTAAGGTGAAATCCGACCTCAAAAGGCACCCCTGCATTCGGCCACCCTGTGCCCTGGAGAAGAGAACCTGAGGTGCACCTATGTCCCCAAGCCCTCCAACTTACCTGCCCAGCTGTTGGTTCCTCCCAGAAGACTTCCTGGACCGAGCCTGCAGCCAAAATCCAAAACCGGCAACCTCCATAGAATTGCATTGGGCTCCTAACCCCTACTAAGCACACTGCACCCGGCCGCCCCTGCGCCGCTGGTGGTGTGGACTTGGTGCCAACCTGGGACCCCCTTTACCCTGATCTTAACCCTAGGAGCTTGGCTCCCAAGACTGAGCGGACTGCCCGTGAATAGCCCCCAACCGCAGTGACCCCTAGCCCCGTTGGTTAACACTAGGCCTCTGCACTCTGGACCCGGCTGCCCTAGTGCTGCTGGTACTGTGATTTGAGTGTCTAACTGGACCTTGGGGAACCTTGGTTCTAACCCCAAAACTCGTACTTGTAAGTCAGTTACTTACCTGTAAACCATTAACACTCTTTTCCCCATAGGAACCAATGTTACAAATTTTTGTTCCTAAAATGTTCTGTGTTGAACTCTTCTTGTATGAAAGAAAAGTAACTGTGCTTTAAACTAAAAAGTGTCTTGTAGTGTCTTTGAATTGTAGATCCACGGAGTGATATCTAGGAATATCACCCCGAGTAGTGGATGTAATCTAAAAGTAATGCAAAAGTAATAATTAATTTAAACTGCTTTTAAAGCATGCACACACCTGTAACGATTGCAAATCCATTCCCAATTGCATTACCTTGTAAAGTTTTACAATTGCAAGTGCAGTTTACCTACCAGTACCAACTCCTGCTTGGTTTTAGAAATAAAACATAAGTATACCTTTTTATACTTACCCAATTAGACTGGATTCTGTCACTGAGTGTGCGTAATCAGTTCTTGATTGAGTGAAGACAATAAATGCTTAACACACCCTCGTGATAAGCCTAACTGCTTGCCCAAACTACCACAAAGAGAGCTGTTAGTACATATCTAATTTAGCCTCTGCTATACCTCTGGGGACTCCCTGGACTCTCTGCACACTAAACCTGACTTTGGTAAAGTATATAAAGATCCAGCTTCCTACAACAATGATCTTATGAAACTTAATATTAGGCCTGTTTATTGGCAATCCTAGGGGATTTGTTGAGTATATCAGTTATAAGAAATAAGAGTCTCCCCTTTTCAAAATAAATGTTTACCAAAATCATATGACAAACAATATAATTTATTATGCAATGTTATATCTGAGTCACTGTTGTCAAAACAACAAATAGTTAGCACTGCTCTGGATAATAATGGGATGATTCAGTCATTCTCAAATCGAAAGCCCCATCGAGTTATGAAAGTTTATATTCAGACAATGACAGAGTAAAGTCAAAGAATTAGCTTGGGAGGTCAATCTAAATGTTTGTTGGTGGGTAGACCTTGGGAAAAAAGTCTGGTCTAAAATTCATAAATCATTCAGAGCAGCTAATACTATCCAAACATTATATTTTGTTTATCATTATATATCATTGTTTGCTGTTCACACCTCTATTCCTAGCTAAGTTGATCAAAGGTACACGCTCATCCTGTTCATCCTGTGCTCACCAGGACGCTACTTTAAAACATATATTAATTATGTGTTGTGACATAAATAATTTTTGGAACAAAAGTGTAGGATCAAATTAATATGATCTTTATTGTTAATATTCCATTGACACTTCTGAATATTCTCTTAGGCAGTATTTCATATTTATGCGTTCAAAGTGCTCATAGTCACAAACTTGGTGGCATGCTGATTGTTTTAATCATAGATTAGACAGGAACTAGTATTCGCTATGAAAAGGCATATGCTATGGATTCCTGTCACAAGGCTACTGAACAACTCAGGTTTCTTAGCTGAGATTTAGTATATTGTTGCAGAAGAAGTCAATAAAACACCTTAATCATTTTCTATTTATACCTCTGTCTTTGAATATGCATATATTTTGTTTTCATAATGATATTCTTCTTAAATATGTCTACAAATGTTATGTTTTTATTATAAAAGTATATGAAATCCCCCTCCTTCATTCACTTATGTATATAGCTTCCTCACCCAAACTGCATTCAAGAGAATTTGTTGTTTCTTTTCAAATATTTTGATTATTTTCATTGATTACCTTAGAATCTCTGGAATATAAATATGTTTTTGAAAATTTGCTATGAGAAATGTGTATTTTATTGTATTATTTATAGTGAAGTCTTCTCTAAAAATAAACTTTAAATTTAGAAACATCTGAATTCCCATCTTTACATCTCTTTGGCATGTCCATAAATACAGTTGGTATTTCCAATCAGCAAGTTCTCCCCCATATTTTTGAATCTGCATCCATTTCTGTGGGACCCATTGGTGATAAATATTGCTTTTTGTTTAGCCCAACTTCCCCCAACAAATTTGTTAGGTAGTGACATTTTGTATAAGCTCAATAGTACTGTGTTTTGTACCCTGGAAGCTGTGTTCTTAAATGTACCACAACAAGAAAATATGGAATTTGCACTACTAAGCAAAAGCTTAAATTGTCCTGGTGAAGTGGGCAAGGTTGTCATGCCCCCTGATTTTAACAGAGTTTTTTTAACGGGTACGGTCTACATTGTGGTCCAAACGAGCTCATGATTTTAGGGTCTAATCTTACCTTCCACCGTAAAGGTGAAGCTACCCAGGATGCCCCAGAACACATTAAAACCTGAAGGAGAGAAAAAAAAACCAGCCCTGTAATAGCTGATTTGATTAAGCAATGGGTTTTTGTACCGATGTGATACACCAATTCTCCAAATACGCAAGCCGGGGAAAGCCTATGAATACAGTTTCGTCCAAGACCTTTTCACCTTAATGTGGTTATCCCTGGCTCTTTGTGGTTCCAACCTCACCAACACCCTTTGATGTATCCCAAAAAACTCCCAAAGGGTCACTGTGGTTGATGTTCGCTCTGCTTTTTCTCCATTCCCATTCGTAAGGAGAGTTAGTATCTCTTTATACTCACATTCCAAGGGTCTCAGGTTTTATGAAGATGATTCCCTCAAGCATTACAGAGTCCCCCCCAAACCTTTTCAAAGCCCTGATGAAGGATTTAAACGTTGGTTTTTACCAGGGTTCTACATGAATCCAATCTATAGATGATTTATTGTTGGCACTGGTGTGCAAAGAGGACATAGTCAATCTCCTTATTGAATTGGCTAATAAAAGGCACAAGGCTTCAAAAGAAAATTGCAGATCTGCCTTCTTTGATCAAGATATTTGGTGGGGCATGAAATGCATGCGGGCAAGCACTGTTGCCCTCTGAATACGTTGAAGCCATTGCTACGTTTTCACTTCCTGTAGCTGTTTCTCAGGTACCACCTTTTTGAGAATGTCTGGATACTGATGACAGTTGATTCTTGGCTATGCTGAAACTGCGAAAACAAACCTGAAGCCCTGCAGTGGTCTAGTGAAGCCGAAAATGTATTTGTGAAAATGAAGCAAGCGTTGACTTATGCACCTGCTTCAGGACTCCCTGATTATGCCAAACCTTTTACTTTGCATTGTCATGAACATAATGAATTTGCTCTTGGAGTGTTAGTGCAAAGTCATGGGGTTCAGAAAATGTTCATAACTTATTAGTCTTCAAAGCTGGATCCCAGTTTCAGCTGGGCTCCCACCATGTTTACAGTCTATTGTGGCAACTGCAAGTATTGCTGAAGCATCTGAAAATATTATGTTGCATTCCTCATTAACTGTTCGTAGGCCCCATTTTGTGGCTGAAGATGAAATCACAACAACTCTCTACAGCCCAATTCTCCTGATATGAAGTACTGCTATTGTCTGCTCCCGATATTACCCTGGTCTGTTGTTCCACCTTGAATCCTACTTCTCTAGTGCCCTCCAGTGAGGACAGAGATCCTCATGACTGTGTCCATGCTATTGAACAAAATTACAAACTCCTGTATTGATTTGACTGGTGTACCAATTATTGACTGTGAGCTAACATATTTTTTAGATAGAGCATGTCTCAGACATGATGAAGGTATCCTGGCTACTAGTTATACTGTATTCATTGGGGCATATTTACAAGCCCCTTACGCCACTTTTGCGCCGCCGTTGCGTCACGCATGTGACGCAGCGGCGACGTAAACCCTGCGCTCGCGTTGCGCCTATATTTACAACGTGACGCATCTAGGGAGATGCGTCACGTAGTAAATCCCTGCGCCACATGAAACCTGCGTCAGGTTTCATGTGGGCGTACCGCGCAGGGGGGCGTTCCGGCGGAGGAACGCCTCGGAAAAGTGACGTAGTGAAATCTACAAGATTTCACGCAGTCACTTTTCTCGGCGCTGGTGCGTCAAATCCTTACGCCTGCTTCAAGCAGGCGTAAGGATTGACGCACCATGTTAGGGATAGGGAAGGTTGGAACAGTGCTGGAGTTGCGTCGCGCTTGCGACACGACTTCAGCACTGCACCAACCTTCCGTCCGGCAAGATGCGTCACGCATCTGCTTATCCTTACGCCACGATGCGCCGCATTGTAAATGCGGCGCATCGGACGTGGCGCAAGGGTAAACTTGCGTGACGCATTTTCTCTGGCGCATCCCTGCTGATATGCAGGGATGCGCCAGGGAACGTAAATATGCCCCATTGTGTTTAAAATTGTGAAGAGTTGCCAATTATCAACTGTGAAATCGGCTCAACTTGCCACAATTATTGCGCTTACTTGAAGGGTTTTTTAGCCTCAGACAGAGCTCCTTTTAAGAACGGCCAATACGTCCAAAATCTTTGCAATTACCAGAAAAGGTGGCAGTGATAAAGTGCACTGCTCACCAGCACCAACCATCACGAGGATGATTCAAGCGGGCAATGCCCTAGCTGATTTAGCTGCTAAAAATACTGCATAGACTAAAACTGCTAATGTTACCACAATATGAAAACTGATTCATTTCCTGTAACAACATTAAAAGCCTTGTTTAAATTGCAGGAACAAAACGCTGAAAATGAAAAAAAAGTTCTGGATCAATCAGCAATGTGAAAGAGAACCGGAGTTGTTATGGAAAGACAGCACTGGGAGGATGATCACACTGAAATTTCTACTCCCCAGACTTGCCAGGTGGTACCAAAGAGCAGCCCGTATTGGTAGGGACAGAACTATGTATGTTGCAGTAACACTTTTGTATATTTCCTTCTTTTCTTCCATAGCCAAGAGGTAATCCCAATCCTGTGCTACCTGCCTGTCATCCAATGTAGGAAAAAAGAATAATGCCGCTCCCACTGCTCCCCCTCCCACTTGGGGCCCCTTTCAGCACATCCAGACTTTATTCAGATGCCTGAATATGTCTTGGTCATCATATGCATAGTTTCAAGATGGGTCTAACGTACCCCTGTGCACATGTAGATGCCATGGCAGTAGATAAGAGGTTACTTTACCCATTCAGTAATGACCATGGGACACATTTTGTGTCAGCAGTAGGGCAGGCTGTTTTCAAGGCCATAGGAATTAACTAACATTTTCATTGGACTACTAAGAGTCTGCAGGCATAGTAAAAAGGAGAAATTGGTCTCTTAAGAATATGATAGCGAAGATGTGCTCACAGACACAGTTATTACAATTGACCGATGTCTGACCTTTGCCTTTATGGTTCCTGAGAACGAGTCCTTTCCAGAAGTCAAAACTGAGTCTGCACGAAATAAATATGGTTCGACCAATGATGCTCCACTCAAATCCCATGTTTCCACTGCCAAGTTATATTTGCAGTTAAATGATGATGCAGTCATGCAATATTGAAGAAAGCTTCTAAAATGTATTTACAGTTTCCGTTCTCAGGTTCAAGGAACCTTACCTGAGTGTGTGACTGAGGCCTGACACTCTCTAAAGCCCATTGACTGGATTTATATTTGTGTGTGACAGAGGAAGACCACACTGCTGCCTCACTGGTATTGACTTTATCAGATCCTGCTCATCGCTAATACAGCCTTCAAATAATGTGATCTGGCGACTTGGATCCACTCTTCCCACTGTAAGCAATCTTCCCCTACTAGAGACAACAGTGCTTTTTCCACTGGTCAGGGCCAGTGCCTGTCCTCAGATCTTCTGTCAACTCAGTTTCTGCTTTGACCCCACTGCCTGCTGGTGGGTCAACTTCTTTGTGCCTGTCTTCCTTGCCTGCTCTACCAGTGCCACGTGATTTCGCCCCTGCAGCCTCTCACCGTTACTACCTCTGCCCGAGCTAAGGAACCTCCACCTTCTGGATATCAAGTACCTCTGCAGGTTTGGCCCGCTAACTTTGTCACTGCTCTGAGAATTCGGATGGAGGTGGGATACATTCTTGTGGCAGAACAGGGAATTATCCCAAAACTAAACTGTACTGAACCTTCCTTTGTGCAGACTGCTGCTCTGCTTACAGGGGTAACTCCTATGTGAAATTTTCAGAAACATACAGAGAGACAAATCAAGCTTCCTATTGCTGAATTTGCACACACTTGCCCGAGTACCCATCAGTATGACACCTGCCTTCATCTTTTACAATATGGGTATAGACTTCCAGAGTGTGATAACATCTCCCATTATTTTTCCCAGGCCTTGAAAAGTTTAACAATAAATTTGCACCACAACATACCAGATATGACTCATCTTGAAGTGACTGAACAAGGATTCTTTTGCAAGCATCAAGAAGCCAATGTTTCTAGTGTTGTTGTTGGGTATAGTAAATGTGATTTAACAGTGCAGAACATTCCTTTCCAACCACCTTTTTCAGTACCATCTTTCTCACGGACTGTTGTTTCACAAGGACCACCCGCATAAAGGTCATGCATATTTCATTTGCAGGTCAGAAGCCTATCTTGGCTGTCCTAGACTGGACTGGGCCGTGTTATCCAGGATACATTGTTTCTGCTATGATACAATTTGATAAGCATAGCTTAGAATAAAAAAGGAATAGGCAGGCTTTTTTAACCATCTCTGGGTTCTTTTCTGTTTCAAATCTCATGTACTGGGTGATTGTTACTTTAGATGAAACGACTAATTCAACTTGTATAGCCTCAGGATAGTTGACAGAACAATTAGTCGCTGATGACAAGTAGCTAATTCAAAATAATTAGGCACTGCATTGCCTTTTGGTAGTCAAAGGGGGTCTGTGCCACTGTATGAATTGAATGTTGCACCCATCTTCCCAACACTTCTCTTAATATAAATGAACAGATAGATGAGATTATCAAGGAAAGTATCAGAAAATTACACAAGATACAGAGTGGACTAGATTAAAGTTCTGATGGCATCTTTACGTGGTTGGGGGAAATCTTTGGACCATGGGGAATGAAAATATTTGAATCAATTATTGGAATCATTTTGATTGTAATATATATAGCAATCAGGCTAATATAATGCATCTTCCAGTGCTCTTGCAGAAATATAGGCACTGCTGATACTTTTATACTTGCTCTTAAGGATTGTGAGGATCGTGACGATGAACTGTAGTAAAGAATTTTACCTCGCTCAAAAAATGAGGGGATGAGAAAACATAATCATGCATTCCTGTATTCCTATATATTACAGGATTACTGCTTTACTCAACTCAGGCTAGACTTTGGGTTTCCTGGCGTGTTGTGTTTTATTTGTAACAATGGTATATGAAGTTTTTTCTGACATGATTCTAATGCTGGTTTTATTACACTAAGAGGCCGATTCCGATTCCGGCCGGAAATCTCTCCGACCGAGCCGGACCCGGAGAGAATTCCGACCGAATCGGACCCTAGCAGTCCGACCGGACGAGTACGATGCATTCGCATGCTATCGGACTCGAGTCGGTCGGACTCTCATTGAAGTCAATGGGAGCCGGTCGTACAACGCGTACGCAGGCTCCCATTGACTCAATGGGTGCGAGGCGCACAAGGGCGCCCCCTACAGCGGGTACGCGTCCATGCGCATCGCGGCATACATGCACAGGTAGGGGGGACCCATGGGTCCCCCCTGTGTGCGACTCGCGTGCCTACGCATACAGGGGAGTCCGACGTGGACCCCCAAAGTCCGGCTCCGACAGCTTTTTCGAGCCGGACGGCGCGAGTCGGTCGGACTGCTCGCGGCGCGCATCGTACTTACCCAGCCGGGAAACGTCTCCATAGCGCGGTGCGAGTCGTGTCCATGCGAGTCGGTCGGAGCGTGTTGAAGCCGCGTTCGAGTCGGTCGGCGATTTCGCGGGTGCTTGCATCGTACTCGCTCGGCCGGACCCGCGTACGATTCGGTCGGGAAACAGGGCTCTGAATCGGATCCGGTGAATCCGAATCCGATTCGGAGCACTACCGGCCGAGATCGGAATCGGCCCCTTAATGATTAATTTTAAGTAGATTAAACATGCTCTTTTGTTATCTGGTTGGGTTAAAACAGACGTGTGAGGCTATTGCTGCAAGAAGATGTGCATTGACAGGTGTTTAAGCAAATGGATTGATGAGCAGAAAAGTATGTTAATTTTTTGCAATTGTTGAATTGGAAAGCAACATTATTATTTAAGTAGATAGCAGTAGAGAGGCTGTATTCCAAGAAGATTAGAATGGTGTTTTGTTTTGTATTTTGTTGTGGTGTTTTCTTCTGCCTCTTGTGAGGTCATTAAAGAAGGATTTGCAGATAATACAAGCCTCCTTGTCTTTAATAAAATCTCAATTTAAATTTCACAAAAAGATTGGAAAATCGCAATGTTCTATTAGGATTAAAAACAATAACAACAAAAGAAAAAAATGGCAATTCAGTGTATGAATCACATGAGAATGTACTTGACAAATCGACTGGAATTGCTGCTGCTTCAATACAAAGGGCCTGATTCTGATTTCGGCAGATGGGTTATTCCGTCACAACTGTGATGGATATTCCATCCGCCAAAATATAAATCCCATAGGAATTTATGGGATTTTTATTTCAGCGGAGAGGAAATCCATCATCGTTGTGATTGAGTAACCCATCCGCCGAAATCTAAATCAGATCCTTAATATTTTGTTTTTAGGTTTGATGGGTAGGGCATCAAGGGATAATTTGAGTTCTACATATGGGGTGCGGAAATAGTCTACCTGACTGGTTTTTTTGGTGATAGACAAAATGTTTCCCAAATGTAGGCAAATCTACATTCCATTCTTAAATTCAAAATACAAGAGGAAGCAGTACAGATATTGGCATGATTTTACCATATTCCAGCTAAGATTGCCAGCTACAGTATCCTGGAGAACAGGACTTGCTGTTCGTATGTGCCTTTCCATGCCGATCAAATATGTTTACTACCTTTCCATCCTCAACTGAGCATGGGGGAATGTTTTAAATGTCTGAAAACATGATTTAGAGGAACTTGATTTTGCTGTGCATATCATTTTTCTACAGTCCTTCGTGCCAAGCTGAGCTATGGAGACCTCTTTAGCCCACAACTCTTTGTTTCCTTGTAGGCACGCTGTGCCCTTTTCAGGAGGTGCCTGGCTTCTGCAGTACTGGCCGACATATTTAACGGGTTGTATACCCATTTTAAATGATTTTATGTGTTCACTTTTGAACTTTTCATTTGCTTACCTTTAATTTCACCAGTATCTTATCGTCCTCAGGGGAGCCTGCTGGTCGGTAAGAGGGGCTGTTGGACCCGGGTTTTTGTTATTATTTCCCCAACTATTTGGCCACTCGATTCACAGTGTCGACTACTGGCCATGCCACCCGGCCACGCCCCCTCCAACGGAGGGCTATTTGAAGACACTCTCAGCGCGTCCTCGCAGCTGAGCTACAGAGACCTGTTTAGCCCACAACTTTGTTTCCTTGTAGGCACACTGTATACCCATTTTAAATGATTTTATGTGTTCACTTTCGCACTTTTCTTTTGCTTACCAAACTAAGGGGCACATTACGATGGCAGGCGGACAAAGTCCGCCCGCCACCGCAACGGAATGCGGGACCGTCCGCAAGGGGTGCGGCGGTCCCGCCATGGGTATTAGGATGCCACCGCCACGGTGGCGGTGGCATCCCGTATTGTTCGCATTGCGGCGGGCGGTGCTGTCACCAGCACCCGTCGCAATGCGAAAAACGCATGTTGTGCATTTGAATGTGCCTGCCACCTTGTGCATTCAAATGTAGGGGGTACCATAGGTACCCCCCATGTGCACCCCCCACCGCCCCCAAATCCTGGGGGCAACGGGCCCCCAGAAGCAAAGACCACATGCCTTTCCATGGCGGCAACACCGCCATGGAAAGGCTGCTTTCCGCCAACATCCTAATATGGATGGCGGTGTCTTGCAGACACCGCCACCATATTAGGGTCCTTTACCGCCCGGTCCCCTGTGGGACCGGCGGAAAACCGGCGGACGGTCTTTCCATCCGCCGGGCTCCCTCCCGCCATCGTAATATGACGGGGGGAAATGGCATGCGGGCGGTGGGATATGGCGGGCGATCCGTCCGTCATTGTAATGAGCCCCTTAGTTTGGTTTCATGAGCTGGTTTCAGGAGCTGGTTTCAGGAGCTGTCAGCACGTCTCGACAGTTGAGCTACGGAGGCCTGTTTAGCCCACAACTCTTTGTTTCCTTGTAGGCACGCTGTGCCCTTTTCAGGAGGTGTCTGGGTCCTGCAGAACTGGCCGACATATTTAACAGGTTGTATACCCATTTTAAATGATTTTATGTGTTCACTTTCACACTTTTCTTTTGCTTACCTTTAATTTAATCACTGACAGAATATCGAAGGTCAGAATATCGACCTGCAAAAATATCGACACAGAAATATAGAAGTCAAAAATGTCGAAGTCCAATCTACATAAAGGTAAGTACAAAAATATCGTAAAAAAAATATCGTTGTCAAAAATATCGAAGTTAAAAATATCGGTTTTTTTAATGTGTTAATAATAATGCAAAATTAAGTAAATAATACATATAATTAAAAGAAATATAGTTAAAAATATTAAAAGATATTTAAAAATAATAACTAATACATTAAATGTTAAAATAAATTAAACATATACATATAAATTAATATATATACTTACTCCACATAGTGCAACAGTAGGGAAAGCGTTGGATAGCGTCGGGGTAAAAATTACTATTCCCACTCCAGAGAGTGCAACAGTAGAGAAAGCGCTGGATAGCATAGGGCTAAAAATTACTATTCCCACTCCAGTGATTGCAACAGTAGGGAAAGCGTTGGATAGCGTAGGGGTAAAAATTACTATTCCCACTCCAGTGAGTGCACAGTAGGGAAAGCGCTGGATAGAGTAGAGGTAAAAATTACTTTTCCCACTCCAGTGAGTGCAACAGTAGGGAAAGCGCTGGATAGCGTAGGGGTAAAAATTACAATTCCCACTCCAGTAAGTGCAACAGTAGGGAAAGCGCTGGATAGCGTAGGGGTAAACATTACTATTCCCAATCCAGAGAGTGCAACAGTAGGGAAAGCGTTGGCTAGCGTAGGGTTAAAATTTACTATTCCCACTTCAGTGAGTGCAACAGTAGGGAAAGCGTAGGATCACGTAGGGGTAAAAATTACTATTCCCACTCCAGAGAGTGCAACAGTAGGGAAAGCGTTGGATAGCGTAGGGGTAAAAATTACTATTCCCACTCCAGAGAGTGCAACAGTAGGGAAAGCGCTGGATAGCGTAGGGGTAAAAATTACTATTCCCACTCCAGTGAGTGCAACAGTAGGGAAAGTGTTGGACAACGTAGATGTTAAAAATAACATACTTATAAATGAAATAAATATTGTAATTAAATAATGATTTATTAATAAATTTAGGAAAAAAAAAACTACAAGTATATCAAAAATAATAATTACTTTAATAATATTAAATACTTCCCACCCTATTCCCCAATAAACACACAACACACTCCACATAAAATTTCACACAATTAAATTAATTTTCAATTAATCAATTAATAATTAAATTAAAAAAATTAATTATCAATACCAATACATACTATTTAATAAAAATTAATAAATTAATAATGAATTAACAAAAAGAAATTATCAATACCAATAAATAATATTTAAGAAAAATTAATAACCAATTAATAATTAACACAAAAATTAATTATCAATACTCAATTTTTCTTAATTAATTACTTAATTACAAATAATTGACTTACCACCCTATTCCCCTAAAAACACACAACCCACTCCAATAATAAAATAATTATCAATTAATAATAATTAATTACCAATTAATAATTAATTAACAATAAATTAATTAATAACAATAATTAAAAATTAATAATTACTTAATTAGAATTAAATTACTTCCCACCCTATTCCCCTATAAACCCACAAACCGGCTACAGAAATAAAACACAAAATTTAATTAAAATAAATTAATAATTCCTAAAAATTACTATTTAATTTACTATAATTAAATTACTTCCCACCCTATTCCCCTATAAACCCACAACCCGTTACGGTACTAAAACGCCAAATTTACTTTTAAAAAAATTACTAATTTCTAATAAATGTATACATATATTTAAAAAACAGTACAATACTTAACAAAAAATATAGAGCACATACATATTAAATACATACTAAAATACATAACAGTCATATAAATATCGATATTATTAACATCGATAATTTAACTATCGATATTACTAACATCGATATTTGCAACATCGATATTTCTTACCTTAACTTCGATATTCTGGTTGTAGATATTCTTGACTTCGATATTTTGTCCCTACGATATTTAAAACTCGATATAACTGTGCTTCGATATTTAAAAATCGATATTTAGACTGTCCACCCTTTAATTTCGGCAGTATCTTATCGTCCTCAAGGGAGCCTGCTGGTCGGTAAGTGGGGTTGCTGGACCCCGGTTTGTGTTATTTTTTCCCCAACTGTTCGGTCACTCACTTCACAGCGTCAACCATTGGCCAAACCCCCCAGTCACGCCCACCTCCGATGGAGGGCTATTTGAAGACACTCTCAGCACGTCCGTGCAGCGAATGTGCACAGTGGACGTGTCGCTGGTGCGCCAAAGGCAAGCCCATCTGCACCCGGACGGCATCTAGCAGCATACCCCCTGGCCGTTCGCAGACTGGCAGCCCCCTTAAGAGGTATTATTCACAGGAAGCTCTGCTATCCCTCAACACTGAAGGCAAAAACAGCTGCTGTATGACAATTAACGCAGCTCTCACAGCCACCTCTCTTACTCCCACCTGTCGGGGATGTCTTAACCTATTGAGGAGCATACAGGCTGATATAGGAGTCCGCTCCAAGGACCGCGTTTCCTGTCCACAATGTGCTGAGGTTCTTACCCACGGTAAGTGTACGAGCGCCCTTCTAAATGCAAGGTCACTCATTAAACACAATACCGAATCTGCTCTGTTTGTTGAACATTACAATCTTGATATTGTTTTCATTTCTGAAACCTGGGTGGACGCTACTTCAGGCCCAGAGATAGTGACAGCCACCTATTCCATTTTTAGAGCCGACAGGTCACTTAAGAGAGGTGGTGGTATCGAAATAGTTTATCACAAACAATTTCACTGCCAATTTTCAATTTATGCCCTCAAATGTTTGTGAAGCTCTTTCCTTTAATTTTGAGCTGTCTAAAACTCAGTCTTGGAATGGAATACTAGTATACAGACCCCCTGGTCCCAGACTCTCTTTTACTCAGGAGATTAGTTCCCTCTTAGAAACCGGCTTACATTCACCTGATTTCACCATACTAGGGGACTTCAATTTTCACTTGGAGGCACACACTGATAGAGACACTGAGGCATTGCTGAATATAATGGCATGCCTTGGTCTTGCACAACTGGTGGAGGGCTCCACCCATTGTGCTGGCCACATGCTAGATGGTATTTTTTCTAGCAATCACTTGCTGACCCTGACGGATATTCTTCAGCTGTCCTGGTCAGACGACCATGTTGTCTTATTTAATAACCGGGTCAATACGGAGTCTACCCGATGCGGTTCCTCTCCTTCATATCAGGCCTGGCACAAAACTGAACCTGTCCAATTCAGGCAGGCCTTAATTGGCTCTCAGCCCAACAGATTTTATGACCTAGAACTCCTCACTCGTGATTATGATAACTGGATCAGATCTATAGCTCATGCTTTAGCTCCTGCTAAACCCTCTGCCCCATACTTTAGCTCCTGATAAACCCTCTGCCCTATGGTTCTCAGCTAGACCGAGAAATCAAAAACAGGGCTGCAGGAAACAGAAAGACTATGAAGGAAAAAATATAGTCGGACAGAAAAAGACAATTATAAGCAACGTATTGCAGTCTACAAATCCATGCTAGGGGAGGAAAAAGCACAGTATTGCACTCAACAATTGAATTGTCTAAAAACTCCATGAAAGAACTGTTTTTGATAGTAAAGAAGCACTCAAATGTCCCATCTAACGACATACAGGAAAGTAGTATGCCCTTTTGTAACTCTTTGGCCACAATCTTCCAAAATAAAGTGGAACTTATTTTTATCAAGGACGCTGCATCGTCCACTCTTTTAGCAAAGGAAGACAGGCAGACTACTCAAAACACTGTGATAGCCACTCTTACCGACTTCACCACCTTAACTAATAACAGGTGATAGAACTGATCAATACCACGAACTCTTGTTCACCCTATGATTCATGTCCCGTGACTATCATGCAATTGGCCCCACAGGGTCATTGCTAGCAATCTTACCTTAATTTTTAACAAAATGATTAACACTGGACAATTCCCCATACACTGGAAAAAAGTGTAAATATTGCCATTATTGAAGAAGCAGAGCTTGGATGCCAGGGACCCTAACAGCTATCAACCTATTTCTAGGCTCCACTCTGCCGCGAAAATCATTGAAAAGGCCTTGAATAACCAACTGGCCAGTTTAACCCAACAGCACAAACTCCTAGACCATACTTAGGGGGTCATTACAATGACGGGCGGATCGCCACCGCCCGTATGGCGGTGGCGATCCGCCCGCCATTTCCCACCGCCCGCATGCCATTTCCCCCGCCATATTACGATGGTGGGGAGCCCGGCGGACGGAAAGACCGTCCGCTGGTTTTCCGCCGGTCCCACAGGGGACCGGGCGGGAAAGACCCTAATATGGTGGCGGTGTCTGCAAGACACCGCCATCCATATTAGGATGTTGGCGGAGTAGCCTTTCCATGGCGGTGTTGCCGCCATGGAAAGGCATGTGGTCTTTGCTTCTGGGGCCCGTTGCCCCCAGGATTTGGGAGCGGTGGGGTGCACATGGGGGTACCTATGGTACCCCTACATTTGAATGCACAAGGTGGCAGGCACCGCGCGGTGCCTGTCACGTTGTGCATTCAAATGCACAACAACGTTTTTCGCATTGCGGCGGGTGCTGGTGACAGCACCGCCTGCCGCAATGCGAACAATACGGGATGCCACCGCCACCGTGGCGGTGGCATCCTAATACCAATGGCGGGACCGCCGCACCCCTTGCGGACGGTCCCGCATTCCGTTGCGGTGGCGGGCAGACTTTGTCCGCCCGCTATCGTAATGTGCCCCTAAGTATGGTCTAGGAGTTTGTGCTGTTGGGTTAAACTGGCCAGTTGGTTATTCAAGGCCTTTTCAATGATTTTCGCGGCAGAGGGGAGCTGTCATAGCAGTGAAACCGAGCTGATAATGCCTACCGAGGAGATTAGATTCATTCTGGATAATGGATAGTGTGGCGCTCCAATACTCTTAGACTTAATTGGGGCATGTGATACGGTCAATCATGCACTTTTAGTTGACGGGCTGGATAGTATTGGAGTCAGGGATTGGCCTTGTCCCTTCTAAGGTCCTTTTTGAGTTAGCGCGAACAGACAAAGTCCTTAAAGGAGTTTGAATTGAGATCCTTTTCACTGCCTTGCGGAATGCAGTGGGTGTCTTCTTTGAGCCTGACACTTTTTAACGTTTTTAACATTTGGCTTCTCTCTGGTATCATATGCCGATGATACCCCGATTGTGGTTTCCTTCTCTGACTCCTCTGATAACACCCTGAACAAGTTACTAAGCCTTTGGTAACGATGTATCTGTAAGAGACATACATTAGTTACAGATTCCTTACCTTAGAAGTACCCCCAGGTGTCAGACTGGATCCGGAGAATTTTTCTGTAGCAGTACCCTTGCGCGTCGGTAGGTGGCATCGGTCGACTCTGCGTCAGTCATCGGCATCGTGGTCGCCGGGATGGCGTCGCAGTGTCTACTTAGACACCACCCCTGCGCGCTGACGTCAGTTCTGACATGACTTTCCACGCCAGAAGCGCAGAGCCATGCAAGACACTGACCACTGGTGCACATAACTAGGGCCCTGGAAGGGAGTCCCTATCCCTAGAAGTCAGTTCACAGAACTGGGAGGATGGGTGGGAGGTAAGGAATCTATAACTAATGTATGTCTCTTACAGATACATCGTTACCGAAGGTAAGTAACTTGTTCATCTGAAAGAGACCATTAGTTATAGATTCCTTACCTCAGAATAGATACCCCAGCAATACCAACCCCAGAGGTGGGCCTGCGAACTAAGGGCAACCCGCCACCGCAGCGGAATGCGGGACCGTCCGCAAGGGATGCGGCGGTCCCGCACCTGGTATTAGGATGCCACCGTGGTGGTACCAAGCCCTATTCCCAGCATTGTGGCGGGCGGTGCTCACAGCACCGCCGGCCACAATGCTGGGAATAGACTCATGTATTGGCATGCACAAGGTGACAGGCACCGCGCGGTGCCTGCCACTCTGTCCATGCCAATGCAGGGGGGTACCATAAGTACCCCCCATGTGCACCCCCCACCCCCCCAACTATATGGGGGCCCGCTACTGGCCCCCTAAGGCAAAGACCACATGCCTTTCCATGGCGGCAACACCGCCATGGAAAGGCTGCTTTCCGCCGGCATCCTAATATGGATGGCGGTGTCTTGCAGACACCGCCACCATGTTAGAGCCCTTTTCCGCCCGGTCTACGAGTCGACCGGCGGAAAAGCGGCAGACGGTCTTTCCATCCGCCTGGGTCCCCACCGCCATCGTAATATGGCGGGGGGAAATGTTGTGCGGGCAGACGGGAATGGCGGGCGGATCGCCACCGCCATACGGGCGGCGGTGATCCGCCAGACATCATAATGACCCTCTTAGTTCACACCAGGAGGTCCTGGAGAACAGAACAGCCAAAAAAGCCGTCTCTCCGGACTTGGCTGTCCAGGCAGTAATGTTTTGTGAACGTGTGCAGGGATGCCCACGTGGCTGCCTAGCAGATGTCAATCAGCGGAACTCCACGTCCCAAAGCAGTAGTGGCTGCTGTCGCACTGGTAGAGTGGGCGTGCAGTCCCACTGGAGGTTCCTTTTTCGCCAAAGAATAGCAGATTTTGATGCATAGGACAACCCATCGAGAGATGGTACATTTGTGCATGGCCTGATCTTTCTTGGCACCCACATAACCCACAAAGAGTTGATGGTCCACCCGGAAATCTTTAGTGTGGTCAACGTAAAAGGACAGCGGACGTTTTGGGTCCAGACGGTGGAGTCTCTCCTCCTCTTTGGAAGGGTGCGGAGGCGGGAAGAAGGTGGGCAATGTGATGGTCTGACCTATGTGGAAAGACGTAACCACTTTGGGCAGAAAAGAGGGCCTAGTGTGAAGGACCACGTTTTCCCGATGAACAGCAAGGAAGGGAGGCTTGGAGGACAGAGCCTGAAGTTTACTCACCATGCGGGCAGAGGTGATGGCAAGCAGGAAAGCGGTCTTTAAAGTAAGAAAATGAAGAGGACGATTATGTAGTTGCTCGAAGGGAGCACACATAAGATAAGTAAGGACAAGATTCAAGTCCCATTGGGGCATTACGAAAGGAGGAGGAGGAAAGAGATGAGTAATGCCCTTTAGAAATCTATTTACAATCGGGGACTTAAAAAGAGAAGGCTGATCAGGAAGGCGAAGAAAGGCAGAGATGGCCAAAAGATAGCCTTTAAGAGTTTAAGAGTGCTCAGAGCAGTGCCCTGCTGGGAAGAAGATAGAATGAAGAAGAGAACCTCTGAAAGAGGAGCAGAAAGGGAATCCACAGCCTTTGCTGTGCACCATGCCACAAATTTGTTCCATCTACAGGCGTATACCGTTTTAGTGGAGGGACGCCTGGCTGCCAAGATGACGTTACAGACTTCGGGAGGAAGGTTGAAAGATGTCAACTGTTGCTGCTCAATCTCCACGCAAGGAGGGGGAGGCTGGACAGATTCGGGTGGAGGACCGTCCCATGCTGCTGCGACAGAAGATCCTCCCGAAGAGGCAGTCTGATCGGAGGATCGATGGCCATGCTCAAGAGCTCGGGGTACCAGACTCTTCGTGTCCAGTCCCGAGCCACAAGAATGACTTGGGCCCGGTCGTGCTTGATCTTCTTCAGCACTCTGGGTAGAAGTGGCACAGGTGGAAAGGCGTAGAGGAGGCCGCAATTCCACTCGCGACGAAAAGCATTGCCGAACGAGTGCCGCCTTGGAAACTCCAACGCGAAGAACTGCTGACATTGCGCGTTCTCTTTGGTGGTGAACAGATCTAACGAAGGCTCTCCCCACTGCTGAAAGAGACCTTGCACCACCTCTGAGTGAAGACGCCATTCGTGATCCATTATGCACTGGCGGCTGAGTTTGTCCGCCCTGGTGTTCAGGGAACGTGCCAGGTGTTGAACCACCAGGGATATGCCCTGACGTTCCAGCCATGTCCAAAGGCGAAGAGCCTCTTGACAGGGTCCACGACCCCACCCGCCCTGTTTGTTGCAGTACCACACGGCGGTGGTGTTGTCCGTGAACACCTGCACTACTCTTCCTTTGACAGAAGGAAGGAATGCCTTCAGTGCAAGACAGATTGACCGAAGCTCCAAAAGGTTGATGTGGAGCCCAGACTCCGCCGGAGACCAGAGACCCCTGATCTCCGCCTCTCCCATGTGGCCCCCCATCCCAGGAGTGACGCATCTGTCACCACTGTGAACTCTGTTTTGGGAAGGGAGAGGGAACTGCCGTTGACCCAATCCTGGTTCGTGAGCCATCACTGCAATTGATATGCAGTCCCCTCCGAGATCTGGACGAGATAGGAAAGATTCCCCTGATGCTGCGACCACTAGAACTTCAGGTCCCACTGCAGAGCCCATATATGCCATCTGACACAATCCACCAGCAGGATGCAGGAGGCCATGAGGCCCGGCAGCCTCAGGGTCATTCTCACCGAAATCCGGGATAGAGGCTGAAACATCGGTATCATAGCCCGAATATCTCGGACTCGCTGCTCAGGAGGATAAGCCCAAAACTGCGCTGTATCTAGAACTGCTCCGATAAAAAGAAGCTTCTGAGAGGGAATCAGGTGTGACTTCAGCACGCTGATAGTGAACCCCAGCGAACGTAGTCTGGAGGTGGGAGACGACAGCCTGGGGCGAGCCCACCTGTTGCCAGTCGTCGAGATAGGGGAAGACTGGAACCCCTGATCTGCGCAGATTGCGACCACCGCCATCACTTTCAAGAACACCCGAGGGGCGCTGGTAAGGCCAAAGGGGAGCACGGTAAACTGAAAATGCTCGTGGCCTACCGTGAACCGTAGGTAACGCCTGTGGGCTGGGAGGACGGGATGTGGAAATAGGCGTCCTGCAAGTCCAACGCTACCATACAGTCTCTGGGATCGAGGGCAGAGAGGACCTGAGCCAACGTGAGCATCTTGAACTTCTCCTTCCGGAGGAAGTGGTTGAGGGCCCTGAGGTCTAAGATAGGACGCAGGCCTTTGTCCTTCTTGGGTACCAGAAAGTAGTCGGAATAGCAACTGCGACCTACTTCGTGCACAGGGACCCGTTCGATAGCTCCCTTGGCCAAGAGAGCCGCAACTTCCTAGCGGAGAAGGTTCAAGTGATCCTCTGACATGTGATGGAGTGCTGGTGGCATGGAGGGAGGAGTAGTCTCGAAGGGGAGGGAGTAGCCCCTTCGGACTATCTGTAAAACCCACCTGTGCAACATGATGTTTTGCTAGTGGGGGAGGTAATGGCGAATCCTGCCGCTAACTGGCCTCTGGTGGCCCTGAAAGGTTGGACTAGTAGGGTTTGGAGGCTGCTGCAGGGGGGGTATGGGTGGACTGGCCCACCCGCTGGCCCCCAGAACTACGTCCCTGGGTCCCTAGTCCGTGACTACGCATAGACTGGGTAGCTTGCATGGCCCTGTGGGTCGATTTGGTGGAACGTGGTGGGGCACCCCTTCCGTAGCCATGAAAGGGGCAAAAGGCAGACTGCATGGGGCAAAAGGTTGCCACAAGGCCCAAGGATCTGGCCGTATCCCGAGAGTCCTTGAAAAGCTCGAGCACCTTGTCACCAAACAGGTGACGGCCATCAAAGGGCATGTCCAAAAGGGTGGATTGGACATCCCCCGAAAAACCAGATGTCCTCAACCAGGCATAGCGCCTCAAGGCTACGGACGTGGAAACCGTTCTGCCCAGAGAGTAGGTGGTATCCAGCCCACACCGAATGGTGAACTTAGCTGCGTCTCAACCCTCTGCAACTGCGCGGGTGAAAACGGCCCGGGCCTGCTCCAATGTGGCACTTGCGCAACCGCATCCCACACCGTATGGGTATAACGGCCCAAGAGGCATGCGGTGTTCACCGACTGCAGCGCTAAGCTGGCGGAAGAAAACATTTTCTTCCCAAGGTGATCCAGCTTCTTGGATTCCCTATATGGGGAAGCAGTAGGGAATGCGCCCTTAGAAGACGAGGCTTGGACCACCAAGCTCTCTGGGGTCGGTGTTGGGAGAGGAAAAGTGGGTCGCCCGGGCGGGGCAGTGGCGTTGGGTAATCATTCTGTCCTCAGGAGCCCCTGTGCTGGGCTTGGACCAAGTGCCCAGAAGGACGTCGGTGAGGACTTCATTGAAAGGCAGCAGGGTCTCCGAAGAGGCCGCTGCCGGCTGAAGCACCTCTGTCAGGAGGTTAGTCCTGACTGCCACCGTAGGAAGCTCTAGGCCCAAGGCCTCAGCCGCCTTACGCAACACCACTGCGTAGGGCGGCTGAGGCCTTGGGTCACCTATGTATGGCTGGGGTCGTTTCTATGCCAGTGTGGTCAACAGTGCTTTTTCACTGTGCCTACTTAGCAACACGATGGCTGATAATTTGTTCATACCCAACTGTCAGGCTGGACAAGCTTTTCCCTTGTAAATAATATTGTTGATGTATATATTGTCACTACCTTTCCTCTCCCATTTAACCATCACTTTACACACAAATTTCCCCTTCTCCCTTTTTCACATTCGGGGCACTATTTTGTACATAATCTCCAGATGTTTGCTGGATTTTGAACATTCAAATTGATGTTCAATATGAATAAACAATATTGAGCAGAAGCTTACAGTGTAAGTAATCCAATGTATGCTGTTGCATAAATAATTGTTGTTCAAAGTTGTCCCACTGGGACCGTTTTTCTTCTGTACCGTTAATCACCCAGGTCCCGGTGGCATCTCTGGGTTATACCCTTTTTCTTGTAACCAAATTTAATCAAGGCCTATTTATGGAATTGTTTTAAAACTAATGAAAACATTTTCCACTTTACTGGTTATAGATGCTTCTAACATGGTTGCATGACAAAATAACAACAACAAAAAATAAATATTGTGGTGCAAATGTAGTGGTAAAAATATCATTGAAAAAAAGTGGTCCAAAAATTGATATTGTAATGGTAAGTGTTTATATTAAAACATAATTAACATATCACATATAAACATTAATTTAGAATCATTAAATTAGAAAACATAACTTCAAAAACATATTAAAATATAAATCACAATACATCCATTACACTAATAAAAACAAACAAAACAATACTAAAATAACATTTCATAACAGTTATTTATATTAAAGAATAAAAAACAACAGAAACATATCATTATTATTATTTTCTTAATTGTATGACCATATTTTAAATGGTCAAGCACTGAAAATATTTGAAAAGCTACAACCAAATTAATAGTTTTAATTTTCAAAAAAATGAAAGGTAAACAATTCTAAAAACACTTAGGAAATTTAAGTTGCACAGATAAGACATTAAATTAAATTGCAATTATTATTATTTTTGTTAGTTCATAAAAATAAACATGCCATCTTTTAAAACCTTCTATGATAAAAAAAATGTAGTAATCTAACTCTAATCCAAAAGTATTTAAAAAATAAATAAAGAGAACCTGATTACACTATTCTAACTACAATCTTACAAACATTGGGGACAATACATGCATAGATAGGGGAGTTCAAACTTACAAATTTTGAAACATAGAACAAAGTAAATACATTAGAAAGGTCAGATTAACTACTCAAAATCAGTCCTAACAAAACATTGGGGCAAATGCGTGAATTAGGCAAAGCCGGATTTACTATTCTAACTCCAGTCTAACAAACATTGGGGAAATTGCATACAGTAAGGGTGGCAGATTTAGTATTCTAACACTAGCATAACAAATATTGGCTAAATTACATTCTAACATATTCCGGGAAAGTGCACACATTAAGGGGTAGTATTCAACATTCTAACTATAATCTTACAAATATTGGTGGACATTTCATATAATGGGATTGGTCACGTTTACTATTGTAAATGAGTTCAAAAACTCATTGGGGAAAGTGCCTGCATATGGCAGGAGTCAGACTTACTATTTTAGCTTAAATTAAACAATGCATGGGGAAAGTGCACACATGTGGGGGAGATTTTACTCTACTCTAACAGTTGAGAAAGTTCCTATTCTACTACCATTCTAACAAACACAGTGGAAAGTGCATGAGTGGGGCAGATTTATATTTACTATTATAACTAATTTAAGAAACATTGGGGAAAGAGCATACGCTGGTGTTGGGGTGCCAGATTTAATGTTCTAACTCCAGTCTAGCAAACACATCTGTACGTGCATACATTGGGACTTGAATCCCCACTCAGGCAACAACCAAAATCCTTATCAGGGTGAACCACAAATTTTACTAAATTAGCCTGTACTTAACCCTCGAGTATCTTGGCACAAAAGCAGTCAGGCTTACCTTAGAGGCAATTTGTAAAGTATTTATGCAGCACACAAACAGTAATAAAATGACAACACAACACAATAACAGACCAATCTAAAAACATAGAGTAATCTGTAATAAATAAAGTGATACCAAAATGACAAAAAATCAATCAGCAGAACCGGAGATATGTAATTTCCAAATTGTAGGTAAAAACAGCTCTTTGAAGCACAGAGCACCAACTGTGGATATATTGTCATACTGGGCAGGGTCAAAGTTTGAGTCAACAACAATGAAGCAGGGGCCAGATACAGACCAGGTTAGTCCAGATGAGAATTGTACCTTATGTCCTTAATGCGAGGCTTTGAATCGCTCATGACCGGATCTGATGAGGAGCTGCGAGGGCTGCTGTGCGGGGTCCTGCTTTGAGTTGCATCACGCTCCGTCGGTTCTGATGGAACCCAAAGTTATGAAGGGAGAAGTACACTCTGATGCCAGCCAAGTGTCCAGGACCTGGTGGGCACCTCTTGGGCATCAGGATGCACTCCAGGCAGGAGTCTGCAGCAGGCCTCAGGCAGATCCAGTTGAAGGTCCAGTTGCAGCAAGTCAGCTGGGCAGTTGAGGAGGGGCCTCTGGAGCTTGTTGTGTCCTTGTAGTTAACACAGGAAGTCAGCCAACTGACCCAGTTTAGCCTGGGATGAATATAAGCACATCCAGTCTTCCTTCCCAGACAGCAAGGCAGTCCTCAAGCAGGTGTATGCCTTTGTATGTGGCAGCCTTTGTATGTAGGGAAAAGCCCTGTCCTACCTTGGAGAATGAGGGATCTGGTTCTGAAAAGTTCTACCCTTCCCTTGTCAAGGCTCCAAGAATCCTGGGTGACAAAAGGCTAGTGTCAGGATCCTTTGTATGTCCTGGAGGCAATCCCTTTGACGTGCAAGTGTTGCACGGCACAGCTCTACCCCCAGCCATCCTGGCAGGATGGCCCGTCCTACCCACATCTAGTCCCTTTTGTGTCACTGTCCGTGAGAAATACATAAACCCCACCAGCAGAGCCATTCACAGTCATGTGACTGAGGACACTGGCAGAAGGCGCAAATGGTTAGGACAAAAAATGTAAACTTTCAAAAAGTTTCATTTTTAGAACGGTGACTTAAAATGTAAGTTTTTCATTAGATAGGTTTTTAAATTACAATTTATTTGAGTTCAAACAGCATAACTCTGGCTGCTCCCAATTCACAGTTAGCAATTATTAAATGTAGTAATTAAAGTAACCCAGTGTTAGTTAATGGGAGAGATAGGCCATACAGTTGCAAAAAATGCCTCTAAGAGGTTTTTTTTACTCCCAAGACATGTACAACCTAAACCCAAATGTACTACTCTGTAAATACAACACAGCCTGCCCTATAAGCCTTTAGGGCCTAATTTGGGGGTGGCCTATATGTAATAAAAAGGAAAGTGTAGGCCTGGCAAAAGGTGTTTTTGTCAATGTTGAAATGGCAGTTTACAAATTGCACTGCAAGCTGCAGTGGCAGTCTTCAGACATGTTTTAAAGTGCTACTTTAGCCAGTGGCAAAATCAGTGCTGCAGTGCCACTAGTAGCATTTAATTTACAGGCCCTGGGTGCATGTAGTACTATACACTAAGGATTCATAAGTACATTATAAGTACCAATCAGATGAAAGCCACTTTTTCCATGCTTTAGGGAGAGAGTACAAGCACTATAGCACTGGTTAGCAGTGGTAAAGTGCTCAGTGTCCTAATGCTATCAAAAACGAATTCAGAAAACAGGAGGGGTGAAGTCAAAAATGTTAAGGGGTGACCCAGCAGAGAGGGCCAAGTCCAACTTACACCCAAGTAATATAAATGCACATTACAATAATTTTATGAATGTAAATAAAAGCATTTAAATATTTGTTTTCACGTTTATTTAATAACACTTAAAATGATAAAATCTATTAAAATAAAAAAATACAAATTCTAATGTTCTAATTAATAATTGTAACTGTTTTAAAAAAAGCAAATAATCTGCATTCATTTCACATCCCCGATGAAATTAACAAATAATCCATGTTTATGTTGACTAATACACCTCTTCCCAGGGCATGTGTCACTCATAGCAACAGCATCAAACCACACCATATCATATTTGATGCTAAAGAGAGCATGTACCTTTACAGATAGAGTATTGTATCTCATCTAAGATGCTGTGGAGTTTCTAGCTGAATTGGCCACCATGTTGTGAATGTATTAAACATATATTGAACTCTGATATGATTATTCTGTGCATGGTGACAGATTAGAGCATCTGCTGCAGAGCAAAAATATTCTCCATTCGCAAAATAATCAACATTTGGGAATGGACTTGCCTACTGTAATGCCCTTTTTTCTAGTGCTCCACGGCGTAGCATCAACAAACTTCAAACGGCTCAGAACGCAGCGGCAAGAATACTGTTGGGCATTCCTGAATTTGACTCAGTCTCCTCAGCTTTGGTCAGACTCCACTGGCTACCGGTGGCTAAGAGGATCCAATTCAAATCATTATGTATCGCTTTTAAATCTCTTAACAACATGGGGCCATTACCGCTGACGAACTTTCTTAAGCCTTACACTCCTGCCAGAGCCCTCAGATCGGCCGAATTGAGAAACCTAACTGCTCCCAGAATCAGCAAGGTGAGATGGGGCGGTATGAGCTTCACAGCCACAACGGCCAGTCTTTAGAACTCCTTGCCTATCACGTTGAAAAAAGAAAATAGTCTCTTTAAATTTAGGAAGGGCCTCAAAACGTGGTTGTTCTCGGTTTAATTGTCTTTACTTCCTCTGTACTGATTGCATCAAAGGCAGCGCCTAGACACCCCAGGGTATTTGCCGCGCTCTACAAATTTCTCACCATCATCAAGAAGAGAAACAATAAATCCATTTCTCTTATGAGCAGTGAAGAACCTCATCAATGGACTTGATCCACAGATTGCTGAAGACTTTGGAGAATAAGAACACAATTTAGTAGGTATTCCATTGGTAAAAAAGACACATTCAGTAAGCTGTCAAAGCAGAAGAAATGTTGTCAATATCCTCTTGGACTCTGATGAAATAATTAATTAAAATATTTGGATTCTGAAGTGAGCTGTAAATGTGGTAAAAAAGGGGCATTTGTCATTGGCTTCCTGTTCATAAATTTGTCAGGAACCGGTGGGTTCAATCTTGGATAGGACAAGTTAGGTCATGGTGAAGAGGTAAAAAAGAATCCCATGACAGTGACTTCTAATGATCTTTCTAAATGTGTATATCTGCAAGTCACCTAAATTATAGACTATGGGAGCCCTCTAGTTTGGGAAAAGAAGATTAAAACATGGAAATCAGGAAATGCAAATCCAAGAAGAAGAGATAACAACAATAGCAAAGTTAACAGTGATGCTAGAGTAACTCAGTGCATGAAAGCAAAGGGGATTCATTCAAAGAAATATTGTGCAGTTGGATGGAGACGTATGAACACTACCACCCTAACATTTTTCTGGGTTGTTCCCTTTTTGTGATAAATCTTTTTTATTCATTTGGTAACTATCAACAAAGACGGACAGTGACAGGCTGTCCAGATCGTATCAGAGAATTCTGGACCTATATAATTCTATTAGGCTTAACAGCAATTCATATAAGTAATCAAGTGTTCAGGGAGTCACATCTTGACAGTCTTCCCTTCACAACCCCAAAATACTTTATACTTCAAACTGAACACAATAGTCCAATCGGCAGAGCCATTCATAAACCAAGGAGGGGGTGGGGGACTTTGTCCAATGACTAATGGTGAGCTATATCTCACTTTGCCAGGAAAAGGCCCATCAAGATAAATCAAAGTTGATCTTAAATGCAGCAGGCTGGGGAAAGGACATGTCCACTACAGACTGAAATTGTTCAATCTTTTTCTATGAGAATGTATATTGTTTACATGATAGAAACCAAGGTCTCCTTGTCCAGTAGGAGAGGACAATGATCATCTCCACCAAGTTCCCTTACGCGCTTAGGCTGGTGAAGAGATCTGATTATTGCACAGAACGGATCGCCTGGTAAAGGGCTCCGCTTTATTTTCGCCGCTTTTTAAAAAAAGTCACAAACTATCAAGGAACTCTGCCCGATGTATTAGAGAGCACCTGGTAAAGGGCTCTGAGATTTTAAGGCTGTGTTAAGCATTGCATCTGTTGCACTTTGTTTTTAACCACTTTTAAATCTGCTTTTTTGCACATAGCTTAAAAAATTACCTGGGTATTGGAAGCTCTGCACTTGGTATCCTCCCCGGTCCAGCACGGATTGTTCCGGTTGTCTGGAGGGAGGCGCTACTAACCGGAAGTGGGAGTTGACCACTTCCCTCCCAACCCTGACGGGAGGTTAGCAGTCTAGTTAGCCAACTATAAAACATATGCCTACACAGACGCGCAGCGGACGCGCGCAGCGGGCGCGCGCTGGCGCGCCGAAGGCGCGCCTAAGGCAAGCCCGTCTGCGCTCGTCCGCGCTTGGACGTCGCTAGGAGCAGGAACCCCTGCCGGTTCCGGCTATACTCAGCCCAAAAGGTGAGGCCTCCCTGTAGGTATACCGGTAGAGAGTTGGCGAAAATTGGGTCCGGCAATGCACACATAGTAACATCTATTAAGGCCTGCCCCTCTCCTACTGAGGTAATGGGACCTTTTTCCTGTGGTAACTGCCAGTACCAATGTAAATTAGCCCAGTCCAAGAGGACTATTAGAGAATCGACGCAGCACTTCGAATCCGTTCCTCATCCCACTGAAAGTACGTACACAGCCGGATCGGACATCAGCAATGTTTGGAATTGCTTCTTGGCCAACGTAAGATCTCTGCCCAAACATGCTACCAATATATGGGATCTATTGTCCTCCAACAATTCCCATATAGGGTTTCTAACAGAAACTTGGATTAAACCCCATTCCAATCCCGACATAGCAGTAGCACTCCCTGATGGCTACCACATACTAAAATTAGATAGACCACACAGGACTGGTGGAGGAATAGCCATAATCTACAAAAACCCCATTACTTTTACTATTCTAGACCAAATCTGCAACGACCAGCTAGAAATACTGGTTTTTAGTATGAATTTGCATCATAGCCTCAGCTGGAAAGGAGCCTTAGTATATCGTCCACCAGGACCACTGACCAACACCACTACACAACTCTTGGAACTTATTGCCCCTCATGTTATATCTTCCAGAAATTTTTTACTTCTTGGAGATTTCAATATACATAGTGAAATTCAAGATAATCCTGAGGTTTCATCTTTTTTGACTGAATTGTCTGCACTCAATTTTGCCGTAATAAATACAGCCCCAACGCATCGAGCTGGCCATACGTTAGACATCATCTTAACTAATTCTCTTGATGTAGCCTACGTAGACACTCATCCCCTGACTTGGTCGGACCATTCTATGGTCGAATTTCGTATTAACAGCCAAAAAGCACACTCAAGTCCTAAATGCTATCAAAAAAAAAGTTACAGACAATGGCATTTAATTACACCAGCACTTTTTGAAGCTACATTTTGCCAACCTCAACATTCGGAATTAGAAAATGTTGAAAAACGTCTAACCTCTTTTAATGTTAGCCTATTGGCAACTATAGACAGTTTAGCTCCTTTGAAGCAATGCCCTAGGAATATAAAACGACGTCAGGCTTCGTGGTATTCAACCACCCTACGACAAGAAAAAGGCTTATGCAAAAACTAGAACGCCTTTGGCGGCGTTCACACGATTTAACAGATAGAGAAAAATTTAAAGAAGCATTAAGTCAATACCACCGTAACCTGAAAAATGCTAGGAAAACCCACATTGCAACCACTCTTGAACAAGCAGGGAGCTCACAGAAATGCCTCTATCAAATTTTAAAAACATTCACAAGTCCCACAGCCTGTGACACAGAGTCAGTTCCATCGCAAACGCTGTGCGATAACATAGCCAGCCACTTCATTCAGAAAATTGACACGATCTATGACAAAATTACTTCCACAATAAATTCTCAAACTAATCTGGAAATGGAACCCCTACATATCCCGGCACCAATTTGTTCGTTAGAACATTTCCCATTACTCACAGTTGAAGGCACAGAAGCACTTTTAAAATGCGCAAAATCAGGCTCTCCATTGGACATCATACCTGCAAAAACTATAGCCACTCTACACAAACAATTAGCCAACCCTATATGTGATATTCTTAATAGCTCCCTGAGGGAAGGAGTCCTCCCTCTAGATTGGAAAGCCGCACAAATAATCCCGATTAAAAAGAATTCCAAAACATCATCAGAAGACGTTACAAATTACCGACCCATCTCTCTCCTTCCCCTACACACAAAAATCTTGGAGAAGCACATCAACACACATCTCTCTGATTTTATTGAAGCCAATAATATTCTGGACTCCTCACAATCGGGATTCCGTCCTAGATACAGCACGGAATCCACTCTCGTGGCAGTTACAGACAATATTAGAATGCTGCTGGATGAGGGTCAAGTGGTACTTTTGGTGCTGCTTGACCTCTCCGCAGCATTTGACACCATCTCCCACCAAATATTACTCAGTAGATTGGGTGATATAGGCATCACAGGAAATGCCTTAAAATGGTTGTCTAATTTTCTATCAAACAGAACACAAACCGTCAATTTAGGCCCGTACCATTCTAAAACCACCAAGGTGACCAAGGGAGTACCACAGGGTTCTTGTTTGAGCCCAACCTTGTTTAACATCTATGTGACTCCCTTAGCGAGGTTGTTGAGGAAACTGGGATTCATCCCCATATCCTATGCGGATGATACTCAATTACTCCTCTCACTTGATAAATCCAACCCCAATATTCAAACCACCTTTGGTGAAGGAATGAAGACCATAGCGGAATGGATGAAAATTAATTATTTACAACTGAATACGGCTAAAACAGAAATAATGTTGTTTGGTGAGGCTACGGTGAAATGGTCCCCTAGCTGGTGGCCAGAGGAATTGGGCCACACACCTTGTCCTAAACAGGTGGTAAAAATTTAGGAGTCCGATTGGACCATAAACTTACACTGGGAGACCACGTCTCTTCTACCATCGGAGCTTGCTTCCACAACCTCAGCATGCTCAGAAGAGTCTTCCCTTTTTGCCGTTATCTTCCCGGAAAACCTTGATCCAGGCACTAATCCTAAATCGCCTGGATTATTGTAATGCACTGTTCATTTCAGCCAACGAAAGTGCTTTAAGTAGATTACAGGTTGTCCAGAATACGGCGGCTCGATTGGTAACCAATGCTCCCCCTAGAACTGCCTCCCTCCCCTTACTCCAGAAATTACATTGGCTGCCCATACGGAAAAGAATTAAATTTAAAATTTGTTGTATGGCCTACAAAGCCGTCAACAAATTAGGCCCCAGCTACCTAAATGACAAATTTGTCAGTTATGTACCTTCTAGACCCCTTCGCTCAGGAGCTAAAGCCCTGATACAAGTCCCCCGTTTCAAAAAATCCCGCCAAGGAGGTAAGGCTTTTACCATATTGCCCTCTCTATTGGAACGAACTCCCCTATCGTTGCGACAATGTACAGATTACCTGGTTTTCAGGAAACTGTTAAAAACATCGCTGTTTTGATCATTTCTCCTTGACATTCTTAGGCAGTCCATGCGCTGAGATACCCTTATGGGGTGATTCGTGCGCTATATAAAACAAATAAATAAATAAATAACCCTGGGAATTTGAGGTATTGGGAGAAATGTGTAAATAAGGCTGGCTGGCCATTGACTGGCCAGAGCATCCACCCCTGCTGTTCGAGGTTCCTGGCATCTCCATATTAATGTAGAGTTGGACCTTAAGGAGATTTTCAAATAAATCCACTGGAGGAGTCCCCCTTCGGAGGCATATCTGTTGGAAAATCAAAGGGTATAGCACAAACTCCGGGGGACATGGAAACATCCTGCTCAATTAATCTGCCTGGGTATTTAGGATCTCCTTGATATAAACTGCCCGCAGTTGTAACAAATTGTGCTCTCCCCACGGACAAAACTGATGAGGAAAAAGAGCCAGTCCCAAACTGGTGATTGAGATATGATATGGCCACCTTGTTGTCTGTTCATGTTGGAGAATAAAGAAAGACGGGCCCAAGCAACCTCAAGCAGGGCAAGACTCGGGCCAAAGCACCATGTATCATTACAAGCGGGCGCAAGCACTGACAGTCAGGGAAAGACTCAGGCCGCAGCACCATGTCTCACTAAAAGGTGGCCCAAGGACTGTAACATTTGTAAATAACAAGGACGCACCTTACCCTAAGGCTAATAGTACATTTCAGATTGGAGGGGACGATTGCACCCTTGTAACTCGGAAAGCACCTAAGCATCCTTCCTAGAAAAGCCCTGGAATGGGAGGGCACAGAACAAAAACAGGAAGCGATGTGGGGGGAAATTACGTCTTTCTCTTCCTCCGTTTTTTCACTTTGTGTTTTTCCCTCTCTTGCACGCTCTCAATATCTGTTGATGGATAATGTATGTGGGTCCCCAAAAACGTGTTCCTGTTGTTCCCACTGGCAACCACCGGCTCAAATAAAGAACTGCTTTAAAGGACGATATTCTAAATGTGGTGGATAGAAAACTACATATATCAGGAGTTCTGAAGAGTATTTTCTGAACTGTATCCTTATCTCTATCATAACCATGTGCGATATAGGTACTGGACACAGCAATTAGTCAAAAATCAAGTGAAGACAAAATAATATTAAAAAGAAAAACAAATTAACAGATCGTTTCCCAGAGGCAAAGTATCCACTTCTGGCTCTGGAATGAAAGACATTTTAAAGTTCTTACTATTCTTATAACTAGAGGAATAGTATGAATAATTCATTCAAGAAAGAGACAAAAAAAGATTCCATAAACGGCGTGTCAATTCTGGTATGTTAATAAATTGTATGTTAGTTATATTACTGGTTTTCTGTATACTGCATAGAGCTCCAATTACTTAACCCTTTTGCCTTTTATGTGTACCACAACTCACAAAAGGAGGAAGATGGAAGTAAGAAAAGAGAAGAGGCATAAAAATAAACTGCAAGGGACATTGTAAGGTGTGGAATACAATGAAAGGTGAAACTTTAAAAGACATTACCTCCTCATCACTTTACTCGTCCCATTCCTTACTTATATGAGTAATGTGACAGCATTTCTGCCAGTTGCACACCCATCCCAAAACCATTTCCCTTTTCTATTGTAGTGTAGACTTTTCCCGTGTTATGTTAAGTGTATTGGTAAAACGCACTATCACCCTCAAAGGGATCAGAGAGCTGAGCAGATGCATGTACTTAGTGCCTGCCCATAAAACCTCTATTCCAGCACAAAGGGAGAAAGCAGAGACCAGCACGAGTAAAATATAAGAGTAACAGTGGACTAAAGCGGCCTCAGGGGAATTCATGGGTAGCAGCCTTGGTATTCGGCACATCGATTTTTAATAGCACTGCCAAAATAGAGCTTTGGGCAATCATTCTTTTACAAAACAAGCACTGCTTTACAGTAATATGTTAGAACCTTTTTGAAGAATAAAACTATGAGAGGTGTGGAGCACCCTTTCACATCTCTCAGAAACTCTTGAAAAAGGTTTGACTTGCCTGGTAGGCAAGTTTAATGCTGTGTAGGGGTGATAGTACAATATTTCTTTCAGAACTGCATTTCCAGCACTATGGTAATTTAACCTCCACGAATTCCACAGGAAATGTGAGAAATACTTTGCAACGAAGCAAATAAATATATGCCTAATACCTATAAACATTACCTTTTCCAAAATGGATTCTTGAAATAGCGTTTTGGTATCTCGACTAGCCACATCTGATTGCTCCTTATCCTGCCTAACCTCAGTTGGCTGATCAATATCCAGGCTAGCCACAATTGGTTGCTCTGCATTCTGGCTGGCTGCAGTTGGTTGTTCAGTATCCTGGTATGGCACAATTGGCTGATCAATGTCTTTGCTAGCTGCAATTGGCTGGTCAGTATCCTGACTACCTGCAGTTGTTGGCTCTGCATCCTGGCTAGCCGCAATTGGTTGTTCGATGTCCTGGAAAGAAACAATTGCCTGATAAACATCCTGGCTAGCTGCAGTTTGTTGTTTTGTATCCTCAGCAGACACAGTAGGCTCATCAGCATCCTGGCTAGCTGTGGTTTGTTGTTTGGTATCCTCAGAAGTCACAGTAGGCTCATCAGCATCCTGGCTAGCTGTGGTTTGTTGTTTGATATCCTCAGAAGACATAGTAGGCTCATCAACATCCTGATTAGCTGCAGCTTGTTGTTCGGTAACCTCAGAAGACACAGTAGGCTCATCAGCATCCTGGCTAGCTGCAGTTTGTTGTTTCGTATCCTCAGAAGACACAGTACGCTCGTTAGCATCCTGGCTAGCTGCTGTTTGTTGTTTAGTATCCTCAGAAGACATGGTAGGCTCATCAACATCCTGATTAGCTGCAGTTTGTTGTTCGGTAACCTCAGAAGACACAGTAGGCTCATCAGCATCCTGGCTTGCTGCAGTTTGTTGTTTGGTATCCTCAGAAGACACAGTAGGTTCATCAACATCCTGATTAGCTGCAGTTTGTTGTTCGGTAACCTCAGAAGACACAGTAAACTCATCAGCATCATGGCTAGCTGCAGTTTGTTGTTTGGTATCCTCAGAGGACACAGTAGGCTCATCAACATCATGGCTAGTTGCAGTTTGTTGTTTGGGATCCTCAGAAAGCACAGTAGACCCTTCAGTGCCATAGCTAGCTGCAGTTTGTTGTTTGGTATCCCCAGAATACACATTTAACTCATCAGCATCCTGGCTAGCTGCAGTTTGTTGTTTTGTATCCTCAGAAGACACAGTAGGCTCCTCAACATCCTGGCTAGTTGCAATTTGTTGTTTGGGATCCTCAGAAGGCACAGTAGACCCTTCAGTGCCATGGCTAGCTGCATTTTGTTGTTTGGTATCCCCAGAATACACATTTAACTCATCAGCATCCTGGCTAGCTGCAGTTTGTTGTTTTGTATACTCAGAAGTCACAGTAGGCTCATCAACATCCTGGTTAGCTACAGTTTGCTGCTTGGTATCCCCAGAAGACACAGTTAACTCATCAACATCCTGGCTAACTGCAGTTTGTTGTTTGGTATCCCCATAAAACATAGTAGACTCATCAACGTCCTGGCTAGTTGCAGTTTGTTGCTTGGGATCCTCAGAAGGCACAGTAGGCCCTTCAGCATAATGGCTGGATGCAGTTTGTTGTTTGGTGTCCCCAGAAGACACAGGTAACTCATCAACATTCTGATTAACTGCAGTTTGTTGTTTGGTAACCTCAGAAGGCACAGTAGGCTCATCAGCATCCTGGCTAGCTGCAGTTTGTTGTTTGGGATCCTCAGAAAGCACAGTAGACCCTTCAGTGCTATGGCTAGCTGCATTTTGTTGTTTGGTATCCCCAGAATACACATTTAACTCATCAGCATCCTGGCTAGCTGCAGTTTGTTGTTTTGTATACTCAGAAGTCACAGTAGGCTCATCAACATCCTGGTTAGCTACAGTTTGCTGCTTGGTATCCCCAGAAGACACAGTTAACTCATCAACATCCTGGCTAACTGCAGTTTGTTGTTTGGTATCCCCATAAAACATAGTAGACTCATCAACGTCCTGGCTAGTTGCAGTTTGTTGTTTGGGATCCTCAGAAGGCACAGTAGGCCCTTCAGCATAATGGCTGGATGCAGTTTGTTGTTTGGTGTCCCCAGAAGACACAGGTAACTCATCAACATTCTGATTAACTGCAGTTTGTTGTTTGGTAACCTCAGAAGGCACAGTAGGCTCATCAGCATCCTGGCTAGCTGCAGTTTGTTGTTTTGTATCCTCAGAATTCACAGTAGGCTCATCATCATCATCCTGGTATGCCGCAGTTTGTTGTTTGGTATCCCCAGAAGACACAGTTAACTCATCAACATCCTGGCTAGCTGCAGTTTGTTGTTTGGTATCCCCAGAAAACACAGTAGACTCATCAACATCCTGGTGAGTTGCAGTTTGTTGTTTGGACTCCTCAAAATGCATAGTAGGCTCATCGGGATCCTGGTTGGCTGCAGTTTGTTGTTTGGTATCCTCAGAGTTCACAGAAGGCTCATCCACATCCTGGAATGCTTCGGTTTCTTGTTTGGTATCCCCAGAAGACACAGTTAACTCATCAACACCCTGGCTAGATGCAGTTTGTTGTTTAGTATCCCCAGAAAACACAGTCGACTCATCAACATCCTGGCTAGTTGCAGTTTGTTGCTTGGCATCCTCAGAATGCATAGTAGGCTCATCAGGGTCATGGCTAGCTGCAGTTTGTTGTTTTGTATACTCAGACGTCACAGTAAGCTCATCAACATCCTGGCTAGCTGCAGTTTGTTGTTTGGTATCCCCAGAAGATGCAGTTAACTCATCAACATCCTGACTAGCTGCAATTTGTTGTATGTTATCCCCAGAAGACACAGTATGCTCATTAATATCCTGGCTAGCTGCAGTTTGTTCTTTGGTATCCTCCGAAGATGCAGTTGGCTCATCAACATCCTGGCTAGCTGCAGGTTGTTGTTTGGCATCCCCAGAAGACACAGTAGGCTCATCAACATCCTGGCTAGCTGCACTTTGTTCTTTGGTATCCTCAGAAGACACAGTAGGCTCATCAACATCCTGGCTAGCTGCAGTTTGCTGTTTGGTGTTCTCAGAAGAAACAGTAGGTTCATCAGAATCCTGGATAGCTGCAAATTGTTGTTTGTTATCCACGGAAGATGCAGTAGGCTCTTCAACACCCTGGCTAGCTGAAGTTTGTTCTTTGGTTTTCTCAGAAAACACAGTAGGCTGAACAATATCCTGGCTAGCTGCAGTTCGTTGTTTGGTATCCTCAGAAGACACAGTAAGGTCATCAACATGTTGGCTAGCTGCTTCGGGATGAATGATATCCTGGCTATCCACAACTTGCTGTTCAGTATCTTTGCTAGGCTTAGGTGCTTCCTAAAAAACACAAAAAGCAGGTTGTTTGGAATTAAAAATCAAAGAACTGCATAGTTCATCCTTGTACACTTTGCTTCCAAGCTCTAGAACTGCAATTTAAATGTGACCTGAACAGCTAAATCCTCCTTTCCCTCACCATCATCTGGAGTCTAAGATATGAATAAGTAGATAACAATTACATTTATCATAATAATTTTGCTGTTAGAATGGGGAAGGCATCTAGCCAGACTCTGCAGGATCTAGGTGTATACTTGCATTAATATTGACATATGAGCACTAGTAAAAACCGGAAATATACTGTAAACGTTCAGTATAAGCCATAGTGTGAACATTATGACGAAACCAGTTTGCTATCCTGCTACCTGGCAAGTGAGGAGAAAACAGCTGACCCTGAAGGGCAGGATACTTTTGAGTCTACCAGTGTAACTTTATGATGTGTCTGAAAACTAAGAACTTCATGCTCAATGGCATGCTTTGCTCAGAACAGGAGATCTATTACAAAGTGAAAAAGAAAGTCAGAACAAATGTTTGCCGATAAATACCATGTTATGACTATGACTGGGAAGAGCTCCAGACAATAGGAGACATAACACCATCACTCCAATGTTCTCAAATTCCAAATTAGCCTAGTAGGGAGTTTGAGTGACAATGACTATGGGATTGAAACTCACGTTTTTCTAGGGAGGACTAAAGTGCAGAATACAATTTCAGTTCTTATTCTCAGAGTGTGTGTCACACTAAAAAATACAAAGCTGGGAACTAAACCCATGCCTAATTATAGGCTAAGTATCTTATGAGTATTGGGCCTTAGTTACTGGATGACTACTTCATAGAACAATTTAAAATGTATTTACAAACACACATGCTAATAATTGTCTGTTGAACCGAGCCCTCTCTGCAGGGTCAACCCCACTTTTTGAATTCACCTCTCCTGTTTTCTGAATCTTTTTTTGTTGGCTTTTGGACTCTCCACACTTGACCAATGCTAACAGGTATTATAGTGCTTGTGCTCTTTTCTTTCAACATAGTAAAATTGGCTTGCACCTAATTTGCAGATTTAATGTACTTGTAAATCCCTAGTAATGTGGTACTACACATACCCATGGCTTGTAGAAAAAGTTACTTACCTGCGGTAATGATCTTTCTGGTGGATACCTGCAGATTCCTCACATGTGCAACAAACCCCAGGTGTCAGACTGGATCCGTAAAACTTCAAAGCCGGGATGCCAACAGTAGAGACCACTGGATGCAGTAGGCACCAGAAGTGACGTCAGGCGATGCCCCCTAGGCCATAAATTGCCCACCCTAGCGCACTGACATCAGTTTCCCTCCATTTTTTCCAAGCCTTTGAGTCAAGAGGGAATTAAAAGTTGTGAGAGACTGCAGTACCAACATATTTACAAGATGGAATCTTATCAACTTTCCCTATGATTCCTCCATCAGAACAGGGAGGCGGGTAAGTCAGTGAGGAATCTGTAGGTAGAGAATCCACAGAGTCACCACCAGAAAGATTGTTACCACAGGTAAGTATCTTTCTGGTCTGACGGATGTTTCTAACTTCAGATTCCTCACCTGTAGAACATATTTCAGAGCAATACACTGCCCATGAAGAGGGTTGATGGATGATTCAGACGAAAAAAACCTGCAAGACGGATCAAGGAAAGTATCCATCACTGCGCACCTCTTTATCAAGGCAGTAATGCTTTGCAAAGGTGTGCAAAGAAGCCCACATCACCGCCTTACAGATTTCTGCAATTGGGACACTCCAGGCCAATGTCGTAGTGGGCACCTAATCCTGGTGGAATGGGCTTCGAGTCCTTCAGGCGGCTCTTTCTTGGCAAGGGCAAAGCAGGTCTTAATGCAGATATCCATCCCCAACAGGATAGAGTACTTTTCTGAATCACCTTCCCCTTCTTTGCTCCACAATAGCCCATGAGGGTTTGGTCATCTGACCGATATTCCTTGGTGCGGTCCAAATAGTAATAATTAGCCACCTACTTAGGAGCCGACCGATGCACCCATTCCTCTTCCTTCATAGGATGACGTGGAGGGCGGGGTGGTAGAAAGTTGGATTTGTAGTGGACTGGGCTAGGTAGAAAGGACTGGAACACCGGTAGTGAGCGGGAGTCAACAGCTAATGGCCAGCAACTCATTAACCCATCTAGCAGACACAATGGCAACCAAAAATACCTTCTTGAGGGTCAACATTCAAGGGTACAACTGTGTAGGTGCTCAAACAGAGTTCCCATTAAAAAAGTAAGAACCAAATTCAAGTCCCACTGGGGAATTATAAATGGAATGGGAGGAAAAGGGTTAGTCATGCCCATAAGAAAATGCAAGACAATGGGAGACTTAAAAAGGGATGGCTGATCTGGCAGACAGAGGAAAGCAGACCAGGCTGAAGTCTGAGCTAAGGAAAGCACGAACTGCAGCACTTTGTCCACCATTGTCCACACACCATACAAACATATTGTCCATCTGACAGAGTATGCCGACTTAGTGGAGGAGCGACGTACCAACAAAATAATGTCTACCTCCTCTGGTGGCAGCTGAATAGAGCTCAGCTGTCTCTGCTCAATCTCCAAGCATGTAGGTGGAGGTCTCAGAGACTGGGCTCCAAAACTATTTCCCCCGACTGGGAGAGAAGATCTGGCCTGAATGGATGGTGGAGCAGAGAACTCGTGGAGGAGGTCTGCGTACAACACTCTTCTCAGCCAATCTGGGGCTATAAAAATGACTTTGAAACGGTCTTGACAAATCTTCCTCAGAACTTGAGGAATCAAGGTTATGGGAGGAAATGTGGAATGCAGCTAAAAGTTCTTCTTCAAGTGAACGCGTCCCTGAAGGCTCCCCTTGATGGATGGATACTGAAGGGTGCAGAATTGCTGGCACTGGGTATTTTCCGAGGAGGCAAATAAGTCCACCTGAGGAGTGCCCCATGGGATAAAATGTCCTGGACTACCTCTGGTAGAAGACGCAACTCATGATCTGCAAGATAACACCAGATCAGACTGTCAGCTCTGATATCCAGAGGTCGTGCTAGGTGATTGGCATTGAGACAGATCCCATGGTGGTGTGCCCAAGAGTACAGTCTCAACGACTCCAAACAAAGGAGGTGAGACCCTACTCCCCCTTGCTTGTCCTCACACCACATTGCAGTCATGTTGTCTGTCAAGATCTGGATAGACCAGCCTACGATTGAGGGGAGAAAGGTCTTGAGTGCCAGCAGAATGACCCGCAATTTTAGCAGGTTGATGTGAAGAACCTGCACCACTGGGGACCAGAGACCCCTGATCTGCAGGTCCTCCTATTGAACTCCCCAGCCCAGGGCGGAAGCATCTGTTAATACCGTAGTCAGTGCCAGAGGAGGAGTAAAGTCCATCCAATATATCAAGTTTGCTTTGTCCCCCACCACGCCACATCTGCTGCAGCGCAGAGGGAGATCACGATGGAAACCAACAGGTTTCCCCCGTACTGTAGCCACTGCCTGTAGAAGCACAACTGCAGGGCCCTCTTGTGCCAATGTGTGTGTGTGACTAGGAGAATGCAGAAAGGCTGCAGACCTAGGATTTGCAAGACTCTAAGGACTAAAACTCTTGCTCCTGACTGGAAAGATGGAATCATCTCCTTGATGTCTGAGATTCTTTGTAGAAGAGGAAAGGGGCAGAGAAGGGTGGTGTCCAGTACGGACCATATAAACTGGAGCCATTGGGAAGGCTGCAGGTGAAATTTGGGCTAGTTGATTGAAAAGCCAAGGTCAAACAACAGGTTAATTGTTGACTGCAGGTGGTGAAACACTATCTCTCACAAATTGGCTTTGGGGAACCAGTCGTCCAGGTACAGGAAAATTGGCGCACCTGACCATCTGAGATGGGCTACAAATACTGCCATCAACTTGGTGAAGAGTGGAGGTGTTGATGTCAACTCAAAGGGTAGTACTGCAAATTGGTAATACAAAGAACACATCCTACTGATGTACTTGCATCAGCCACTAATCGCGCACTAACTGTCTCCCGCATGCAATTATTGACCATCCCAAAAAAGAAAATGAAATCAAACAGAATGGTTATGGTTTCCAAGTTCTCAACAGAAAGCATTGGACTCAAGAAGATCATCCTCAAATACTGGCCAATGTTGCAGTTGGAGCCAGATTTCAAGGGTTCATTTACAGATCCACCATTATTCGCTTATGAAAGGAGCAAAAACCTTAACGAGCTCTTAAGAACCAAAAGATTATACACCGGTGCGGAAACATACAAAGGCACCGTTCCATGCCTCAATTGCAGTAACTGCAACAACACCGTCAAAGGCAGCACTATCAATCATCCAACCAAAGGATACAAAATTAGACTTTTCACCACAGCCACATGCGACTCAAAGAATCTAGTGTATCTGCTCAAATGCCCATGCGGGCTGGCCTACATAGGCAAGACCGAAAGGAAAATCAAAACAAGAATAAACGAACATAAAAGCAACATTAGAAACAGAAACACCAAATCGGTTGTGGCGGCACATGTAATGGCTAAAAATCACAACATCTGCCAACTGCGTTTCCTGGTTTTGGAAATGGTGGAATTAAAGGAAGGAAGAGACAATCGCAAATTCCTTATACAACGTGAAACCTTTTGGATCAGGAGGATGAACACCTTGATGCCTCATGGTCTCAATGACCGCATTGAATACAGTTGTTTCATATAAACCTTGTATCTTTCTTTAAACTTCATTTTCTACCTCAGTTTTACCCACCGAGTAACTCACCTTCTCTTAATCTAATCCCACTCTTCCTATTCATCTAATCTCACCCTTCCTTTTATTTAACCTTCTTTTTATCTAATTTCTCTCTTTCTTTTTCCTCATAAAATATCAACTGCGGGTGGATACTATGTGCACCTAATTTGCCTTTTTGATCTTCTCTTTGTTCACCGCCTCACAAATGTTAGTTATCAGTCCATGTGAATTCATTTTTCTTATTTTTCTTCTATATTTTTCCTCCTTATTTTTCCTCTTTATTTTTCCTCTTTACATTTCTATTCACTCTTCTTCGAAGATATAACCTTGTAATGTGTTGACGCCCCAGCGGGGTCTGGACTTTGTTACCAACACCCATCATTACTAACTACACTCGCATGATTACCATTTAAAGATGGCATCCTTTACGGCGGCCGATGCACATAGCCTTTTCTATTGTTACCAACACCCCACGTTTTCTGAACTTACTCGCATGAACACCATTTAAAGATGGCAGCAATTACGGCGGCCTATGCACGCAGCCTTTTCTATTTTTACCACTCCATCGGAACACTCCACTGGCGTTCCTGAATGGAGATAGACGCGCGACCTGAGAATTGGACGAGGTATTGAATTTACGGGTTTCACCCTGGAGATCCTCCGCCCATTAATGGGCACAGCTTGCATGTTCAGTTCACTTTTGATGATAGCGTGTTTCCACACAACTATTTTTCAGATATTGTTGGTTATGTTTAAAGTCACCATTCGTGTCACTCAGCGGGCATCTCAAATGTTTACTTTTCTGATAGCGCATCCTTTTACACCACCAATACAGTGGCATGTTGTTTTACACCTCACTACGTGGTCTCACACCTCATCACTTATGTTGAAACCTTTGATTTTGCATGTGTCTCACCCACCCAGCACCAAAGTTACTTAGAAGTTTGTTGAAAGCACACGTGGACCATCACCTTGACACCCAAGATTGAACACCGGGGAAGTGGAAAGCTCACACCCTGGACAGTCATTTCATTTTTGCCTTAATTGTTTTTTAGGAACACACCCCCTGACGAAGGGCATTGATATGCCCAAAATGCATTGGGAATGATTTGTACCTTGTTTTGACGCTTCACCATTGATGAACACGATGTTTTTACATGAATGATGTGGATAATTCATGAAATTGAGAGACAATTATATTGACAGCCAAACTATATGGCTATCTGACACACTGGTGTCTGGCACCTTAAAAGTTTATCTAGAAGACCCTCACACACCAACCTGGTTGGTGTTGATGGAGCAGGGAAAATAAAATTTTTAACCCCTAACAAATTTATAATTAATTAAATAAAATGTTCGTTTAAATGTATTAATCAACACTGTATGTGTGAGAATGGTAATATGCCAATATGTGCGCTAAATAATCTATTAAAAAAATGTCTATGTGTCTAATTATAACGTAAAAATAAATGCGTACTAATAAAAAATAAATGCATGTTATTGTGCTTCATAGAAATAAAAACGTGTCGTTGCAAAAACAAATAGTGATGGTAAGTAAGGAACAGCTTAAATGTTGCTTTCTGCTAGGTAACAACTAATTGGGGTACGTAGACGGGAGGGAAACGAAAGGGATATTTTTCTCTATTTTAATTATGTTTTATTTGCCTCAAATTAGTGCTTCTAAAGTAGAACCGAGTGGCGATATAAAATGGCCGCCAGTGGGAAGATGTGCGCAGGCGCAAGGGGACACGTGGTACGGGATGAGATTGAAGAAATCTGGAACCTCGTGATGTCTCTGAGAGGCTAGGATGCAAGAAATGGTCAAGGCTGGTGTGACCTAATTGAACTGATAGTGTGCCATGTTGATCAGCGGAGCGCCCATGAGAAGCAAGTCTAAGAGAAAGGACAATGACTGCGGAGTTCTCAAATGTGTCGAAAGAAGTTACAAATGAACTGATCGAATCGGATGGAAATGTTTAAGCGTATGGGAAAGGAAATGATCCAAGGACCCTTGAATCCAAGAGAACTTGATTAAAGAATGAATAAGCTGACATGCATGGACCAATGAAAGAAAAGCGTGATATTAATGTTGCAACAGTTAGTTAGCAAAGTTAGAATTAGGGTATAAGAGGGCCTACTCTTAGTGGGAGGGGGTCAGTTCCAGGCAGTTCGAGAGTCGTGGTTGCAGTCACAGTCAGGAGAGGAGTTGAAGAGTCGTGTTGGTGGCTTCCAGTGCTGGGTGGTCCTGATTGATCCCTTATTGAGCGGGAGATGCAGAAAGACTGTTAGAGGAGACGAGTTGCAGGTAGCTGATGCTGACGAGCTGAAGTTGCTGTTGCTGTCTTAATTTTACAGTTGAGTATGAGAATCAGGCTATTTCTAATTCCTAACTTAGGTTAGAAATCATTAGGCTAAATTAGGAAGCTAGGCAGGTAATTAGGGTTTTGGCTTCATGACAAAAATTTCCTTTATGCAATAAATTGATTATGTTTAATAAAATTGTGAATTTAAGATTGAATAATTAAATAAAGTATTAAAAATTCTTTCCATGCTTTTAAAATTATATAAAATTTAAGATTCTTTAAACCCAAAATGACTCAGTGGTTATTTTCCTAAATGATTGTGACATAAGTAATTGTTTATTGTGATTCAGCTGGTCTTAATCACTATGAACTAATTTCTTAAATGAATGATTCATCGACAAACAATGAGCAGGAATATCTTAAGAAATAACTAAAAGAAAGTGACTGATAAAGGTAACAAGATATCCTGGCTCTTCCAGCGGTACATAAAGGGTGTTCTCCATTTAGTTCTCATGCTTCTCCTAGGAGTACAGAATTTCACAAAGGTGTAAAGGAAATCCAGGAGTGTGTATGTGTGAGTGTGTTAGACGATGTTTATGGGCCCCATCGTCATGTGGATATGAGAAATATAGCTTGCCCCTGGATGACCTATAAGTAACCTAGGAGGAGAATAGTTTTTATTGTACGCGCTGCATCAGATTTCTTGGTAGCAGAGTTATGGTTTTCTATAGATTAGTTTAGTGATTATTGTTTATTGATTATTGATTATTTTTTTGATGACTAACACTATATGTTGAGTCACGTTATGTTATATGTAAGTTTTCACGCTTCTGGGATGTAGGAAGTGGAACACGTGTGGCAAGAGAAGTCACATGGAATTTGGTACATGGTCTGAATTCATTTTGGTTATAACGCAGGTTGTGTTATGTTAGGGATTTCGGTGTGAAAAGTGTGTAAATGAAATAAGCAAATCACGTTTACTTGTGAAACTTTGGCCTTAATTCTCAGGAGCCTAGTCTCCACATGTGTCTTATCCCCAGAGAAACGAGTAAATTGTTTGTTTGAAAGAAGGGTAAGGTAGAGGGAAGTGCTACTTTATCGGCGAGAGTAAATAATTCTGTGGTAGGGTAGAGGTAAGCGCTGCCTACTGGAAAAACAGGATTCTTGTGTAAAAGGACAAAGCTGTCACTTTGTTTAGCGAATCAGACTATGGAATTGTTTATTTGTTGTAACTAACGAAGAAAACAGTGAAAAGAAAATTGCCGATAAATTTTGTAAAGGAGGGGTAAAGAGTAGAAGTGACGTGGAAAAGTGCCGCGCTAGGATTGGATAGTGCGCTAGTCACGTGAACACAGAGCAGGAGTGACGTAGAAAAGTGCCGCGCTAGGATTGGTTGGTTCGCGGACGGTGGAAATTGTTCTGATTGGTACGTTAGTGTGAATCGCGCTGTAATTGGACGAAGTTCCGTACACAGAAACAGCGTTAGAGTAAAGAGAAAACAAAATAGAAAACATGCCGTATTACGAGTATGAAAGGGAGAGAACGTCATGGACGACGAAATTGAAGAATTTCTTTAAGAAAGATAAAAAGGTTGTGACTAGAGAGGGACAAGTAATTCCTCCGCCGAAATCAGCAGCTTCACATATGATGCTGAAATATGGGTATCATACGTGCATATGGTTGGACAATTGGGTAAAATATACAAAGAATGATGGAGCATTGGCTTTTCCTGAAAATGGTTCTTTTAATGTAGCGGTTTTACGGAATCTAAGAGAGAAAATGTTTAAATTGGAACCTAGACCTAGACCGACACAGTTTGAGGCTTTAACAGAATGGGAAGATGAGATGTACGAGCGAGAAAGGTTCAGAGGAATGAAAGGTTATGAGTTTGTGCCCGGAAGATTGTGGGGAATGAATCATGAGGACAGAATAAAACGATGGAGATGTGCTAACATGACAGGAGGTTTGTTTCCAGCTTTTACAGTTGAGGAAGGGACTAAGAAAAAACGGACTGAGAAAAAGAAACATTTAGAGAGAGAAAAGTATATGCATGAGAGCGAAACGGATGACGAGTTGCTGGAAGATATTTTAAATAGAAATCCACCTCCGTATCAGCAGAGTTCTACAGTGGTGACACCAAATGCGCCACCAATAGAGACTATGCGAAATAAAAGTCCGGAAAAGAGAAATGAAGTAAATAGGTCACAAGAACAAATGAGAGCTTCTCAAAATGAGGGAATAGAAAGTGACAATGCAAGTGAATTGGCAAGGACAACAAAAGAACTAACTGAGAAAATTAGAGAATTAACGAAAAATATGGAAGCAGTTACTGTGCCTGTAACAATAGGTCCAGTAATACCAGTTTTTGAGAATCAGAAAATTGATGAGCGATCCTTGGTGATTCCCTTAAGTTCACAATTTCAGAGAGAAAAGGAAAGAATGGAAACAAGTCCAGGTACAAGCAATTTGGCTAGTGCTTACAGACCAAGTCCACCTGAAAATTTGACAGTAAATGAGTGTAACGGTAGGAAAATACCTATGGTAACTGAATCTGCAACAGTGACACCTGAAAAGAGTGGAAATTGGACAGAAATAAATAGTACTCCCATAGGTCCGACTCCTGATGAGTTAAATGAGTGGATGAAAGCTTTTAAAATAAAAGAAACGGAAGAAAAACCATTAGATGTGATCAGATTGAAAATTGACATGGAAGAATTAATACTAGGAACGATTGGTACTGAAAAGATAAAAAATTATCAGGATGATGAAATAATGTTTCTGTGCAAAAGTATAACATGGAGGGCAAAGAATTTACATGACAAACTAGAAGAAGTGGCTAGTGAGATTGGAATAGATTTTGCAAAAGTAAAAACATTGCAGAAACCATACAGAGTAGATTTTTGTGAAAAAGATATTGAAAATTTGAATACAGCAGGAAGGCTGACACAGATAAAAGAGTTGATTGTTTTGTTGAGAAAATGGGGTGATGTGGACAGATGGAAGGTTAGATGGACAAAGAAGAATGAGAAAAGTATAGACAAAGGTTCATTGGCTTTTATGATAACAGAAAAAGAACCTGTGGTTAAAGAATACCCTATGAGAGAAACTCCAGGTGGTAGTTATGTGCATGTTCCATGGACTAGGCAGGACATCCTGTCATTTACAAATGACTTTCCAAAACTAAGAGAGAAGCCAGTTGAATGGTACCGACAGGTAGAAAGGTTTGTAAAGGTCTCAAAAGTGTTGTGGATAGATTTGGATGGATTGTTTGACATAGTGGTACCAACGGATCTGTGGTCAGAATGTAAGATTACAGTTGACTGGCCAACTACAGAATATCCAAGAGATCCTAAGACAGGAGCTCCAGGACCAGATGTGATGAAGAAATACGACAAGGTGATTACCTTTTTGAAGAATAAGATTCCTCCCAAAGAGACAGATTGGGTTAAGATTGATAGAACTACACAGGAAAGTAAGGAGTCTGTACATGCATATTATGAGCGTTTGTTATTGGTTTTCAAGCAGTATAGCGGTTATGAGGAATTGAGTGAAAAGGACATGAGTCATTTTGTATACCGATTTGTGTTTGGCCTAAAACAAGAAATAAGCGATATGATTAAGCAACATATGATAAATTGGCAGAATGGAAGTGTAGATGAGGTGCTGAGGTATGCTAAGTATTGTAGTGATGAAATAGAAAGTAAACAGCGTAAATTGAAAGAAAAGGCGATGTGGGCACAAGTGAAAGTGGCAGAGAAACAAGAAGCCCAATTGGACAATAATAATGGAAACGAATCAGGACAGAATAAGATGCGACCAAACATAGGTAAAGGAAAAGGACAGGTGAGTCTAGAAGAGGCAAAGAAGAAATGGCCATGTCATAATTGCGGAAAATTAGGGCATTGGAGGAATGAGTGTAAGTTCCCACCTAAACCTAATCCGGAACATCAATCATTAACTCCACAGGTGCAGAATGAGGTAGTTGTTCAACAAAGTCAGGTGCCACAACCACCACTTCCCAACATTGTTAACCAGCAAAGATACAGTACAGAAACAGGATTCTACGGAGGAGAGCAGGTAACACAGTTGCCGCGAGCAGCTAACATTTCTCAGTATTGGTTGCGTCAGAGTGAGGATGACCCGGATGAAAGTTTCTGACGGTGCGCAGGAGAGGGGAAAGAGTGCGTGCTTGGCGCAACTCTAGAGGTAGATCAGTCTGGTCCCTTTGTGGATGGAGAAGTGAATGGTGCAAACGTAACATTCCTTGTCGATACTGGAGCTACCCGTTCTACTGTTAGGTCAGTGGAAATTCCGAACCTTCCTCTCTCAGGTGAATACATCCAAGTGGTAGGAGTAGCCAATCAGCAGATTAAAACCCCACTTACTGAATTGGTAGAAGTAAAAATTGGTTCTTTTAGCAAAATGCATAAATTTGTAGTGTGCGACTGTAGTCCTGTAAATCTTTTAGGTCGGGACCTTTTGTGTAAAATGAATTGCACAATTTATTGTACGCCAGATGGAATAGGTTTTCAGACTTCAGATGAAGATGTTTTGTACAAGGTAACTTTGATGAATCAAGAACCTGAAACGAATGGTTTGTTTCCTGCATTTGATGCAGAAAAACTTCCAGAAGAACTAAAAAGTGCTGTAAGAGAAAGTGTGTGGGATTTTACAGGTGAAGACATTGGGTTAATGAGAGAAGTTGATCCTGTAAAAGTGACAGTGAAAGAAGGGATAATTTATCCAAACACGCCACAGTACAAATTAACTCCAGAAATAATTGAAGGAATAACTCCTGTGATAAATAAAATGATTGAACAAGGAATTCTGAAAGAAATCATGAGCAGTCCATGTAATTCACCTATTATGGGACTGAAAAAGCCAAATGGAACATATAGAATAGTACAGGATTTGAGAAAGATAAACAAAATAGTTGTACCATGCTGTCCAATAGTGCCAAACCCTGCAGTGATTCTATATCAAATTCCACATGAAGCTGAGTGGTACACTGTGATAGATTTGTGTCATGCATTTTTCTCTATTCCTTTGCATCCTGATAGCCAGCCATTATTTGCATTCCGTTTCGGAGAGCGTATATTGGCATGGTGCCGAATTCCACAGGGGTATACAGAAAGCCCCTCAATTTTTAATCAGATTCTAAAGAAATCTCTGGAAGATTTGAAAATGCCAGAAAAATCAGTGATGGTGCAGTATATCGATGACCTATTGGTGGCATCGAAAACCAAAGAAGCATGTGTAAGTGACACAATTGCTTTGCTGAACCATTTAGAGAAAAGAGGACATAAAGTGTCTCCTTCAAAATTACAGTTTTGTCAGAAAGAAGTCCAGTATTTAGGACATAAAATTGAGAAAGGAGTGCGGAAAATAGCGACAGAAAGAGTAAGAATGATTCAAGGAATGAGAGCACCAATGACGCAGAGAGAGGTAAGAATGTTCTTGGGAATGGTTGGATATTGTCGACAGTGGATAAGTGGATTTTCTTTGATTGCAAAACCCTTACAAAAATTGACAAAGAAAGATGTAAAAGACCCTTTTGAGTTAAACAAAGAAGAAATGAAATCTTTCAAAGAATTGAAAAAGAAACTGTGTGAGGCCCCTGCATTAGGCATGCCTGATTATGAGAAGGATTTTGAGTTATACTGCAGTGAAAGAGATGGATGTGCATTTTCAGTACTGGTACAAAAACACGGCACCATGAAGAGGCCTATAGCTTACTTCTCAGCTGTTTTAGATCCTATAGCAAAAGCATTGCCTGGGTGTCTGAAAGCAGTTGCTGCTACTTGTGTAAGTCTGGAACAAAGTGAAGGTATAGTGATGGGGTATCCCTTGAGAGTGTATGTTCCCCATTCAGTAGAAATTCTTTTGACAAGAACAAAAACACAGTACATGACACATAGTCGGCTGACTAAGTACGAAAAAGTCATCTTGAGTGCTGAAAATGTGACCATAGATAGATGCATAAATGTAAATCCTTCTACATCATTGCCAGATGAAGAGAGTATAATTGAACAAGACGAGGTAGATCATGATTGTCTGAATGTGCTGGAATATTGCACAAAACCAAGAGCTGACATAAAAGATGAACCGTTAAAGGAATCGGATTATGTCATGTTTGTAGATGGTTCATGTTTACGCACAAAAGAAGGAGTGTTAAGCGCAGCTTACGCAGTATGCACAGTGGCAACTGTGATGGAAGCGTCTTGTCTGAAAGGAGTTAGGTCTGCCCAAGTTGCGGAACTAATTGCTTTGATTCAAGCATGTAAATTGGGGAAAAATGTACGAATCACGATTGTGACCGATAGCCAATATGGTTTCGGCATCGTACATGATTTTGGTCAGATTTGGTCACAAAGAGGATTTTTGACATCTGCAGGAACACCTATCAGAAATGGAGAGTATGTTAAAAAACTGCTTGAGGCGATACAGTTGCCTAAACAAATAGCTGTAGTGAAGTGCAAGGCGCATAAGAAAAACGAAGATTACATAGCGGTCGGCAATAATTATGCTGATGAGATCGCTAGATATTGTGCGGAAAACATGGCGTCCCTGAACAAAAATAGAGAAAGGGAGCATGTCTCTTGTCCTTTGCTTTTCACTAATACTGTTGAAACATGGGATGAAGTAAGGCAGTTACAGGAAACAGCAAGAGATGAGGAAAAAGATTACTGGATACAAGCAGGATGTAGAAGACAGGAAAATAATGGTGTGTGGGTATACAGAGATGAAAGACCAGTTATGCCTGATAGCATGATTGCAGACATGGCACGGATGTACCATGGACAAGCTCATATTGGGAGAGATGCAATGATCAGACTTTTTAGACAGACCTGGTATAACCCAAAATTCAGAGCCATTGCTGAAAGTCTTTGTCAAAGATGTCTTATTTGTCAACAGTTTAACCCAGGAAGGAAAACCGTAGTGAGTCTAGGAACAATAGGACGAGAAGGAGGTCCATTCACAAGAATACAGATGGACTTTATTGAGATGCCCCCTAGTAACAGATTAAGATATGTTCTAGTGGTCGTCTGTTTGTTCTCTCGTTGGGTGGAGGCATACCCCACAAGAAGGAATGATGGAACAACAGTGGCAAAACTTATGCTGCGAGAGTTCATTCCAAGGTATGGTTTTCCAGTCACGGTTGAGACAGATAGAGGAACACATTTCCAAAATGAGTTGATCAAATTGATTTGTGAAGCTCTGAGTATTAAACAAAAATTGCATTGTGCCTACAGACCAGAGGCTTCTGGGGTAGTAGAGCAGATTAATGGAACAATTAAAAACAGATTAGGAAAAATGTGTCAAGCTACAGGACTCAAATGGCCGGATGCACTGCCTCTTGTTCTGATGACCATCAGAAGCATCCCAGAAAAGAAAACGGGACTCAGTCCTCATGAAATGATCATGGGACGAGCAATGAGACAAGCACACGTACCTGTCAACAAGTTATTAACCATAACTGATGATCTAGTACTGGATTATTGCAAGGGACTGGCTGATGTGGTGCATTCTGTGTTTCATCAGGTTGGACCGGATGCGACCACTCTTGAAAGAAAACCAGCCCACGACTTGAATCCAGGAGACTGGGTCCGCATAAAAATCCACAAGAGAAGAAACTGTCTAGTTCCACGTTGGGATGAGCCAAGACAGGTAATCCTAGTAACAACGACTGCTGTCAAGTGTGCAGGAGTGAAGAACTGGGTTCATGCCAGCCACACAATCAGAATTCCAGAACCTACAGATCGACATGTGAGTCGGCGTCTGGAAGTGTGGGATAAAAGTTTAACGGCTGGGACAACCAAGATAAAAGAAAGGGTGCCAGAACTTGAAGATCGACCTGAAAGTCGACATCTGGAGACCCCAACGGAAAACACCTCTAGAGAAGAAGAGGAACAAGAAGAAGAAGAAGAAAGAAATTCAGAAGTTCCAGAACTTGAAGATCGACCTGTAAGTCGACATCTGGAAATATCTGACACAACTTCAGGATCTGATGATTCAGCTGCAAACTGGGAAGAATTCCGAAAGAGAACTTGGAGTTATAAACCAATTAGAGAAGAAACTGAGCAAGAAATTGAGTTAGATGAACAACCAAGTACAAGTTATGGTGGAAATCCTTCAGAAACAATATTAATAGATGAAGTAGGGAAAGAAGTACACAAAAGGTTAGAAAATCGAGAAGAACCCCGAGGAGCAATAGGGATAGATAGAGAAACAGGAGAACAGGGAAATTTAGAAACAGAAAAGGAGAAAAACACCAAATCGGAAGAACCCCGAGGAGGGACAGTAATAAGGGAAAACAAAAAGGAGAAGACAGATCCACCAGTAGGAGATGACGAGATTATAAGTTTCAAAATAAGAGACAATAGTGAGACAGTTGAAACAGAAACAGAAGAAAGTGGAGGAGAGGAAAAAGCAAAGACTGAATCAAGAAAAAGAAATTGGAAATCAGAAAGAGAAGAAAGAGAAGGTGAAGCCAAAAGGCCAAGAAAAGGAGATAATTGGCCCAACAGCTATGTAAGAAAATTGAGATATAGAATAATAAGAGCGGAAGACGAAGATGCTGAACAAGTGAATGAAGTAACAAGTCAAAAGGGACAAGAAAAACCCAGTGGAAAAAGATTACAAAAGTCCAAAAGGACAAAGAAAGTGAATTCAAAATTTAAGTCACCTGAATGGCTGTATATTGCACTAACTGATTACAAAGAAGAAGAAAACACTCACGGAAACCAGAGACTGAGAAGTCGGATGGGAAAAGGTGAGATGCAACAAAACTGAAGTGAAGACTTATAGTGCTTCTGCCGGACGTGACAAATTTACTGGACGTGACAAATCACCGGATGTGACAACGAAAGAATTCTGGAGAGAATTAAAGAAAGTACCAAGCAAAGACTTTTTGAAAGCAGAGTGGCATCTAAGTCATTTCTGAGGTGTAGTGACACAATTTTCTGAAACTTAACAAATAGAAAAAGAAAAATGGAAAATAATAGGGATAGAAGAGATAAATGTGAATTTATAAAGAGATGGTGCAAAATGTGCTGCTTTTGTACAGGGTTATTAATGACCATATGGATAGTTTTAGCAATCACAATTCCTATTAGTGTAGCTGTGATAGAAGCAAAGAATGATACTAAACCAGAAAAAGAAACTAATATTAAAGAACCAGTTATTTTAAGAAGTAGTGCAGAGTTGCATAAGGATAGGTCAGTAACAGATTTCTCAAAGAATGTTTTTACAAAGTTGTTGTATGAGTACGTAAAAACAATGGAAGTAAGAGATTGTTATGTTTGTATGCAGTTGCCTGCATCAGTATCCGAAGGTGTGACTTATCATCACCTACCTTTGACTTATGGAATAACATGTAGTGTAATAGCAAGCTTATTTTATAAAACAGGTAGATTAGAATCTTATTATACTGATATAGATAAGATTTTTGCAAACATTCCAGTAGTACCAGAACTTAACAAAGTAAAACCAGCAAAAGTTTTAGGAGAATTCTTTTTAGAACATAGAAAATTAATGTTAGAAGAAATAGTTAGTAACAACCTTACCTGTGAGTTAAAGAAAGAAGAAAAGGTATTTTTAGATATGGTTGAAGAAAGAAGAATGAAATTTCAGAAAGAAGCAATAAAAGAGGAAGGAAAACGCTTATGGACGTTTGAGGAAGGAAATCATGAAGGGAAAAAGATAAATGCAGCAATGACATTAGACTGGCCGCAAACAGGAAAGTTGTGCATTAGGAGAAATAAGACAGTCTATGACAATTACTTTGTAGGTTCCAGTATCTGCCATGACAATTATCAAATTCTGGGAGGTTGGGGATTCAAAGGTGGAAAGGACCCAATATTTCCAGGTATCTATTATATTTGTGGGAATAGAGCTTATTACAGGTTACCGGACCATTGGTATGGAACTTGCTATGTAGGCCTGGTCTTTCCAAAAAATTTTCACATGGACAGAGAAGAGAAGGGAACATACAAAATGATTAATAGATTTACACGTAGAAAGAGGGAAAGTTTTTCAGAAATTGTAGGTGATATTTTTGGAGCATTGATACCAGCAGTGGGAATATCTTTGAATGCATTTAAAATTCGGAAGTTATCCACAGTAGTAGATCGTTTATCTACAGATACTGCGGGAGGGTTCTTAATGGTAAATACCGAAATGGTTGCCATGAGAGCTATGGTGATGCAAAATCGGCTTGCCCTTGATATTCTTTTGGCAAAAGAGGGTGGAGTCTGTGGAATGTTGAAAGTCCAACATTGTTGTACTTACATTCCTGATAACAGTGAAAATATACAGAAGTATATTACAAATATTACAAGTTTGCACAAAGAACTAGTTCCACTGGAGGTTGAAAGTGTTTTGGGAAAACTTGGTAGAGGGTTTTCCTCAGTAGCGAATTGGTTAACTAGGATGAGTAGACTAGTGATAGGGAAAGTTATAATAGTAGCAACTATAGTAATATTATTAGCAATGATGTTGAAAATAGTAATAACATGTATAAAGAGAAAAGTAAGACAGAATAAGATAAGAAGAAATAACAGAATAATGAGAGAAAGAGAGAGAGAAATGGGTGAAATTGAGTTGGAGAAAATGAAAGAAAGCATGTATAAAGAGACTAAAAGGCAAGATGAAGAAGAAACAGATGTATAAATAACAGAAGGCAAAGGATGAAAGACATGCTGCCTGAAAAGAAGTATGACTTGGGTTTTATGTGGTGATTTAAAAATCACCAAAGGGGGGATTGATGGAGCAGGGAAAATAAAAATTTTAACCCCTAACAAATTTATAATTAATTAAATAAAATGTTCGTTTAAATGTATTAATCAACACTGTATGTGTGGGAATGGTAATATGCCAATATGTGCGCTAAATAATCTATTAAAAAAAAAATGTCTATGTGTCTAATTATAACGTAAAAATAAATGCGTACTAATAAAAAATAAATGCATGTTATTGTGCTTCATAGAAATAAAAACGTGTCGTTGCAAAAACAAATAGTGATGGTAAGTAAGGAACAGCTTAAATGTTGCTTTCTGCTAGGTAACAACTAATTGGGGTACGTAGACGGGAGGGAAACGAAAGGGATATTTTTCTCTATTTTAATTATGTTTTATTTGCCTCAAATTAGTGCTTCTAAAGTAGAACCGAGTGGCGATATAAAATGGCCGCCAGTGGGAAGATGTGCGCAGGCGCAAGGGGACACGTGGTACGGGATGAGATTGAAGAAATCTGGAACCTCGTGATGTCTCTGAGAGGCTAGGATGCAAGAAATGGTCAAGGCTGGTGTGACCTAATTGAACTGATAGTGTGCCATGTTGATCAGCGGAGCGCCCGTGAGAAGCAAGTCTAAGAGAAAGGACAATGACTGCGGAGTTCTCAAATGTGTCGAAAGAAGTTACAAATGAACTGATCGAATCGGATGGAAATGTTTAAGCGTATGGGAAAGGAAATGATCCAAGGACCCTTGAATCCAAGAGAACTTGATTAAAGAATGAATAAGCTGACATGCATGGACCAATGAAAGAAAAGCGTGATATTAATGTTGCAACAGTTAGTTAGCAAAGTTAGAATTAGGGTATAAGAGGGCCTACTCTTAGTGGGAGGGGGTCAGTTCCAGGCAGTTCGAGAGTCGTGGTTGCAGTCACAGTCAGGAGAGGAGTTGAAGAGTCGTGTTGGTGGCTTCCAGTGCTGGGTGGTCCTGATTGATCCCTTATTGAGCGGGAGATGCAGAAAGACTGTTAGAGGAGACGAGTTGCAGGTAGCTGATGCTGACGAGCTGAAGTTGCTGTTGCTGTCTTAATTTTACAGTTGAGTATGAGAATCAGGCTATTTCTAATTCCTTACTTAGGTTAGAAATCATTAGGCTAAATTAGGAAGCTAGGCAGGTAATTAGGGTTTTGGCTTCATGACAAAAATTTCCTTTATGCAATAAATTGATTATGTTTAATAAAATTGTGAATTTAAGATTGAATAATTAAATAAAGTATTAAAAATTCTTTCCATGCTTTTAAAATTATATAAAATTTAAGATTCTTTAAACCCAAAATGACTCAGTGGTTATTTTCCTAAATGATTGTGACATAAGTAATTGTTTATTGTGATTCAGCTGGTCTTAATCACTATGAACTAATTTCTTAAATGAATGATTCATCGACAAACAATGAGCAGGAATATCTTAAGAAATAACTAAAAGAAAGTGACTGATAAAGGTAACAAGATATCCTGGCTCTTCCAGCGGTACATAAAGGGTGTTCTCCATTTAGTTCTCATGCTTCTCCTAGGAGTACAGAATTTCACAAAGGTGTAAAGGAAATCCAGGAGTGTGTATGTGTGAGTGTGTTAGACGATGTTTATGGGCCCCATCGTCATGTGGATATGAGAAATATAGCTTGCCCCTGGATGACCTATAAGTAACCTAGGAGGAGAATAGTTTTTATTGTACGCGCTGCATCAGTGTCATGCTTCATCATCGGGTCCCAGCTGAGTAGCCGAATGCTACTCAGCTGTGCTGCAACACCTGATTACAGTGGAGCGGGTTGTGAGGACACCGAAATAGGTCATGCAGCGGGAGAGACCATTTCACTAAAGTATGTGACTTAACAGGCTCCCCCCTCCCAGGATCAGATGTGTGAGCCAGTCATACTATTAGTTTACTAGCCCATTTTGAGGACCCTGAGTACGGTTAGTCCTCTTAGCATACATAGTACTCCTTAGCGCGAGTACTAAAAATGCTTTAACACGTGGTTTATTTTTACCACTCACTTTTTTCACTTCACTCACCAAGCACTTTATATGAGAGGTCCTGAAGAAAGCCCCTGCAATTTTCTAAGCGGGCTGAAACATGTTGACCATCAAAGGATAATACTGAGATACAAGCAGTATACTTAATATATTATCTACTCTCTTGTTTTTAATATACCCTGGATCACTGGGAATAAAAGTAATTAACAGGTAGAATCCCAGAGGTATTTTTAGATTCACATTCACTTCATCATATGCACTAACATCACAACCCGCTCCACTGTAATCAGGTGTTGCAGCACAGCTGAGTAGCATTCGGCTACTCAGCTGGGACCCGATGATGAAGCATGACACCAACCAGGTTGGTGTGTGAGGGTCTTCTAGATAAACTTTTAAGGTGCCAGACACCACTGTGTCAGATAGCCATATAGTTTGGCCGTCTTAGTTGGTTTGATATTTCATTAAGGGACAAGGACGGCCGTCCACCAGTCCTAGCTCTCTCTTTTGTTTTTTGAGACAATTATATTGAACAATGATAAATAAAAAGTTCAATTGAAACACTACGGTTGATTTTTGATCAAAGTGATTAAAGACATTCCAATTGAAAACTGGCAGTCCACCTGAGGGACGCTTCCCAGTGGGATAGCGCAACAGTTTATCATAAATTCCTTCCAGATAATATCACAAAGGGGGGACTGGAAGTTGGTAGGATGGGCCACCCTGATATAATGGGAGGGGCGGAGCTGTCACCTACCACACTTGCACTTCAAAGGTGCTGCCTCCACACACTCACAAATGACTTCACACAAGTCTATTGTCACTCAAGACCCCTCGGAGCCAGGGCAGGGGAAGAAGGAAATTCCAAAACAAGATGTGTGGGGAAGTCTAGAAGTTTCTCCTAGTTCAAAACTGGCACCAGGTATGGACCCTCAGACCAACTTTTCAGATCACTTCCGGACCTGTGGAAAACTAAGAACAAAGATTGCTTTGCTGCCCTACTGGTAGAAGGACTATCACTCTGCCCTGCTACAAGAATGACTGCCCTGCTACCCTGCTGAAAGTAGGACTGCCCTGCTGTTTTGCTGCCTGAGGAAGGAAGACTGGACCTGCACCTTGAACCCAGAACAATCAGTGTGACTCGAAGGGCTAACTGACTGGCCTCCTATTCTGAGCTGCAGGGACATAACAAGCTCCAAAGACCTGCCCTGCATCTGCCCAGCAGCCCAGACTCACTGGGACCTGCCTGTGCCCTGCTGACAGCCTCTACTGGAGTGAGTCCTGATCCCCTAGAGTTGCCCTCTGGCCCTGGACCCTTGGCTGGCATCAGGGTGTACGTTTACGACCCAACTGTAGGCTTCCTCAGAACCGACCCAGCACGATGCAACATGATGCAGAGCAATGCTGGACCTCGCATCGCAGCACCTCATAGCTCCTGATCAATGGCCTTATCGGAATCGATGAACCACAATGCAGCACAATTCAGGACCTTGCATCATAGCACCTTGAAGCTTCTCATTGGAACTGATCTGTGCGATGCAACTCGATGCATGACCTTGCATTGCAGCCCAAGCAGTTCCTCATCGGAACCGATGCAGCACGACACAACGCTTCACATTAAGGACATAAGGTCCAATTCTCAGTAGGACTAACCTAGTCCCTGGACCTGGCCTGCATTTCATTGTGGTCAGCCTGAACTTGTGACTTTGTCCCAGTGCAGAACAACTAGATAACCCCAGCAGGCAATATATGCTTTTTGGTCCTATTTTCACTGTAAACTTGAACAACTTCGGAACTCCTGTTCTACTGATTACATTTTTTTGCTTTGGTCTGAAATAATTTAATACATTTTACTCACTTTTTTAAATTGGTGTGGGATTTTTCTTTTGGTGTGTTTTCACTTTATTACTGTGTGAGTGCTGCATAGATACTTTAGAAATTGCCTCTAAATAAAGCCTGACTGCTTTTGCGCCTATCTACTAGACAGTTAAGCACATGCTCATTTGTGGTTTCCTTGTGTTTCACCCTGACAAGGTTTGTGGTTGCTGCTTGAGTAGAGTTTCACCCCCGTCAACCAGTACCCCAATTTTCAACATTGGTGTTCAGCGGTGAGTTTTGGACTTGTGTTTTTGCTGTGCCATACAGTAATTTTGTGTTACACTAAAAATCTCAGATGAATAATTGATTCCAATTTGATTTTACTTTTAATTCTCCTTGATTGGCTCTTTTGCATTTTCCAAATCTACTCTCATACCTACCAGACGTTCTGTGACCATACCTGCAGTAATGGAATTTGAGATGGCCAATCTGGAAAGTTACAGTGTGGTTGCGCCAAACAGTTCTGTAAGGAAAGGGGACTAAAAATCTAGAGTGGCACCAAGAAGTTCGAGCTTCAGTGAAGCTCTGAGGGCCCGGACAGAGGTACATCAGTTGCTGACAGCAATAAAGGATGGGAATAAGGAGGAGGATTTGGATGAGCAATAGCAGGTTCTGGACACCAGACCTGAGAAGCAGCACTGAGGGGAGGTGTATGACTCATCTCCTGAGTTGTAACTTCCTGCCAGAGCAGGAAGCAGAGTATCTTTTCATGGCCTGTCCCAAGAAGAGGTGGCAGACAGGAAGGCAGGGAGGGAGTTTCAGTTGCAAATGGCCATAGTCAAGATGGAGGAGAGACTAGCTTTAGAATGGTTGGCACATGAAAGGCGCTTCAGAGAGCTGGACGTTAAAGCCAGACAAGCAGAGTCCAGCACAGGATCCAAGAAGAGTGTTGGGGAGCATCACTCTGGAAACACATGTCTCCAGTGGGGAGAGGTACCTTGCTTACACTAGAGCTGGGGAACCAGATGAAGTACATCCCAATGAAAAACATCCGTCACTAAATTTTTACTCACCCCAGAAACGTACCACAATAGATTAAGGAAAAGTAAAAAATGTTTAACAGAGCTGCACCAGCACCTAGTTGATAGCAAGCTCTCTGGCCCCAGGGAGCTTGATAAGAAGGGGAACTCTGGGTCAGCACCAGAGTGTCTAAAAAAGGTATCTGGGGGATCAGCAGAGGGGTGGTCGGGGTCCCACCAGAAGAAAATGGGGGAGAAAAACTTAAAAATTAGGAGTTCTCTAAAGGCCTCCAAAATAATTTCCAAGGGAACAGTAATCAGTCCCAATCTGATCCAGAGAAGAAGGGGTTCTTTGACAAAGAGGCAGGTAGGTTCGTCCCCCAGTCTACTGAGTGGTACAAATATAGGCACTTCAAGGGAGACCCCAATTGTCCGAAGAGGACACAGCCTCACACGGGTGAGCAGACACCTGAGTTGGCGAGTGTAGTGCAGGGGGAGGAGGTGGTCCCAGTTAGATTGGTGGAGACAGCGCAGAGGTTACATTAGTGTACCTACGGACTAGGGCGATGGTGTAGAAAGCCCATATGCCTTCCAATACTTCTAAGTATAGACAGTGGATGTAGGAAAGTAAGATCTGTTTTCATGGTTACCCCCACTTTTTGCTTGGTGTCAGTGTTTTTGACCTAGTCTGCTGGGATCCTGCTCAACTGTGCTTTCTCCCCTAAATTGACATGGTAAGTACTTTGGTACCTCCGCAATTGGCTACTGGTGTACTCTTAAACATCCCTAGTGCATGGTACTAGGGTACCCAAGGTATAGGTACACCAGGGGTCTCCCATGGGCTGCAGCATGTATTATGCCACCCAAGGGAGTCCACTTAAAACTGTGACTGCAGGACTGCCATTGCAGCCTGTGTAAGTTGGTGCTTGCACCTCTCACAACAGATATGTTTTCTTATATCTGAGATCACTGTACTTAAAACCTATAAGTCAGCCCCATGACAGGCTCTTCAGTCCTGAGGTTAGGGTGCTTGCTTATAAGTGTGAGGGTGCCCCGGCATGTGCAAGACCCCCTACAAACCCCGGAGTCGATTCTCTAGGCTTCATAAGTGCGCTCAGCCATTTTAAGGCATATAGTGGACATCAGTCATTACAAGATGTCTAACTATGTAGTGGCTGCACCAAACCCAGTCAGGTTTGGTATTAAACATGTTGAAATCATACCCAAACACCGATTCCGGTGCTGGAAGTATGATCCCATGTACTGGGAGGCTCCTTAGAGGACCCCCCTGTGCTCCCAGTAACAGCCTTTTAGGGTCTGCAGGAAAGCTAGTTCTGCTGCCGACCACAGACATGATTCTGCCCTCCTGCTGCTGAGCCAAGCTCAAGCAGGGCAAGGTAGAACAATAGGTTTCCTATCACAGGGTCGTGTGACCACCTCCCAGACAGGACTTTGTGTATTGGGCTTGGGTAGGGGTACTTGTGAGTGCCATCAGAATGCTTTGAAGGGCACATTTGGTGCCCTCCTTGCATTCTCCAATTTGAACCAGTTCAGGAACCCTTGGTTCCCACTCTGACACAAAACTGGACAAAGGACATAGAAGTATCCTACCATGTGTCCAGCTCCTCCTCTAGGAGGGACCCCTGAGTCGTTCCAACTCTTTCCTTAGGGTATTAAGGGCTTCCCTGTGGGTGGGTCCTCAGATTCATCGTGGAACAAGACTCAACCCAGAAACTACGTCGCTCTTCAATCATCTGGACACTTGGGCTTCGTCTGGAACCGAGACAGCACCAAAGAAGACTCCTGCTGCTCCTGGTCTCATTGTTCTTCAAGTCTTGTTTGTCGTCTGTGTCTGTGCTTCATCCAGGTTCTTCAACAGACCTGTGGGCATCAAGGACACCCAAAGAAATCTCCATTGGAGTGAAGGAGTCAGGCGCCTGCATCTGCAGGCACCACAATGAAGCTGACAGTTCTGCTGCTCCTGTCGTACTATGGACTTCCCGAGGATCGGCAACACAGGTGGTGGTTCTGCAACTCCCACAAGGCCTGACGTGTCCTCTCTGCAATTTTGAGGCCAGTATCCCTCATCAGAACAGCTGGGCTCAAACCCTGTGCACTGCCTTGACTTGTCGCTGCCAAAGATTGTTGGCTCTGCACTCCAGAGATCTTCGGGCTACAAGAAGCTTAAGTCTCCAGCACCTCACCTTCCGAAGATCAGCGTCCTCACAGCATTCTCTGCACCGTGGTCCTCCATTTTGGTGAGCAGCCTCAGGTCCTCTTGTGACTGCTGTGCCTTCAGGATGTGGGTAACACTGAGGGTCTACTCTTGCTTCAGTGGGCTCCACTGCTTGCTCAGGGCCTGCTCTGACTCTCCTGATGTTGGTGAGTCCCGTGAACCTTGTTGGTCCCAAAGTTGCTCTTTTATCGTCTTCTATTCCAGTTGCAGCTACCAAGGCTTGTTGGTGTTCCCTCCGGACACCAACCACCTAGTCAACGACATTCGATGTGGGACAGCTCGCATACAGCTCCTGGTCTTCACAGCTGCAGCAACAAGGTCAACTGTCAATTCTTCTGAACCTCCCAACATCGGTGGGCATTGTGTCTCTGTGCCTCCTTGTCACCTCCGATTGGCATAGCCTCTGTCTCCTCTACTTGCAGGTTCTTCACTTCCAGAATCCACCCTTGGATTCCACCACACTCCTTCCTAAACTTCTCCAGAGGCATTTTCTTTAAAGTCTTCCACTGTCGTCTATGGCAGGTTCAGATGTCTCTTCAGTCCTATGCACGCGGCTTCCCTGTTGTAGGTAACCTGGGTCCTGGGGCATCCAAGGGTGGGGTGGCTCTCCAGCCTTCCATCCTCCAAGTAAATTCTTATGGGTCCTCTTGGAAGGGTCCTTTTTCTTCAAAACTGCAACTGCGACTTCTCCATTGACTTCCATTGGGCACGCTGCTGTGTTTCCACTCTGCACACAGCCTCTGTGTGCGTCCTAGGTACTTATCTTGGGTGGTTCTTGAGTCCCCAGCTCCTCTGAGTATTCTGGTCCAAGCCCCGTCTCTTTTGCAGTTTGCATTCCACTTTCTTAGTATATGGTTTGGTCTCCCCCTAGGGACCACTGTATTTTGTGCTACTTCCCTGATTGCTTTTGAAGTATTCTTTTGTATTGTGTTGATATCTCCGGGTAGGAGATATACTAATGTGATAGTGATAGTGTGTTGAAATAATTAGACTTATTTTTGCTAAACACTGTGGGGCATATTTACAAGCCCCTTGCGCCACTTATGCGCCGCTGTTGCGTCACTCATGTGACGCAGCGGCGACGCAAACCATGCACCACGTTGCGCAATATTTACAACGTGACACATCTAGGGAGATGCGTCACGCTGTAAACCCCTGCGCCACATGAAACCTGCGTCAGGTTTCATGTGGGCGTTCCAGCGCAGGGTGGGCGTTCCTCGCAGGTACGCCACGTAAAAGTGACGCAGTGAAATCTACAAGATTTCACTGAGTCACTTTTACGCCCATGCTGCGTCAAAACCCTGCGCCTGCTTGAAGCAGGCGTTAAGGATTGACGCACCATGTTAGGGATAGGCTACCCCCGAGCATTGCTGGAGCTGCATCGCGCTTGCGACGCGACTCCAGCAATGCGCCGCCTTTCCGTCGGGGGATGCGACACGCATCTGCCAATCTGTGCGCCACGGCACGCCGCATTGTAAATGCGGCGCATCGGCGGTGGCGCAAGGGCAAACTTGCATGTCGCATCTTTCCTGGCGCATCCCTGCTGATTTGCAGGGATGCGCCAGGGAACGTAAATATGCCCCAGAGTTTTTTCTTTTCATCTAACTTACACTAAAGATTAAACTGGTAAAACAAGCTGCTTAACACTCCTTCAAGATAAGCCTGAATGCTGCTCTCCACAGCTACCACTATGAGAGCTTTCTATGGTTATCAAAGAGTCAAGACCTCTAAAATCACCATAAGGTTTGCCTGGATTAGTGCAAAGTGCACCACCTGAATAAGTGTGCCCCATACTAAGCCAGCCTCCTACATTGGTGTGCAGCGGTTGGAATTTAAGCCTGCACTGTTTTACCATTTAATCTATATGAAGGTTACATGAAAAACAATCACTAGCTAGGCACATATAATACTTTTGTTCTCAGTAGGTTCTACTGAACTTTTTGGATTGGTAGTTGAGGGTCTAGCACAGCCCTTTCTCCAATCTTTGGAAGTGTAGTTTCACGGGTAGGTAAGTACAACACCACACTGCACCTAGTACCATGTCTTTAATTGGTGAATCTAGTGAGGTCCCACCCTCTAGATACAGTAGTCTTAAGTTCCAGGAACTTAGGACCCTGGCTGCATCCAGGAAATTGAAGCCAGGTAGCAACCCTAACACAAAACAGCTCTTAGAGTTGTTCCTGCAAGATGACCTCCAGAATCCGGATAGGTCAGTAGTGCAGGACAATGTGGGTATGGGAGGTGTGGCTCCAGAAGAAGAGTCAGGGGTGTCTCACGCCAGTGACCGTAATTCTGAGCCTAACCAGGAGGAGTCTGAAGACACCTGACTGGTAAACTCTTATCCCCCAGGGAATAGTACAGAAGGTACAGAGGAAGGTCCTAGACGTAGGCCCCCCTTTATTCCTCCTGGGAGGGTGCCAAGGGTTCAGAGGAGGTCTAGGTGAATTCAACCTCTTCTCACACTTCCATAGGGGCCTTCATCTCTAGCAGGAGGGAGGACTCCTTAGAAAGGGAATACCATCTGCTGAAGCTTGCGAGAGCCAAACTCAGAGTCAAGAAGGAACAGCTGGCCGTAGGTGAGGAGACACTGAAAGAGCAGAAGAAGAGGAAGAATTTGTGATTAGTAACGCATGGTGGCAGCACTATTGAGCCTAGGGTTAAGAGCACTCCTTTGACACTAGGAACTTGAGCAGGATAGTCCCTCCTTACCAGGAGGGAGATGACATCCATAAATGGATCACTGCTTTGGAGAGGGACTGTAAGGTACAGACAGTCCATCAGGGTCAGTGGGCAGCTATCCTGTGGCTCTCCTTTGCTAATAGGGGTAGAGACAAACTTCTCACAGTAAAGGAGGAAGATGCAGATAATTACACAGTCTTGAAGAATGCCCTCATAGATGGGTTTGGTTTAATCACTGAGCAATACAGGGTTACGTGTAGGGACAAACAGAAGGCACACACTCAAGACTGTGTAGATTTTGTAGACAGTGCTATTAAGGCTCTGGAAGCATGACTTCATAGAAGTAATGTGCATAACTATTTGGGACTGTACAATTTATTGATGAGGGGGCACATCCTTAATGACTGTCAGAATCAGCAACTGCACCAGTACCTGGTGGACTCGGATCTAACCTCTCCCCAAGAATTGGGAAAACAGGCAGACAAGTGGGTCCGCACCAGGGTGAAGCAGAAATCTCATGGTGGTGGTGACCAGAAGCAGCATGATTCTTTTAAGGCCCAAGAGAAAGGAGGGAAGAAAGGTAAAGACAAGAAAGAGTCTTCACAAGGTCCCCAAAGGTCTTCCTCTGGGAATGGGTCCCAAACCTCTTCCTCTTCCAACAAGAAACTTTGGTGCTATTTCTGCAAGGAAAAGTGCCATAGGGCAGAAGATGCTAATTGCTCTAAGTCTGGCACCAAGGATTCTACTGCTGCTGCTCCTAAAGCACCTACCGCCCCTGGCACTAACCCAAATAGTTGTAGTGCCCCCACATGATTAGTATGGTTAACCTTGGATACAGAAGTGGGATCTGGCCTAGTCAGGACAGCCACGCAGGCTGTTTTGGTTTGTGATGGTGGCATGGAACTTGCCACCTTACTTGTAAGTCCCACTAACTTGGGCAAGTACAAACAACAACCTCTCATAAATGGTCAGGAAACTGTGTCTTACAGTGACACAGGGGGCAGTGTCACTATGGTGACAGAGAAACCTGTGCCTCATAAACAGATTCTACTTGGTCAGGTTTACAAAGCGGCCAATGCTGGTAATGTCAGGACAGATCATTCCTTGGCAGCTGTTAATCTCAGCTTGGGAGGGGTAACTGGCCCAAAGAGAGTTATGGTTTCCCCAGACCTACCTGTGGACTATCTGCTGGGCAATGATCTAGAAACTTCAGCATGGTCTGAAGTGGAGTTCAGGACACATGCAGAAATGATGGCCATTTCAGCCAGTGTCTATGCAGTCACTAGGGCTCAGGCCAAGAAATTAGGCACAGAGGGGGCCCTGGATCCTGAAAGAATGGACCAGCTGGGTCCTAAGAGAAGGAGCAGGAAGGGTAAGGATTTATTCTCCTCCCAGACTCTCAGTGAGGATCAGTCTCCTGAGGGAGAGGACCTCAGCCATTGTGAAGAAACAGTCCCAGAGGAACGTGGGCCTGACATGGCAGAGTTCTTGGGGGAGGGGGGTGGGGGCCTTCCAGGGCAGACTTGAGTCTGGGTGCAGAAAAGCTGCCCCTCTCTGGAACAACTCAGACAGCAACCTACTGCTGAGGAGGCAAGGAATATCAGTGGCTCCAATAGGACTTATTGGGAAGATAGGCTCCTGTTTTCTGAGAGTAGAGATCTTAAGCATGGTGCCATCAATAGGATGGTCATACCTCAGAAATTTAGGGGTTTTCTATTGACCCTAGCACACGACATTCCCCTTTCAAGACATCTTGGACAAAGCAAGACTTGGGACAGGCTTGTCCCTCGCTTTCACATGCCCCACATGTCTGAAGCACTACAAAGGCCCCCTTAATCCCACTACCAGTGGTTGGGGATTCCCTTTGAGAGGGTAGGGATAGCCATTGCAGGTCCCTTAAACCCTCCAACAGCATCTTGACACAGTTACATACTAGTGGTGGTAGACTATGCCACTAGGTATCCAGAGGCTATTCCACCTTAGGACCACTACAGCTCCTGTGGTGACTAGGGCCCTCCTGGGAATCATCCCAGAGTTGGGTTTCCTAAGGAGGTCTTGTCAGGCAGAGGTACTAACTTCATGTCTAACTACATCACTGCAATGTGGAAGGAGTGTGGTATAAACTACAAGTTTACCACACACCTATCATCCACAGGGCAATGGGCTTGCTGAAAGGTTCAACAAGACCCTAAAAGTTATAATCATGGAACTCCCAGAAAAGCTGAGGCGAAAATGGGATATCTTACTACCTTGCCTTCTCTTTGCTTACAGAGAGGTTACTTAGAAGGGGGTTGGCTACAGCCCATTTGAACTTCTGTTTGGACATCCAGTTAGGGGGTCCACAATGTTTGGGTAAAGTAGGATGGGAGCAACCTCTCAAGCCTCTTAAACAGGACATAGTTGACTATGTACTTGGCCTGCGTTCTCGTATTGCTGAGTACCTGAAGAAGACCAGCAAAAACCTTGAGGCCCGCCAGTAGTTTCAGAAAGCTTGGCATGATCAAAAGGCTGTAATGACTGTTTACCTGCCATGACAGAAAGTGTGGGCGTTGGAGCCTGTGGCCCCAGCAGCTCCCCAGGACAAGTGGAGTGGTCCCCATACCATACTTGAGAAGAAAGGTGAGGTCACCTACCTGGTTGACGTAGGTACTCCAAGAAGTCCCCACAGGTACTTCATGTGAACCGCCTAAAACCTTTTATTGGCAGGGCAGACATGAGCTTGCTCATGGCCACTGATGAGGGACAGGAGGAACAGAGTAACCCTCTGCCCGATCTCCTCTCGCAAAACCCTGTTGATGGATCAGTGGAAGGAGTAGCCTTGGCAGGCAGCCTCACTGATCGATCAACAGCAAACTGATTGTAGAAAGGTTCTCAATCAGTTTCCCAGTCTCTTTTCTCTGACCCACAGTCAAACCACCTGGTGTACCCATGAAGTGGACACAAGTGGACCCTGGGCTAGTCCTGTAGTCCTTGTGCCAAGAGATGAGGTTTGTGTAGACTATAGAGGCCTCAATGCAGTCACTAGGACTGATGCCCATCCAATTCCCAGGCCAGATGAGTTGATTGATACTCTGGCATCTGTCAAGCATCTTAGTGCATTCGACCTGACTGCTGATTACTAGCAAATCAGACTCTCTAAGGATGCCAAACCAAAAACAGCATTTTCAACCCCCAGTGGGCATTATTAATTTATTGTTATTCCTTTTGGTTTGTAGAATGAACCTGCCATATTTCAGAGGCTGGTGAACAAAGTCCTAACAGTTCTGGAATCCTATAGTGCAGCATAGAGGATCTAGCTGTCTTTAGCTCGACCTGGAAGGATCACCTGGTCCACCTCAGAAATGTATGTACTTGACTCTCCGCAGAAGGCAAGCCTCACTATCAAGGCCACAAAGTGCCATATAGAGCAGAGTAAGATTGTGTACTTGTACCACCTTGTAGGTGGAGGCCAAGTTCAGCCATTGGTAAGCAAAAATCAGACCATCATGGACTGGGTTACTCCCACTACCCAGACTCAGGTCAGAGCTTTCTTGGGCCTGACTGGGTCCTACAGAAGGTTTATTAAGGGCTATGATTCCATTGTAACACCCCTCAATGATCTCACCTCCAAAAGAATGCCTAAGAAAGTTCAGTGGACAGTTAGCTGTCAGAAGGCATTTGATGACCTGAAGCAAGCCATGTGCTCTGCTCCAATTCTGCAACATCCTGATTACTCCAAAACCTTTACTGTCCAGACAGATGCTTCTGAGATAGGGGTAGATGAAGTATTAGCACAACTTAATGCAGATGGGCAGGATCAACCAGTAGCTTTTATAAGCAGAAGGTTGACCCCCCCAGGGAGAAGCGCTGGTCAGCTATTGAAAGGGTGGCCTTTGCTGTGGTGTGGGCCTTGAAGAAGTTCAGGCCATACCTGTTTGGCCCTCACTTTATTGTTCAGACAGACGATAAGCCCCTCTTATGGCTTAAACAATGAAGGGTGAAAATCCCAAGCTTTTCATGGTGGCCCATTTCCATACAGGGGATGGATGTTTCTGTGGAACACAGACCTGGGAGAAACCATGCCAGATATTTCCACTTAAAAAATTAAGACTCAACTGGGCAAGGTACGTCTCATCTCCTTATGTCTGAGGGAGTTGTGTAGGAAAGTAGGATCTGCTTTCATGGTTACCTCTACTTTTTGCTTAGTGTTGGTGTGTTTTTGACCTAGTCTGCCTGGATCCTGCTAATCAGTACCCCACCAACTGTGCTTTTTCCCCTAAATTGACATGATAAGTACTTTGATACCTCCACAATTGGCAAACAGGTGAACCCTTATAAGTCCCTAGCATACAGTACTAAGGTACCCAGGGCATAGGTACACAAGGGGTCTCCCATGGGCTGCAACATGTATTATGCCACCTATGGGATGCCACTTAAAACTATTGCTACAGGCCTGCCATTGCAGCCTGTGAGTTGGTGCTTGCACCTCTCACAACAGATATAAGCTTCCTTATATCTAAGGTCACTGCACTTGAAACCTATAAGTCAACCCTATGGCAGGCTCTTCAGTCCTGAGGGCAGGGTGCTTGGATATAAGAGTGATGGTGCCCCTGCATGAGCAGGACACCCTTACAAAACCTGGAGTCGATTCTCCAGGCTTTGTAATTGCGGACAGCCATTTTAAGACATATAGTGAACATCAGTCATTAAGAGATGTCTAACTATATAGCGGCTGCATCCAACCCGGTCACGTTTGGTATCAAACATATTGGAATCATACTCCAACACCCCGATTCGGGTGCTGGAAGTATGATCTCATGTACTGGGGGGGCTCCTTAGGGTACCCCCCTGTACTCCCAGTAATAGCCTTTTAGGGTCTGCAAGCAAGCTAGTGCTGCTGCTGACTACAGACATGATTCTGCCCTCCTGCTGCTGAGCCAAGCTCGAGCAGGGGAAGTTAGAACAATAGGTTTCCTGTCACAGGGAGGTGTGACCACCTCCCAGACAGGACTTAGTGATTTGGGATGGGGTGGGGCACTTGCCAGCACCACCAGACTGCTTTGAAGGGCACATTTGGTGCCCTCCGTGCATACTCGAGTTTGAACCAGTTCAGGAACCCTTGGTGCTCGCTCTGGCGCGAAACTGGACAAAGCACATGGGAGTATCCTCCTCTCTGTCCAGCCCCTCCCCTGGAAGGGACCCAGAGTTGGAACAACCCTTTCCTCAGGGTACTTAAGGGTTCCCCTGTGGGTGGGTCCTCAGATTCGCCGTGGGACAAGACTCATCCCTGAAACTACGTCACTCTTCAATCGTCTAGACACTTGGACTTTGTTGGACTTCGAATGGAACCGAGACTGCAACAAAAGAGACTCCTGCTGCTCCTGGTCTTGCTGTTCTTCCAGTCTTCATTGTCGTCTGTGCTTCAACCAGGTTCTTCAACAGACCTGTGGGCATCAAGGAGATATGAAGAAATCTCCCTTGGAGTGTAGGAGTCACTCCCCTACATTTGCAGGCACCGCAACAAAGCTGACCAGTCTGCTGCTCCTGTCGTCCTACGGAGTTCTTGGGGCTCAGCAAGACAGGTGGTGGTTCTGCAACTCCTCCGAGGCCTGACCTGTCCTCTACACGTTTGAGGCTAGAATCCCTCATCAGAACCGCTGGGACCAAATCCCTGTGCACTGCATTGACCTGCCACTGCCAAGGCTTGTCGGATCTGCACTCCAGAGATCTTTGGGCTACAAGAATCTTCCGCCTCCAGCACTTCACCTTCTGAAGATCAGCATCCTCATAGCATCCTCTGCACTGTGGGCCTCCATCTTTGGCGAGCTGCCTGAGGTCCTCTTGCGACTCCTGTGCCTTCATCCTGTGGGTCCTCCTGTGTGTTTTCTCTTGCTTCAGTGGGGTCCCGTGCTTGCTCTGGCCTGCTCGGGCTTTCTTGCTGTTGGTGAGTCTCTTGGACCTTGGTGGTCCCAACGTTGCTCCATTTTCTTCTTTCATGCCAGTTGCGGCTACCAAGGCTTGTTGGTGCTCCTGCCGGACACCGACCACCTAGACACCGACATGCGACGTTGGACAGCTCGCACACAGCTCCTGGTCTTCTTTAGCGTCACCTGGTCCTCACAGCTGCAGCGACAATGTCACAGTCAACTCTACTGAACCTCCCGACATTGGTGGGCATTTTGTCTCCCTGCCTCCTGGTCACTGCTAAGTGGCATAGACTCTGCCCCTCTACTTGCAGGTTCTTCACTTCCAGAATCCACCCTTGGATTCCACCGCACTCCTTCTTGAACTTCTACAGAGGCATTTTCTTCAAAGTCTTCCATTGTTGTCTATGGCAGGTTCCGACATCTCTTCAACCCAATGCGCCCGGCTTGCGTGGTGTAGGTAACCTGGTTCCTGGGGCATCCACAGGTGGGGTGGCTCTTCAAGGGAATTCTTCGGGGTGCTCTGAGAAGGGTCCTTTTTCCATTGGGCACGCAGCTGTGTTTCCACTCTGCACACAGCCTCCTTGGGGTTCCTGGGTACTTACCTTAGGTGGTTCCTTGAGTTATGTTATGTTAAATAGGCTTATAAAGCTCTCATGTACCCGGAGATTTCTTGGGGCTAGCTGGAGAGGCAACCTCATCTAAGCTCAGGTCGAGTGGCCAATGCATTCTATGTAAGTCAAACAGAGATAAATAACCAGGTTTTTAAGGCTTTCCTGAAATCCAGGCTGTTGTTTATCTGTTTAAGATGTGGAGGCATGGCATACAAAGAATGCGAAGCGCCATTCACAAAACTTCTGCTTCCCCAAGAAAGAAGTCAACATTTTTGATTGTGTTGTCAGAAGCGGATGATCTCAATGTTCTCGATGGCCTACACCACATACATTCTTCTTGGGGTAATCAGGTCCCATACCATGCAAGGCTTTGATGACAATGCAGAGGGCCTTGAACCTGACTCTCTGTCTTATCAACAGCCAATGGAGCTGCTTTAGTCCATTGGTCACTGAATTTAATTTAGGAATAGGTTGAAGAAGGCAAGCAGCTTCTTTCTAGGTTAGCATAAAGACCATTACAATACTCAAGTTTAAATAGTACCATAGATGTAAAGGCAGTTTTTTGCAGTGAAGCTGCAAGAAAAGGGAGAATCTTTTTTAGCATTGTGATGATGTGAAAAACAGTTGAGGAAACCGAGTTAATGTTACCACTGTAGGTAAGTCTGTCATTGATGATCACCCCAAGACTGTGTGCCTTCTTAACTGGGATAGGCAAAGTGCCTAACTCGCGTGGCCACCAGGACTGGGACCAGAAAGACAATGAGTTCCCAAAAAGGATGACTTCAGTTTTACCTGAGTTAAGCTTTAAACAATTGTTGGCTATCAAATTGTTGACTGCCAACATACAGTTCTGGAACCTGAAATCTACATTAGCATCTTTCTCGGAGAGAGAAACAACTATTTGCATGTCATCTGCATAAGTTGTAAGTAGGCCTGGGTGGCAAACTCCGCTCATTTTGCAGAGTTTGCGGAGTTTTCTGCACTCTGCGCCCCGCAGAGCTCGCGGAGTGAAGAAAACTCCGCTCCGCATAGTGCAGCGGAGTATTTTTCCCGCTCGGGACGGTAAGTTGGCGAGCGCGAGCAACCGCTTGGGTAGAATTTCTACCCAAGCGGCAGGAAGATCAGCATGAGCAGCAGTTCGCACCGCACTCCGCCACTTGCGGGACTCCATGGAGTTTTTTTGTCACTTCGCGGAGTTCCGCGTAGTGAAACTCCGCGAACTACGCCCAGGCCTGGTTGTAAGAGAAAATACAAACTGTCTGATCAGATCAGCCAGATTGGACTCATAAACATTAAACAAAGTAAGGCTTAATGAAGAGCCCTGTGGGACCCCATGAGGCAGTGTAAAGGGTTCAGAGTTAAAGTTGTTTAGTGATACATAATGTTTACTTCTGACCAAGAAGGTTTTTAAAAGGGCCAGGGCTACTCCTCTTATTTCGATGTCAAATAGTAGACCTGCCAGCAGCTCATGATTAACTGTGTCAAAAGCTCCTGACAGGGCGAGTAGAATGAGGGATGCTTTGCCCCCGGGTCTCTAATTTCTTCTGTGGCTTTAATTAAAGCTGTCTCAGTACTATGTTCACTTCTGAAACCATATTGAGTTAAGTCCAGGCAATTATTTTCTTGTAGGAATGTGGCGAGCTGAGAGTTTATAATTTATTCCACAATCTTTGCGGGAATGGGAAGTCTTGAAATAGGCTGATAGTTGTTGGTGTCTAAAAGATTAAGCGAAGGCTTCTGCAGTAGGGGAAGCATTGACGCCACCTTCCAGTGGGACGGGAAGATGCCCCAGGCAAACATGTGGTTAAAGATGGCAGATAGACATGAGGCAATTAATTCTGGTGCCTGCTTAGTTACCAACAGGGGGCAGGCGATCAAGGGGAGAACCGGATTTGGTGGCCTTTAAAAGAGAGGTAACCTACTCTACAGAAGGGTTGGAGAATTTGGAGAAGAGAATGGTACATGATTTCTTCAAGGAAGATGGTGATGCTGTCTGAGCTGGGTCATTAACGGATGAAAACCTATTGTAAACTTTTTTACTTTATTTTGAAAGTAGACAGCTAATTTGTTGCAAAAGTTTTGATTACCAATACTGGATGTCTCTGGTTCTGTTGTTAGTTTCTTTACCGTGAGAAATAATTATTTAACAGAATTCTTAGCAGCCTCTATCTTTTGGGTGAAAAAAGGAAGATTTTTCTTTAATAATCAAAGTTTTGTATATTGCAAGCTCATGCTTATATCTAAGCTTTTCTGAATCAAGATACTCTTTTCTCCAATTACGTTCTTGCTTCCTGCATTTTTGTTTTTGATTCCTATGGGCCTCAGTGTACCAAGGAGCCGAAGGAAGGTGTCTCTTGGAAACAGAGGCCTTTGCTGGGGCCAGTGAGTTGGCAGCTGAGGTGAGCCAGGATACATAGTTATCTAAGGCGGTATCAGACTCCTCTGGTATTAAAGGTAATGAAGCTTCTATTGCCTGATTAAATAGATTTGACTGTATCTTAAGCCAAGGACGTCGAAGCAGTTCCTTGGGGGGTGTTCTGACCTGTTAAAGGGGCTGAGCTAGCAAGAGATCGAATCTTACTGCTAGATGGTCTGTCCACAGTAAAGGTAGTAATATTAGAAATGGAAGTATTGCTGGTAAAGATACCATTGAGTGGGTTGTCCCTACAACTACTTGGAAAAGACAAAAACTGGCTGTGAGATGAAGGATAGTTTTAGTGTTGTTGTAGGAGGCTGGCTTAGAATATGGTGCTCACTTATGTAAATGTAGCACCCTGCACTAATCCAGACAACCCTTATGGTGATTTTAGTGGTCTTAGATAACCTTAGAAAGCTCTCTGAGTGGTAGCTCTGGAGAGCAACCTTCAAGCTTAGGCCAGAAGGAGTGTAAAGCAGCTTGTTTTAGCAGAATGTAATCTTATTGGTATAGATTAAGTGAAAAAGAACCACACAGTGTATTTATAAAAATATGTATTTATTATAAGACACTCACAAACACATGCAAGTATCTCCTACCCAGAGATATGCACAATGCACACAATACTTTGCAAATAAAACAGTTAAGTAGCACAAATACACAGTGGTCACCAGGGGGAGACCAAACCATATACTAAAATATTGCCATGCGAACCACAACTCAAGTCAAGACTATACCCAGAAGACATAGAAGTGCTGGTGAACCAAGGAACCACACGAGGTAAGTAACCAGGAACCCCACAGAGTCCGTGTGCAGAGTGGGAACACAAATGCGTGCTCAATTCAAGCCAATGGGTAAGTCGCGGTTACAATTTCAAGGAAAAAGGACCCTTCCCACTGGACCATGAAGAAACCCCGTGGAAGACAGAAGGTTGGAGAGCCACTCCACCCGTGGATACCCTAGGAACCAGGATATCTACACCAGGGAAGCCGGGTGCATAGGTGTGAATTGGCATCGGAAACCGCCGTCAAACTCAATGGAGGACTTCAGGACGGTGCCGCTGGTGAAGAAGGTGAAAGTGCCCGGTGGAACCCAAAGGTGGATTCAAGATGAGAAGTACCTGCAAGCAGAGTGGACAGAGTCTATGCCACTCAGGAGTGACCAGGAGGCACGGAAGACGAATGCCCACCAATGTCGGGTTTTGCAGTAGAGTTGACGTTGAACTTGGAGCTGCAGCTGTGTGGACCAGGCGACGCTGTGGAAGACCAGGAGCCATTCATGAGCTGTCCCACGTGGGATGTCGAGAATTGAGGGGTCGGTGTCCGTCAGGAGCATTAACAAGCCTTGGCAACTGCAAACAACGTGGCAAGCAAAAAAGGTGCAGTGTTGGGACCAGCAAGGTCCAAGTGACTCACCAGAAGCAGGAGAGGCAGAGAAGGCCGCAAGTAATCAGGGGGGCCCACTGGAATCAAAGAAGACCCTCAAGCGGACTCACAGGCCGGAGGCACTGGAGTCGCAAGAGGAAATCGAGCAGCTCACCAAAGATGCAGGCCCATGGTGCAAGTGATTCGGTCAGGACGAAGATCATGGTCACAGGAGATCCTTTAGGTGGGGGCTATTTGGAGCCCGAAGATCTCTGAGGAAGAGAGCAAACAAGCTTTTGCAACGACAAGTTGACGCGGTGCACAGGGGTTCGGTTCTTGCGGTTCCGACGAGGGATACTGGCCTCAAACTTGGTGAGAAGACAGTGCAGGCCTTGATGGAGTTGAAGAATCACCACCTGTGTTGCTGAGCCTTTCGGAGTCTGTGGGAGCCCAGGATCAGCAGACCGGTCAGCTGCGTTGCAGTGCCTGCAGATGCAGATGCAGGGAAATGACTCCTTCACTTCAAAGAGATTCCTTCAGGGGTCTTGGATGTCCACAGGCCTTGTAAGGATCCTGTATGTAGCACAGGCACAGACATTTCAGCAGACTTGCAGGAAGACGAGACCAGGAGCAGCAGGAGCCTTCCACGTTGCAGTCTCGGTGCCCAGATCAAAGTCCAGCCAAGTCCAGAGTGCCCAGACGGTCGAAGATGAAGTGGTGTCTTGATATGAATCTTGTCCCACGATGATTCTAGGGACCCACCCACAGGTAAGCCCTTAAGTACCCTAAGGAAAGGGTTGGGACAATTCAGGGTTCCCTCCCATGGGAGGGGTCGGACAGTGGGGATGATACTCCCATGTCCTTTGTCCAGTTTCGTGCCAGAGAGGGGGCCAACGGCTCCCTGAGCTGGTTTGAACTGAAGTATGCAAAGAGGGCACCAAATGTGCCCTTTAAGCAGACTGAGTGGCGCTGGCAAGCGCTCCCACCCTGTCCTAATACACTAAGTCCTGTCTGGGAGGTGATCACACCTCCCTGTGACAAGATACCTATTGTCCTGCCTTCCTCTGCTCTAACTTGGCTCAGCAGCAGGAGGGCAGAATCGTGCCTCTGGTCGGCAGCAGCCATAGTTTGCTGTCTGTGTCTAGAAGACTGGTACCGGGACAACTGAGGGCCTCCCGGAGGTGCTTTACAGTGCATGGAATCATACCTCCCACACGTTTACGTTGTGGGTGTATGATTCCAACTTGTTTGCTACCAAACACGACAGGGCTCGTTCCAGCCAGTTTAGAGATGGTCATCTCGTAATGACGCATGGCCACTATATATATCATAATGGCTGATGCACTTACAACCCGGAAGAATGGACTCCGAATGTTGTAGGGGTGTCGTGATAATGCAGGGACACCCTCACACTCAGAACCGAGCACCCTGCCTCCAGGATTGAAAGGCCTGCCTTAGGGGTGACCTATAGGTTTTAAGTGCAGTGACTCAGATGTAAGCAACCTTATATCTGTCGTAAGTGGTGCTAGCACCAGCTTACACAGGATGCAATGGCAGGCCTGTAGTAACAGTTTGAGTGGTCTCCCATGGGTAGCATAATACGTGCTTCAGACCATGGGGGACCCCTGGTGTACCTATGCCCTGGGTACCTCAGTACTATATACTAGGGACTTACAAGCATACACCAGCAGCCAATCTGGGATGTACCTAAGTACTCACCATAACCAGATTAGGGGAGAAAGCACAGAGGCTTTGGTCCTGATTAGCAGGATCCTAGTCAGAAACAGCATAACACCAGGCAGAAAGTGGGGGGTAACCATAAAAGCTGATCCTACTTTCCTACAGTTGTTATCAGTAAGGGCCTCAAGATGATATAAAAATCTCCAAGCAGAGTATAATAGTTTGATGGGCAGGAAGAAGATTCTAAAATAGTACTAGGATCTTGAAAAAAGAAATGCCTAGGGCAATAGATAAGAAGCCCATTAAAGGACTGAATTTTCAATAACTCAATGGTGAAAGAGAGCACTTCACACTGTGTTAGTTGGACTGGATGAAAAGCCACTTTAACGTGGAATAGGTGGATAATTGCTAGTCCGCATCCCCTTTTAAGCAATCTATCTACCCTATGTGTCGAAAACCCGGGGGGGGGGGAGGGGGGTGGCAATAATTAAATCAGGGCCTGAAGATTGATCAGCCCAGGTCCCGTTATGAATAAGATGTCTAAAGCTTGGGAGTCCATCAGATCTGGAAATTCGATCTTATGTTTAATAAGAGATCTGGCATTGATTAAGGCGCATCGCCTTTTGAGGGCGGTAGCGGAAAGGGGGTATTCTCACTGGTATTCATCTGGCCCAAGTCCCGTTCTCTTTTGCAGTTCACATTCCACTTTCTTAGACTATGGTTTGGTCTACCCCTGGGGACCACTGTATTTTGTGCTACTTACCTGATTGCTTTTGAAGTATTCTTATGTATTGCGTTGATATCTCCGGGTAGGAGATATACGAATGTGATAGTGATATTGTGTTGTGATAAATAGACGTATTTTTGCTAAACACTGTGTTGTTTCTTTTAATCTAACTTACACTAAAGATTAAACTGGTAAAACAAGCTGCTTAACACTCCTTCACGATAAGCCTGAAGGTTTCTCTCCACAGCTACCACTTTGAGGGCTTTCTATGGTTATCAAAGACCACTAAAATCACTATAAGGGCAGCCTGGATTAGTGCAAGGTGCACCGCTTGAGTAAGTGTGCCCCATATACTAAGCCAGCCTCTTATATTGGTGTGCAGCGGTTGGGATTTAAGCCTGCCCTGTTTTACCATTTAATCTAGGTGAAGGTTACATGAAAAACATTCCCTGCCTGATCACACCAAAACTGTCTAATAATTTTTCCGAAATTGTGGATTTTCTTTTGGATTCTTCCTGTTCCCTCAAACTGCAAGTAAACTCTACCTTGTGTTCAGACATCAGAACACTTTGTAACATCCTCGACTGCATAGTAATTTTCAGATTGGATAATCCTGGACAATACAGTGTTGTTGCAAAACCAAAGGGGATGATGGACGGAGTGTTGAACATTGCAAGCACTCACCCCCAGTCAACTGATCTGGGTTTAATCCATCATCATTCTTTAGCTCACTCCGCCACCCCAGTTCAGACATGGCCATATGCAAATCAGTCTGACCCTGTGCCTCATGGGAACAGTCCAGCCCGAACTGCCAAGCCATGTCTTCCCTGGACCGGAAACAAGCATCCTTGGACCGGTTTCGGGTTCACAGCCCTCATCAGCCAGGCTATCTTGAATACAGTGTTGTTCTCATGCCTTGTTCACGTGACCAGTTCCTAATTAGGCATTCTCAAGATCTTGCTAGCCATATGAAAGAAACTTCAGCCCTTTGCATTGTCCACAGGAAGTTCTATCAACTAAGCTCATTGACTATTTTGAGAAGATTGGCCGTAACAAGCCACTCCTGACCCTTTCTTTAAGATTAGCTAAACAGCCAGAGGTGAAAGATATCCATTACACATGGTTGTTTGAGAGCAAATTTGTAACTACGTTTGCTTCAAGAAAAGGTATCAACAGTTGACAACTATGGCTCGTTCTGCCTTAGCCATCAACTGCTGGCTCTGCACATGTTAACCTCTAGTACTGAGCATCAAATTCTGGCAAGTGACCAGAGTGATATAAGGCATGCCATGTGTGCTATAAATGCAAAAACTTCTAAACTCCTAATGAATATATTCTAATATTTGAAACTACCTACCGATTTAATATCACCTGGCTCAACTGGCGCTGGTGTCTGAGGAGGCTCCTAGAAGAAAAGAGAAAATGAGCAACTATTTTTTTTTAAAAGAAAAGAAAAATGGTATAATTCCTTTTGAGCGCACCAATCGACCATCACTACTGTGTCTCCTAAACACAAAGGGGCATATTTATGGGGCATGGTTTTCCGTCACCATTGCGCCTTGCAAGGGGGCGCAAGGGCGACGCAATACCTAGAATGACATTTACTAAGCCACACAATGCCACCTTGTGTGCCTTTTAAAATGTGGAATAACGCAAGGTAGCGCAAGTCTCTGCCTTGCATTACTCTGCCCCAGGGAGGCGTTCCATGGGTAAAGTGTGAGTGTCCCCATGCATCTCCCATGAATCTTGCATCATTCCCAGATTTACCATTAGTGGTAGACCTGGGAATGCTTTAACGAGGAGAAATATGCAATTTCTCTTCATTTTCTCTTCTTTTTATGCATGCTGCATTCTGCAGCACGCATAGAAAGAGGAAAAAGATTGTTTTTGTGCAGGAAGGTGTCCTCTTCTGCACAAAAACCGTTCTGCCTACAATGCAGGCACCCTTGCACCATGGTGCAAGAGTGCCTGTGTTTGCACTAGGCAGCAGTTTGTGCACCAGCTCAGGCAGAGAGCAGGAATGTGCTGAATAATGTTAAATACAGTGCATTCCAGCCCGCTCCTTTTCATGCAGAGCACTGCAGCAAGGCTGCTTGCTGCACTGCGTTACGTGAATATTTGATTTATATGCCCCAAAGAGCATTGGGCAGGGCAATAAGAGCACAGACAGATTCAGTGTCTGCAGGAGGCACGCATACCACCATCACTATTAAGGTGAGTATCAATGAAGACATGGTGAAGTACAGCGATATTTCCTTTTCGTTAAATAGGCATTTGTTATATGCTAACTATATACAGCAGCAACAACCAAACACTCACACTATAAGTAAAGAGAGTGAGCACCCTAAAACAGCAGGATCTTCTTAACACATTTCCTAAAGCCTGAGGTCATCTAGCTGATGAAGGTTATCCAGACGTCTCTTCAGCTGCATGACGCTCTTACAGTGTGTTGCTGGTTTATAGAAAACCTATATTTTCTGAGCTTAGGGGGTTTCACATGTAGACCTTAAGGAGTCAGGCTCACGATCTTGAACGTTATTGAGTATATCGCTGATAATTAATAAAAACCATTGAGAAATCTATTCAATGTGTATTATTACCATTGCCATGTGCCTGGTTTTGTAATTTGTAGATTATGTACATAACCTTTTAGCTATTTACTGACTATACAATTTTCATTTTGTACATACTACTCTTTCTATTCACTGCGCAATGATTTTCTTTTATAGCGTGTACACGGGCTGATGTAGCAAAGATCATTGTAGCTAAAGTTTGTTCTTAACCAATGTGGAGATTAGAGAGGCTCAAGATGGCAGGTTTACTCTGAGCCACATTTTTGAGTTATAAATAATCCATTAGGCTGCCAACAAGGAATGTCTCAGTATCTCTCCCTGGATTAAAACTGGATGCAACACTACTGAGTATTAAGTAAACTTTCCGACAGGTCAGCCAGCAATTGGTGAATAGAACTCCATCTCTCAGTTCTAAAATGGGAATGGACTATAATTAGTGAATAGTTCAGAGTTGGCATAATCAATGTGTTCACCAAGCAAGGGTGGACATCATGCAGCCAGGTGAAGATCATGCAACCACAAGGAATCTTTGATCACTATCTTGGCAGCTTCTCCTTGTACATTTTCTATCAGTTTCTATCACCGATACTTCTCCACAGTCCTTATTCTACATCATTCATGTGAAGACTTTCTGTCCCTAGAGGAGGGTGGCTCTGATTTGCTATTAGTACAGCTCTCTCACAAGGAATCTGTTATGATGATCTAGCCCACCCAGTGGCTTTGCAAGCAAATTTGTTCAACAGAAAGAAAACAAACAGTAAAAGAAAGTACGCATTGTTGACAAGAAGTTATTAGCAGCAGGCAGACCTTGTGCCATAGTATATGATGTGTATAAGGTAAAGTGCTAAGAAGGGGATTACTTATGAGGTTCTTTAGACCTAAAGCTTCTAGTTGGCAAATGGAATGAATCCAAAATCAGGCATGTATTATTCATTAAATGAAATCATATTGGAATAAGGAAAACAAGGAGAAACAAGCATGCACAGAGAAATAAGATCAAATCATGTATTTTGTTATCATTCAAAAGAATCAAATTCGTAGGGTACAACAAGATAAGTAAAACACACCATACATTAATCTTGCAACTTAATTCAAAACTCCTATCCAAAATTCATAGATTAATGCATGTAATGTCCAATTTCTTGATAACTACTCCATGAAACCCTATTAACATTCATGGTCCTGAGGATGGTCTCCCGTACTCACGACCTAGGATACCGAAACATCGATGCTGTTCCACCGCTCATTTGGTATTGACTGGTTCCCTTGATTGATGGATATGTATTAAGGACTGTTCTTATTTATCAAGAGAGTGGATATTACATGCATTATTCTATGAATTTTGGATAGGACTATTGATTTAAGTTGCAAAATTAATGAATGACTGGTTTTACTTATCTTATTGTACCCTGCAACTTTGCATTTTACATATGTGTAATAGAACTCTACCACTTTTGTGAGACAGTGTTTTAAGTGAATGAAATGCAAAGTTTAATTCAGATGTTTCTAAACATGATAGTGGCCTTTGGGAGGACGCAAGTTCATTACATGCCCCATGGATGTCCTTTTTCACCAACTCTTGAAAGGCCAGAACAGTTATTATTCTGCAATCTGATATGACGCCATGAAGAGCAGAAATGATGTCTTAACTTCATTAGCATCTTTATGTATTTTTCTCATTAAACTCAGTTTTTCCACCGGGTATTTTTTGGCCTTCTGGTCTTCTTTGGAAGGTTTGTAGGAGAAAACACAAGTCAACTAACATTTGCAGGAGTACAAAGTAGGTGTCTGGTATTGATCACATAGGTAGCCACATTGGTACTTACAATGCCCTGTGGTTAAAAGAAAATATTTATTGCTTTTTCTGGGCCCAAAATCTAAATTGCAAGTTCCAACAAAATGAGAGCATGTGTGATAAAACCAAATCTCCAGGTTTGTACTGTAAGTGCAGAAGCAATTTGTAAATAGATAGGTGAACCAGAAAATAATTAATTGCCTTCTGTATTGGATCGTTTTGAATAATTTGACACTATTTAACTGGTCATCAGATCCACAGCGCTTACTGTAAGGGATGGAGTTTGGAGAGTAGGCGGTATTTAGAGTTTGGTGTAGCAGGAGCTCTGTCATATAATATCAAAGCTTCTGCCACAACAAACCCATGGTTTCCCACGATTCAGTTAGAGTTCAGTGTTAGAAAGTCACCCTTTTTTGGCCTGTTCACCCCCATTTTTTGTGCTGACTGACACTGGTGGTAGCTGACTCTGACTGTGCCCTGGGCTCTGCTAGTCAGACCCAGGGCCAGTGCTATGTTAAACACAAACACATACATTGAGGTACACTTATGATTGGCGTGACCTGCCCTATAAGTCCCAAGTAGATAACAGGGCAAGGGGATGAAACCTACCTATAAGTCCCTAGTATATAATAGGGCATGCCAGTTTAGAGGCCAGCAGCCTTTGTTGCACTTGCATTTGTGCACTGCTGAAAGCCTGAGGTAATTTTAAAAGTAGCCCTTTGTTGCAGCACTGTTTTAAAAAGTAAATTCACTGCAAACTAGACTGTGGGCCCTATTAGGATGTCGGTCGGAAAGCATTCCGACCGAATCGGTCTCGAAATGGTTTCCAATTGAATCGGATTCAGGAAGTCCGACCGACCGATTACGATGGTTCCGGATACCATTCGGTCGGACTCCCATTGACTTCAATGGAAGCCTGTGTTCTGACCGAACACACAGGCTCCCATTGAAGAAAGGGGTAGCTGGGGAAAATCGTGCACACTGTGGCTGGCACCTCATGGTGCCTGCCACACTGTGCATGGTCTGAAAGGGGGGTCCCTTGGGTACCCCCACGGGCCCCATTCGGAAGCCTGCGGGTGAAGGGGGGCCTGCTATGGGCCCCCAAAGTCAAATTCCGACATCCGATCCGTGTCTGAACAAATGATTCGGAAAGGCTGTCCGAATCCGACATCGTAATCGCTCGGTCGGAAACGCGGTCCGTAGACCTGTATGAGTAGTCTACGACCAACTCGGTTCCTCCGAAAGCCGTTCGGAACGGACTCGGAAAGTCCGAACGCTTTCCGACTATCATAATCGGCCTGTCAGAAAGCTTTCCGAATCGGTCAGAAAGATGGGTTCCGAATCGGATTCGGCAGACCTGAATCCAAAACGGAGCCTTTGTTGGTATGGGCAAAGATGTTTTATAAACTCTGCTTTATGGAACACAGTACTTGTCTTACACTTCTTTTGCCCATACCACTTGTCTTAAGACACTAGATGCGAGACAAATAGTAGTTGGCTGCAAAATATTCTGTCAAGACTGATGTGACTCTCTTCAGTGATCACTCCCAAGCCTAGTCAAATAAGCTGAGGATGCCTTACAGCCTATACTAGTTCCCTCAGATAGACTTCCTGGTTCACTTTCGACTTCTCACATCCCTCTAAACCCACAAGAAAACTATGCTTTAAGGTCTGGCTTATTTCACCCACAGCACACAGCTTTGAACCCAACATTTCCTGATTTCCTGACATCTTTCTTGTCTTAAAATTCAAATGAACAGTGTTTCCTCATTTCTATAATTGCACTCCATAAAAGGGCATTCCCAGAATCTTCCGCAACTGTTTACAAAACCTTTCAGAATGTGCTAGTGCAACTCATTCAAAAGCCCTACAGATAAAAATATGAAATGGCCTCCTTTGGTGCCATGCTCCAACTCCCAGGCGTCAAAATTGTAAAAATTCTACCAGCGCGAGTAAGATATATATACAGTGTAGCCCTTTAGGACATTCTGATATGCAGCTATCACATTGGTTAAGATCATAAAACAAGTAAGATTTTCAAATAGTCAAGGTCAGTAATGGCACAGATGATCTACAGATACTGCAATGGAATGCACCCATAATAATTAGCAGTGGTGCTAATGAGTGTTAAGTTAGAAGGGCATGTCATGCTGTGAGTCTGAGAGACTCGCAAGGCTGAATGGGTTTTGGTTATAGGGCGCACTGGAGTTGGCTGGAATGTTTCTTTGGGGCAGGTCCAAGAGTGATTAGCATATGGCCAGCCTATTTCTGTAATAAGGCAAATGATCTGAAAACCAAATGGAAGCAAAGCACCCAGAGTATTTAAAAGTACCTTGGAAGTATTCAAGCATTATCCAGTATCAACTTATTTCCTATCAAAGTGAGTTTCCCTAAGTGAAACAGGTATTTCCAGACGTGGCTTGTACCCTCGTTGTGCCATAAGACATCAGGCTGCACAACTCTCTTAAGGCTCACCAAGGTTAGATATATCTGAACTTGCTAGTGTTTATGTTTGGAGGGTCATGGCCTAGCAGATAGGGCAGGGCTATCACTGTTGGACAGGGCTAAACTAATAGGCATGTGAATGGTTCCTATCAGATGTGACAGAGAGAAGCAAATAGAAAGTTCTCAGACAAAATACCAGTGATGTGCATTAATTCAAGTCAGCGTTTCATGTTAATTGTTTCACTAATTAGGAAGACAAGCATAGGCATTGTCTCAGGCTCAGTGTGTCATGAGGAGTCAAGCTACATATCACAAGCTCAGTGTCCCAATGGGAGTCAAGCTGTACCGCGCTGATGTGGAAGCATGCCTTGGGGCTTAGGTTGCTGGTATTACTCTTCAGAGTAGATTTGACCTATGTATTCAGGCTGACCTGCTTCATCTTGAGAGTTTGCAATATTAACACTCATGTGATTGGCTCCTGACTGTAATGGTGATATTTATACCAATTGTACTATTCCTATTTTTTAGCGTGCTAAGTGAAATTGCTTGATGCACAACATTGCCCTTCATAGGAATCAAGCATTGCAACTTATTGTCACATGTTAGGAGACACTGGAAAAGTGATGATGCAATTCTGGAGAGCTGTTAGTGGCAAGTTTAACACAACTATGCATTCATAATAAAGAAACCACAGAAGCCAATCATCTGCTCCATACTTTAAACAAACTCAAGGTACTCCATACAATTTATTTGAAGACTCACCAATTTAGGTTTACCTTCCTCAACCTGTTTTGGTGACTCAGAAAGCTCCTAGAAAAAAAATTGAAAGAGGGCAATATGGTTAATAAATATAGTTAAAACATGTCTTGTGCTGAGAATTGAAAGTGGATTGTTGCTATTGTTTAATCTTACTGACCAATTTAATATCACCATCCTCTACCTGTGGTAGTGTCTGCGGTGGCACCTAGGAGGAAAAGAGAATGAAAACAATGTTGTCTTCTTTTCTTTGTTGAGTACAAATTTAAATAAAGCATATGCTTCTAGTGTTTCTATTCATGACATCAACAGGCCTGTTCTACAAACGGCATACAGGAAAGTTTCTGAATAAAATAAGACACTGTTTTACTCAGAAGACAAAGTTTTGATAGTTATACATGACGTAATGATTGTTGTTTAAATGTAATTGCAAAAGGAATCAACAATATTATTTATTCTGAACAAAAATACCAAATAAGTCTAAAGCGCCAGAAAAGTCATTTCAGGAAAAATGAGCTCCAACTTATAGCAAAGTATTTGCAGCCCACAACTCTAAATGGTAGCCTGCCAGAGAACCCTCGGGAGCAACATTTCTCCAAACAAGAAAAATCATGTGCATGTCCTACAGAAAAGATGTGCTAGAAAAAACCTGGATCAACATCAGGTCAAATATGTGCCCCAGGAAATTTAGTGCCTACTTGATAGAGTGTGACCCACTAAAAATGCTCATGCGACATCATGTGCAGAGAGAAATAATAACAGTTTGAAATAGCATGTGAGGGCATCGTGCCCCAAACGGTTCCTCTGACAGGAGGACTTCATCCAAATATTTCTGCTGTTGATAATACAATTTTTAATATGCCCATCAACCTGAGTGCCACTCAAATGGGCCTGGGTATTTCTCAAATGTCAGCCTGTTCAAGACGATCACTGATGCTATAGAAGGTAGATCTTGCTTGTTGTGGCATGAGACTGCTTCCTGAGTCATGGAGCTGCTGAAAAAGCCGGTAGTAGTGAAGGGTACCTGTAGGAAACTGGGTTATTGGTTGAGGGGGGTGAAACCTTTTTAAGCAACAACTACAATCCTTGTCAGGGTGAACCACAAAAAGTCACTAAATTAACTTGTGTTTAACCCTCTAGTAGCCTGGCACAAAAGCAGTCAGACAATGTGTAAAGTTTTTATGCAGCACTCAAACAGTAATAAAGTGTAAACACAACATGGCATCCATCGCCGGCGATCGAACCGTGAGCCCCGTGCTCCGAGTCAGCTGCTCCAGCCGCTGCACCAGACCTCTCCCTAGTCCATTGAGAGCACCTCAAAACCGACGAGTTATGGTAATCTACCCTTCAAAAGAGATCACGGTTCTAATAGTTTTTTCCATTTCTCCATTTCTGTTGCTCATCAATATTTAAAATTGTAGACGCCTTCATGTCTTTGGGGAAACTCCATTATTCATTCATTACAATAAATTTCAACGTTTGATAATCAAGTTTCAAAAACTGTATTTTGTATAAATTAAAGAGTATAACGTACAAAAAAGGTTTCTTTATATAAATAAATACAAACTCCTTCCCAGTACAATCACAAGAGGCAAACTCTCACTAGATTTTCATCAGTGTATTTATTTTTTCTCTGGTGTGATCCACGTCTCAACAGCTATAGCCCAGAACTCATCAATGTTTCTTTAGAGTGTGCTTGCTCCTGGTTTCTAATTTTTTTCTCCACATTTAGTTTTTCAATCTGTTTATTTTTTCTAGTTGTGTTGTGTTTTGTGCATGTCTTACGTCTCAGGAAACATGTTTTGATGTGCAAGTTCCACTGTTTCTCGACAATAAACACGCTCCATGCCCTATGTTCAATACCTGCTCCTTTTTTTCCTTTGGAACATGGTACTTGTTTTGTCTGTTCGTAACGAGCTGCAATCACCGTGAGGTTAAAAGTGAGCCAGGCATTCATGGGAGGATTGAAGTGGCAGTACTTTGGTTGATCCACCAGCGATTTATCAGCAGAGATGGTGCTTCTCAAGTATTTCAAATAGGTTAAGGGTTGTATGATCCCCTTTACAACACCTGAAAGAGGCCTGTCTTATTTTTTATCAAAAATTATTGAAGGATCCTTTTCTGATTTCTAAGAAAAGGACTGAAGCGGCATAAGTACAAAATGACTGTGCTGTGAACGTGCACAAAATTTTAAAGGAACAAAGTATTTTTAGAGCATTGCAGACATTTTCTGTTTTAAAGTGAATATTGAATCCAATCTGGAACCTCAAGTCGATGGTACTTTTTCTCAGCATGGAATTGTGGGGGGGGGGGATAAATCATTAGCAGATCAATCATTTCAGTTCAAATTGACTATGACTCCTAAGAATGACAGACGCCCAATATAGGTTTTAGTAGGTTTATTACAAAGCAAAAAATAGCTGGACATACAAGCACCTCAAGATGAGGGTGTAGTAATACATTGGAATGAATATAAAGTCAAACCTATGGATTAAATTTAGGCGTTGCAATAAGCACACAGTGATAATTTCAAGAATCAGAATACAAAAGATAAGGGAAAACACATCCAGGTTCCCGTTCATCGAAAGTCTGTGAAAAGAAAGTTTTAGTCTGTCCCTACACTAACACTAAAGCGACATCCCTACATAGCATTTCCCAAGGCAAGATTCATTAAGGTGTCAGCGTGTGAAGCCTTCCTAAGAAGCCTCCCCACATTTGCTGGGTCAGTAGCATAAAGCCACTTAGGCAGAGCTCGTTCTAAGATGCTCTTCCTCTCAGGACAAAAGCAGAAGTTCCCTCTGGTCACTTTCCCTACTTACAATACACCAATACAACATGAAATATCCCAGGGTCCTTTGCAAAATCACTCCATCTAGTCAGACCACCTCCTCCTAGGTAACCTTCCACTGGGCAGCAATGCTCCCAAGACTCGGTAAGATGACCTTGATTCCCAGGCTCACTCTGATGAGAAAGTACAACAGTTCTCCACTATCAGTATCAGCGCTCAATGTACCCTCTTCTCATCCTTGCCTAACTCCTAACACAAAAGACATTATTCTAACTAACAAGGATGATTCTTCTTGGGGAGCCAAGGGGATACTGGACTTTGTCAATTATTCGCAGTGTATGAGAAGGAAAAGACGGTTGTGACAACATTTGAGTGTCTGTAGAAAAAAAGCTTAAAACTAAAATGGTGCCTTTTTTCTCGTAAGTTTCTTACCCAGTAGTCCTTGAGTGTGGAATGCCTGAAACCCTTCAACACTTCTGTATTCAGTGTGATGCCAACTATATGGGTGTACAAGTTTAATTTGTATTAATTTATTTCATTAGCACTTTGACCAACTAGTGGTGTCATCGTGCTGCACAGCATGGAAGGCTATAAATGTAACAAGTGACATAGCATGCATCTTAGCAGTTGCACTTCAAACACACAAGACCTCACATTTGTTATCGGACTAACCAATATAGTATGCTGAGAAGTGACAACACAAGATCATTTGATCCCTTACAGATGTGCCCTTCTGATGCCAGTATCCTACCACCTGTTTTACTTTTAGACTAAGTCGTACAAACCATTCTGAAACATATCAATTTTTCTTCCATATTGCATGTTTGCAAAAAATAAATACATCTAAAAAATTTGCACGCTTGCCCTGCCAAGCCTGTTGGCTTTAACAATCCTTGTTTCAATTGCAGCTGCCAATGTCACAGCACGAGGAAAAACTAAATTTTGAAATAGATAACAGTGCATTGAAGCAGGTCCTACTGCTTAAATTAAGAAGATACCTTACTTATACCGATGTTTGGCGGTACTTTGTGTGGCACAGTTTGGGAGTTCCATATAGTGCAATAGGTAACATAATGTCAGACTGTAACAATCCGATTGCCGGGCCTAGTTGCCAAGACAGAGGTTAACGCGGCGCTACATGAGAAAATATAGCACATGTACAGCTTGTGCTTAATTGCTGACAAAAATACTGGTTGGGCGGTTAATCAAAAGCTTCGCAACACATAAAATCAAGGCCTCTGAGGACCATTAAGTGTAACAGTACGTGACATAATTTGTGTTTTTTTGCACAATTCTGCCTGCTGACGCACAGCATATTGCTAATGAACGCTAAAAGTTCATATACATTGCCGGAGTGCTTGAGAAAAGAGTTATTTTGTTTTCTGATGTAATTTCCATTTTTAAACCATAATTGTATTTTCTAATGCACCAACTTTCGTCTCTTGAGTTTTAGAGTGTTTATTATATTTTAGTTACCATGGAGGTAGCTTGGTTAATAAGATTTGGGGGGTTGGGGGAGGAAGCGGGGAGGAGGTGAGCTTCAGATTTTCTGACAATTAGAATGGTGTATAATGTTTAAATACATTATACCACAAGCAGGGCGCATGAGAGAAGATAAAGGGGCAGTGGAAAGGAAGAGGAATGCGGATCAGTAGGGGTAGTAAGTGAGGGAAAACATAATATTTTGCAAAATAACCAACATTTTTTAAGACTTTTTAAAGCAGGGAGGGAGAGTGTGTGTGTGCTCTTTTGTCTGCGTTTACGTAACAAAATCTTTGTAAAATCGGACAGACACCTCATACCCAACTGAAAACACCTGTACCCAATTATTGACCTGAAGATACATGTATTAGCGGGGTGTAACACCCTAAACACTCCCCTTGAAGCTACGCCCCTACTAGTTTTGTGTGTGCACTTATCACACATCTAATCCACACCTCGCTGTGCTCTCTCTCCCTGATTGTCTTATATTCACTTCTGGGCTCAGAATAGAGCAGGTGTGTTGGTAACGTGAAACAGTTACTCAGTTTTGGTAACAGTAGAGTTGTTTGGACCAGATGTGAAGGACCGAGTCGTTATGTGCCCCTGGGCTAGAGACGGCACTCAAAAACAAGGGGGCTGTTTGCATAGTAGCCGATTGTGTATGATAAAATAGCTGTTGAAGTCTAGTAGGCATTGACTGAATTACACAAATATGATATTCACAGTGAGCCAGGCAATGCCCAGAATTGCTTATGTGCAAAATCAATAAAGTAATTATACCCCAAAGGTAGCTGAAGCACAGGTGAGAGTACTTGGGCTGATGGGATGCAATTTACAATATGGGGAAGACCCTAATGACAAAAGTAAAATCTTATTAAGCAAACCTAGCTGCTGTACTGCCCGTGAAAACACCTTAAGAGGCTGCAGGATGGGATCTGTGTGCATTGTGCCCCCTCGTCTCGCATGCTGCCTGTTTTGTACGCTCAATGGCTGAGCTCTCATGCTCTGAGGTGCTCTGGGCTTGGTTGACTGCAGCTGCCGCTACCTCCTCCGGTTCACATGTGACTCACTTAATTACTCGCTCCCAATGTACAAAATACGTAAGTAGCTAAGGGAGCGACAGACACGCCTGCATGTAATGTAATCATATCCCTGAGTGCAGGCCCCCACTGGACCACCATCCACCATTTTAAAAACAGAAGCAGGACTGCTGTGGGAGACACGAAGTGAGCGAGGCCATGGGTAGAAAGTGAATAGGGGCAAAAGCAAAAGTGTTCTCCCAAAAGAACACAAAAGCAATTGCACGTGAAAGAAAACAGTAGTTGGCCGGTGCTCTTGTGAGGAAAAACGGGAGTGAGTAATCGCTGCCTGAACCAGTTAGGAGGCAGCAAATAAGAGGGACACTGAACTGAACCAGTCAGGAGCGGGAGGCGGTAGCAAAGTCCTTCTATTGACTACACCAGGTCTTGCAGACAGCACATGTGAGCTGTAGGCTCGACCTAAAAAGGGGCAATTAAATAAAGTTGATACCATGTCAGGTTTCAGTGCAATGTAACAACTACAAACGTTTCTCAAATCGAAATAAAACGTACTTTTTCATTTTGAAAAACCTTACAGGAGTGGCCTCGCTGGGGTTGTTTGATTATTTTTTTTATATATTGCAGTTGATCATTGAAAATCTGTCACTGCAGGCCTGACAGGGCAGTTTTGTGTTAAGAACTTGCCACTACAATATCAAGTTTGAAGTGGCTTGAAAGCCACACTCCATCCTACCAATAGTTGTGTTAGATGAGCAAACTGCAGTGGTAGATTGTCAAGGATCATTTAACAGCATGGTTAGACTGGATACTGTGGTCAGTGGAGGTCTTAAATTCAGTTAGACACAGAGCTTAATTTGAGCCGATGCTTGCAGGTGGGAAAGAGAGAAGAGAGCAAAACAAACTAAACAGAAAAACTGAGGAAAAGAAAGATGGAAAAAAACTTCCTGAAGGAGCACGCAGGAACCTGCAAGAGTAAAACAAACGGACAGGGAGTGTCCGGTAGTAGATTAAGGAGGCTCAAAGTGAAAAAAGACTATGCAGCCTTGGTATTGGTTCACAAACATTGAATTGTACTGGCTGCGGGCTTCTGAGCAGAGCTTTGTGCATCAGCACTCATTCTTTTACAAATTAAATATAGAAGACGTATGTTTTGGAATATAAACCTTAAAATGCCCCTCTTTCCTCAATTAATGAAATAGTCTTGTGTGAGTTCATCCTGTTATCAATTTAATTTTTCATGTGGTGGGGAGCAAATTGTATGGGACAACCAAAGGATAAGTTCATAAAAACAAGGTTGACTAAGGCATGGGGAAAGAATGGGATTTTGACACTGAGTGGTATCTTGTCATTGACCAGTGGCTTGAAAATGAGCTTTAAAGCGAGTGAAGTAATCTCACGACTTCAAGTAGAATGTTAACCTTGGGAGGTGCCACAACTCCAAATAGCAGCGAAACAAGTCATAATTCAATACCCAAAGTTGAACAAGTGATAGATAGACATTGTAGAAGTTTTCGACTTTCTATAAGTTGGCAGGTGGGACAGAATTGCTTTAGCTCCGAAAGCCAAGTTAAAATAATGTCCCTGAAGTTTTCTCAGTTTGTCAGGGAGTTTGAAGGAATCTTTTGATTAGAGTGTCCTGCACTAGCTCTTCGAGGACAAATGCCATAGAATGGAGGCTAGCAAATAACAAGTTAATGAAAACAAACGGTATAATGAATGGGGGGAGATACCAAACAGAAATTAGAAGGGTTCACTGACAAAATATCGATGACAAAAATATAGATGTCAAAAATATAGATGAAAAAATATAGAATGCAAAAATATCGACTCCCTATACTTAAACAGGTAAGTACAAAAATATAGAAAAAAAAATATCGATGTTAAAAATATAGTTGTAAAAAATATCGATGTTTATATATATAAAATAAAATAAATATTAAATATATCAAATAATTAAATTATTTTTTTAAAGTAGATTTAATATACATTTTAACAAATAGAACAAATAAACTTAATAAAAAAGTTAAACACATACATAATAATAAATATAAATATATATTTACTTTAAAACAATTAATAAACTATTAATTTTAATTTGTTTTATAATTTTAAAATTATATAAAAAGTTACAAATATATATATATCAATAACATAAAATCAATTAAAAAAACCATTCTATTATATATTAAAACATTAAACTATTTAAAAATCTTTAAACTTAAATTTACCACTACAGTAAGTGCAAAGTAGGGAAAGTGTTGGATAGCGGAGGGGTAAAAATTACTATTCCCACTCCAGTGAGTGCAACAATAGGGAAAGTGTTGGATAGCAGAGGGGTAAAAATTACTATTCCCACTCCAGTGAGTAACAGTAGGGAAAGTGTTGGATAGCGGACGGGTAAAAATTACTATTCCCACTCCAGTGAGTGCAAAAGTATGGAAAGTGTTGGATAGCGGAGAGGTAAAACTTACTATTCCCACTCCAATGAGTACAACAGTTGGGAATGTGTTGGATAGCGTAGGGGTAAAAATTACTATTCCAACTCCAGTGAGTGCAACAGTAGGGAAAGTGTTGGATAGTGGCGGGGCAAAATTTACTATTCCCACTCCAATCAGTGCAACAGTAGGAAAAGTGTTGGATTGCGGAGGGGTAACAATTAATATTCTCACTCTAGTCAGTTCAAAATTAAAGACAAACAAAATATTAACAACAACAAAATAATTAAAAAACAAAATAAATAAATAATTATATAAATATGTTAAAAATGTAAATACAAATATATTTAATATTACACATTTAAAAAACATATAATGTTAAATGCATATGACACATACCTACAAATATTATATTAAATTAAATAAAAAATAAATTTCAAACAAATAAATATTATTAATTAGAAACTATTTAGAAACAAAACATTAATTATTACATAAATTCACTTTTAATTAATTACCAATTAAAGAAATATTATTAATTAGAAAACAAATTAAAACTCATAGAAATTCATAAACTTCCCACACTTTACCCCTATAACCCCCACAAATCACAGCTAAAATTAAACTGTAAAAAAAATATTAGTTGACGGCTATTTCTGGACAAACCCATTTTCAAACTAAATGAGAGTTGGAGAATACAATAAAGGATTTGGACAGATCCAAGTCCTGGGAACATTTAAAAAATGTGTTTACGTGGACCATCGGTGAGAAAAACGGGGTTGGCCAAGTAACTAACCAGCAGAACCCAACTGTTGTTTTTATGAGACCTCTTGGAGTAAGGGACAAGAATATGCCTATGAAATCAAATGGACCAAGGCTCCAATGATATGAATTAAGGATTGAAATTTAATGGCAACCAATCAGTGCCACAAAAGAGAGACGTATAGTTGGTCTTGATAAAGATGGAATATTAATTTGAACCATCGAAACGCGTCGACGCTGCACCTAACACAATCCGTGGGAACAGCTTATCCTATAGATATAAAACGATAAGATTGTACCTAGGACTAGCTATTAATTTGTTGAACCCGGATGTGTTACTCAACGACAAAATGAACTGTCTGTATTTGTCTCTCTGTTAACTGTTTGTTGGTACATTCAATCTAGGTACAGGCTTTTCTTTTAATTAGTACTGGAAGTAGGTGTAAATGTTTTTGTAATCATTGTCTCTAAGTGAAACAAGGTTCCCTTTAAGTGTATGTGAAACATATGTGTTTATGGTATATGAATTTGTTTTTTAAGTGTGATACATAGATAATTCTATGTGGTTTTTAATTGCAACGATTGCTGAATTTTAATAAAATATATTTTTTAATACATACTTTACATTTGGCATGGTCATATTTGGTATTGTATATGTTCTAACACATGGGCTTTAATTTCCGTTGCTGGGAACTTAGAAACCCAGTATAAATCTAATTTTTCAGCAAGGGAATTTTCCTTCAACTTGTTAGTAGTACCCTATTCCCCTGGTCTGTTACAAGGGGTCCCTCTCTAAAATAACTTTTTTGCTACTAAATAGTTAACACATATATTAAAAAACATAAGCAATTCTTATACAAAAAAATTACATCACATACATTTAAAATATATACTAAAATACATAGCACTAATTAAAAAATCTATATTTTAAACAACTATGGGGCCGATTCCGATTCGGGCCGGAAATCTCTCCGACCGAGCCGGACTCGGAGAGATTTCCGACCGAATCGGACTCTGGCAGCCCGACCGAACGAGTACGATGCGCACGTATGCCATCGGACTCGAGTCGGTCGGACTCCCATTGAAGTCAATGGGAGCCGGTCGTACAACGCGTACGCGGGCTCCCATTGCCTCAATGGGTGCGAGGCGGACAAGGGCGCCCCCTACAGCGTGTACGCGGCGAAGCTATTCGCGCCGTACACGCACAGGTAGGGGGGACCCATGGGTCCCCCCTGTGTGCGACTCGCGCGGCTACGCATACAGGGGGGTCCGACACGGACCCCCAAAGTACGGCTCCGACTGCTCTTTCGAGCCGGAGTGCGCGGCTCGGTCGGACTGCTCGCGGCGCGCATCGTACTTACCCGGCCGGGGAACGTCTCCATTGCGCGGTGCGAGTCGTGTCCGTGCGAGTCGGTCAGTGCGGTTAGACCCGGAATCGAGTCGGTCGGAGCGGTCGGGACGCCCGGACGAGTCGGTCGGCGAATTCGCATAGTACTCGCTCGCCCGGACGCGCGTACGAATCGGTCGGGAAATAGGGCTCCGAATCGGATCCGGTTAAGCCGAATCCGATTCGGAGCCCTACCGGCCAAGATCGGAATCGGCCCCTATATTTTTGCAAACGATATTAATGACTTCTATATTTTTTAAAACAATATTTCTTACCTTAAATTCGATATTCTTGACCACAATATTCTTGCTGTCAATATTTCTGACTCACGATATTTAGGACTCGATATTTCTGTAGGTCGACATTTCCTACTCGATATTCGGTCAGCACACCGGAAAAGGGGACAGATTAGGGGTGTCTAGTTTTTTCTATCAAAAACTAACCATAACTCTTGAGAATACAGCTCGTAGTTCCCATAATTTCCTGCAAACTTTTTTTCGCTTCCCTTTTAAGTTATTGCCCATTTTCACCGTCACCTACCATTTTTGAGGCAATATCGTGGGGAAAACTACACCAACATGTATACAAAGAAAAATTGGGAAATTTTGCAAACTAATATTTATTAGTTTGTTTATTTGTGAAATGCAGACTGTTAGCTAAATGGCATATTTGCACTGGCAAAGGCTGTTCTTTGTAATGAGGTAGCTGCTTCATAACTTTAATCCAGGTCTTAACTTATTTGTGAAATCCCAGTAAATATGGGATGAATCGGAGAAAAAGCAGCAAGCTATTCCACAGACGAGAAGCCTGAACTGTAAAAGATCTACCTATCGATCCATATATGTGATTAGTTTGGGATGGCAAGATAGTTTACATCAGTGGAGCACAGCTGGCTGGAAGGTTTGTAATGAAGAAATTTGTCTTGAAGATATTTAGCGCGGGTCCGCTGAAGAGCTCTGTGTATCAGCCAAAGTAATTTAAAGGTAATTCTCTTGGGAATGGGGATCCAGTGGAGTCTGTGTATGGATAGAAACAGACGAGCTGCTGCGGTCTGTCTTCTGTACAGATGTTTGATCAGATATTCCAGGGATTCCAGGGCTACCAGAAACAGTGAGTTTTCATAGTCATAATTGGCGTCTGGACAACTAGAAATAAAGAGGATAAAACATTCAAAATAGTGCATCATTTTTGTCAAGGTCACCTGTTTTTTCCTGTCTGGTTTTGCTGACTATAAGCACCTTAATTTATATCACTGCTAAGCAGGACTTTGTTTTGGATTACCCTAGAGAGTGCTTTTGAAACCCATGGGTCAAGGTATCTAACATAAATGTGCATTCTCAGTGACAGTAATTGAAAGGCTAAAAGCTATTTTCACTGTGAGTGTTCACCTGCATTTTCCACAAGACAGGCCTGGGAGTGATTACAATTGTTATTTTACGTCTTTGCTTGGTAAAAATGCTAGATAAATCATTCAAGATTATTTCCAACTTATTTTTACAAATCTGATTTAATGATGAAATTAGAATTTGTCATAACTTTAGGAAAATAAGCCAAACTGGCTTAAAATAAGTTGTGTTAGTTATTAAACCTATAGATACCAATACACATTCCTATATGGAGTTTAGGACTTACCCACCAATGGCCGAGCCCCTGGACCTAGGAAGGCAGAAGTGCAGAAGACAGCTGGTGACATAGGGGCCGATTCCGATCTCGGCCGGTAGGGCTCCGAATCGGATTCGGCTTTACCGGATCCGATTCGGAGCCCTGTTTCCCGACCGATTCGTACGTGCGTCCGGGCGAGCGAGTACGATGCGAAATCTCCGACCGACTCGTTCGCGAGACCCAACCGCACCGACCGACTCGTACGCGAAAGCCGACCGCTCCGACCGACTCGCTCGGACACGCCTCGCACCGTGCAATGGAGACGTTCCCCGGCCGGGCAAGTACGATGCGCGCCGCGAGCAGTCCGACCGACTCGCGCCGTCCGGCTCGAAGGAGCAGTCGGAGCCGTACTTTGGGGGTCCGTGCGGACCCCCCTGTACGCGTAGCTGCGCGGGTCCCCCCTACCTGTGCGTGTACGGCACGAGTCGCTTCGCCGCGTACACGCTGTAGGGGCGCCCTTGTTCGCCTCGCACCCATTGACTCAATGGGAGCCCGCGTACGCGTTGTATGACAGGCTCCCATTGACTTCAATGGGAGTCCGACCGAATCGAGTCCGATGGCATACGTGCGCATCGTACTCGTTCGGTCGGGCTGCTAGGGTCCGATTCGGTCGGAAATCTCTCCGAGTCCGGCTCGGTTGGAGAGATTTCCGGCCCGAATCGGAATCGGCCCCTTAGTAGGGATTAACCATCGGGGCAGGGGCAGGACAGCCTGTAGAACAACAGGCAGCCTCAACACTTCTTCTTTTGACTTGCAGCTCCCATAAGGCAGAAGTCTTGATTATAGGGCTTCTGGTAATTTCTACATTAAAGTGAACAGGAGGTGCTACAAAAGGATGAATGTATAAGGTCAGAAAGTAGAGAGGACTGGGTAGGAAAATAATTTCCAATCACTGACTATCGCATAAGATAAGACTGGCACCTTACCGCCACTTCCACAAAACTCTTGAGTACCTTGAAAGTCAGCACATCAAGAGAAAGTCCATCCTGGAAGAAAAAGGACTACCGACTCCTGTTGGATGAAGAAGACTCAATGACTGAAAGACTTCAGCTGGTGCCCAGGAGAGCAACTGCTCTCCAAGGGTCAGTGGGCTACCCTTCTGTATAACAGCTCCATGTACATCAAAGCAGAAGGACTTCTGTCTCCAAGAGAGCTCGGCTGACCATAGAGGACTGGGCCTGGCAGGAGATTAAGCGAGATCTAGTCAATAGAAATCTGCCCTGGTGACCTGTGTGATGAAAACTGGTCAGAAAAAACCTTCCCATCATCAGTTGGTGAAAAGTGGGACCTAGTGTCATGTGTTCCAGTTAGGCCTGAAGGGAAACACTGCCATTTTACATATACACAGGTCTTTCCTAAAGCTGCCTTCTTTTTTACACGTTGACTTCTGACACATATTAGCACCTGTGACAGTTTGGATTAGCTAATTGGAAACTATACTTGCTTACAGAATCAACTTTGCAAGAACACTATTATGCTACCTTGACAACATGTACAAGGTTTATACATATGTTGTGCAAATGTGCTTCTTGTTTTCGTACATATGGAAAAATAGCTATCTGTAACACACAAACAATGGCAGCCTGATCAAGATCTCGGCCCAAGGCAAGGATTCCTTGTGTTATAAATAAACAACCGTTTCTGGGTGTTGACAGGGGAGCTCTTTGCTGTCATTAGCGAGGTCTCTACATGCTAATGCTCTGGCCCAGCAGCCTGCGTACATCTCCATGAGGGGTGTCCAGCTTGTGACCATGACGGGGACCTACATTCTTTCCCTTCAGGTAACGAGGGTTGGATCATACAGTACGGGGATTCTTTGCAGAACACATACACATGCCCTAGACACTTAGGTTAGGGGAAGAATAGTGGGAGTACGCCAGATTTCTATATTGTTTTATATGCTTGCATATATACATTGTTTCAGCAGGATGGCAGAACTTTTCATTTTGTTCACTGTCCTGTACTTCTAATAACTTTCATATGCTTCTGTCTATTGATCATTGCAGCACATATCATTTATACAAGAATCACATTGGTTCAATAAATTCTGAAAATGTCCCACCATGTATTCCTTGTATAATTACCTGAGAGAAAGAGAGCAAAAGGATTTTAGATCTGTTACCACAATTCCTGGGGGATCAGGGTTGTCAGAACCATCTGATACCTGTCTAGGTTTAGGGGTGCTTATGGCGGCACTGTGAGCTAGCTAGCCTACAGCACAAAATATCCTGAGGGGGTGCATGGAATCAGTCTGGCACCATCCCAACGGTTATACTATCCACAAACGCGGAGTTCCTACCGTAGGGTAGAAAGTACATGACACTAGTCATTTTTCCACCTCCGCAGTAATGGGGCAAGCTGCTGAGGTTTGACTGGGAAGGTCGGACCCAAGTTGGGCAAGAAAACTAGATTAGTCCAGCTTTGAGGTTTTTGGCACTGAGAAAACAATTTCAGCTGGAACTCACAATAAAATTAACAAAACCTGAGGAACACTTCGCGGCCCTCCCACTCTGGAAGAAAACAAGTGACTAAATCTGAAGGTAAAACGTTGGTCAGTAACAAGGCAGTAAGTTCATCCTAGTGACAAAAGCAACCTCAGTGGCTACAAAATTCAGCTTTATCTCACTCAGAGCTTTTAGCCCAAAAACAATGGCTTCAGTGGAAGCTCAAAGACGACATGTCTGGCTTCAAGAGACCTGTGCTGGCCTCCTGGACCTTGCACCACTGAAGAATTTTGAATCCCATTTCAGAGACTAAATCCAAAGAAAAATAATTTTAGCAGGATGACCTGCTTGGTGTATCAGATGTCAAATCCATCCCTATCAGGCTAAAATCATGCCTAGGTCCACGAACTGCTGTTTTTAACTGCACGTTTTGCTTTAAGATTTAAAAAAATTCATATCTCTTGTGCCCCTATCGAACTTTAATAATGTCGGTTTCCTTTTGCTCATTAAAGTTTCTCTGTTAATCTAAATTACTTTGGCTATTTTATTGAGTTGTGTTCTTTACTTTTAAACTGTTGGTACTGTTTGATCTTAACATGCGTTTCTCTTTGGAATTGTCTGCTGCTTGTGCCATTGCTACCAGGGGTTGAGCAATGTTTCCCTGACACCTGTGCTGAAACATAAAAAGTTTAGTTGGTAAGGGTCCCCCTTCCTGAATCAATTATTCACTTTCTTGCAGAATTATTACTCGAGATAAAAAAATAAGTCAAAGAGAGTAATGCTGTTATTTATAGATACTCCTGTAAGATTGGAAGAAAAAGTAGATTATGAAAGTGGAATCACTGCTACACTAAATTATGGGTACCACTCACTCACCAGGGTACCTTGGCTCTCCAAAAGTCATGGAGTCTATAGTGATTTCAGTGTTCTCAATCTGAGTGTTTGTGTATACGCATTGTGCTATAATGTGAGCTTTAAATATTTTTCAGAAAAATACTGGAATAAAAAATGGACATCTAGAGGGGAGTCGCGTGCAACGCGACCGAGGATGGCCGCCTAGCTACGGAGCTCCGCACCGGACATCGCGGCTGATTTTTCGGCGGTTCCAGCACCTTTCTTGCTATTATGTGAGCACATTCTTGGGTCTGAACGCTTTCCCTACAGGAGGCTTTCTTTTTCATCCTTCATCTCCGTGGATAACTAGCAGTATTATGCAGGTGACTCTTTAGCTTCTATACGGCCGCCATTTTGTTTTTACTTTTCATCTCTTCTCCTCATGTTTCATCACATGGCGCTCTGAAATGCTATTTCGCATCTTTTTCACTACTTTTTTCGCCTTCTCCTCGATTGAGTAACTTTCCACAATGGGAGGTCTAATTATTTAAAGGAATTTGCTGAAGTTTGTGAGGTAATTTTACCTCTTTCTTTTTTGGTGCTTTATTAGATAAGCCTTTTCTTGGTCTTTGACTGTAATGTTTCATGGGTAGGAGCAAATATTTACTCCACTACACTAAAAGACAGACGTCCAACGATCCAGCAGCTTGCTTTACCCATTCTACAGCTCCAAATAATTCCTCACACCCCTCTGAGGTTTTGGCGCAAAAGGCTTGTTCTAGTAACACAGTTTTATCGACCATGGCATCTAAAGCACAACTACCTTCAGCTACCATCAAAAGAATCAAACATGACCCTCCCTCTCCTCCTAAATCTGTTTCTCCGGTTTCTTTGGACATTGTTTTGGAGGAAATCCGTGCCCTTAGACCATTCATCAAGGAAACTAACTCTCGCCTACAGACCTTGGATAACAAATGGTCGTCTATGGAATCCCGCCTAACTATGGTGGAACAGCATCTTAGCGATGTACAAGATTCATCTTCCAGAATTTCATCTTTGCAGAAAGAGGTTTTACAATTGAGAAGATCAACCGTGGATCTTGAGAATAGAAATTGTCGCAATAACTTGCGCATTTACGGTCTTCCTGAAGGCCTTGAGGGGGATGACCCTGTTGCGTACTTTACCTCCTTTCTTCCACAGTTCTTGGGTCTCCCTACTTCAACAAAATTAAATATTCAACGAGCACATAGACTGGGTCCACGTTTATCCTCCTCAGCTGCTCCAGCTAGACCTCGTGGAATAATTCTTTTATTTCTACAGTTCACGGACCTCCTACAAGTGCTAAGTGCAGCTAAATCCAAAAAAACAGCTGACTTAGCATGGCACCAAAGTATTTATTTCTCAGGATGTTTCAACGGCCACCGCCAAGTGGCGAAAAGAATTCCTAGATCTCCGTCCTGCTCTTCGTTCCTTGGGTGCGCGGTATGGACCATTCCACCCGTGCCTGTTTAAGGTCACCTTCTTGAACAAAACTTCTACTTTTGTGGATCCGGTGGATCTCAGAAAATTCATTCAGTCTCATTCTACTGCTTCGATGGAGATTGCTGGCCCTCCTCCTGACACTTGACTTTAATGTTTCTTTTGTTGTACTCATCTCGTTGATTATGCTGTAATAGGAATATGTTATTTAGTTCCAATGTTTTTCTTGTTCTTGTTTGCATAACTTTCTGTTTCCTATTACAGGGTCTTTGTTAACCCACTGTGCTCCTATTTCATGTTCCCGGTCCCGTCTATGTTTAATTGACGTCCTGGTGTGGTGCGTTGCACTTTGTTGGGTGTGCTGTTTTCGTCTGTCCGTTGCCGCCTCTCATTCTTCCCTTTGTTCCCCCGTAAAGGTACGTACCACAGTTGTCATCTTTGACATGCACTGTCTTCTCTTACTCTTATTCTTTCTTCCGTCCTCCTCTTTCCTCTTTATTGTTTTTCCCCTTTCTTTTTCCTGGTGGTATTGCATTCTTTCTCATATATGCTTTTATCTCCACATGATTTCTCGACTCTCCTCTTCTATGCATTTTTTCCTTTCTCCTCGACACCTCGGCAGTTTTTATCTCTTCCTTCCTCCCCTTTTCTCTTACTTCATTACTTCATTGTTGAACGCATTGTTCTTTATTCATTGTTGATAATTTACATTCAGAGTTATTTCTTGGAATGTGAAAGGTTTTATTAATCCAATTAAAAGACAGAAAATATTATCACATCTTGCCTCTTATAACCCTGATTTGGTCTTACTACAAAAAACCCATCTTACAGAACCAGATGCATTAAAATTGAAAAAAGGTTGGGTTGGCTCAGTTTTTGTCTCTCCTACCTCCTCTAAAAAAATGGTGTTATAATTTTATGTCACAAAAAATTGAAATGTAAAGTTATATCGCAGGAGATAGATACAGAGGGGAGATGGCTGTTAGCGAAATTGCTCATTAATAATATTTCTTTGACTGTATTTAATGTTTATGGCCCTACTCAACCAGACTACTCTTTTTGGCCGTTGGTCACACAAAAATGTATTCAGTTTAGAGATGATCTCTTTATTTTAGGAGGTGATTGCAATCAAGTTGTTGACCCCTTTCTTGACCGCCAGTCTCAGGTACGTTTCACTCCTCATAAATCCCATAAACAATTTCTTGATTCTATTTCCCAAACACACCTTGTGGATGCTTGGAGGCTTTCTCACCCTGATACTATTGACTTTTCTTTTTTCTCTCCACCTCACAATTCTCTTTCATGTCTAGACTATATTTTTCTTTCTCACTCTTTATCTCAAAATCTTTTCTCTTACTCTATCGAACCCATTGTCATTTCTGATCATGCTCCGATTGTGGCTGACTTTGATCTGCTCCCTCCACATCCTAAATCCTCCCGTTGGCGTTTTAACAATTCTCTTCTGCTAGACCCTCTTTTCTCTTCTTCATTTACCTCCTTTGCTAAAGAATTTTTTGAACTGAATAGTGATCATAATTCTCCTCCCCATATATTATGGGATTCTTTTAAGGCCACGGCTTGGGGTTTTATCATAGCCTTTGTCTAAAAAAAAAAAAAGAAACGTTTCCTCCAACAACACAAAGCTACTCTAGCAAATATTAAGGCCCTAGAGCACAAATTGTACACCTCTCCGTAAGACTCTATCTTACAAGATCTTGTTCGTGCTAAATTAAACTTTAATAAAGCTACCACTGATAACGCATCTTCTATACTTCTCCGAAGCAGCGCTCGATATTACCGCGGACGTACAAATTGGTTAACTTCTGGCTAATTACCTTAAATCTCGAAAAGACCGTACTCTAATTGACTCTATTTACTCCTCAGATGGTAATCTTATTCATAAAGATCAGGACATTCTCAACGAATTTATGCTATTTTATAAAGATCTATACACCCCAGATTCTCCTCCTTCTAGTCCCCTTATTCAATCTTATCTCGTGAACATTCCGGCCCCCTCTAACGGTCATCTTAATTTTTCTACACTTGAAACGGACTTATCCCTTAAAAAATTATCCAATGCTTTAACAGTTTTAAAAAAAAGCAAAACCCCCGGACCCGATGGTTTTACAGTTGAATTTTATTTACATTTTTCTAATATACTACTTCCTAAGCTTTTAGATCTTTTTCATTCATTTTTTCTTACTGGTAAGACATACAGCTTTTTTCAAGAAGCCACGATTTGTTTGATCCATAAAGAGGGTCGAGATCCCATGTTTTGTAAAAATTATCACCCGATATCCTTGGTCAATGTAGATTTTAAAATATTTGCTAAATTACTTGCTCTACGTCTAGAACCTCTTATGTCTTACTTGGTTGGTAAGGAGCAGTGTGGTTTTGTCAAGGGTAGATTAACCTCGGAAAACTCTCGTCTATTTCTTAATGTCTTAAACAAAATCCCTTCTCTTTCCACCTCCTTAGAGGCAATTTCCGTTGATGCTGAAAAAGCATTTGATAGAGTAGATTGGTCCTTTTTATTTAAATCTTTGAAATGGCATGGTTTTGGTCCCAAGATGATTTCTCTTATTTCCTTATTATATTCTGCACCTAGAGCCTCGGTGTTAGTTAATGGCTGTATATCTTCCTATTTCCCTTTACAACGTGGAGTCCGTCAAGGTTGTCCTCTTTCCCCCCCTTCTCTTTATCCTAGCCCTCAAACCCTTTTTATCATCCATCCGTAATAATGACTCTATATCCGGCTTTCCTTATGGTGATCACCATTTAAAAGTTTCTGCATATGCAGATGACATTTTACTTTTTATTTCCAACCCTGAAGTATCTATTCCTCCTTTGCTGCATGAATTCTCTTCATTCTCCCTGGTCTCTGGTTACAAGATCAATTCGGATAAAACAGAGATTCTCCCTCTTACGAAATTCTGTTTTCAACATTCCTTTTCTTCCACTGGGTTTTCATGGAACAGATCTAAAATTAAATATTTAGGAATATGGTTCACTAACTCCATTGTTTCCTCGGTCAAATTAAATATGGTAGAGGCTTTATCTCGCATTGACAAATTATTTTCATCTTGGAATCCCCTCTTTCTCTCGTGGTGGGGTCGGTTAGACTCAATTAAAATGATGATCACTCCCATTTTAATTTATACTCTTGCTATGCTCCCTATCTATATTCCATCTTGTTATTTTAAGAAGATTGACTCTCGTCTCTCCAAATTTCTTTGGAAAAATAAAAAAGCTAGAGTATCCTTATCTCATCTTCGAAAGGCAATATCTAATGGGGGTGTTAATTTTCCTGATTTTCGTACTTATCATAAATCCTTTTGCCTCCGTCAAGCCTCGAAATGGCTCCTTTCTGATTCTTCCCCTTTTACGCCTTTATGGCTTTCAATTAAACGCTCTTTGCTTCTACCCTTTTCTATAAAGGAAGTTCTGGCCTTTTCTGCCAAAACTCCTCAAACTTCTCTTCCCTTGTTTAGACACACATGTTCTCTGTTGAAACCTTAGACCCAACCAAAGACTATTTCCAGGGAATCTTTTTTATTTTCACCAATATGGCAGAATTCCCTTATTACCATTAATAATAGAACTATCTTTTGGAAATCCTGGAGATTAAAGGGAATAGCTTGGGTCAAGGACCTATTTGATGATTTGACTCCCTGTTCATTTCTCCAATTTCAATCCACCTTTGATTGTCTCCGTTCTTTTTACAGAAATTCTCTACTTTAATGGCAGTTATTCTTGATACTTTCTATTCTCTTCCCTCAATTCCTCTTTCTTCTGAAGAAAATTCTCTTCTTAAAATTCTTATTGCCCTTCCTAAGGCCTCCATAATATACAAACACACCTTATCTCCTGATCCAGATTGTCCTAAGAGTAAAGTAGAACTTGCCTGGGAATTGGATCTGGGATGTGAATGGACCATTAATTTCTGGGACAAATTCTGGTCCCATTCTCTCAAAATCTCTAGATCTGCCTCTGTTACTCAATCTATGTTTTTCCTTTATCATAGACTTTATTTCACTCCTACTTCTATTGCTACTTTCTCCCACTCTACTGACACGAAGTGTTGGACTTGTGGTTCCCCCACAGCTGACCTCATGCACCTTCTTTTTCTTTGCCCTCCTATTATTTGTTTTTGGAAGAAAATGTGGTCCTATATTTCTTGTATGTTTAACATTCTCACTCCCTTTTCTAACCCCATCCTTTTCTCTGGGAGTCTGTTTGAGTCTTTGGATCTCCCTACTCATAAGCATGGTCTATTTGACCTTATGTTGGCTTTAGCTTTTCAACAAATAGCACTTAATTGGAAAAAACTAACAAAACTCTCTGTCCAACACTGGTGGAATAACCTGTGCCATCTTCATCGACTTGATATTGCTTTTGCCTCCTCTTGTAAGCCAATTGTTAATAGAGATCTCTTTTGGTTGCCTCTTACATCTTATTTAGACAAAATAGTAATAACAAATAATTCTCGTTTAAATTCTGAAAATTTATACCTCCATAATTGTTTAATTTCTCTGTTCTTTTTTTCTCTACCCTCTTGTTGGCATACTGTATTGTCTAATTATAATAAGATTACTTTTTACATTCATTTGTAGATATGCAATATTACATATTCTTCAGTTGTAAGAGTATCACCTTTTCCCCTTTTCTCCCTCCCCCCTTTCTCTCCTCACCCTTATTCCTTTATAAAATATAAACAGCTTTCTTTTTGCCCTTATAGCTAGCTATTTTTGTTTATATTTCTTGTATTATGCCCTTTTTGTATTTGCTGGTCTTATGTATTTCCTGATATTATCTAATAACGCTTTTTAAACATAAAAAAAAGAAAATGGACATCTAGTGCAAGCGAGCCATAAAACGACAGTACCCTCCAGCCAGGAAAGAAGAACAAAATGAAGAAAAAAGTGAATTAATGGAACGTGATTAAGGCCAGGTGAAATCAATTCACCATATTTACGAGAATAATTTAAATTAAGAAAATGGAAAACAAGTTAGCAGAATTGAAAAAAAAACTCTAATCACTGACTGGTGCATAGGATAAGAAGGGCACCTGACCACCATTTCCAACAAACTCTCCAGGACTTTGAAATACATTTGCTAAGAAAAGGATTGAAGCACCAAAAAAGCAATTTGCCACAAGATGATTTGATTTTCCAATTAAAATGTGTTATATCATTTTAAACCTATCTCCGATAAGCTCCCCTATTTCACTTTTAGGAAATCAGCAATTTTTCAAGCTAAGAGCCTGAATTAAAACTCATTATTTTAAGATGTATCTTCTAGTACATAGCAATGCCAACTGGTCACCTTTTTCAGTTGACTGCTTTTTTCAAGCTTTGAATAATTGAGAATTTTACCCAACTGTGTTTTAATGTACTCTACCTTAAAGTCTGATGGATTGTTAGAAATGTTTTTTAATATATTACAAACAGGGTAAATTTTTAATTCTTTGTCATGACGCTGTTTTGTTTCATTGTTGATAGCAATTCATGTTTATTTTGCAATTTTCGGAGCACACTGGCGATTTCGTGAATAGTAAAAATCCTCATGGTGAGATAATTACATAATAAATGCAACAGGTTAAATACTGTTTTAGACAGCAGTTTTTATGTTAGAGATTGTTAGATCCAGAAGCCTACAGGTAAACACAGAAAAAGCCCGACCCTGGTCTACCAGTTGCGTGTTTTAACATACAGCTCTAAAGCACAGTAGAAAAGGTGGAACTATTATTGTGATAACTGAGTATACATAGAGTAGGATTCTTTGAAGTTTTCACATGATACATTTTTCTCTAACTATACAGTTTAGACACAGAAGGCAGTGAGAAGCAGAGAGGACATAATTAATAAAATGGGTTCCTATGCTTGTAAGCAAGACATCACCAATTATCATTGGTGAATAATACTTTAGATAATATCAGTAGAATATGCAAAGTTTTTCCTCATACAACTTTTGTGCTTTCTAATGGATGAGTGCTCAGTTTTGTAGCAATTCCTATTCCTAAGTGTACGAAACTGCAACACAAGGTACATAATACTGCCAGAGAATGTGTTGAACAATGTGCCTTTTACGAGCTGTTTAATTAAATCAAGTAAGTCACACAGTTTTGTCTTATATTGTTGCATAATATCTATGTACACCCAAACTTTACTGAGCAATTTAGGCAGAAATCTAAGAGAAACATATTTATTTTACAGTCTACTCATTTTATTTTGTCTTTGCAAATAAACCTAAGGTGGACAACCTCCTGCACCTGTATTTGTTACATTTGTTATTCTATAGTCAGAGACTTTTTAATTATGTTGGGTCTGGTGGCTTAGTGGACTAATGCGTCTACTGTAGGGGCCTGTGTTCGACCTCATTGTCACAGGCTAAAATCCCAGCGGGTCCACTCAGCCTTCCATACTTCTGACGTCGATAAAATGAGTCCCATTGAGTTGGGTAACAATAAACATCTGTTCTTCAGCACTAAGATACTCTTAGGTGAACGCGCGCTTTACAAATACACCTGTTATGTTAATCTGAGGCCACTGATTTTTTTGGGCAAACAATCTGGCATCAGGGGCATAAAATATGGATTTCTGAATTTTTCAGCTCAAATTGACCAAGTGTTTTAGAAAATATGATCATGGAACAGAATGTAGTAGCTAATATACTGTAAAATGTAGCGTGTCAGCTTTCACCTGGGATCAATGTAAGGCAATAAAGAGGAGAGAAAGTTACCCAAAGGGTGGCAGCATACCTTATTTAGTGTAGGTTCTAAAGGGACTGTGTGAACTATTCCTGTATTTTGCGCACCACAGAAAACAAAATATTTAAAAACATAATATACAGGGTGGATTGTTTTAGTTTATGTCATGAAATTATTTTGTCTAACTGTGTATAGCAATTCAATTTATGTTGCAATATTCTGAATGCAGCAGTTATTTTAGAAACTCGCTCAGAAAGTAGAATATTCTCCTACAGTTCACAAACTCTTTTTAAGTTCTAATGTCTTTAATTTTAAAATGTCGAGTTGGGAAATAAATATAACATAAATGTGCATTTTGAAATAATGCTCTACTAATCTGTTACTTTTAGATAGGAGTTGTTCCACAAGCCCCATGTTGGCTACATGGAATAAGACCAACTCAAACACATGGAGGACACGTTTTAACTGGCTGCTCCAAATGATGAACAACACTGCCTTACTTGTGAGTTACTGACATTATCATGAACTGCACTTACCAGATTGCAATAGTGAACTTTTGCTAAAATGCCAGCAGTGAGGTCCCTCATCTGCAGGTTTTTCAGTAAGAAAACATGCACTGTGTATTACAAGAAGGGTGTCTAGGTAGCGTTCTTTTGAGTGCAACAAATATTCTCATATCGTCTCTGAAGAGACGGCAGTCAAACTAATATCAAAAAGTTAGAATAACAGCAGGAACCAACAGAGCAAAGGGAAATAGTCTATGATGAGTAGAAAGTAAAGATGAAAAACGGATACTTTTGAAACAATTGAAAAGCAGTATTTAATAAAGTAACTTGACTCCAGAAATAGTTGACAAAAGTGCATTTCTGAAAAGACAAGGTACATGGGAAAAAGATAACGCTGTAAGGAAAATCTGAAATAAGAATTAATACTTGTAAAATAATAAAATGCCAAAGAAAGTGGGGCTCCTGCTCAAAGAATTTCCCGCAATAATGCAAGAAACGTTCTAAACTCTCGGTATGACACATTAAGGTAGCCACTCATTCACCAGGCTCTCAAGGCTCTCTAGAAGGAGCAATGTACAGAAGTGGTGTTGGTGAGTTTGCATTCGTTTTTGCAACCTGTATTGATGGGAGGAGTAGGCATAATATTTTTCGCAAAAGAGTTATAAAAATGAATGCAGCACTCGATCTATGGAACCATAAATCAGGAGCAAGATGGCGCCTGAATAGTTCACTGCACTGTCCCCCGCAACAACCGTGCAGGTTCTATGATCGGCCTTCGGCTATGCGGCCTAGTTCTCGGATCCTGTTCCGTGCATCATTGCACGTCTCGCTGGGAGGACGCCAACGGCTGCATCTTGGCCCTGAACCAGGCTGCGGCGGACGGACTACGTGGGATTCTTTAGCGGCCGCGGTTACGACGGCAATGCAGCAGCTTTTTCCAGCCCAGGACCTGGGCCTGTGCAGACCTCAAGGGTGCCCCCCAGGGGAGCCATGTCGATGAGAGGGGCAAAGACGCGAGCCCCCCCGCCGATAGCTGGGACTGCTGACACTGTTCCTGTTGTAGATGCAAGCCAAGAAGCAGGCTCTCGAGAGGCGTCAAACAGAGGAAAAAGGGACACAGGAGGAGGAGGTAAAAAAACAGCACAGCGAATGACTGTGGGGGCGGCTCACCCGGACGGGGGAGGCTCTCAACTTTCTATAGCTAATCTTTTCCCCCCTTCTCGTTCTCCAAGGGGAGAAATGTGGAGGACTAACGGGGGCTGTGGTATCAGCTGAGCCTCCCGGTGAGGTGATGGAGCTTTGCTCCTTCAATGATATGCACCCCCTGAGCATCACGCTGATTGATGACCCAGAATCATTAACTAGCCATGGCCAGGAAATGGACAAGGGCTATATGGTCAGAAAAATGTCGCAACGGATACAGGAGAACCTCAAAAGCAATGTGACTGCCTTTCATAAGCCGGATCAAATCCAGGATGCCACACCGGGTTCTGTAAAGGCGGTGGAGCATGAAGAAGATAATCCAGGCACTCCATCACTTGAAAGTGGGGTTACTTCTGAGGGCTGGTTACAGTGAGTGACCCCTTCTCCTAAGGCTACCAGGGATTTTTTTTTAAATTAACGGATGGCTCAGAATCATCCGTGGATGAGAACTTGTCTTCAAGTGATGATGCACCTTCAGATTCAAACTGTAGCCGTACCATGAATGAGGTAAATACAAGGCAGCGCAGAATACCTGTGCAGAATAAGCGCAAGGGGAAACAGAGCGGGAATAACAATCAATTAAAGTGGGACTACTCTGGCACGCAGCTTACTTTCCCTAATGGAGATGAATCTTTGAAAGATTCTGGCCAAGATCAAATCAAGCCAAGCAGGACACTGGAGAGCCTTCTCTATCTACTATTTTTCACTCAATTAAACAATTTCATGAGGAAGTGCGGAATGATATTAGCCTGGCATAAACTCCAGGGCGGGATCAGGAAGCTAAGCAAAACTTGTTCAGATATAGCTGAACGTGTCACCATGATTGAAAATCGTACAGAGAGTCTTGAAGCAGACGCTGGTGCTTTAATAAAAGATAACATCTCTCAGGGAACCTGTATGACCGATGTCATGTGGAAGTTAGAGGAGCAGGAGAACAGGCAGCGCCAGAATAATCTCCGTCTCTTGGGGATCCCAGAAGGGGTTGAAGGAGACAATCCCCAACAGTTTATAGTGAACCTGCTAAAAGGGGCACTCCCAGATGACTCTGACTGGAATCGGGACAAGAAGATACAACGGGCACATCGATTCCCCTTTATGATAAAGAAGCAACCGGCTAACAAAGCGCAAAAACCCAGAGTTATTTTAGTATATTTGTTAAGACAACTAATCTAAGAAAAAGCTCACCCGAACTCGAAAATAGCATTTGAAGGGGTTTTGTTCTTTGCTAAACCAGACTTCTCGCATGCAACAGTTGAGCGCAGATGGCGTCTTTGCCAGATGTTTGCCCCATTTCAGCAGATAGGGGCCCAAGTTTACCTAATGAATCCTGCAAAGCTTAAAGTTAATTTAAATTACTTTTCTCTTAGATTTACCTCTGAAATTAAGGCTCAGGAATACCTCAATGAACTTAAATCAAAATTGGGTAATGTTAGCCATCTAAGTGGACTATAAAATTGGGATTACCGGCTTCATGTTTTGTAAATGAGAAAAAAGAGGGAGAAAAAAAGAGGGGTGCAGAAAAAAAAATGAAATTGAGTCCGCATGGCCAAATAACTGAAAGTTTTTTTTGTTGCACAGTTGGGTTGGGTGGCGGGTTATCTAGCCAGGGGTACATCATTCAGGTGTGGCCTGATTGCTCGGTTCTTGGGGTGGGGGGAGGGTTTGGGTTTGGGGCACGGTTGGGGGCCACACATTTAGGTTGGTAGGTTTAAGCAGAAGTACTTTTTTCCATACTTTGTCTTCAGAGTGACAGAAGGAAGCATTGGGTATATTAATTCAGGTGCGGCAAGGAGTATTTCCAGCATATTAAAAGCCAAATATAGAGGATTTTAAGGTCGCCACCCTTAATGTTTGTGGATTAAATGATTTACTGAAAAGGCAGAAAGTCTCACAAGGACTGCGACTCTTGGGTGCAGGTTTAGTCTGCCTGCAAGAGACTCATATTGAAGGGGCGCAGAAGGGAGTTTTAATACATTGGGATACTCCCTGATAGGGTGGACTTCACAGAGTGCACGTATTTGAGGGGTAGCAATTTTAGCGAGGAGCAAGATGCTACAATGTATGCAAACCAAGGTGGACCCCCATGGGAGTTGGGTTCTAACTGAATTTTGGCCGGTCTCTTTTGCTCCCTTCACTTTATGTTCAGTTTATGGCAGCACCTGGCATCTTTGACTGACTCACAAATGAGCTTACACATTGGCCCCTACCTATTACAATCTGTGGAGACCTGAACATTAATTTACCTTGTGATTGGGTTATGGATGGTCATCAGACATATACTGCTCAGAAACCAAAAGTTTTACAACCTCTTAGTACTCTATGTCGTGACCATGAGTTGGTCGATGTTTGGTATTAGGGGTTAAGGGGAAAAGTCTTAGCGAGAGGGCTTCTGCCTGGAGCTTTGAGAGAGCCTTGCTATATAATAAAGAGTATTGCAATCATATGAAAGGGTGGATTGCGGAATTCCTGGAAAGAAATATTGGTTCTGCACCTATAGGGGTGGTGTGGGACACCCTTAAGGCATGCATCCGAGGGGAAACCCTTCAATTTTCTTTAAGGAAGGGGAAAGAAGATAAATGCCTGCTACAAGAACTCCAAAAGAAATTGGCGATGGCAGAAGAAAACCTTTTATGGGCTGTCCAGCAAAAGGAAGAAATGGATGCAGCCCAGTTGGAGGTAGCAACTTCCAGGGCGGCAATTGGTGAAATCTTGGCTGCAAGGGCTGCCTCCTAGTGGGCCGCTTCCAGGGAAAAAGCCTACGAATTTAGAGAACAAATTGGTCATCATCTTGCGATGAGAACGAGACAGCAAACTACAAGTAACGGGATACAAGTGATTCGAGATCCAATTGTTGGGGTAGTATCTGAACCAGATAAGATTAGGGTAGCTTTCCATCAGTTTTACCATAAATTGTATACCGAAAAAGGGGCAGGTGATGATCAGGCTAGACAGAAAGTGATCAATAAATATCTAGACCCTATCTCTGTGACTACACTGAATGGGGAGGAATGTGATTTTTTAGAAGGCCCCCCCCTTCTTGGAAGGAGATAGCCACCGTACTGACCAGTCTGCCGGACGGTAAGGCTGCTGGTTTAGACCTTATAAACGTTAAATTCTACAAAGTTTTTTTGGTTCAACTTAAGGAGATTTTGAAAATCTTGATACAGCAGATTTTCAGTGGTGTAGCCGCCCCTTCCCCCGCAATCCTGGTCGCCTGCTAAAATTATTATATTTCCCAAAAAAGATAAACCCATCCAGGAACTGGGTTCGTATTGCCCAATAACTTTAATCAATGGAGACTCTAAAATGTATTCTAAGATATTAGCTTCTCCTTTGTTGATAGTAATTGGTAAACTAGTCACTAAATGGCAGCACGGGTTCATACCTGGAAGGGGTACTATCGACCATGTAAGAAGGACCATGATGCAACACAGGTTACAGGCGCTGATTTTGCTTGACGCCGAAAAGGCCTTTGATTTGGTCTCCTGGCCTTTCTTGTGGACCATCATGCAGAGGATGGGGTTTGGACCCGTTTTTTTTACAGGCTATACAAGCATTATATATTAAACCTACTGCAAGTATTTTGATAAATGGGTTTCAAATCTCACGGGGGACTCGTCAGGGGTGTCCTTGCTCTCCTCTGCTTTTTGCAATGAACATTGACCCGCTCATCAAGTAGTTAGAAAAGAATGTGCTTATTCGTCCGATTCATAGGCATGATACAAAAATTATGGCCTATGCAGACGATATTGCACTGGTAACACCTGACCCTATAATTTCAATTGAGGCAATTGAGTTTGAAGCAAAATGCTTTGGGGATGTATCGGGATATGCTCTGAATAAAGAAAAGACACCGATTATCTTGAATGACAAAATTGAATGGTCTGATCCTAGGGTCGTAAAAAAGGCAAAATATCTTGGGGTTAATATTTTTGCTAATACTGATTTAATTGTCGAGGAAAACTTGGTCCCTTTATCCACGGAGACTAAGAATTCATTGTATTGGCTGAGTAATCTGCACCTTTCTCTACTGGGTAGATGTAATGTTTTAAAAATGGTTGTCTTCCCAAAAATGTTATATTTTTTTAGAGCCATTCCTTTAGAATTTTTTAATCAATTACTAATGAAATTTGATAATTTTTTTACACAATTTCTCTGGATAGAGGTGGTTGGGCCGTCCCTAATTTAAACCTGTAATATTGGGCAACCATCTTGCAACATTTCCCTGTGCTGCTGCAAGACTGGCCCAATAAAAAAATTTAGATCTCCCTTCACCGTTTGAACTAATGGTTGGACCGGAAGCTTGGGGTTATTTGTGGCAGCAACTGGAATTAGGATTTATAAAAGAGTGAGATTCAAGACTCTTATGGGCGCATATAAGGTTTTTATATCAGTGTGCAAACTTTTTTGGTATTGGCAGATTGAGTTATTATACCATCTACTAGAAACAACAGGAATTTGCCAGAGATATTCGGGGACCATTATTTGGCAACCTGGCTTAAAGCTGGGATGAATAAACTTGGAGATTTCTTTCCCCCTGATGGTATTATATCATTTGGGGATTTAAGCATGAATTTCGATCTTAGCCATATGAATTTCTTCAAATATTTACTAATTAGGAATTTCTTACAGCATAAGGGTGAAGGGCCTTCCAGATTTGATAAATGTGAACTTATGGAGAAATTGACTGACAGTAAAATGCCACGAATAGGGACTATCTATAATATTCTCAATAGCCTGATGACAGATGATTTGTGTAAAATCTCCAGGAAATGGCAATCGAAAATTGGAATTGCTGATAAGGCTTTTCAGCAAGCACTCTTACTTGCACAATCTGATTTACTCTCTGCCAATCTTCAAGCTCAGTTTTACAAAACATGCTTCTTTCTATATTACACCCTGAGTATAATTGCTAAATGGAGTGATGGTAAAGGTACCAGGTGTCCCCTCTGTTCAGAATATGGGGCTGACTTAGTCCACATGTTTGCTACTTGAGGTGGTCTTTGTCCACTGTTGGAGGATATTACGGGTTATTTTAAGGAAATTCTGTCGCTGAATCCATCTTTAACCCCTTCTGCGATATTATTGGGAGTGCAAGATACCATTGGAAGGAAGGGGGGGGGCTCTGATATTTGTTGCAATGGCCATACTTAGGCTGTGTATTGCCTCGGCGTGGCTGGATGCTAACCTACTTCCTTTCACCAATGGTTAGCCCGATTACTTTCGATTCAGAATCTGGAAAAAGCGATCTATGGTAAAAAAGGAATCCGAGCCAAAAAGAAGGGTTTGGATATTTGGGAGCGCTTGACCAATTGGGTTGGTCACACCACTACGTAAAGCAAGGAGATGTAAGCCCAAAGGGCACTCCGGCTTAACTCAGGTCAAATAAGTTACTTGCACTTTGTATTTATGAATCCTTCTTGACTTTTTTTTGTAACTTATCGGATGCCGCTAACAATGTATTAATCTTTTATTGGAAACTGTGTTGGTTCATGAAGGGGAAGGTTTAAGCCCAATGGGTACTTCCAGTTTAATCATCACTGAATAAGCACTTTGTATTTTGCACTTGGCACTTTAAACTCTCCTTGTTAGTCGTTGCTTATTACTGGAATGCTGCTAAGAACTTATGAATTAACAGGGCAAACTACTAGAGACCTTGAAGGGAAAAACCTAGTTTAAAGGACATCCTCCCTTCATTTAGGGTTGTATTGGCAGCTTGTACTTTGCACGTGGCACTTTGACAAACTCCTCTTGTCAGTTGAGGATTACCTGAGGAATGTTGTTAAGAATACATGAATGTATTTAAAAAAAATTAGCGGGGGTTTGACAATTTGTAAGTTGGTGTAGGGCCTTGGGGGTGAGGTAGGAGGGTGGTGTATGTATTAATATGACAATTGCACTTTGGTTGTATCTCTTATGAACAATTGAAAAAGAAAAAGAAAAAAGAAAAAAAAGGAACCATAAACCAGAGTTTCCAGTCAATCAGCAGGGAAGTGACACAAGAAGAAATCAAAGAATAAAAAGGACAGGATTAGGGTTGAATAAAATTAATTAATTCAAGCATAACCTATGTTTAAGTAAAACTCCTGGAATACAGTGTAACCAATGAACCAGCTGGTATATAGGATTCACTTTTTGTGCAAGATGGCTGAAAATGTGCTAGCAATACAGCTCAATGGGCTAAGTGTTTGCCGTGAGACATACGCGTCGAAAAGGTTTATATCCAACAGGCCTGACTCGCCTTTGCATCTCTTCGAGGATGATAAATTGAGCACCATTGCAAATGATAAAAATTACAGCTATCACAGAAGTATTATAATATAATTCACCTAGTAGTAATCATAAGATAACCCGTTATTAAAACTTCGTTCTAGTTCTAGTTATTTATTGCACCCTTACACCAGTTATACCAGTGCGTTCCACCTGTGGCTGAATGAACAGCAAAAAACAAGTCACTTACCTGTACACTGTGGTTCTCCAGTATTGATATCTTTTATAGATTCACATGCTTGAATCTTCCCCGTTGTCATGGTGGGAGTCCCACGGTAACAGTAGAAATAGTAGTACTGAATACATTACACAGACCTCCATAGAGAGAAAATTCAATTGAGCACTCTATCAACCTCATTTTATAACATTCAAAGTTCAGCTAATCACAGCAGAGACCTCAGAGTAACCCTCTCCACAGAGCCACCACACCTCAGATTTCGAGCACAAGTGTGCAAATATATATAGTACTCAGAGGTAGAATGGTGAGCCTAACCGGGGAGGATGGCGGGTCGCATAGGAATCTATAAAATATATCAATACTGGAGAACCACAGTGTACAGGTAAGTAACTTGCTTTTTCTCCAGCATTGTATCTTTTATATATTCACATGGTTGAATCAGAATACAGAGCAGTATATTCATAAAAAGAAGTAACAATGAAGGCAGGAAGGTGAACAATCCCACCATGACAGTACCAGAGAAAAATATATATAACAAGAATTCTCTTAATGTAAGTAGAAATAAGAATCAGATATATATGCAAGAATAAACAAAAAAAGTAAATAAAGAAATCAGGATTGCTACAAGCCTCCTACCTTAGGCAAAGAGATGACGAAGAGCCGCTTGTCCCACAACTATATCTGCCTTCCTCCAACAATCCAGGCAATAATGCTTTGTGAATGTGTGCGTCCTCGCCCACGTTGCTGCCCTGCATATGTCAGGGAGAGAAGCCCCCGCAAACAGGGCTGAAGAAGTTGTAACCTTTTTCGTCGAATGGGCCTGCACCCTTGCAGGCAATGGATGTCCAGCATTTTCATGGCAGAAGACAATAGTTGAAGTGACCCAGCGAGCAATGCTGGCCCTAGTTAGGGTGAGTCCCTTCCTGGGTGCAGAGTAAGAAACCAGCAGTTGAGAAGACTTACGAAAGGATCTTGTTCTCTGTAGATAAAATTTCAAACAGCGTTTGATGTCCAGAGAATGGAGTGATTTTTCCACCACCAAGGACGGATTTGGAAAAAGTTTAGGCAGAATTATAGGCTGGTTGAGGTGATAGGATGATGATACTTTTGGTATGAAAGAAGGATTCATACGTAGAATAAGCCTGTCTGCCAGAAATTAAAGAAATGGTTCCTTTATAGTGAAGGCCTGGATTTCGCTGATACGTCTAGCTGACGTAATGGCCAAGAGAAAGGCCACCTTCCAAGAGAGAAATTTTAAGTCACATTTGTGTATGGGCTCAAATGGGGAACGCATTAGTTGGGACAGGACTGTATTTAATTGCCACAGCACTGGAGGAGATTTCACCGGTGGGTAGGCCCTGAAGAGGCCTTTCAGAAATTCCTTAATAAGTCTATGAGACCACAACGAAGATTGATCCATACGTCGTCTGTATCTAGAAATTGCAGCAAGGTGGATCCTAATGGAAGAATGCAAGAGACCCGCCTTGGCTAGGTGCAATAGATAGGGCAATACGTGTTCAGGAGAGGATGAAAGTGGATGCAATGAATGAGCGATGCACCACACACAGAACCTTTTTCCATTTTGCAGAGTAACATGTGAGCGTGGAAGAGGCTCCAGAATTTTGTAAAATTGCTTTGCAATCATTAGGTATGTTCAAATTCCCAAATTCAATGAAGTGAGGAGCCAAGCCGACAAGTGAAGAGAGAGAATTTGAGGATGAATCACTTTCCCCTTGTCCATGTAAAGAAGATCCTCTCTTGGAGAAAAGAGAATCGGAGTGCACTCTGATAGGCGAAGTAGCTCTGTGAACCAAAATTGCCTTGCCCACCCAATAACGACGAGAATGATGCAGCACGGCTCTCGTTTCATTTTTTGGAGAACCCGAGGAATGAGAGGAAATGGGGGAAGGCGTAGGCAAATTTTCCTGTCCAGAAGAGCAGAAAAGCGTCTCCCCCACGATCCCAGCTGAGGAGTTCTGCTTGCGTAAAAGGTGCACTTTTTGTTGAGGCACGTAGCGAACAGATCTAATGTTGGGAAGCCCCAAGACCGAAAGACCATCTGCAACACCTGGTCGTTGAGCTCCCATTCATGGCACTGTTTGGATACCCTGCTGAGAGAGTCGGCCCACTGATTGTGGACCACTGGCACATGCTCCACTCGTAGTGAGATTTGATTGAGGAGAAGCCATTCCCAAATCTTCTGCACTTGAAGAGAGAGAGCCTGAGATCTCGTGCCACCCTGTTTCTGGGGATAGAACAAGGTGGTGGTGTTGTCCGTCTGGACTAGAACTGGAGATCCCCAAACCCGTGGCAAGAAAGCTTTCAGCCCCAAGAACACAGCTCTTAACTCTAGAAGGTTTATGTGACATTTTGATTCCTGTTTGGACCATTTTCCGTGCACCTGTAGCTCCTGAAGGTGAGCTCCCCAACCCTCCATGGACGCATCCAACGTCATCACAAACTGAGGAGTTGAGTGAATGAAAGACAGACCCTGATTAAGGTTTTCCTTGGTCCTCCATCAAGACATCGCAGCTTTCATAGTCATCGAGATTTGGATCAAGTCGTTGAATGACCCCTTGTATTGAACCCATTGAGTGTCCAGTTGCTCCTGCAGTGGGCGCAGACGAAGACGGCAATTTGGAATTAGTTGGATGCATGAGGACATCATCCCCAGCATAGATTTGTACTTTCTGACAGAAACTGACCTTTTTGATGATAGGAGGCATGTCATCTCCTGGAGACGCGAGACCCTTTCGGGAGAAGGAAAGGCCTTGCCGAGATTTGTATCAATGCGAGCTCCTAGGAAAGTCAGAGAGTTGGAAGGAATGAGAGAAGACTTTTCTAGATTGAAGTGAAGACCCAGAGACTGGAAAAGATTCCAGCAAGTTTGAGTAGAGTTCCTGGCTGCCTGAAACAAAGGAGCTTTTATTAACCAATCGTCCAGGTAGGGGAATACCTGGTGACCTGAACTTCTCAGAAAGGCAGCTATCGGAGCCATGCATTTGGTGAAGACCCTGGGGGCCGACTTCAAACCGAAGGGAAGCACTCTGAACTGATAATGGCACCCCGCCACTTCGAACCTGAGATATCTTCGATGCTTGGGATGAATGGGAATGTGAAAATAAGCATCGAAAAGATTAAGAGATGGCAGATAATACCTTTTTTCCATAACAAGAAGGATTTCCTGCAGAGACAACATCTTTAACGATTGGTTTTTGATGAATTTGTTCAATAACCAGAGGTCTAAGACCTGCCTCCATTTCCCTGTCTTCTTTTTGATTAAGAAGAAATGGGAATAAAACCCCTGATTGCGCTGATGTAAGGGTACCTTTTCTATGGCACGTTTGGAAAGAAGAGTTTTTATTTCCCTCTTGAGATCTGGTAGATGACGATGTGGTACCTTCGGAGGAGGGGTAGTTGGAGGATACTGTACAAACTCACGGGTGTGACCGTGACGGGAGACATCCAAAACCCATTTGTCCGATGAGATGGACATCCATTTTTGTAAGAAGTTTGAGCAGGTTGGTTCAAATTGTTGTGGGACTGTAGTGGCAGGGGCCTGGAGAAACTCATTGCCTTTTGTTCAAATCCTGCAATCTCCCGGCAGATTGCTGCCTTTTACGACCAGTGGGCCATGAATAGGACGATGCAGTGCTGGCCCTGAAAGGTTGATTGTACGCCTGATAGGTGGTTTGAGGGTAATGTTGAAACCGCTGTTGGAACTGCGGTCTAGGTGTATACTGCCCTCGAACTCTGCCCCAAAAGGACTGGAAACGACGCTGTTGTAGCGTTGCCAAGGATTTAGCAGTGTCTGTGTCCTTCTTTATAGATTGAATGGCTTCATCTATATGACTGCCAAATAAACATTCGCCGTCAAAAGACATATTTAGCACCTTAGCCTGAACCTCAGGACGGAAGCTAGTCACATTCAGCCACCCCTGACGCTTCAGCACCGCTGCTCCTGCCATTTGACGGAAGGAAGTAGAAGAGATATCCATAGCAATCTCTATAATTTCAGTGGAAGCCCTTTCTCCTTCTTATAAGATATCCTTTGCTTCCTTTTTCTTATCTTCAGGAAGATGCTCTAGAAGTGAAGAGATGTCCGACCACATATGTCGGTCGTACCTTCCCAGAATGGCCATAGCATTGGAGGCTCTTATAGAGGTAGCCGCCAGAGCTGAAAACCTTTTTCCGATATTGTCCAGCCGGAGACCTTCTTTATACAGAGGTGCAGAGCACTGAGATGCCAGGTTTTTAGCTCTTCTTTGTGCAGCCTGCATGATTACAGAATCCAGTCTAGGATGACCGATGAGGCATGTGGTTGAATTATCCGGAGCTTTATACTTCTTGTCCAGTTTCGGAATTACCACTGGGATAGAAGCTGGTGTACGCATCAGTTTAAGACCTTCTTGCCATAATTAATCCACTATGGGGATTGCCCTAATGGATCGCTGAGTGCCTGGCTTAAAGTCATACAAGAAACACTCAGTTTGTTTAACTGGCATAGGTAGATCAAAGCGCTTCAAGGCACGTTCTAGTAGGTCATGAAAGCTCCCGATGTCAGCAGGGGGAGAGTCTGTTGGAGGAGGGATAGGAGATGACGGCATGGGAACTATGTAATCATCCCATTCGTCCTGGGTGTCAACATCAGTGTGTATCTCTCCTTCCTCTATTTGTTGTTGGTCCACATTTTGAGTATCGTCAGGAATAACAATTGGAGAGGCAAAACCTTTTCCCTTATGGGCTTAGGTGTTACTTGTCCTGCGTGCTCTTCAGGAGCATGTTGAGGAGGTGGAGGATGTTGCGGAGTATTTGCCTCGGGAAAGCGTCTGTAATAATCACTTAACATATGATGCAAGATTGTTATCAACTATACTGGGACGATAATAGATGGTTCCCTAAAATGGTGAGGATCTTCTTCGTCATAGGGATAACGTTCTTGAAAAGATTCTGGCTGTTGTACAGTAGCCATATCAGTGAATAAATACTCCCCTGCAAGGTAAGAGGAAGGGTTAATGTCCTCCAAGTCCTCATCATCATCAGAGTCCTGGCACTTAACTTTTAGCGGAGAAGGACTATACGCAGGGCCAAACATGCTTTCATCTTCAGACCCCTGAAAGTCAAGCAGACGTGCTGAAGGCAAAGGAGACATTTTTGAAAAATCCTGTATTTTAGAAGGTCCCAAATGCATTTTTTCTCCCGTCAACAGGCCCGTCGACGGTACCGTCGTCGGTGTTGACGCTGATACCACCACCGTCAGCGGAAATTAGGACAGCGCGGTCGACGGAGTGGTAGTTGACTGAGAAATTCTCATTGGCGGAGGAAGACTCGTCGACGAAGGTCTCGTCAACGGAGATGGTCTCGTAAACGATGAGGCCGTCGACAAAGCTAACTGCAGGCCTGTCGACACAGCAGCCGTCGACGTTGTGACCGTCAACGTTGTCGCCATTGTTGTAGAAGCCGTCGACGGCGCAGAAATCACTTCAGGTCTACCAACATTGATAGCTTTCATCGACGAAGCCGTCAACGGACAAGAAGATAGATCTCTCACAGGAGTCAGAGAAGCAGAGATTGGAGCAGAAGATGATTTTGAAGCCCCTTCTACCTGTGTTCTGTGGATTTCTCCTCAGATTTTTCCTGCTCCTGCGATTTGGATCTCTTGGAGTCCCCTTGGTGAGAAGAGGAGCTGCCTTCTTTTCTTTTTCTGGAGGAAGAATGGGGTTTTTCCTCAGTCTCAGAGCCAGATTCAGAAACAGCTTTTTTCTTCTGGAGGCAGAGGAGCAGTCTTCCTTCCCTGTCCTTGAGGGTCTTGGCCAATAAGGCTCGGCAGTATCTGCATTCCCTGGATTTATGGTCAGGGTAGAGGCAATAGAGACATTGCTTGTGGGGATCTTCTGATTTCCCACAAGTTTTACAGGGCCTAAACAACCCTTTTTTATCTGGCATTTTGAAAGTCACAGAAAGGAATACCTTGAAGCTGGAAGCTGGAGGTCAAAAGTTGAAAAAAACAACAGTCACTGTGCAGAGCTCAGAGAGACTCCCAATCACACGACGTGCGGTAAGAAATCTGAGGTGTGGTGGCTCTGTGGAGAGGGTTACTCTGAGGTCTCTGCTGTGATTGGCTGAACTTTGGATGTCATAAAATGAGGTTGATAGAGTGCTCAATTGAATTTTCTCTCAATGGAGGTCTATGTAATGTATTCAGTACTGCTATTTCTACTGTTACCGTGGGACTCCCACCATGACGACAGGGAAGATTCATGCATGTGAATCTATAAAAGATACAATGCTGGAGAATATAAGGTAAGCCTTCTGAAGTCGAAAATACATGTTCCCCATCTTTCTGAAATGTGGTTAGGAGTCAAGAATCTCAGCTCGGCAAAACTCTATGATGTACGTTGCATTAACCCTGATCTGGGACTTTTGACTACAGTGTTTTGTGAAAACTTTTATCAGGGACAAACCCACTCTTTCTCTACTGCAAAGGATTAATATAAATCACAGCAAGGGAATCACAAACAGAACTGCTGCAAAAAGTGAACACTTTAATACTATATTGAAAATTAAGTTTTCTTTAACCAGCTGGCATAGCACAGTGAAAACAAAGCTCATGGGCCATTGTCTCCAAGGTGAAGCGTGCCCTCAAGACTTCCCTGTACCAAAACATGGCTTGGGAAAATAAAACCCTGGTCAATTCTTCTTGGACTGAATTCTAAATGTGTGTTGCATACCTTCTGTGTAGCTACTGGCCCTGACATGATCAAATGTGTCATATTTTCACTAAAGTGACAGATTCCTGTGCCATCCTGTGATGGCGGAGAAGGAGCCCACGAGGCTACAAGAGAGCTATAGGTGCTGCAGGCTGAAGCAATATATTTTATTGATCTTTGTCATTTTATATAGCGCGGAAATGGCCCGAAGACATCAGAGAGCTTTACAGCAGTAGCATAATAAAAGGGTACAGAAAGGTACAGTTACAATAATTAGGTTGAGACATATTGCATCGGTAGCTGCGACCAGGACAAGTGCAGCCGTTGGAAAAGAGACATACACAGTTCAAGCATTGATTAAGATCATTGGGGTACACAATGAAGGTAGTTCGTCTCCTGGATAGAGTACTTAGGTATGGTCACGGGTGATTAGCCCATGTGTCTATCAAATAAGAGGAGCTTGAGGTCCTTTTTAAAGGTGACTATGCAGGTTGTTAGGTCAAGGGAGGGAGGTAAGGAGTTCCAGAATCTTGTGGCACTACCAGAGAATGACTGGCTCATGTACCGTTCTCGACTGAAGGTGAGGAGTTCCAAGAGCAGGGATTTGGCTTTTTTGCAACCCATATTTTCTCCAGAGATTTTCAGTTTCTCACTTAGATAGGAGGGTGAAGAGGAGTGCAGTGCTCTGTGGGTAATACAGGTGGTTTTATATTGTGCTCGAGCTTCGATGGGAAGCCATTGGAGGGTTAGCAGGGCTGGGGAAATGTGATCACATTTCTTGAGACCTAACATGAAGCGCGCTGCAACATTTAGAGTTGCTACCAGTGGGTCTAGATGAACTTTGGGAATGCCTGAGAGAAGGGCAATTCTGTAATCTAGTCTGGAGAGGACGAGAGACTAAACCACTGTTTTGAGGTCTTGTTCCGGGATCAGTTGTCTGATGCCCACCAGCTGCCTGAGTTAGTGTTTGTGCTCTTTTGGCCATGGCTGTGATGTGGCTGTGGAGGTTTGCATGATTGTCAAGGCTGATACCAAGGGATCTAGTACTTTGAACAATGGCAGAGCAGCCATCCAGGGCAGGAATGTTGCCCACCCATTCCTGTACCGGGGAAGAGAATCCCAGCGTTTCTGAGAATCACACATAGTGGTTCTAGGTACAGGTTAAAGAGTGTTAGGGAGATGATCGAGCCCTGAGGGATCCCTTTATGTACACTGACTGGTCTCTAGAATGAGTTGCCCATTTTTCATAAATTGGGAGCGGTTGCTTAGGTAAGAGGAGAACAAATTGAGGACATGAGTTGCTCAAGAGTGTGAAGGAGGTCCAGATGGTTGACAGAATCGGATGCAGCTGACAAGTCCAGGAGGACCAGGAGGCAGGAGTTCCCGGAGTCGAAGATTCTAAGGGAATTGTCAACTATTTGTAGGATCCCAGTTTCTGTAATGTGACCCTGGCGGAAACCTGATTGGAGAAAGTCTAGGAGGTTGTTTGTTTGAATATGTGTGAAGTGAGCTATGAAGCAACGGAACTTTCAATGACTTTGCCTAAAAGTTTGGAGACTGGGCAGTCATTTTCATGTTCTCTGGGTCGAGGGATTGTTTTTGCAAGAGAGGAGAGCCAGAGACCTTTTGCTCCAACCATCACGCTGGCGAAAAAAAAAACCATACAATCGGGCCTTCTCTGGGGCCGCTCCAAGAATTTGGAACTCACTCCCGCCCTCCATCAGAAGACTTCCGTCTTTGGCACGCTTTAAAAAGGAGGCCAAAACTTTCCTAATGGGCAAATTCCTCTCCTAACGCTCACATTACAATCACCTCAGCGACTTGTTCCACCTACTATTACGGCATTACCCATGGTTTTTCCGGATGACACCTACCCGGCACTTCTGGGCATCCCACCCGGGATATGAGACTGCTTGTTTTCTTGTATAATGTATCTACCTGTTTTTACCCCTAAGATATCCAGGATTTGGACTGCTTGTTTTTTTTATATTGTAACTACCTGTTTCTATCCCAACTGTATCCACCCCTCCTAAATCTATTGTATATCACCTGTCAATCCTGTAAAGCGCTCTGATACCCTCACAGGTCTGGTTCGCGCTCTATAAAACACAAAATAGAAAAAAAAAGAAAAAAAATTTGATCCACTTTTAGTTGTTCTGGAAATAGGCTCTGTTGAAGAGAGGAGTTGACCATGTTGGACCATAGGGAGAGCAGGTGCGTGGCAAGATATCTGCTGATAGACCCTGGAATGGCGTCCTGAAGGTGGTTTGAGGGTTTCACTTTGGAGATTGTTCGCTGCAGGTCTCGTTCGGAAATGGGGGAGAAAAAGGACCATGAATGAAGCACCTTTTATGGTAGAATCTCAGTTTCTGGAGGTTCGCTGGTGTGTAGCGAGATATGGATGTCTCTGACTTTTGTATCAAAGAAACTCACAAACTTGTTGAAGAGGACCACTGATGGCGTGAGAGCTGAAGTGGTTTATAGTTTGTGCGAGAGCCACAAACAGGAGCTTTGGTCTGTTCTTTTCAGAATTCATGAGTGCTCTGAAGTGAGAGGATTTGGCTCTAAGGATTCGGTCTTTATACTGTGTTCGCGCTATGCAAAGCTTATTCATACTCAGGTGAGAGGGTACTAATCTCTATTCTTTCTCACACTTTCTGATAAGCTTTCTTTCTTTGTAAAGTTCTTTTGAGAACCAAGGATTGGAGGGTTTTGGTCTAGCTAATTTGCACTACAGGTGTGCAAATTTGTTGATAAGGGATTCCATGCAGGAGTTGTATTTGTCGGTGGCCTCATTAATATCCAGGTGGGGTGTAATCCAGATTAGGGTAGGAAGGGCCATGATGGCCAAGGCTTCTGTGTCAAGGTTGGATATGTTTCTGAACCATATTTTCTCTTTCTTGGGTTGCCCAAAAGCTTTGGTACAAGAGCCGGAAAGGGAGAATGGGATCTGCATGTGGTCAGACCAGTTGACTGGAATGGGGTCGTATGACTGTAGATTGGGGGAATTGGAGATTATCAGGTCAAGGATGGCTCCTATGTGGTGTGTGGGTTTAAGGCAGCATTGTTGGAGATCATTGTCTTTGAACAATGGGCAGGTATTTAGCTTCTAAGTGTAAGCTGATGCCTGAAATCACTAGAAGAGCTTATGTGGTCAACAGGACAGACTAGGGAAAAAGGGGATAAACAGCTGGGGATAAGAAGGGGAAAGCAGGGAGCAATATGGTGAGTTAGGGGAGGAGGGATTTCAGTGAAGATGCAGCAGAGACAGGAGAAATCAAGACAACACATGTACTCACCTGGAGTGCTGAAACAAGCCACCACTGCTCTAAATGTACACAGCAAATCGGGTGTCTGAAGTAAATAACAGTTTCTCTCCAAAGTCACTTACTGACAGTGCTGGCTAGGGCTACTTAAGTTTCTGTTAAGCTATCTGCAAGCCAGGCGTGGAGAACAGAGTAAGATCTGTGAGTTGGGGGCACTTTCCAAAAATATGTATAGATTAATGGTACTCAGATTGTGCACTGTCAGTATTCACTCAGGTAAGGGAAGTGGGGTGACAGAAATACTAGGACATGTTACAGCTTCCGAGGACTTGCTCATAAAGCTCAGTGCTAAGGCATGTTTTATTTAATATTATTTTTTTACAAAGAAGTTAATTCTTCTGACTGTACAGTCACAAGGAGCCAATACAGATGCCCATGGTGAATGTGTGCTGCTTTGTGCTTTCCTCAGTTTGAGTTGTGCCAAGATTTGCTTGTAGACCAGCCATTGTCTTGTTGTGCAGGGAGAGTGAAGCGTCCCAGTTCATCTTCACTTCCCATTATCTTAACAGAGCACGCACCCTGCACCTGCTAGATTTGTGCAGTTCCTATTGTTTGAGCTAATCAGAGTCCGTGGTATTTCACTCCCACTTTGAGGAACAGGCTGGCTGTATGTAGATTAATCCCCTGAAGACAGACACACAAAGCCTGTTTGAACAGTGCTAACTAATCCTCCCAATTCCTTTATTACAATAACACTGAGGACTACTTGTCTGGGGCTTCTGGAAGCAGAAATTGTGGAGTTAGGGCCAGGTCTGTCAACTTTGGAACTATGGAACCAGGTTTGAGTCTGGCACCAGCTCTACAGTCTGTGATCCTGATCACATCACTTATTCTCCCGGTGCCTAAAACATGAATGTGACCTTGTGGAATCAAACTGAATCAATGAAAAGAGCTACAATGCCCTTGGAACCAAGTTACCACTATATGTATATATTAAAAAGAACAAAAACAGAAGCATGCAAGAGAGAGCAATGTGGGTGGGGGGCAGGCAACAGAAGCACAATGGCGGAAAAACTAACATGATGACCACATGTGTGTTGCACAGGAGCATACTGCTTGGGAGCAACGTGGCCGGGGAAGCATACAAGAAAGACAGCTGGATGATACAAGAAGACTTGAGGAGTGCATCACGTACAAGAAAAAAAGAGTTCCTGAAACCAAGCATTTGTAGAAGAAACAAAGAAGCCAATCTGAGAGCTGGTAAACAGGCTATGGTCCAGAGGAGGGACAACGACAAAAAACAAACAGAGCCACTGAATAGAAAAAAGAAACTGTGAGTGACAAAACAAAAAAGCCTATGGTAAGGAATGGGCGAAATGCCTTCCTCGGTCAGCTTTCAGCTTGTCCGTAATATGTCAATGCAATCAAATAGATTTGCTATCTGGTAGGATGTCACCTAAAAATTAATAAAGCTTGTTACTTACTATGACATCGTTGTTTTTGTTATGTTTTCATTTGCAGTTTTATATAGCGCAAACTCGACCCGAAGGTATCATAGTGCTTTACACGATCACCAAGTGCATTACAGATGGACACATTCATTTTTTAGGCACGGGGAGATTACGTGATTTGCACAGAATCACAGGATGTTTGAGCCTCTCGCCAGACTTGAACATGGTTCCCCAGCTTCAAAGTCGGCTGCTCTAGCTGTTAAGCCACACCCATTAGAGTTGGAAGAAAATAATCAGAGGCTGCTTCTCCATTTGGTCAGAGGAGCATCTCACACCCTATGAGGGTGCAGAAAAAGTGCAAAATAAAATAAAACGGCGGGCCATTTCTGCTAAGTGGCAGCAGAGAGGAGTGGTGGCTGACTACAGCACTTTAAAGTGTGCATGTCACTTTGGCCGGCTGTCTTGCGATGGCCAGCCTAACAAGCGCACTTTAAACCTCTCCAACGGAGATGTTTTAGACGGCTGGGTGGAGAGCAGGCACAGGTCTCCAGTGCCTTTGGGAGCACTGAGACTGCCACCTCCAACGAATTCTTGCGCTTCTCTAATGCTGGTTAACAGCATGAGAGCAGAGTCTGGACTGGTTAGGGGAGTTGGCTGGGGCCCGCGCTGGACTGATGGAGAAGAACACCAGGACCGGAGGATGGGCAGCCAGGTGAGTGAATATTTCATTTTACTTTTTTGTAATCAATGTAAACTAAAGCGCCAACATGCATTACATTCACATTTTAACGTTAAACATTTTAGCTTTAGAAGATTAATGTAATACATGTCAGCAATTTAGTTAGTGTTAATTGCATGCCAAGGTATAACTTTCCCTGAGTCTGCACCTTTCTGACCCATTTGCTTGCCACACCACTTGCAATTGCTGCCAGCCGCCACTGAAAATAAGTAACCCAACAGAAAATGTAGCATTTTTGGCATGCAATTCGTCTCTGGTTAAAGGTTTCTCTACTTGATATCAGTAGAAAGTAATAACAAATCAAAAACAGAATATGTGTTACAATAAAATAACAAACTGAAAAATATTTATCTGTAAAAAAAAGAATCATTAACCAATAAGCAATATTTGATTAGCAAATAAAATAACAATTCACCACTTCAAAATATAATTACGACAAAAAAGTTCCCCTTTGTTACAATCTGGAGCATTGCAGCATTGTTTTACTTTTGTCCTCATTCACATCTAGTAAAAGACAAAAATGTTAGTGTCACATAGTTCTAGCTAAACCACTACCTAAATCAATGCCTATGTCTAGTAGAATGAATTACAATATCCCATTGTTTGTCTCCCTTCAGGCTTGGCAGCCTGAGCAAAATACAAAAAGAGCATAGAAAACAGTTACAACAATTGAAAATCATTTTTAAATAAAGTAACTTCGGTCCAGAAATTGCAATTGATGAAACTGCCTTTCTGATAAGCAAAAAAAAGGTCCATTGGAGAGTAAAAGATAAAAGTGATAAAAAAGAAATAAGATAAAACACATTTCTTCAATAATAAAATATCAAAGAGGATATGCAGGAAAAATCAAATCCCAAAAACAACCCCAAATACATACATAGAAAGCAATACAAATTGTTAGGAATTTACACAAAAGCATGTTAATGGGAAAATAACTTTTTTGATTGACAATGGTTGTATCTACTCTGCAAGGCATTGAAAAAAGTGACCTTTTAGGTGGAGATCCATCTACTGTTGAATAATATTATCCCATAGTTAAATAATATGATGTTATGTAGCGTGTATATATATATATATATATATATAAATATATGTAAGTAGATCAATACATCAAAACATGTAAGATGAGTATATGCTTGTGGTTTTACCTTTCTATAATAACACATATCTGTCACACTGTATAAATATGATTATAGTAATAACTATCATTATATTCATATATAAGTTGAATAATACATTGATAGCATATAGGATGATGAGTGTATGCTTATGGATTTACTTTCCTAAAATAATGCATATCTGTCACAAATTGTAAATATGATTATAGCAATTGCATCTAAAGTGCTTCACTATTGAAATATTGGTGAAAAAATATTTAACAAAACAATTATAAATTTAAACAATTAATTGACAGCAAAAATGGAAATCCTGAGTATGTAAATATATATCCATGCATGTACATATGGGCCAGTACAATTGTATATCTCCTGATTTCTTTCCATATTTGTATCATGTTAAAATCTCTATGTATGTATGCCTCTTATGTGTGGACATGTGTCAACATATTTATATATTTTCCTCCCACTGCAGAGAAGAAAAAAATAACTAATCTCCCCAAACCTGATCACATCTCCACTATATGACTCGTCGTAGTCCTCTTCTTAAATATCCCCTACCTCCATTTTCTAACTCACCCCAAATCTCTTGAACTACTATGAACTGCCAAATTACCCTTTCCCATTCATCCAACTAACACGCTCTCTGGCTCATCCTAAAACTCTTTTACTACTATGAACTCCAGTTGGACCTGCTCTTTCTGCAGGGGCATGCCCAAACGTTTCGCTTTCCTCCTCCTGTTTTTGCTGAGTTTGGTTTTGTTGGTCAATTTACCACTGCTAACCAGTGCTAAAGTGCTTGGCTCACTCACCAGAAACCTGGTAACATTGGCATATACCCAATTGGCATTTTTAATTTACCTATATGTCCCTAGTAAAGTGCACTACATGTGCCCAGGGCCTTTAAATTAAATGCACAAGTGGGCCTGCAGCACTGATTGTGCCACTCACTTAAGCAGCGCTTTAAACATATTTCAGGCCTGCCATTGCAGAGCCTGTATGAAGTTTTAAACTGCCATACAACTGGCATTAAAATCCCCTTGCCAAACGTTAAACACCCCTTTTATTACATATAGGTCACCCCTAAAGAAGGCCCTAGGTAGCTCATAGGGCAGTGTGCTGTGTAATCAAACGGTTGGCTTGTACTTTTAAGTTTTACAAGTCCTGGCAGTGAAAAACTCCCAAACTAATTTTTCACTATTGTGAGGCCTATCTTTCCCGTAGGATAACATTGGAGTTGCCTTATTAGATTTTATAAGTGTAATCTCCAAATGGAATGAGATAACCAAATATTATTTGATGTCTCTGGAATTGGAATTTAAAATTCTAACTTGTGGTGAAGTTGGATTTTAAATTACAGTTTTGAAAATGCCACTTTTAGAAAGTTTTTTATCAAAACACAAGGGTAGCCCTACTCAACTAGAGCCAGGGCGTAAAGTATTTCCGTGAAACAGTGGTTCTTATTAGTGACATACTTAATTACAGAATAACACAAACCAACAATGGCTGTATACAGTTGTACTGTTCAAAACATAATTAAGAAAAAGAAAGAGTAGTCAAAATAAGTTATGCAAAAATTATTAGATATATATATATATATATATATATATTCACTGAAAAACCACAACCCAACGGACCTGAAGTACTACCGGCCCATCTCTCTCCTCCCCTTCGCAGCCAAAGTCACCGAGAGACTCGTAAACGCCCAGCTATCCACCTTCATTGAGGAGAACTCCATCCTAGACTCCTCCCAATCTGGATTCCGCAGCAACCACAGCACCGAGACCGCCCTCCTCGCCGCCACTGACGACATCTGCATGCTACTCGACCGGTGACACACTGCGGCCCTCATCCTTCTAGACCTCTCCGCAGCTTTCGACACTGTTTCACATCGAACGCTCGCAGCTAGACTTCACGACGCAGGGATACAAGGAGCCGCCCTCAATTGGATCCAATCATTTCTTGCCGGCAGAACCTAGAGGATCAGAGTCCTGCCCTTCCTCTCCGAACACACCATCAACTGCGGAGTGCCCCAAGGGTCATCGCTCAGCCCCACGCTCTTCAACATCTACATGGCCCCCCTCGCCGCCATCGTCAGACAGCATGGGCTCAGCATAGTATCCTACGCTGACGACACCCAGCTCATCCTCTCACTCACAAAGAATCCCGAAGACAGCAGACTCTGCTTCCATGAAGGAATGAAGAACGTCGCAGCCTGGATGAAAGACAGCTGCTTGAAGCTCAACTCAGAGAAGACGGAGGTCCTCATCCTCGGACCCTGCACCTCAGCTTGGGACAACACCTGGTGGCCCTCAGGAACCCAACCACCCCTACAGACCACGCTCGAAACTTCGGCATCATCCTCGCCTCCTCCCTCTCCATGAACCGCCAGATCAACGCCGTCGCCTCCACCAGTTTCAACTGCCTGCGCATCCTCCGCAAGACCTTCAAATGGATCCCCCCCGACTGCAGAAGGACCGTCACCCACGCGCTTATAACCAGCAGACTGGACTAGGGCAACGCCCTATACGCCGGAATCAACATAAATCTTCTACGCAAGCTCCAAACCATCCAGAACGCCGCAGCGAGACTTGTACTCGGGACACTGCGTCAAGAACACATGACCCAACACCTACGAAACCTCCACTGGCTCCCCGTTGAGAAGAGGGTCACTTTCAAACTCCTCACCCACGCCTACAAATCCCTCAACAACATCGGACCCAAATACCTCAATGAGAGAGTCTCCTTCCACGTACCCAAGAGGAACCTCCGCTCCGCCGACCTCGCCCTGGCAGAGGTCCCCCGCATCCGCAGAAACAGAGCAGGCGGGAGAGCTTTCTCCTACATCGCAGCCAAGACCTGGAACAAGCTCACTGTGAACATCAGACGCTCCTCGACCCTGCACACGTTCAGGAAGGATCTCAAGACCTGGCTGTTCAACTGATCCGGAGCTGCTCCCCCCCCCCAGCGCCTTGAGACCCTCACAGGTGAGTAGCGTGCTCTACAAACCCCCTGATTGATTGATTGATTGTGGTTTTTTCAGTGAATTTCTAAGGTTTTTTCAATTCTAATTTCTAACTATAACACCCCTAAAACCTATGGTTTTTTCTGTGAATTTCTAAGGTTTTTTAAATGCTAATTTCTAACTATAACATCCCTATTAAGTCCCCTTGAATCCTGAGGGTCCCTGGGGGCCAACTAGCCCACCAGGTACCTCCAGTAAGCGCCACAGAGCTGCGTTGCAGAGAGGTGGTCCGAGGCCACGCCCCTTTTTACACCATTCTGCAAACGCGGCTTCTGGCGCACTGCTGCTCGGAGGATGATGTCCACTTGTGTCCTCCAGGAGGGGGGCTGCGCGGCCCCCCTCCCTTTGTCAAAATAGCCCCGGGGAGGTGGTGGTCCCCGGGGCTGGGGTCCGCTACAGACCCCCGAATTTAAATAAGTATGTGCCCCGGGGAGGTGGTGGTCCCCGGGGCATGTGGGGGGGACTCTTGCCCCCCACACATCTATTTTTTTTTTTAAAACAACAGCCCCAGGGAGGTGGCGGTCCCCGGGGCTGCGGGGGGCCACGTGCCCCCCCACATCCAATTAACAATGCCCCGGGGAGGTGGTGGTCCCCAGGGCAGCGTGGGGGGGGTTGGGACCCCCCCACGCATTCATTTAGCAGGAAGCCCCAGGGAGGTGGCGGTCCCCGGGGCTGCGGGGGCCCCCGCGCGCCCCCACTATTTCATACTGGCATTATTTCTGGGACCTGGGCCACCCTCATTTTTTTTTTTTCGTCAGGATTCGCGCACCCAGCGCGAATTCTGCCGATTAAAAAAAAAATGCTTTTTTTGGCCCTGGGGGTCCCTGTAGGACCCCCTGAGCAGGCCTAGGGGGTTAGGGTGTTTCTACACTGCCCCCTTTTCTTGTTTTTTATCCTTTTTTCACTGATTTTTTAATTTTTTTTATTAGTCCTCATTAGCCTCTTTAATGGAAAGAAAAAACAATGACGTTCTTCCACTTGCACATTTTAATGGGCGATGGATACCTAAACTCATGTGCTTTTAAACAGGTTGGAAAGAGAGACAGAGATCATAGCTCTATACGGCTCTCGGACTTAACCTCCATCTTCCCTGTTTTCTTTTTATCTGTCTCAGCCCTCTCACTATCCAACGAGAGACTAGACAAAGAAAACCTAACCAAGAACCTGATGAGGCTGAGAAGGCTTAATCATTGGACCTCTGATTTACTCCTATTTACATTTAAAACATCGCACCCTTCTAAAAAAGGGAGCCAGAAGTTGTGATTTCTAGAGCTCTTCATATCTAAAGCGGCTATATGTTTAATGGAACACAGCCAGCTATCCAAGCTGGGGGGGGGGGCAGCAGCAACCCACAACTTACATATCTCTCTCCGCGCAAACAGTATACCATAAAAAATAAGCCTTGCCTGGTTTTTCGTAGTTTTAACCACTGATTCCACATGCCCAAAAATAACAAGCAGGACGCTTACCTCGATATTGAGCTCCAGCATTTCAGACAATGCCCTACTCACTTCTCTCCAGAATACCTGTAATTCTGGGCATTCTACAAACATGTGGACATCATCCTCTTTCATCCTACCACACTTCGGACAGGCAACTTCACCTCCTCTCCCAAACTTTGACAATTTCTGGGGAGACCAGTACGCTCTGTGAATGTAAAAGAGATGATTTCTCCTCAGGTATGCAGGCTTTACTATTTTAAATAGCATAGACATAGATACTTGCCATTGGTGTTCCAGCGATGACTCCGGCAAGTATTTCCCCCATAGTTCCGCCGGCAAAGTAAAACCTCCATCCTCGATTTCAATCATTAGCCAATAGATAATCGCTAACTCCTTCTTATGAACTGACTCTTGCATAAGTCGTGTTTCCAAGTCATTTTGTTCACCAATCTTTGTTTCCAGGTCTTGGAACCAACTTCGCATTTGAAGGTATTTAAATCTAGATAGGTGATAGCCAGCTTGTTGGTTACACTCTTCCCATGAAATGAGCTTGCCATCCACTATTATCTGCTCCCATCGTAAGAGGCCCCCCTCTAACAGTGGTTTTGCAAGAGCGTCTTTTGTCCATTCTGAGGAACCCAGTCCAACCCAAATAGGGGCCAAATAACTATGGTATGGAATTTTTAGGACTTTTCTGACCTTGTACCATGTCTCTGCAAGCCCACTCAGTATCTTTAACCTGACCTTTTTAAAGAATTTTGGGTCGGCATACTTAAAGAGGAACCCCTCTTTGCCTCCCGATTCCAGACTTGAAATTGTGAACCACATGCCCCCTGTCTTCGTTTGGCTAGGTGTGTTGAATAAACACCTCCCATTTTTTAACAAAAAAGCCCAAGAGTAGAAGAGTAAGTCCGGGAAAGCTAAGCCCCCTTTCTCCACCTTCCTTCTCAGCTTTTTCCAAGCTATTCTTGGTCCTTTACTTGCTCAGATAAAAGTGCAGAACTCGCTTGTAACTTTTTTAACCATTCCTTCTTAAAAGGCAAGGGAATAGTGTCAAATAAAAAGTAAGCTTTGGGAGGGCTATCATTTTTACTAAATTGCTTCGCCCAAGAAGAGATAACTGAAGATGAGACCACATTTTCAGGAGTTTACTGATCTCTTTCCTAACTTTCTCAAAGTTGAGTTTAGCTATTTTGTTGATATCCTGAGCTATCATGACTCCCAGGTATCTAATTTCTTCTTTCCCGTTCTCCATCCCGATATTCCAAGTCATGACTTCAGTCTTACCACTATTAATTTCAGTAGTCTCGAAATCTTTCCAAAATCTGTCGTTAAAATCATTACACGGGAGAGGGTTTTTTGTAAGCTTGTAGTATATATCAAAATATCATCTGCATAGAGCCCCAGTTTCTTATCCCAATCGATGAATTTGAAAGGTAAAATTTCAGGATCCTCTCTAATTTTTCTAGCTAGAGGCTCTATATAGAGGTTACATAAAAGGGGCGATAAAGGGCAACCCTGCCTCGTCCCTCTGGATATAGTTACAGTCTTAGTTAAAGAGCCGTTTACTAGCACTCTAGCTTCTGGGGCTTGATAGAAACCTGCCAATGTCTTACAGACATTTTTTCCTAAATTCAATGATACTGCCAGGGCTTTCAGGTAGACCCAGTTCATACGGTCAAAGGCCTTGGTGGCATCCAAGGCCACCACGGCCAAAGGAAGACTATAAGAGGTAGCGAGATCTATTGCACCAATTAATGTAAAGGTCAGATCTTTCAAAGACCTTCCCTGAATTAACCCTTTCTGGTCGTCATGTATCAGCTCAGGCATTAGACCGTTCAACCTATCTGCCAAAATTTTAGCGTAGATCTTGTAATCGCTATTCAATAACGAAATTGGCCGATAGGAATCGCATTTCGTGGGGCATTTTCCTGGCTTTAAAATTAGCGAGATTGTAGCTTCCTTCAAAGAGGCTGGCATTTCAGACCCATTAATAAAGAGATCATTGAAGAATTTCACTAAAATGGGAGTCAGTGTACTTGCCAAGATTTTGTAGACCTCTTGGGCAATACCATCGGGGCGCGGGGCTTTCCCCTTCTTGAGCTGACTGATTATCTTCTCCACCTCGCTACTATCAAATTCTCTATTTAACTGTCCAGTTTTTTCTGGTGTAAGAGGATTTGCAATGTCTTGTCCTAACCATGTTTTTAAGTCATTTTCAGATGGGTTTAGCTCCTCTCGATAGACTTTGCTAAAATAATTATGGAACGTTTGCTCTATCCCACTGCTGTCGCCAATCAAGGTCCCGGTTTGTTCGCATGTAACCTCCTCAATTCTGTTTCTTACTTGCTCCTTTTTGGCCTTCCAGGCCAGCAGTTTACTGCAGCCTTCGCTGTATTCAAAATGAGCCATCCGGCTGGCCTCCCATCTCTTCCTGACCCTATCTTGCAATACAATTGCTAAGCTGGATTTTGCCTGTGACACTTCCTGCAACAACCCCGTCCTGACCCCCTCTCCTAATCTTGGATTGATTATTTTTTTTAATTGAAGCATCACTGCCGAGTGGTCAGACAGATGAGCTCCTACATGGTCAATCAGTTGTACATCGTCTTTTATTTTGCAATCAATGAGGAAATAGTCTATCCTAGACTGATGTCGATATTTTTTATTGTAAAAAGTATAACCATTTTGTAAACCTGCTCTTTGCCGCCATACATCAGGTAGACCTAGTTGTTCCATCATTTGTTTTATCAGTCCAAACATTTTAGTATTGACCATTGCTCTGCTGTGCGAAGACTTATCTAAAGCATAGTTTAACACCACATTAAAGTCTCCGGCTAAAATAATTGGGTCGGAGGAATTTAAAAGTTCGGCCATCAATTCACCTAAAGGTTTCACTTCATCCTGATTTGGACCATAGTAACCTGCCAGTGTGTAAGGACGGTCTAACATTTTCACTTTAGCTACTGTCCATCTTCCTGCTTTATCTGAAACAAAGGAGTCAAGGTTCACTTGCAGCCCTCGTTTAAATAATATTGCTACCCCTTTTGTTACGGCTGATTCGGCTGTACATGCCACATGTGCAATCCATTTCTTTGACTTAAACAGTTCCGTTGCCTCCTTCTCCGTTAGATGTGTCTCCTGAATTATTATGATTTGAGCTGGGCAGTCTTTAAGATACTGTAGTATTTTCGCCCTCCTTCCACATACCCTAAGGCCATTTAAATTCCATGACAGAATTTTAATAGTGCTCTCCTTCCTCTCACCCATCATCGGTACCAACTAAATAGATAACCAGCTTCTGGAAAATTAAAAGCGGCTTCAGAGGAACTATATTTTTTTTCTTTTTCCCCCACTGCTCCCCACCCTGTGCTCCCTCCCTCCCATGGAAAACCCCTCCCTACCTCTACCTGGCTAAAAGCCATATGGGTATCCCCTCAGAGCGAACTATTCTTTAAGATATTTAACATCTGAGTAAGCTTAAAACAATATTTAGAGCTAGTAACTCTGGGAAGACAAAGATAGGAAAAAGAGAGAAACCTTTATTTGTGTTTTTTTTTTTTTTTTATTATTTTTATATTTCTCTTTTTTTTTCCCCCTTTTCCCTCCCGTCCTTCCTCTTCCATATTTTTTCTTGACCTTTTCTTGACCTTAACTTCCATTGATTCCAACTGATTTCAACTGACTAAGCCAAATAAGTTAAGATTACAGACCCCCTGCCTGAAGGTCTTTAATGAATTCATCTACCTTTTCGCAGGAGTGACAAATGTGCATTTTATTATCATGCATCACCTTCAAAAAGGCCGGGAACCTCAGCTGAACCACTGCTCCTAAACTTTTGAGTTGATCCATCCTTTTCCCTAACTCCCATTGCCTGTTTGAGGTGGCATTTGAAACGTCCGACCTAAACTCATATTTAGCCCCTCAACCTCTATCTTTTTCAAACTCAAGGCTTTTTGATAATATCTTCTCCTTTAAGGAGAAAGTTAAAAAGTTGAGCAAAATCTTTCTGGGCTTTGTCCTATTTGTGTTTAGCCTGTATGGATCTCTGTGCACACGTTGTATATCTCTCCCTATTTCCTCTTCGGATTCTTCTATCTGTAACTCTTTTTTGATCAATCTCACTACATAGGCTTTAATATCTCGGTTACCGAGCCACAAGATGGCTGCCAACACATTCTGGTTTAGAGTGTTGGCAGCCAATCAGAGTGAAGCTCGTGCCCGGGAGGAGTCGCGACTCCTCCTCGGTGCTCAGATATCGATATTTTTCTTTTTCTAATTTCTCAGGAACTACTGAACGGATTTACACCATTTAAAAAAAGGTCTCTTTCTGAACCAAGGGCTACCTTTTTGCCAAATTTGGTGTAATTCCGTTCAGCAGTTCGGGCTGTAGCCTGTTCCAATTTTTCCTATGGAAATTAACATTGGGAAAACGTGTTTAGGGACCCCCTTTTGTTCTCGGCCCCCGCTTGACGAATCACCCCGAAACTTTCAAGACAGGAGCTGACTTGAACAGGCCATTAGTTTTGAAAATTTCGCGAAGATTCGTCAAACGGCGCCAAAGATATTGGCAAAAGAAAAAACGCTTTTTGAATAAAAACGAGGTCCTAACTATAACTACCTACTGGCAACCGCCAGTAGGTATGATATATATATATATATTTATATATATATATATATTACCCACCGGCAGTCGCCAGCAGGTAGTTATAGTTAGGACCTAGTTTCCAAAGGAAAAGCATTTTTTGACTGACTTGGCTATAACTTTGGCATTGTTTGACCATTCTTCATGAAGTTTTCCCCAAAAAAGTGTCATGGTAGGTTCTAGTGGTCATGGAAAGTTTGGGGGTGATCCGTGCAGTGGGGACCGAGAATTTGGGGCTCAAAATAAGGGTGCATTTGTTCATTCCTAAAGGAACCTTTAGCCACACCTACAACCCGTACCGCTGAACTGACTTACACCAAATTTAGCAGGGAGGTAGATGTTGGTTCAAGGAAGTGCCTTTTGCTTATTTGGTGTCAATCGTTTCAGTAGTTTCTGAGAAATGTAAGTTTAAAATTATAGTGATATCTCTGGTCGCGAAGTCTTCGCAAACAAAGAGAGCTCGTGCAGGGAAATGTACTGCTCTGATTGGCTGCCAAAACTTCAACCAGGAAGTGTTGGCAGCCATCTTGGCGAAAATAAAGAAAAGGGGGCAGGGTAGGAATACCCTGACCACCAAGCCATGTTCTTGGGGTCCCCCTGGCACCCAATCACGGCATAAAACTATTTTTTTTAAAAAGAATTAATGCAACAAAAAAATTTGTTTAAAAAGAAAGTGCGGGCTCCCGTGCTTGCTTTACAATAACCCCCAGGTAGGCCAGGTCCTGGGGGCATATAATGTATGTAGGAAGTGGGTGCAAGTAGCCCCCCTCCTGGGGCTTATTAAAGCCCTGGGGCTAATATTAATGTGGGAGGGCCCATTGGACCCGCCCCAGCCCAGGGGATTGCCACCTCCCCGGGGCTAATTTAAAAAACAAGGGGATGCCTCGCGGACCCCCCCGCCCTGGGGACCGCCTCCTCCTTAGGGCTAATTTCAATATTATGGGGGGGCCACACGGGCCCCCCTGCCCCAGGGACCGCCACCTCCCTGGGGCTAATATAAAGAATATGGGGGGCCTCATGGACCCCCATGCACTGGGGAAATCCAGCCCCCTGGGCACATGTATTTATAAAAAACAGGGGTGGCCCTACGGCCTCCCCCTCAGGCCTGGGGACCACCACCTCCCCGGGGCTAACTGCCATAATAATGTGTGGGGGGTCTGCCCCCCTTGCAGCCACAGGGATGCCACCTCCCCGGAGCACACACACTAATAAAGGGTGTCCGTTGCGGACTCCCGACACTGGGAACCACCACCTCCCCGGGGCTATATACTATATGAGAGGGGGGCCCGCGATCCCCCTCCAGGAGCCCTGCATGTCCCTGGGGACCTCCACCCCCCGAGAGACAGCTCCAGCAATGTCCCTGGGTGCCCACCCCTGGGACACTGCAGTTTACTATGGCATGGCGGGAGCACTGCTCCCGCCATGTCATAGCAAATACTCTTGCATCCAGGAAGTGGAGCAGAATTGTTTCTGGACAGGGAGCTGCATGTTTGCAACTTCCTCTGTCCAAAAGCAATGCCCGCTCCCACAGGAGGCGGGGAGCCGGTAGGGACCCTGGGGGCCTTGAGGCTCCCCCCGCGGTCCACAATGAGCTGGCCATGCCCCGGAGATGGGGTCCCCGGGGCAATATCGCCATGGGGAGGGGGGCCGAACTAGCCTTCCTCCCCATTAAAAACAAATTGTTGAAGGCCTGGATTCAAATTCCATTTACATATTTGAATGTCAGCATCTCCCATAAGATATGTTTTAAAGCGTATACAGTTTGTGATTATGGACAGAAAATCAAAGGCTCATATACGAAAATCAGGGGAAGGTGGGGGTGCTCACGTGGGTGAAGCGATATTTATTAGTGAATCCAGCAGACACCAGTGATCATAAATTTCACATATCTGCAATCACCGAGGTATGTTAATTTCCAGACTAAGATGTATACTAGCTCACTGGGAATGTGCCACACTTTCAGGATCCAGGGCTTGTGCCTTAAAACACTCAAATAATATGTCCCACTCCATTGAGATTGAAGTTTTGCGGAGTCCCCTGCTTTCCTCACGCCTGAGGGCTACACTTTCGGCAAGGTCCCACCGAGACAGATTCTCTCGCCAGTCTGTTATGCTTCAGGCCCTTGGTGACTTCCACCGTCTGCTAAGAAGACGCTTTGCCAGTAAGAGAGCCAAGTTTATAAATCGCACTCTCACCGTGGCACTTTTAGGACCAGTGGGGAACCCCAGTATACACTTTTCTATACTATCTATACAGGTCTGGTCCGTCACCTTGTTCAATGCAGTTATTACTCCAGCCCAGTATTCTGATAATAGTGGGTAGGCCCACAGAATATGGAGAAGATTCGCTCCTTCCGCCCGACAACATGGACGATGCTGTAGGGTATATCATGTTAATTCTGTGTGGTGTCAAGTATGCTCGGTGTAGAATCGCAAATTGAATGAATTTAAATCTTGTATTACGAGATACCTTCTTGGGGTATAACAGTATTCCCACCCATTCCTTGTCAGAGAGTGCCCTGCCCAAGTCTGTCTCCCATTTTTCCCTTAGTATTGTAAGTGGTGCCTTGAGATGGTTTTGGAGTCCCTTATATAGCCACCACAGCAGGTGGCGACCATGTCCAATTGTGTATAACGCCCTCAGTAACTCATATGTAATTGGTTTGTGGTCATGCAATGCCCAATGTCATTGTACATACCATTGAGGATTGGCATGTATTAGGAATAGAGGGCCTCATTTATGAGGCCCTTACGCCGCCATTGCATCACTTTTTGAGACTCTGCGGTCGCGTAACAAATGTGCCACACTGCGCCATATTTACAAAATGAAGCATCTAGGCAGATGCATCACTTTGTAAACTCTGGTGCTACATGATACCTGCATCAGGTATAATGTATTCAGGGTGGGCGTTCCAACGCAGGAAAACCACATAGAAGTGACACAGTGAAATCTATTAGATTTCACTGCACCATTTCTCAGGCGTCACAACGTCAAATCCTTACGCCTGCTTGAAGCAGGCGTAAGGAGTGAAGCATGGCTTTTCACATAGGGCTTGCCCCATGTGAAAAGACACATTGCTGGAGTCGCGTCTGTTTTCAGACACACTCCAGCAATGTGCCAATTTTGAGCCTACAGATATGTCAGGAACACTGACATATATGTAAATCCTTGCGACATGGAGAGCCGTACAGTAAATATGGCCCATCCATGGTGTTGCAAGGATGGCGCACTGAAAAGTGTTGTATCGCTGTTTTCCCGCAGCGACGCAACACTTTTCATAAATGAGGCCCAGAGTGTCTGGGAGATTATGTGCATGCATAAAGTCTTAATGGTTCATGAGGGCACCTTCTGCAAACAGCACAGCCACAGTGCTATCTCCTTCTCGTGGGTGCAGTCTCCTAGCCGTTAAGGTACCTGAGGCAGTGGGGAGGCCTTGTAGGGGTATGTTGGGTGTGTAAGGAGCCGGAACCAAGGAATACTTAATCACCAATTTCCAATATGAGATCGCAATGCATAGTAAAAAAGTAAGTGAGGGCTGGGTCGGGGTACCGGCGCAAAGCAAGCAATGTAATTGACCGTGTTGTATTTGAGTCTAGGTGAAATCTATTTCTAGCAAATTATAACCAGCTAGCCTGTATGATATATACTGCAGTTACCCAGCTATACAGTATGCCTTAAAATCAGGAGCCTCTAGCCCTCCCTTATCCCTTGGAAGTTGGAGTTTTGCCAAGCTGACTCTACGACATCCCTGCCCCCAGATCAGTTCAGTGAATAGTGTGTTGAGTTGTTGGAAAATCCCATTGGTAATCATTATTGGTAAGTTCACAGAATGGTATAAAAGACGCCATTTGTCTAGCCAAGCAAAAGGGCAATGTAGTCCAAAAGGCCACCTGCGTTTTGAGCTCAGCGACTGTAAGTGAGAGGTTGCCTTCCAGTACATGAGGACTATCTCTATATACTTGAATCCCAAGGTACCGGAAAGTGGAAGGGGCTACTGGGATCTTGTATTCTCCAAAACACATACTAGTTTCAATATATCTACTGGCAAAGAAATACGCACTGGGTTTGTCTGCGTTAATGCAAAGGCCTGAAAAGGCTCCAAAGGTTGTCAGCAACTGGGCCATTTGCTGCTGCATCTCTCGGATATGCCTGAAATACAAGATCATGTTGTCGGCGTACAGCGAGATGGTATGGACCATGTTGCCCACTGGAATCCCCTTTTGTCCCGCTTCTTGTCTGATTCTTTGTGCTTAGGGTTCAACTGTGAGGATGAAGAGGAGAGGGGAAAGGGGGCAACCCTGTCTGGTGCCTCGTCAAACCGGGTACGATTGGAATATATGCGGGCCGGTTCTGGCCCTAGCTGTGGGCGCAGTATATAGCAATTTGACCCATCTAATGTAGGTCTGAGGTATCCCAAATCGTGCCAGGGGAGCAAACATGTAGTCCCAGTCCAGGGAATCGAACGCCTGACGGATGTCTAACAAGAGACAACCAGCGTGAGTGTAAAGGTCCCGGCTGGCATCTATGATCCGGAACAATTGCCTTATATTTAACAAGGTATTTCTAAGCCTGGGCATAGTTCGCAAAGTTTTGGTACGCGGAACTCTGCGAAGTTACAAAAAACTCTGCGAAGTTCCACAAGTGGCGGAGAGTAGTGCGAACTGCTGTTCGCGCTAGTCTCCCTGCCGCTCGGGTAGAAATTCTACCAGGGCGGCAGCTCGCACTCGCGAACTTACCTTTCGCGAGTGGGGAAAAAACTCTGCTGCACTACGTGAAGCGGGGTTTTCTGCACTCCGCGAGCTCCACGGAGTGCGGAGTGCAGAAAACTCTGCAAACTCGGCGAACGGAGCGGAGTTCAACGCCCAGGCCTAGGTATTTCGGTGAGGTAAAAATCCACACTGATCTGTACGTATCAAGCGTGGGAGTATCGGAAGTAGTCTGCAAGCAAGGATCTTAGCAGGTATCTTATACTCTGTATTTAGAATGGATAGTGGACAGTATGCGGTCAGATCCAGGGGGGACTTCCCGGGTTTTAGTAGTGACCTGACCAGGGCTTGTCTGGTGGAGGCTGGGAGTAGACATGCTTCTAGGGATGTGTTGTACAGTTTTTCTAATTGCGGGATCAGTTGGGTAGAATAGTCTGAGTAGAACTCTGCTGGGAGTCCACCAGATCCTGGCATTTTTATTACGTGCCAGTTCCTTAAGGCCCCTTCTGATTTCATTTGTCGTTATGGGTGCAGACAGATCTTCTCTATCTGTATCCTGCACCCTAGGCAGGTGTGCCCTATGAAGGAACTCTAACAGCTCTGTGGGGCTAGGGGTTGGATGTGCCATATATAATTTCATGTAATAGTCCCTAAAGGCTGTATTTATATCTTGTTGTGTGTCCACCATTCCTCGTGTCGGCCTATTCACTGCTAGTATTGGCGTGGGGGAAAGATCTGGACATATCAGACTTGCCAATAGCATACCTAAGTGGTCCGCCTCTGCGTGAATTTTCTGTATATATTGACGATGGTCCACCACCCGGAGACGTTCTAGCACTTCTGCATGTTGTACCCTGGCCTCTTGCAATCTAGTTGATGCATCCTGATTGCGGCTGCTGTTTCAGGGGGCCCCAGTGAATCCTCCACTGTTTGGAGCTCTCAGAGTATCACTCTTTGAGCTTACACCAACGAGTTATTAGCAGTGCTCAGAATCACTACTTTGAATACTTATGATTATGCTCTATGATGGGTGTTGAAGCAGTGCCAATGTTGATTGCAAAGTATATCTATGGCAGTTGCTAGGGTGTCGCTCTATCTTCTATGGTGTGTTGCCAGGTGTGCACTCCTATGGCGTGCTGCTGAGCGATCTCAGCCACCTAGGGGTCTAGAGCTCTCTGCCTGCACTTCTCCCAGGGGCCGGCCGCCTGCTAATGGAGTCAGACCACCATCATGTTCCGTCAATGTGCTGGTTCGATTAGTGTTCAGCAGCTGCTGCCATGCATGTATCGCCAGGTACCTGGTCCCGCTCACCTCACTAGCTGGTCACAGCCAGCTGTGGTGGTTCCGGCAGCCAAAATGGTCATCTTGAAGCCCCACCGTCTCTGTGTTGCAGGGTCAGCCATCACCCACCATTTTGAGTGGTGCTGCTGCCGACTAGCTTGTCTCAGGGATTGTCACCCCAATCTCTTTGACATCCCAACAGGATTACACCACTCAGTCACACTCCCTGGGATGCCCATTCTGCAGGTCAGAGCATTGATGGCTTTGCAATGAGAAATTAGGGCCAGATTACAGGGCCCGGGTGCTGGAGCTCCTCTGCTATGCGTCTGCCATGCCTAGGTGTTGGCCACAACCCCCCCATCCCCCTGCAGTCCTATAGCGCATTTATTGATTTTGCAACAGCTTTAAACAAAGTAGATAGACACCGGCTGTGGGCTAAACTGGATTCATGGGGGATTTCCCCACATCTACTGGATACAATCAGAAGTCTCCATACAAAAACATGGGTCAAACTACAAATGACCAGCTAATGGGCTTACTCATCCAAGATTTATACCAACTGAGGCTTTAATCAAGGCTGTATTTTGCCTCCTTTACTCTTTAATTTGTATCTTGGAGATCTGAATGACCACCTCGCAGAGAAAACTGCTTTCCACCGAAACTTCAAGGGATGAGGGGGCATATGCTACAATACGCCCATGATACAATACTTATGGATCAAACTGCATTTCTGGCTGAGTACTGCGAGATAAACAAACTCAGTATCAACACATCGAAAACTAAGATCTTAATCTTTGGGAACAAAAAAGGAACTTGGTATATAAATGCCCAGAAGATTGTTAGAGCACCTACCATCAAGTACCTAGGAGTTTGGATAATAAACGTGGCCTTCCAAATCCCAAAATCGAGGCTCTGGCAAAATCAGCCAAGGCCCTTACCTTTGCTTTCCAGCGCCTACTTCAAAATCTCTCTGGCCCGGACCTGACAGAAATCCACAAAGTTATTAAAAGCAAATTCATGCCCACACTGCCATTAGGAACATGTGATTATTTAAATCATATTACAAGCTGACTTATTCAAGCTACCGGCATGTTCTGCACAAGCACAGATCCAGTTGTAGTTTAAACTGGTTTAATAAAACTATGCAATGTACACCAGCTTTTTATCTATGGGCTCCACGCTTGCAATAGCTGAGGAAGGATCGCTAAAAAACACACTTGTGGGACTTTACACAGGATCCAAAATCTGCCAACTACAAACTTCTCCAGGTATCTACAGACCATCTGGCTGATAGAGACCTCTTGAAGACTGCTTTGACCTTGAAAAGTCAGTCATAATTACTGATGAAGAAAGCAAGGCTCGCAGCCCATGAGGACCAATGTTTCTTTAATAGCAAGAAGCACGCTGAACCAAAAGTTGTTTTACATCAGCCAGTAACTCTTTCTGTGTACTTATCACTTCCTATAAACTTTACAGTAAAGTCTCAACTAATGAACTTGAGAATCTTCTTAATACCACTCAAAGCATAAAAGTACGGCCGCTTGATTGGCACCTCTAATGTCTTATGTAGGGGCTGTGGTTTTAAGCAGGAGTCACTTTCACATGTTTTATGTCTGTGACCTTTTTTAATCTCACTTAGATGATATTATCTTTTTCCATTTTTCAGTCAGTTCAGCATCAGGGCCTGCAATACAGCTGTAATTGAATGCCCGAAAGGTGACTCGTGCCCGAAAAGTGACACCTTAAAAGCAAAGCTCAGCAAAGGTCCCTGGGCCAGCTCCTCCCGCTGCTGCTGGCTGAGCTCCTGCTCAATTCTGTAGCCGCTGTCAGCCAGACTGCTCGCTGCTGCTCTCAGCCTCTCCCTATAATCTTCTTTTCCTTCCATATAACTTTAATCTTTTTGCCTTTCTGCCTCCATAAACAGTCTTTTTTTACCGCCTAAACTTAACCTTTTGCCTCCTTTTTGCACCAATAAACAGTCTTTTTACCCACCTAAACTTAACCTTTTGCCTACACAGTCTTTTTTCCCACCTACACATTAACTTTGTGCCTCCTTTTTGCCTCCATAAACAGTCTCTTTTCCAGCCTAAACTTAACCTCTTTCTCCTCCCGCTTACTGCCTTCATCTAACTCTGCCCAGTGCCTGCCCCCTTTAAGGACCTTACTTAATGAAGGCTGCAGCCTAAAGCAAGCCTGTCTGCGCCTGGACCGCGGCCAGCACCAGGACCCCTGGATCTCTAACCGCCTAGAGTTACTCCAGAGCCGAGTTAACTGCCCTGATCCCAAGGCCTCGCAGCAACCTCTGCAGCCTCACTTCCCCTCGATCAACGGCAGGACCCTTCTCCTGCTGACACTGCTGATTCTCCTGCAACGTCGACCCAACCCCCTCGGAACCCAGCCCATACCGACCGACATTGATTTCTCACCCAATGGCTCCTGATCAACACCGAATCACTCCACTAACACGCCACAGAAATCTGGGACACCATCACCCTCCTCACCACCAACGTCATCTTCCTCACCAAGACATGGCTCAACCCTGCTTTTGCACCGGAGATCGCCACTGCCACTCCCAGTGGATACAAGATCATACACTGAGACCGAGTCAACAAACACGGAGGTGGTATAGCCATCATCTACAAAGAGTCCCTCTACTGCAAAGTAGCCACCAATGACACTACCCCTATTACGGAACACCTCAATTTCAAACTCAACACAGACAGCAAGTCCGCCATCAGGGGCACTCTGGCATACAGACCACCAGGACCATGCCCCGCCTTCTGCAAGAACATCTCCGACTTCCTACTCCCCCTGGCCATCTGCTCCGAGAACTTCATCTTCCTCAGAGACCTCAACTTCCACATTGATGACCAAAGCGACGCCAACACAACATACTTAATAGCATGAACAAACTCAGCCTCACCCAAATCATCACCAACCCCACGCACATAGCTGAACACACTCTGGATCCAATCTTTACAGCCAGTAACAGAATCAAATACAGCCACACTTTGGAGATTACCTGGTCCGACCTCTCAATCGTCCACTTCACCATCTCCACCACCCCCAACCAGACCAGCACCGCCCATAGGAGATGGAGCAAGGTAGCAGAAAATCTATGGACCAACACTCTCAACACCTCCCCCTCGGACACCACCGTTGACCTCAAGGTGGCTGTCCAAAATTTCAACACCTGGATAATTGAATGCGCCGACATAGTCCACCCCTCAAACCTGCAAAACAAGGCAGACCCTTCAAACAAACCAGCTGGTTCACTCCTGAACTAAAAGCCTCCAAACGCAACTGCAAAGGACTATAAAGAATCTGGTGCACAAATAAAACACCCAGCAACTGAGCCAACTTCAAAGTGGCTCTCAATGAATATCACAGATGCCTGAAAAACACAAAAAAGGAAGCCGTAGCTACCTGCCTTGAAGTTAGCTCCAACCATAGTAAGGAACTCTTCAGCATCATCAAAGAGTTCACCAGCCTCTCAGCAACTGAGAACACCATAACTCCCTTGCAGGAGCTCTGCAAGACCCTCGCAGACTTCTTCTACAACAAAATCGCCGCCATCTACAAACACTTTTACCCACAACCAACCAGCAACAACTTCAAAGAACTCTTCAACAGCAGCGGATCCACCTCAAACACTATAATTACTATGTCGGATCAACTACCCATGCAAACCACCGCTACCATGATGAGGTCCATCCACTCAGGAGCACCCAGAGACCTCTGCTCGACCACATGTTCAACCTGGGGAGCATCTCAGTTGGTAAGGAATTCACCACCATCCTCAACTCATCCATCACCTCTACCTTCTTCCCAGAAAGATGGAAACACGGAGAAGTAAAACCTCTGCTAAAATAAAATACTGCTGACCCAGAAGTACTCAATAATTACAGGCCCATCTCCATGCTCCCTACACGTATTTGATTCATCAGAAGTACTTTCCGGATACAGGGGAGGATACCCTCCCAAGACAGGTGGTGAGGCTATCACTTGTCTTCTGTATGCAGTTGATATAGTAATACTAGAGCTGACTCCCAAGGGTCTACAAAAAAGGCTGGACCTCTGGAGAGATGTTTTTATTGAGCAAAGACAAGGTAGAACTTTTAGGAGGAATTTGTATGCTGGCTCAGACCTTTTAAACCCCTTTTTAACCCCTTGCCTGTCGCGGGTACTTGACCCACCCATGCGACTGAGGTACCATTTTTATCGGAAGACCTGGGGGAATGCGGGGAGGGTGGAATTTTGTGGATCCACACAGATTCCAGAACTTTCCATCACAGAAATGTGAGGAAAATGTATTTTTTTGGACAAAGTTTGAGGTTTGCAGGGGATTCTGGGTAAAAGGACCTAGTGAGAGCAACACAAGTCAGCCCCTCCTAGATTCCCCTGGGTGTCTAGTTTTTAAAAATGTATAGGCTTTCTAGGTTTCCCCAGGTGCCGCCGGCAGAGCTAGGGTTCAAAATCTACAGCTAGGCACTTTGCCAAAAAAGGGTCAGTTTTCACTGTAAAAATGTGGTGTGTCCACATTGCGTTTTGGGCCGTTTCCTGTCGCGGGCACTAGGCCTACCCACACAAGTGAGGTACCATTTTTATTGGAAGACTTTGGGGAATGCGGGGTGGGTGGAAGTTTGTGGACCCACGCAGATTCAGAACTTTCCATCACAGAAATGTGAGGAAAATGTGTTTTTGTTAACAAAGTTTGAGGTTTGCAAGGGATTCTGGGTAACAGAACCTGGTGAGAGCCACACAAGTCACCCCTTCCTAGATTCTTCTGGATGTCTAGTTTTCAAAATTGTATAGGTTTGCTAGGTTTCCCTAGGTGCCGGCAGAGCCAAGGTTTTAAAATCCACAGGGAGGCACTTTGCGAAAAAAGGGTCAGTTTCCCTTGTAAAAATGTAGTGTGTCTACGTTGCGTTTTGGGCCCTTTCATGTCACGGGCACTTGGCCTACTCACACAAGCGAGGTACCATTTTTATCGGAAGACTTTGTGGAATGCGAGGTGCATGGAATTTTGTGGATCCACGCAGATTCCAGAACTTTCCATCACAGAAGTGTGAGGAAAACATGTTTTTTTTTTTACAAAGTTTGAGGTTTGCAAGGGATTCTGGGTAATAGAACCTGGTGAGAGCCACAAAAGTCACCCCCTCCTGGATTCTTCTGGGTGTACAGTTTTCAAAAATATATAGGTTTGCTAGGTTTCCCTAGGTGCCGGCAGAGCAAGGGTTCAAAATCCACAGGTAGGCACTTTGCAAAAAATGGTTCAGTTTTCACTGTAAAAATGTTATGTGTCTACATTGCGTTTTGGGCCGTTTCCTGTCGCAAGCACTAGGCCTACCCACACAAGTGAGGTACCATTTTTATCGGAAGACTTTGGGGAACGCTGGGTGGGTGGAATTTTGTGAATCCATGCAGATTCTAGAACTTTCCATCATAGAAATGTGAGGAAAATGTGTTTTTTTTTTTACAAAGTTTGAGGTTTACTAGGGATTCTGGGTAACAGAACACAGTGAGAGCCACTCAAGTCACCCCATCCTGGATTCCGATGGGTGTCTAGTTTAAAAAAATGTATAGGTTTGCTAAGTTTCCCTAGGTGCCGGCAGAGCTAGGGTTCAAAATACACAGCTAGGCACTGTGCAAAAAAAGGGTCAGTTTTCACTGTAAAAATGTGGTGTGTCTACATTGCGTTTTGGGCCGTTTCCTGTCGCGGGCACTAGGCCTACCCACACAAGTGAGGTACCATTTTTATCGGGAGACTTCGGGGAACTCAGAATTGTAGAGCAACTGTTATTACCTATTGACTTTCTATGCATTTCTGCCTTCCTAATGTAAGACAATGTGTAAAAAAGAAGTCACTTTGAAAAATGTCCTACAATTCACAGGCTAGTATGGTAACCACAATTTCGGAGTTGTGCAAATAGCTACTGTTTCTAAACTCTATATTTTGTTCCCATTTCGGAAATACATAGGTGTCTTTAATACCTATTTTTCACTCTTTATATTTTACCAAATTATTTGCTACATACCCGGTACACAATGAAAAACCACGGCAAGATGCTGCCCAGTTATTGGCGCTGGGTTCCTCGGGTTCTTGGTGAAACTACAAGTCCTATATATCACCACAACCAGAAGGGTCCAGTGTATGTAACGGTATATTGCTTTCAAACATTTGTCATACTTAGAAGAAGTTACAGGCAAAAACGTTGGCACAAATGGCTGTTTTTTTAACTCATTTTCAATTTTCTTTTATTTTCTACTGCTAGTTTCTATAAAGAAACCTTGAAGGATCTACACAAATGACCCCTTGCTGAATTCAGAATTTTATCTTCTTTTCAGAAATGTATAGCTTTCCGGGATCCATTATTGCTTTCACACCCATTTCTGCCACTAACTGGAAGGAGGTTGAAAGCACAAAAAGTTGCAAAAATAGGCTATGTCCCAGTAAAATGCCAAAACTGTGTAAATTTTTTGGGGGTTTTCTGACAAACGTCTGCTGGTCCATGAAAGCTGGGAAGATGATGATTTCAGCACCATAAACCCTTTTTTTATACCATTTGCAGGGGAAAAACCAGATGCTTTCTTCTGCAGCACTTTTTCCCCATTTTTCCCCCAAAAAACAAAATGTAGCTGTATTTTGGCTAATTTCTGGGTCCCCTCCAGGGGAACCCACAAACGCTAGGTACCTTTAAAACCCTATGATGTTGGAAGAAAAGGGCGCAAATTTGGCATGGATACCTTATGTGGTCAAAAAGGTACAGGGGCCTAAGCGCAAACTACCCCAAATAGCCAAAAAAAGGCTTAGCACAGGGGAGGAAAAGGCCTAGCAGCGAAAGGGTTAAACTAAATCAAGAGGCATTGGCATCCATGTCGCTGTAAGAACTTAAATTATCTCTTTAACATTCTAGCCCAGTCCTTAGCATGGAATTAGATATGGCTTCCTGCCTTCCGAATGGTAGATGCAAATAGGTACTACTACTTGTAGCATTAAGAGAATCAACTGCATTTGAAATGTAATATAGCACATAAAGTCTGACGTGTGATACTTCTTACTAGACTTCAAATGCTATCACTCAGGAGTATCACAGGAGCTTGTGAAAGAATTAGCAGAAATGATCGAATATGTAACTTATGTACTCCGGGAATCCAAGATTTTTATCATGTTGTTTTTGTTGGCCCTGCTTCGCATATGTGACGTTTAAAGTTTTTAAAGCCGGTATTTATTTATAAGGGTATTTTTAATGTAGATGCGCTCTGAGGCACATAGCACTTTGGCTGGGATCACAGCTGGTCAAGACTTCAAAGCACATACTGACACGCTACTCCAGAAGGTGGGGCCAGGGCCTACAAATTGATTGCTAACAGCCCACGGTGCGGGATGCAGTCAGAGGCACATCACACATCGCACTTTGTCTGGGATCACAGCACTGGTGTAATACAATGAGCTTCTAGCTTATTCACAAACAATTTTTATGTATTTCATATTTGGTCTAATGTAACATTACCCTGTTTGTATTATGATTATTTTTTTTTTTCAAATAAAGATTGAATTGAATTGAAGCATGCACACTTTTAAACAATCCCGAAAATCAAATGGCTTGTTTTAAATGACTAGTAGTAGTCGTATCCCCTCATTGCATGTCCTGATCTTTTAGTAATTTTTTTAAGCTATATCAAAACTAGGTTGATTGCTGATCTTTTGATACTTCTTGTTGTTTATGCTTTGATGTAATGAGTTTTATGATATTCCTCGTTGCTTATACTTTGTCACAATTAGTAAGGAAGTGATGTTTTCGACTTCTAAATAACCTACAAAATGAATTGATCCACTTTAAAATGTGTAAATTATTTTAGCAGTTTGTTACATTTTTATTGGCATTGGTACGATCACTGATTTTATGATTTTTTTTGCTGTTTATGCTCTGGTGTAAATAAGGGTGAGATGTTAGTTTTATAATTTTGTTGTTGTCTCAAATTTGGGACTAAAACAATATTGGATGTGCCATTGTATTTTTCTTTTATTTGAGCAGCCATATACTAAAACATTTTTTTGTAGAACAGACTTGTATATTTAAGTCTCCATTCAGTAACTGGACATGGAGGGTTACCAGGACCATAAATACTTGTGGTCTGAAATGGGAAAAAACACGCTGGAAGGTGGCTCCTGCTGGGTATCTTTTGATAGTTTGGGGGGAATAAGAGTGATTATTGATTATTCAGACAGATTAATCTCTTTTATGAGCAGTTGAGCCCCCCCTTCTATTCATAACTGGATGCTTAGATTAGTGCAAAATATATTCGTGGGGTGGTCCCATGAGCATAGAAATGGATTGCATCATGTTTTAGCAAGGGTTCCATGGGTGTCACTAGCTTTTCAAGAACGTGTCTCCCCTGGCCTGGGCATGGAGTCACAGTTGGTGTGAGTTGAATCTTTCAGTCTACATGTGCGCAGAAATATGTGATGAGGGGGCGTGTCGCTATTGAGTGTTGCTGGAGGTTGCAACATGCCCCAAGGTCACATATGTATCTCTCAGTTCCCAGTATGTGGCATGCCATGTGACCCTCTCTTGAGGCACCATGTATCTCGACCTCACCTTTTCACTGGAAACTAATTTTTGGGCTAACTGTGGGCTGTTTTTCTTTAGTTTTGGGCATTTCCCTAAGTCTTGCGTGATCTACTGCCTCATTTGTCATGAGGGGGAGGGGGGCCGGAGACTAGTCTGTGGCCCCCTTTTTACCCCTACCTATGCCGTGTTGTGGTGTCTGAGGTCGGGGCGACTGCTTTCCCTGGATGGTGCATGCAAGGTTTGGAGCGTTTGTTAGTCGCTTTGCTTGATAAGGAGGTGAATGCATCCAGTGTCCTACCTTCGCCTGGAGCTGCAGTGAACATTGGGATCCCCTTTCCCAGGCACACTCCATTCCCTCGAACTACATGCCATGATGGAAACATTGGTCCCGGGCCAGATCCCTGAGAATGGGGTCCTTATGACTTGGTCATTGAAACACATCTCTATTGACTTTGGACGCTGGGACCTGGGTGTCTGGTTTTTAAATACTTTCTTTCGGTGTCGCCCCGCCCCCTTGTCTGATTGCCCTCCACCTGGGGTGTGGTCAGCCAACCCCGCACTGGGGGATCAGAGGCTGATTGGGGCCTCGGCTTCCGGAGGAGACTAAGGTAACCTGGCTATTCCACTCTCCCTCTGGGGTCGCCATTGATGTCGAACTTGAGGGAGGATACCCACTTGACACTGCTCTGAATCTCTGGACGCAAGTACAAATTTTAATTCCCATTGTTGTCTCATTTGTCCTTCTTTTGTTTTGGTACAGTTTTTTGGGGATGAGTGTGAGTGGGTGGTAGTTATTCCTACTTATGCTGGGGGTTTACCTTATTGCATATTTTGGCTCTGTGATTGCGTGAAGGTGCTACATCCCCACACAGTTACCCCTCCCAGCTAGGGTTGTGGCCCAAGTCCATGTTGGGCTAAGTTCCCTGTCTGTGGTTGCTGCTACCAAGTGTTTGCCCAACTACCAGATCTCTGCTGTAGGGTGCGGCGGATGGCGGAGCTCCCTGAGGCGGAGTGTAGGGAGCATTCTGATTTTGTAGATGGACATTCTGGTTTTGTAGATGGACATCCGGGTAGTTTTGTGGTGGCTGGCCCTGGCCCATCGATCTCTGCTCATGGTATGCCTTTAACCGGCATCTCTCTGCCAGGTGGCCTATCCTGTGGCAATAGTAGCACTTCCTAGGGTCTGGTTGCTGCCAACCTCCCTGGCCTCTACCGCCATAGCTGGGTTGGGAACCTCTGGGGTTTTGCGGTGAAGCTCCCATTAAGACTGGTGCCATTTGCATGGTCGTGGCCAACGTGGCACCCTCAAGGGCGGTCTTTTTCAATTTGAGTTGGACCAATTTAGCAGTGTCTCTCTGGGCTTGCTCCAGCTCAGGGAGCATCACTGTGGGTCATTGTAAGGGTTGTACATGTGTCCGCCCAACCATTCCGCAAGTGGCCTTCTTTCCCCTATGGATTGTGGGGGCATTTCCTTGTGATAGGTTTTTACCCCCATTGTGCACAGCACACTTTACTACTGCTGCGCATTTAGGTAAAGTAATTAACAGCTCGAAGAGGTCTTTAGGCATGGTGGGTGTACCGCATGGCTTCGGGCAGCCTCGTCTTTGCCCTGTGCTCAGGGGTACTGTAGTGGCAGAAGCTGAGTTCCAGTAACTCATGACCTGCATCGTTTCCAAGGGCGAGTGGGTTCTGTCTGTTACTGCCACTGCCTTCATGTGTCTTACCCCTGTTTCCTGAATTATCACAGGGGATCCATTGGGATCGTGTGTAGCGCAGTCACGACTATCTTACCCCTCCAGTACATCATTGGCTATAAAGGCTTTGCCCTTTTAACAGCCTTAAATAAGGGATGATGTGCGTGACGCACCCACTGCCTAGTGAATTCGCAAAGAGTTTTTGCATGCTCTTTAAGACCTCCTTAGTGAAGGCAGTCTGGTTGGTAGATGATGTCCTTAAGGGTCTACCTGTGCTATGAAGGCATTTTAATTACATGGGTCTCAAGGAAGGAACCACAGGGGAGGAGCAGGCCATAGTCCCGGCATCGGAGAACTAGATGGCCATGTCTAGCTTGGCCATCAAATCTCATCCCAATAAATGTATGGGAATACCTCCTATGTCCAGCTCTAGGGGTTTCGTGAAGGGGATCCTTGCCACCGTACCCAAAAACTCTTGCATAACCATAGTATCTTTGAATAAAGGACTATCCCCTCCCCTAGGCATGACCTTGTTACCCCTGTATCTATTAGGAAATTGTACGGTGTATAGTTTACGAGTATCGTGACTCTAGGTTCCTCTTCTGGTTGGCACGTGGTTGACAGTTCAAGGTGTGTGTGGGTGTGTGCCCTTTCTTTCTCAAGCATCAGTTCCCACTGTTCCCCCTCGGCTAACTGGGCAACCTCTGTAGCCTACCCTCATCATCAGTTCCTAGGGGAGTGGAATTTCCTTCCTCACCCTCACTCGCTGAATGGCTATCTAGAACCGCCACAAACCTCCCTGTCACTCGTGTATGTTCGCCTGAACCAGTGGGAGTGTGTGATTGGTTTGAGGTTGAGTTCCTCTGTGTTGGGCCTGGTAGATGGGGGGGCAGAGCTTTTGGGGACCTTTCCAAGGGAATTAGGCTGCGCTGGAAGAGTCTGAGCTCACTGGCTTTTGGTGCCTTGTGCTTGGGCCTAACTGTCTGTCTTTTGGTGGGAGGCCCGTCGGCTCCTACTACTGGCAGATTGGAATATCCTAATGCGGGGGGAGCTGCCGTGAGCACCTCCATTCCTGCATATGGTGGGGGAGGCGCTGACGCCTTCCTTGCTATCGGCGTTGTAGGGCTATCACTCTGGGCCTCTTCAGAGATGGTCCATAATTCTAGTAACGCCTCTCTCTTGTCTCTTTTTTTACCTGTATATTTCGTTTTTATATGTGTTTTAGTATGTTGTATTACAGTAGTGTCAAATGTTCCCTCCTTAGGCCAGGGAAATGTGCGTGCCTTAGTGTGTTGTGCCATACTTGGCAAAACTTAATACGTTTCTTTACCTGTGTGGGGAACCGGGTTACCATGTGTTTAAATCGGTAATCCATAATAATGTTAGTGAATTTGTGGACAAAATACGACTCAAAACATTTGGGAGTTTTTGTTTGTTCTAATCATGGAGACAAACATACGTGGTGCACTCTTACAATTTTACGTACTATGACCTCATCAATATTCACAGATGCATCAAACAATTCAACTAAAACAATTCAATAAACACAGATAACAAAGCATATGAAGGGTTGGGACATAGGTGGAAAATGCAATATGAAAAACAGTATCTGAACAATATTAACTTTTTGCGCCAAATACAATTTGCAATAAATAATAGCACCCCCATATGCAGGAGCCGCTCCTCCATGTGGGCGGAGGAGCGTCGCCCCACTGCTTTCTCACAGTGCGAGAAGCAGAAACATAAAATGGTATAATAAATACCATTTTATGTTTCTGCTTCTCCCACTGCGAGAAAGCAGAAGAAGGGTTTGGTTGGGGGTGGGCAGTCCTGCTCAAGGGCAGGGGAGGAGTGGCTAGCCCAATGTTGCGGGACCTGACTGTTTGGTCGGCCCTCTGGGGCCGACCAAACCAATCATGCGCACTCTCCATGTTCTCCATGTAGGCTGCATGCAGCCTACATGGAGAAAATGGCCTCCCCATAGACGCCTGTGCAATCGGCGCCCAGCCAATCCCAACGCTGCCATTGCAGAAGAATGGCAGAAGAAGTGGATTGACAAACAGAGAGAGAAGGGAATAGGCCCGAGGATGAGAACTAAGGGGCCTCACGGTGAATCAGAGGAGGCCAGCTGGGACCAACCAGGCCAGTCCAGTAGCTCTGGGGTAGGGACAGATACACGGGATTTGGTTATGATAACACAGCAGGTAGATGATGACATGACAAGGCCAAGGGTAGAATCCCCAGGCCTAACAGCCTCTTTAACCCTTGATCTTCCAAAACCCAGTGATATGGTGACAAAACAACCTATTAGGATATCTGGTAATCTTCCCTTGGCCCTCAATGGTAAACAGAATCAAGGAAGGAAGCTAAAGGTCCTATCCTGGAACGCTGCTGGCCTGAAAAGTAAATTGTCCTGTCCTGATTGGGGGCTTTTTGTGGACCAGTTCGATATTTGCCTGTTCCAGGAAACGTGGGCACGGCAAGATTCTTCTAGGGTGGGGTTTGCGTCATTTACCATCCCAGCCATCTCGGGAGGGAGGGGCAGACCGTCTGGGGGTCTATGCTTTTGGGTAGGCTCACATCTTGGTTGTACAGCCAAACCACTGGACTCCCTGTCTAATGATATCCAATCTGTAGTACTCAGCTTTCCTAACAAGCTAGAACTGGCTCTTATCAACATTTACTCCCGCCCTGTTAGTGTGAGCAAGGAATCTCCTACTTTTGACAAACTGAGTTCTTTTATGTCTACCGTCCCCCCGAACATATGGGTGATAGTGGGGGGAGATTTTAATTGCCAATTTGAGCCTCTACCAGATATGATCAACACAATCCCTACTGAGGAGGATGCACACTGGTTAATTCCTGAGCCACAAAGTCCTCCAATAAAGGCCTGGTCCCCGCTCGCAACCCAGATTAATGCATTTACATTGACCCACTCCTTGAGAGCATGTAACGGTCGCACAGCCTCGGACACACCAGGGAACCTTTCATTTAACAAAGTAGGCCAAGCCTCTCTCCTTGATTACATACTAGTGGAGACTAGGATATGGCATAGAGTCCTTGATTTTGCTGTCCTTCCACGCAACGATAGTGATCACAATGCTTTATCTCTGGTATTGGAATTGCCGGACCCAGGAATTGCGCTGGCCACCAGTACCTCGCTAGACAACAGATTAACGCTCTCCAATAACAGGAAAAGAATCAATTGGGGGGCAATACAGCAGTCACCGGGAAAGCTGTCTGCATTATATGCAGCAGTAGTCCCGGTCCTAATAGAATTAGGAGTAGCGGTAGTAGCGGCGGGTACCGCCGTTCCTATTAATAAAATTACAGATCTACATGCAGGGTTGATATCTAAGCTGGCTGATGTATTTTACCCAGAGACTCGCACTAAGGGGAAAAAAAGGATCATACGATCATGGTTTAATGATACCTGCCACAAGGCCAAACGGCTTTTATTGGAGGCCATTAAAGCCAAAGATAAGCCACTCACGCTCGCGCTAGAGGGGATTAGTCTTTACTCTTGCTGGTAAAGCGAACGGAGCGCCTGGCAAAGGGCTCCCACCATTTATATATACAGGATAATTAACATCTGATATTGTAATACTTGGACACTGACATAGAACTATTTTTAGGCAATTCGTTTTAATCTGCCACTTTTAAAAATACAGAATTACTTGTTTTTAAAGTACCTCGTTTTAGCTAACAATTAAAAAAAAAACTTACTTGAAGCACTGTTTTGCACATTGCGCATTGTATTCCACAACTGCACTCGGTCAGCTCGGCGTCTTCCCCGGTCCACCACGGATTGTTCCGGTCGAGTGGAGGGAAGTGTGACGCAGACCGGAAGTGCTGTTGTTTTAGGCAAAGGCACAGGGCGGTTAGCAGTCTAGCTGCTTAAACCCAGCTGCATAAATGCGGATGCCTGCCTCGACGCGCAGCGGACGCGCTAGAGGGGATTAGTCTTTACTCTTGCTGGTAAAGCGAATGGAGCGCCTGGCAAAGGGCTCCCACCATTTATATATACAGGATAATTAACATCTGATATTGTAATACTTGGACACTGACATAGAACTATTTTTAGGCAATTCGTTTTAATCTGCCACTTTTAAAAATACAGAATTACTTGTTTTTAAAGTACCTCGCTTTAGCTAACAATATAAAAAAAAACTTACTTGAAGCACTGTTTTGCACATTGCGCATTGTATTCCACACCTGCACTCGGTCAGCTCAGCGTCTTCCCCGGTCCACCACGGATTGTTCCGGTCGAGTGGAGGGAAGTGTGACGCAGACCGGAAGTGCTGTTGTATTAGGCAAAGGCACAGCGGCGGTTAGCAGTCTAGCTGCTTAAACCCGGCTGCATAAATGCGGATGCCTGCCTCGACGCCCAGCGGACGCGCGCAGCGGGCGCGCCACTGGCGCGCCAAAGCGCGCCTAAGCCCGTCTGCGCCCGTCCGCGCCAGTCAGGGCCCAGGGGCCAGATTCTCTGCCCCTCTGCCTTCAGCTCTCCTGCAGTATACTAAGGATGAATTAATACTCCTGCAGAAAGCCCCTAAGTTACCTTGCACCCATTCCATATCCCTTGAGAAGATGCAGGATAGATGCCTACATTGCTCATACGAACTGACCCTATCGACCACTCACGCCCCCTTAGCAGGAAACGGGTTCAATATGGCTCTGCTTAACTGCAGATCCCTGCCAAAACACGCTACGGAGATATCTATACTACTACAAGACACCAAACCGGACGTTCTGTTCCTTACGGAGACGTGGTTAACCCCTAATTCAGACCCAGACATTGTCCAAACGCTCCCCCCGGGATACCTGATTCAGCGACTGGACAGAATAAATGGGAAGGGGGTGGGATTGCAATTATTTACAAAGACCATCTAATCTGCCGTACTCTGGACAGCCCCTCCTAGACTGTGAAAATGCCCACTTCTCAATTGAATTCACTCCACTACTTACTTTTGTTGGCATTCTTCTATATCGCCCCCAGGAGCACATGGACAATTCTGCAGTTCACTACTGGAAACTGTCTTAAATCTTGCCAGTGCTTCGCCCAATTTTAATCTTCTGGGAGATTTTAATCTTCATTTTGACGACACGCGGGACAGGGTGGCCAATGACCTAGCCTACGACCTTGCAGCCTTTCAATTAGACCTAAAAACACACCAAGCAACACATGTTAAGGGTCACCTTCTTGATCCCATTTTTTCAAGCATAACGGAATTAAAAGGGAATGATCCCATTTCCCTCCCTTGGTCAGACCACTTTCTTATTCCTTTCTCTTGGCACCCACCCTCTCCATGCCCACATTCGCTAGCTTCACGTATCCAAATCCGCCCCTGGTCCAAACTGATTGTAGAAGATTGGACCCGTGAATTGGAGGCATCTATGCCCATCTTGGATGCTGATCCTTTAGCAGCTAATAGTAAGTTCTCCTCATGGATCGAGAACTCATTAAACATAGTACTTCCGAGGAAAACCGTACTAAAAAAAACGGGCCCCAATAAATCTCCTTGGTATACCCCCGAACTCCGTAAATTGAAACAACAGTGTAAAAAATTGAGGAAGAGCATGGAGGAAAGATTTCTCAAGCGAAAAAAATCACAATATAGGCTATCCATTGCTCACTATAAAACAGCTTTAAAAGTAGTTCAGGCTGCCTACTACGATGAAAAAATTCGTCCTCCTCTAGCTCCTCTAGAGAAATATTCCAGATCGCAAAAAACTTATGAAAGTGCCCGACCCTCCTGCAGTCCCCGATCCGTCTGGTCGCCGATGCGAGGAACTAGCTGGCTTCTTCTCGACCAAAATCCAAAATATCCTCAATCTCCTTCCACCCTCTGTCAATGAGCACTTAGTCAAACTATATGACCTAGAACCCCTGAATAACCCTCACCTCTTAGAGTCATTCACTCCACTTTCCGAGGATTTATTCTTTTCCATCCTAGACTCGGTTAAGAGCGGGTCCCCGATGGACCCTGCTCCTCCCAACATCCTAAAGTTGGTAGCACCTATAGTCGCCCCCCATCATTAATTTAATCAATGCCTCATTAGCATCGGGCATTGTCCCTCAAGATTGGAAAAAGGCAATAGTGAAGGCGCTACTAAAAAACCTCATTTAGACCCTTCTGAGCTAGGCAACTATCGCCCTATTTCATTACTCCCTGGAATTAGTAAGATCGCAGAAAAACACATCAACCGTATACTTTCTGCACACTTGGAAACATTTAAACTACTCCACTCGTCACAGACTGGCTTCCGCCCTGGTCAGGGCACAGAAACTGCACTGATAGCGGTAGTGGAGGAGTCAAGAAAGATTCTTGATTCCGGAGGGTCCACGGCCATCATTCTCCTGGACCTAAGTGCAGCCTTTGACACGGTGAACCACGGCATACTGGTTCACCGTCTAAAAAAAGTGGGAGTGACAGGTACGGCCCTTTCATGGCTGAAATCGTTCCTGGAAGAAAGGTTCTTCCAGGTATCCGAAGGAAACTCCCGCTCCCAACCAGTCCCGCTGCAGTGTGGTGTTCCCCAGGGCCTGCCTCTGAGCCCCACACTTTTTAACGTATACATGGCCCCTTTGGCAGAGATCGTAGCCCCTTTTGGAATCCACAGTCACATATGCTGATGACACCCAACTAATAGTGGCACTGAACCATGCGGAACCATCCTCCATGGATCTGCGCTCATGCCTTGAGGCAGTTGCTAGCTGGATGAACTCTTCTCACCTGAAGCTTAATGGTGAAAAAACGGAGCTCATTCTGCTGGGCAACCAAGCAATTTTTAACTCAAATACCATGTGGCCGAGTTGCATGGGTCCAGCCCCTTTGCCAAAAAACGAGATAAAAAGCTTGGGAATCTGGCTCGACCATGATCTTACTTTCAGAGTCCAAGCGAGGAAAACGGCAGCCGTATGCTACGGTTTACTCAGATCCACCCGGAAAATACTCCCTCTCCTACCTAGCCACTCAAGAAAACTCCTGGTCCAGGCACTTATTCTCTCTAGGCTGGATTACGGCAATGCTCTTTATTTGGGTGCTCCCAAATCAGTCATAGCGAAACTCCAGGTGGTTCAGAACTCAGCAGCAAGACTTCTTACGGGCACAAAAACCACTGCTCAGCAAAGCCTGCTCTTCGTTCTCTCCACTGGCTCCCGGTACAGGAGAGAATACACTTCAAAGCCCTCTGCATTGCCCACAAAGGTCTGCAGGACAGAGGTCCTCCCATTACAAAACACCTGGTCAAACCATATAAGGCCACTCGATGTCTGCGCTCGGATGAGCTCCACTTGGCCGAGGTCCCCAGAATTAAGAAGGCCAGAACAGGTGGCCGCCGTTTCTCCTACAATGCTTCCAAACTATGGAATGCACTCCCTCCCCCTATTCGTAAGGAGGTGAACCACCTGACCTTCCGGAAACGCTTGAAAACCTGGTTATTCCCATAATCCCTTCCCCCTCCTCTAGCCACCTCCGCAGCGCTGGGATGCCTCCGGGTAGCCATGCGCTATACAAAAAAGCTCCTAACATAACTAAACAAATGAGGGCGCTGTATAAAGAGACTACACGGCTAGCGAAAGAGACGTGGGAAATTAATAGATGGGACGCTTTAAAAACTGCCCTATCTACCAAAAATCTAATAGAGTTCTGGTCCATAGTTAGCACGGGCAGTAGTGAGGGTAAGCCAGCATTAGAACCTAATATAGCAGCAGAAGCTTGGGAAGTGCACTTTCAGGCCCTATACTCCACAAAGAAAGTACCCGGCCCCCATGTTGACCCACCCGTACCTTTACTTAGGGATAATCATGTAGAAGCTATCGAGTTTACTCTGCTCAAGGTTGAAAATGCGATAAATAAGCTCCTCCCGGCAAAGCACCGGGATTGGACAAGATCCCGGGGGATCTCTTCCGGTACGAACCGAAAATCTGGGGACCCTATCTACAGGTTCTATTTAATGCTATTATGAAGGGTATGCCAATCCCTGAAACCTGGGCAGGGGCAGAAATAGTCCCAATCTTTAAAAAAGGCTCACCTCTCCTGCCAGCTAACTATAGACCGATTAGTTTGATTGACGTCACACAAAAACTCTTTGCGCAGGTAATTCCTGATCGCCTCCAGGGGTGGATGGAAGATCATGAGATATTAAGCCCATATCAGGCCGGATTCAGGAAGAACACTTCCACCGATGATCAAATATATAGACTTCAACTTATATTTTGGGAAACGGTGAGAATGGAGGGTGGCAGCCTCTATTTGTTTTTCGTAGATCTTAAGACGGCTTTTGATCTGGTGCCTAGGGCAAAGTTATGGGAGGTACTTAGAGATATGGGGATCCCCCCTTACCTTCAGAGCATACTTATAAGACTGCATGAAGGCAATTTTGCCCAGGTAAGGTGTGGGAAAAGAGGTGACCTGACTTCCCGATTCCCAGTTGAGAGAGGAGTAAGGCAGGGTTGTGTGCTCGCACCCACCCTGTTTTGCCTCTTTGTCAATGCACTGATTGCCCATCTTACCGAGGTTAGGGATAATGACGCCCCCAAACTGGCAGGTACCAAAGTCCCAGCAATGATATTTGCCGACTACACCCTTCTAATGTCGAAATCCCCCATGGGCCTCCAGAGGGTCCTGGATAGCATAGCTATCTTTTGTAAGAACAGAATGTTGGAGATCAATACCCAGAAGACAAAGTTTATGGTCTTCAATCCACCCAAGACATCTCGTCCCAACCCCTGTCTAGATGGCACCATGCTGGATAGGGTGACGGTATTTGAATACCTAGGGGTCACCCTGACAGAAAACATGGAGTGGGGTCCACAAATTACTAAAGCCAAGCTCAAGCTAGCCCAGACTACTAGAGGAATTATTAAACTATTGAGAAACTCCTCCTCCAAACCTGCTGGGCCCATAGTGGAGATCTATAAGGTGCAAGCTAGGGGTGCGACAATGTATGGGACTGAATTATGGGGGCACTGTTGTTGTGGAGATGTGAGCAAAGCAGAAAACAGTTTGTGAGAAAGATTCTGGGTCTCCCTTCCAGCACCCCCCTCATCCCCCTACGGCTGGACCTAGGAATTAGACCTATTGAGGAGGAGATAGGTCTCAGACCCCTAACCTTTTGGCGCAGACTATGGGTGACCCCGAAATTAGCAGTTTATAGATCGGAATTAAAAGAGATATTGAGCTTTCCAGGTGCAGCAAAAATCCCTTGGTTCATGTACATAAAAAAAGAATGTAGTAGGTTGGGAAAATCAAGCCTGTGGAGTAATCCAGAAGAAGCGTGTTTTAAAATTTCACGCTCCGAAGTGGTAAAAGCCTACCGAATGAGCAACCTAGCAGAGGTCCAAGGAAGCCCGTCCACAGGACACTTGACGGTTAAATTATTATCCCTGAAAGACGAGTATTTATTTGAGCCTTTTTTAGATGACATCTATCCATTCCTGGCAAGACTGAGCACCTTGCCGCTCCGCGTTTTTACCTGCAAATGGTCAAGCACGGTTCTGCGAGAGGGCCCAGCCTGTAATTGGGAGGAAGAGTCAGAGCTTCATGTCATCTTTTTTTGCCCTGCCTACAAACTAGCTAGGAAGCGCTGGCTTGTCCCACTGTGTAGGAATTTAGGGTTTGTACATTGTATAGAGGCTTTTAGAGTGCTAAAGTATGACACCTGCAAGCCCATTGTTTTTGCTGTATCTCGATTCTTGACTGCAATGTGGCGCAGGACCTTTGTACATACGCCAGCCCAGTAACAAATAGCATACCGTCCCTGATTTTTTAGGGTTTTTAATTCATTTTAATTTTTTAAAAACATTTTTAACATTAAAATCAATCAAGTTTTTATTGTTTTAAATGTGTAAAATCTTGTTCCTTTGCTGGCTATTATGCAACTATAATGTACCACCACTGTATGACTATCCTATGAATTTTTAATGTTGCCTAAATTAACTGTATTTCTATTGTCACTATTGATGGCTCATACCTGGTGCTTGCCTTTTTAAGTTATTGCCTATTGTTTTGTACTCACCTTGCACATGCACTTTAATGAGCCTATTGGACCTAGTTAGGTGTCAGTGTTGATCCCTTTTTTTTCATGTGAAATACCAAGGCGATGTAACTGCATTTTTGCAAAAATGATTGGTCATTATTTTAACAATTTTAAACTGTAATGAACTGTTATGCACTGTTTATTGTTAGTATACTTTTTATGGTCGCACAGACCGAAATAAAGTTTTTCTGAACTGAAAAAACATATAAAAATATAATAAATTACAAAACATAGAATAATATTTTAATGTTAAAAAGTACTAAAAATTAACTGCAAACCTTATTTTATAGAAGTTTAAAAAACATTTTACAAACAAATAACTTTATTTAATATAAATTAATTATAATCAAAAAATAAGTATTAATGATTTTTTAAAAATTACTTCACACCATATTCCCTTTAAACGCACAAAAGACTCCTACATAATTGACACAATTAACATATTTAACAATTAATTAATTATAATTAACAAACAATTAATAATTAATTAATAATAAATAAATTACCACAAACAACACTATAAAATCAAAATATAAAATAAATACTAATAAATACAAATGATTAATTACTTTATTATAATTAAATTACTTCCCACCCTATTCCCCTATAAACCCACAACCCGCTACAGAACTAAAATACGCAAAATTTAATTGACATACAATTAATCACTTCTAAATATTTCACACATGCATTAAAAAAAACAGCTATACTTATACAAAAAATATTAGATCACATACTTTTATCATACATACTAAAATACAGAACACTAATATAAATATTAATATTATTACTAACAACGATATTTTGACAAACGATATTACTGACTTCGATATTACAGAAAACGATATTTCTTACCTTCAAGTCGATATTCTGGTCACCGATATTCTTGAAGTCGATATTCTGCCACTTCGGTATTTCCAACTTGATATTCTGGCACTTCGATATTCCAGACTCGATATTCTGTCTGTGCACCAGGTGGCCCAATGAGTGATACAGCCCACTAGCAGCATTTCATTTTACAAGCCTTGGAAACATATAATTCAATTTACTAGGGACTTACAAGTAAATTGCATGTACCAATCAGATGTTGGCTAGTTTTATCATGTTTAAGGGAGAGAGCACAAGCACTTTAGCACTGATTAGCAGGAAAAAAATGCAGTGTCTAACAGCCAACCAAAACGAGTTCAGCAAAGGAACGTAGAGGAAAGCAAAGATCGATGGTGACCTTGCAGAAAAGGACAGGTCCAACACATACAGTGACATCTGCAGAGAATTCTGTGTAATAAATTTTGTTGGAATTCATAGGAGCCACATCCCCATTGATTCCCTGGTGTCTCTAGTTTTCAGAAATGTCTCTCCCCTGAGTGCTGACCAACCCTGGCCTAAATGCTGTAAACACAATCCCCTTGTAATCGTCCCCATCAAAAACATCCCCTTGTGTCTTGAGTTTGAATCACTGCTTGTGAGAAATTAGGTTGTTGGTTGAGAGGGGTGTGAGCCCTTCTCAAGTAACAACCACAATCCTTGTCAGCGTGAACCAGAAAATTCACTTAATTAACCTGTGCTTAACCCTCTGGTCACTTCGCACAAAAGCAGTCAGGCTTAACTTAGAGGCAATGTGTAAAGAATGACGATTCTCCAATTAACATACAGAGAGAATCATGATTTACTGATCCAGCGCGATATTAGCAAACAGCATTCATACACCAGATACTCACTTAGGCCCATACATTCATACTACGCTAATACTTACGCTGGGTTTTATCAGTTGTTACTCTTTATCAAAATCCCTGCTACCAATTACCTTCCGAATGAAGAGTAATGACTTACCAATGAATCCTTTGCTAATTGGGAAGTTTAAAATGAGTGACATTCATTATAGTACATAATCCTGAAATAACCACTGAGTCAGGAAGTTTTAAAATGTTTATCTAAAGATTTAGCAGAGTAAAATACAGAACCACACGGTACTTAATCGCAATACCCAAGATAAAGCATAGAATAACTATTGCTAATCAATGGCGGTCCCTCAGAAAAGGAGAGGATAGAGACAGCAGCGCAACTAAAGGTTGCATTATATTTACCTAAGTGCGAGAACCAAACCCTTGGCCAAGGAGTTGGAAAGAATAGGACCCAGGAAGGATGAAGAGCAAAGACTTCTTCCAGGATCAGGACAGGACCGGTGACCTCTCTACAATGACGCCTGCGTCGTTCCCCTCTCTGATACTCGGCTTCTCCTCGATTCTCCCGTGCCTTCCTTCTAATGGACTCCGCCGCCCCCTCCTCAGGACCTCTCTGGACAGCGGTTCAGTCTGCAATCGATCAGCTTGGCAGTCTGGAGCTAAGAGCTAACTAATTAGCTAATTCTATATCTATTATACCCTTCTACGCCCATGTACCTCCCCTTAATGTTGCTAAAATATGGGACCACTACTTCTGATTGGACAGGGACAGGCGGTGGATTCTCACACCATATTGATTTGCCTTGTATTTCTGAAGCCTATTGTTTTTAAACTACCGCCCCTTCAATTTAATACATTTGCTTTATTTCCCACCCGTCTCATGACAAAATTTACAATTTATTCATATAAAATGTTTCTTTTCGACGAGAACATCTTGGTATGTAGTGGTGTCGGCCAGCAGGTCATGGCCTTGGATGATGTCCAAGTTGACTTCATCTCTTCCTTTCTCGTGTGCCTCTCAGGGCGCATGTGCGGAATCTTTGTCACACGAGCTTTCAGTTCACCAAAACCCAGGCCCAAGTTTACGAACTAATAAAAGTCAAAGAAGAAAACATTAAAATCACAAATAAAATGTTTCACTGTATGCCCACTCTTTCTACTCTATTCCCATTTAATTATAAATTCTATCCCGCATTAGTAGCGTTAGAGAAACGACAGTTTAATAATGACATGAGAGCAAGCTGAAGCATGTGAAAACATCAAGCAGCCATTTTAATGCACACTGCGCAGAAGCAGAAATTTTCCCACCAAGCAAGAAGAGACGTCACAACACGTGATGTGGTTGGGACATGCGCAGTAGGGTTCCCGCGCTTTAGCGGCCATTTTGGATTACGGACAAGCGTTATTCATTAATAAAAACACATAGGCAAGCATCCTTACTATTCGTGTAGTGTATGCAAGGATTAGTAAAGACAATACAAATTTAATAAATTAATACTATGAGGAGATTGCATTCGAGCAAGTCTCATTTGTGAGTCCTTGCTCCATCAATCCCCTCTCTGATGGCGTTTCTGAGTCATCAAAATACTACCCACAATCAGATGCCAACTTCTAGCAAATAGTTTCATTCTTATTTTTACATTTTCTATTTTTACCATCCCCTTTCAATTTCTTGTATAATTCACTTCTCCATTCTTCAAGTTCTATTTCATCTAATTTTCTCTTCTTTCCTTTTCCTGTCACATTATATGTTCCATTCTTTCTACAACATTTGCACCATATTATTATTGTCAGTGCTATTATTGCTATCCCTGCTAAGGGTACTAATATTTGACCTATAAGTCCTTTTCCTACATTAGCAAACCAGGTACCAATTGATGCAATACTACTTGTCAATCTTTCCCATACACTATCAACTTCCAGTGGTTTTAGTTCCTTCTCAAGTTTAGTTATATTCTGTATATACGTTCCAATTTCCGCACTCTTATCAGGAATATAAGTGCAACAGTGTTTTGTCTTCAATAATTTACAGACTCCGCCCTCTTTTGCCAATATAATATCAAGAGCAAGTCGATTTTGCATCACCATAGATCTAATCGCAACCATCTCCGCATTAATCATTAGAAATCCTCCAGCAGTATCCGTTGATAAACGATCAACCACTGTAGACAATTTACATATTTTCCTTGAGTTCAGAATTATTCCCACCGAAGGTATCAATGCACCAAATATATCACCTACAATTTCAGAAAAACAAGCTCTTTTACTACGTATTAATTCACTATTGTTTTCATTGCTCCCAGTGTTTCTCTTTACGTGGTATATCTTTGGAAATACTATTCCAAAATAACAACTTCCATACCACCGTGCAGGAAAAACTGAATCTGTTCCTCCTTTGATTCCCCATCCTCCAAGAATTAAGAAATTATGTTCACATTCACTGGTACCGATGAAAACATTGTTATAATCAGTCTTTAACCTATGAAGAAAATTTTTTCCTGTCTTTACAAAATCCAGAGCCATAGCAGCTTGAGCCTTGCCAGGTGTGTAACTCCCTTCTTTTTCTGCCCAAGGTGGTAAATGAGCCTTATGCTCAGAAGCTTTCTTTTGAAAATCTTGTCTTCTATCTTCTACTAAATTCAAAAATATCTTTTCTTCTTCATGTAAAGAACATGTTAGATTGTGTCTATGTGCATGTGTTATGTCTATTGATTTCATTGTTAAGAAAAACTCTCCCATAAACTGTGCGTCTTGACTACTAAGCACTGGATTCATACTCTTTCGAATCGGAACCTCAGAAAATATCACATCTATGTTTGAATAATAATATTGAAGTCTCCCTGTTCTATAAAATAAACTAGACAAAACACTACATGATATGCCATATGTCAGTGGTAAGTGATGATATGTTAATCCTTCTGCTACTGATTCAGGTAATTTCATACAGACATAACAATTACTAACTTCCATAGTATCTACACATTGAAATAATAACTTTGTGAAAACATTTAAACTAGTGTCGTTATCAGTTATTTCATGATGAAATTCTGGTTCATTTTCTGCCATTAGTTCTACTCTATTGCCCTTCATGTCTGCTGTCCTCTCCTTAGTTTCATTATTAATTCTTTTATCCATTATCATAAGGTAAGGAACTGCTACAATCAGGACTAACCATACTATAAGCACCATTACTAGACTACATATGCATATTGCACAGCATCTTCTACAACATCTCTGTTTTGGTCTCCCAGCAACTCTATCGTCAGGCATTTTCGACAAGGAAGATCGCTCTTCTTATCTATTTCCTCTTTCTTTATATGACTCTTTTGCTTAGTCAAGGTGGTCTTGTTTCTTTCTCGTACGTTAGTTCTGCACTTGTTCCTTCGTCACCACTTTCACTTGACTCTGAACTTTCGTAATCTTCAAGAATGATGTAAGTCCAATCAGGACCCTTGAATTTGTTATTCACAAGTTTCAGTCTTTTACTTCTTCTTTTCTCAGTTTTATTCTGTTGTTCAGTTTGGCTTGTTACTTCATTTACTTGATCTGGATCGTCACTTCTGGTTTTTATGTGGTATTTTACTCTTTTAATGACACTCGGCCAATGATCTCCTTTTCTTGTTTTCTTTGTTTGCACTGTTTCTTTATCCTTGTCTTCAGAAATCTTTTTATTTTCACTTTCTGACACTTTTTCGTTTTCTGCAATTACTGTTTTTCTTTCTTGCTCTTTTTCAGGTCTGATTTGTTTTTCTTCAGCAGCTCCACTGTGAGTTTCCAATAATTGACCTTGTGCTTGATTTATTTCTTCATGTTCATTTTTCTCGAGATCTTTTTCTTCTGTGTGATTTTCCTGATCTAACTCGTTCTGATCAGGGCTTATTGCACTTTATACTTCTGCAGCCTGACCGGATTCTTCTAAACCTGTCTGTTCCTGCTCAAAACTCGTTGTTCTTCGTTATTTTGAGCCCAGTTTCCTTTCCCTAACTGGTCCTGCTCAGGTTCTTTTATTGTATGTTCTTCGTTCTCCTGAGCTGCTTCTTCTCCACCTATCTGATCTTCTTCGATTTCCTCAAATCTCGTTTGACTTCTTGTATCCAGTCCTGACTTGTGCTCGGTTGTTCTTCTTCAGCTTCTCTTGAATCTCGAGCCTGAGATTCTTCAGCTGGGCAACCTTCAGCTTCCTCAGTGATTGATGCTGACTGAGGATTTTCTTCTTCAGGGTCTGGTACATTTTGGTGTGGCTTACGTGAATCCAATTAGGAAATCCTGCACACTTCACTGCTGTATTTGTGGTCAGTATTACTTGACAAGGACTGCCCCATCTGGGTGATAGACACGTTTCTCTGGTGTGATTCTTCACTACCACCCAGTCACCAGGATTCAGATCATGTTCCTGTTCAGGCTGCCTGGAAACTGCGTCTTCTCCAACCTGGTGAGAGACAGAACGCACTAGGTCAGCCAGTCCTTTACAATAGTCCAGTACCATATCATCAGATATATTCAGCAGTTTGTTTGTGGGAACATGTGTTTGTCTCATTGCTCTTCCCATCATTATCTCGTGGGGGCTCAATCCTGTATTTCTGTCAGGTATGCTTCTGAGTCCCATTAAAACAAGTGGCAATGCATCTGGCCATTCTAATGATGTTGATGCACACATTTTTCCCAATCTTGACTTTATAGTGCCATTCAATTGTTCAACCACTCCAGAAGCCTCTGGACGATATGCACAGTGCAGTTTCTGTTTAATTTGGAATGCTTCACAGATTATTTGGATCACTTCACTGTTAAAATGTTTTCCTCTATCTGATTCCAAAGTTACTGGGAAACCAAACCTAGGAATGAGCTCTCGTAGCAACAGTTTTGCGACTGTAATGCTATCATTTCTCCTGGTAGGTTAAGCCTCCACCCACTTTGAAAACAGACACACTATGACTAGTACATATTTCAGCCCTCTGCATGGTGGTAACTGTATGAAATGGAACTGGAGTCTTATAAAAGGACCCTCTGCCTTTCCAATTTTCCCAAACCCAATTATTGTCTTCCGCCCTGGATTATGCATCTGACAAGTTAAACATCTCTGGCAAAGACTCTCTGCAACAGCCCTGAACTTCGGATTGTACCAGTTTTGTCTAAAAAGCCTAATCATTGCATCTCTCCCTATGTGTGTGTCTCCATGATACATTCTGGCCATTTGTGATAGTAAACAGTCTGGCATGACTGGTCTGCCATCAGCACTGATCCACACTTCATCATCTCCTCTTTGGGAACAACCCACTTTGATCCACAAATTCTTTTCATTTACGTCAACATCATCTTGTAATCTCTTTACATCATTCCAAGTTTCAGGTGGCATATACAGCATAAGTTGGCAGCTGATTCCCATTCTTTCCACCCTCTTATTGACTGACAATCTATTTTTGGCACAATGTTGGGCCACCATATCTGCATATCTGTTGCCAGCTACCACCCAGTCATCTCCTGATTGGTGTGCGGCACACTTCACCACAGCCAATTCTTTTGGTGATTGTATTGCTTCCAGCAATTAGCTTACAAACTGTCCATTTTTAATGGGGGATCCTGAAGAAGTCAGGAAATCCCTCTGCATCCATAGTTGGCCAAAATCATGCACAACCCCGTAACCATATTGGCTATCTGTAAATATAGTTACTTTTTGATTCCTCCCAATTTTGCAGGCTTTTATCAATGCAATCAATTCAGCTACTTGTGCAGATTTGACTCTTGGTAAATAGGATGCTTCGACTATTCCAGTTAATTCACATACCGCATAGGCAGCAGTTAATTTACCATCTTCATGTCTTTGACATGAACCATCAACAAATAGCTCCCTGTCTGGCCTTCTGAGGGGCTGTTCTTCTATATCTGGGCGAGGTTTCGTACATAACTCTGTAATCTGTAAACAATCATGTTCATTTTCTTCGTCATCTTTAATTTTCTCATGATATGGGTCTGGTAGTAAGGTTGCTGGATTTATTATAGTACACCTTACCATGGTCACATTTTCAGCACCCATTATTATTCTTTCATATTTAGTCAGCCGACTAGGAGTAAGATGTTGTGTTCTGGTTCTTGTCAATAGAATCACAACAGCATGTGGAACAAACACCTTTACAGGATGTCCCATCACAATTGACTCACTTTGTTCAATGCTCAAACAAGTAGCTGCCACTGCTTTTAAGCATCCTGGCAACGCGGCTGCCACTGGGTCCAATGTAGCAGAAAAATATGCTATAGGACGTCTGTCTAAACCGTGTCTCTGGGTTAGGACAGAAAGTGCACAATTTTCTCTTTCATGACAGAATAATGCGAATTCTCTTTTATAATCCGGCATGCCTAGGGCTGGTGCTGAGCACAGAGCATTTCTCAATTTTACAAAAGCTCCTGCACTCTCATCATCCCAATCAACTGGGTCCTTTGCTTTCTTTCTTGTCATTTGAATTAGGGGCTTCGCTAACAAGGAAAATCCAAGTATCCATTGTCGACAGTAACCTACTATTCCTAGGAACATTCTCACTTCTCTTTGGGTTACAGGCATTTGCATTTTCTTAATCAATTGTACTCTTTCCGTGGTTATTCTTCTTTTTCCCCTCTCAATTTGGTGTCCCAGATATTTAACAGCTGTTGTACAAAACTGCAATTTTTCAGGTGAGACTTTATGCCCTTCTTCTGCCAAAACATTTAATAGTGCTATGGAATCAACAACACAGTCCTCTCGGGTGTTCGATGCCACCAATAAGTCGTCGATATATTGCACTAGGACTGAGCTTCCTGGCATCACTAGTTTCTCAAGGCACTTTTTCAATATCTGATTGAAAATGGAAGGACTTTCCGTGTACCCCTGAGGAACACGATTCCACACATAAACTTTGTTCTCAAATTTAAATGAGAAATGATACTGGCTATCCGGATGCAGTGGTTTTGAAAAGAACGCTTGACATAAATCAATTACTGTGAACCATCCTGCACTCCAAGGAATTTTGTATAGAATTACTGCAGGATTTGGCACTATAGGACAACATGGTTCCACTATTTTATTTATTTTTCGCAGGTCCTGAACAATCCTATATTTTCCACTAGGTTTCTTTAGTCCCGTGATTGGTGAATTACATGGGCTACTCATTACCTCTTTTAGTATGTTTTGTTCAACCATTCGATTAATTTCTTCAATGACGTGGGCGCTAGAGGGCGCACGGCAAAAATGGCCGCACCTTAGTGCTGCTCCGCCCGACCGAGCGACGATCCGCCAATTATCTGCCTGCTATTGAGCCATCCTAGCCCCCGACGGGCTGGAGAGGCACTGGAGTGTCTGCCCGAGGGGCTAGGAAGAATAAAAACGGCACTTTATCCGGACGCAGCGCCTGTTTGCAGCTGACTGGCCTGTCCGGGCTGCAGTCACAAGATGGCGGCCCCGGGGCGCTCCTGTGGGGCTGGAGCAGCGACCCCAGGCGAGAGATAGCGGAGTGCGGATACCCTGTCATCACGACCCTGACTGGAGCTCCGAGACGAGGGGAGACAGCTGCTGAAGAGTCGGCGCCTCATTAACGGCGAAGGAGAGTGCCTGGGAGAGGAGCTGTCGGCCGGCCCGTCGGCTGGACCGGAGCCGCGCTGCGAGGTGCTGCCGGCGGTGCATGTCGCCTGTTGGGGCCGGAGGCGGTGAGTGGGGGTCGGCGCTTGCTGGGCCCGTAGCTACGGAGGTGGTTGGGGGCTTTAGCGAGCGCGGCGCTCGGCTCGCTGTTGCTGGGCCTGGTGGGGGGCGTGCTGCTGGTGGCGCTGCGGCCGCGCGGGGTCTGAGGGCCTGAACTGGGGGGCAGCCCAGGGTGGTGCATTACTGGCCTTTGGTGGAAGCCTGTGAGGCCTCGGAATTGTTGGGGCTCACGGACCCTGTTTTGACCCTGCTGCCTAACGAGTGCACGAGACGGGAGGCTGGTCCTGCTGGCTGTGTTGACTGGAGCTCCCGGCCGCCTCATCCGTGGACAGTCTGCGACACTGAGAGCTATCCCCGCGGGGGGGCCCGGGCGGCAGGCCCACTTTTCATGCACCATGCGCAGTGGCTATTGGGCGCCTGGTGTGTCCACTTGATTGCCTGGGGCTAGGAGGATTCCTGGCTGCTTTGGCCTAGGCTGGGCCTGCGGCTTCTTTACAGATATTGACCGGCTGGGGCTGGAGAATACTGTTCAGCTGTTCCTGATAGGTCACTGAACCACACCTTGGTGCTTTACTTGGGAGTTGCTGCTGCAGCTTGGGCCGGCCTGACCTCTTGCCCCCTAGCTGTGCCCTCGTTGCTTTGGCGCTATATTTTGCCGGATTCAGAGTTAGGCTCTGGTGACCTGACTGACCTGTCATGGGGAGAACCGACAAAACGCAGCCTCGTCTCACTTTTGAGGTTCGCAGGCCAACTAAACCCTCCCAGAAGGCGGCATCGGATTCGGAGGCTGAGGTCCAGGGGGATACCCCCCCTAGCTTGGAAACTACCCTTATGGCCAGGCAGTGTAGCCTCCAGTCAATCGAGGGTTCTATGGCTGCAGTGAATAACCGCCTTGACCACCTATCCTCACAGTTGGAGAAACAAAACGCCCGCATGGGGGAGGTCGAACAGCGGGTCTCGGCAACTGAGGATGGCCTGAGTGAGGTGGCTGGCAAGGCGCTCAATATGGAGAAAGTGTTATCCCTCATCCAGGCCAAGAACGAGGACTTGGAGGCGCGCTCACGGCGCAATAATATTAGACTTACTGGGTTGCCGGAGTCTACAAATGTGGGGAAGATGGAGCTCTTCATGGAGAACTTGCTCAGGGAACTGTTTGGCACAGAACATTTCTCGCCGCTGTTTGTTATTGAACGCGCGCACCGCTCTTTGGCGGCGCGCCCGGTGCCCCACCCCGCCCCATAATAGCCAGGCTATTGAATTATAGAGACCGAGATACCATTCTGCGCCTGGCACGGGTTAGGGGGACTATTGAACATCAGGGTAACACATTGGCTTTTTTCCCTGACTTTACTGTGGCTGTGCAGTCTGCTAGGCGGGAGTTCGCTGCAGTCAAGAAATTCTTACAGTCTGAGGATGTCCCTTACGCTATGTTGTATCCTGCACGGTTGCGCGTCGGTCCGGATGGGGACTCAAAAATCTTCTCCAATCCAAAAGCAGCCCTTGAACACGCGAAGCAGCTTAAGCGTAGGCGTAGTAGATCGGTTTCCCCACAGGAGCAGGATGACTGATGGGTGGGGGATAGGCAATAGGATGAATGGGCTGAATGTTTTACCCTTGGGTAATCCCTCAACTTGCATATGCTACGACTTCCCTGGCATGTACGTTCCTGGGTGACCTTAGTTGTGTAGGGTGCTGAGCTGGCTAGGGGGGCACGCTGGCCAGGGCCTAGGGATAGGGAAGGAGACATAAAACTCGGCAAATATGGAGTTTATTTCCCACTGTAGATACTTGCCGGTCATGACAAGCTGGGTTGGGGGATGCACTCTGGGTGGTAACAGGACGCACCAGGGGTAGAGGCACATTGTTCTATTGCGCAGTAGTGTCTGGAGTGCTCATATTTTGGCAAAAATCTAGACCTGCTCGGTCACCTCCTACTTTGTGGGAGGATAGTAGCACTCTGCGTCCCCGACTTGGGAGCACCCCAAATGTGTTTTGCTTTTTTGTGGGATTGTTGGGGGGTGGGGGTGTTTGCCTTGGGATGGCTTTGGCGCGTTGGGGATGCTGAAGTGGGTGGGGGGATGAAGGGTCTGTACTGGGGAAGGCAGAATGAGTTGATAATTGTGTTCAGAATCACAGGCTATGGTACGAATTGGATCGTTTGTATGCACTACATGCATTGTTACCTGGGTGCTCAGTTTCAAATGACGTTATATTATGGCTAATACACTTAGATTCATGACTTGGAATGTGCGGGGGCTTAATACCCCCAAAAAGATACGTTCAGTCTTTGCGTATTTGGATCGTATGGGGGTGCACATAGCTCTTTTGCAGGAGACTCATTTGACAGCCGACTCTGCAAAAAAAGTGGGTGTGCGATGGGCGGGTGCCAAAGTGGCTTCTTCTTACTCCACCTATTCTAGGGGGGTGCTGATTCTTGTGAAGAAAGGTGTTCCATTTACGGTGGTACGATCGGACACGGATGCGTCTGGGAGAGTGGTGATCATCCATGGCCAATTAGGCGGTGAGAGTGTGTTGCTAGTGAATGTGTACGGCCCAAACGTGGATGACCCGTCCTTTTATTCGGATGTGTGGCGTAGAATTAATACCTTTCCGCCGGCCGCAATTATCTGGGGCGGCGATTTTAATGTATGTTTGGATATTACCCTGGATAGAGTTGGTAGTGGGGATGCGAGGCCTAAACGCGCTGCGGAACTGCTTATGGGGCTGCTGGATGCAGGACACTTGCATGATATTTGGCGCCTTAGACATCCCGCTGGACGGGAGAGCACATTTGTGTCTTCTGTACATGGGTCCTGGTCCCGAATTGATTTTTGGCTTCTCTCGGAAGGGGCTTGCCCTTGGGTAGAGCAGGTGAACCATGAGGCTCGCACACTTTCAGATCACTCCCCGGTAATTCTGGAAATGCGGGTTCCTACCTGTGAGAGACCGCCTTTCACGTGGAGAATGCAACCTTCTGAATTGGCGGATCCGGTATTCAAACAGACAATTGCTGAAGCAGTTAAAAATTTCTTTAGAGAAAATGAGGGTTCGGTAGATAGCGCGGGAATGCTTTGGGAGGCGTTCAAGGTGACTATAAGAGGGGTTTGTATAGGGGCGCAATCGGGTGTGCTATGGGATATTCGACGCCGGATTAAACGATTGGCGTCAGAAATTTCTAGGCTTGAAAGGGACTATGCGGCCAATGCTTCCCCAGCGACACTGGCTGCAGTACGAGAGCTTGTCACAGAACACAATGAAACTGTGGATCAGGAGATGATGCATTGCTCACGACGGAGAACTGCACGTTATTATGGGGAGGGCGGTCGACCAGGTCGTTCCCTTGCGCAAAAATTAGCAGAGCCGCGTAGCCAGGAGCGCATTAAGGAACTCGTGGACATGGACGGCGTCGCTCGGTACTCAACTGCGGAGTTATGTGACACAGTTTTGCAGTTTTATACTCTACTTTATACTGCCAGGGGTTCACCATCGCTGGAGGAGATGAATGCATACCTCGACGATGTTGCATTAGGGTGGCTCTCCACCCGCACCGCGAATATCTGGTACGACCGTTTGATGTGGAGGACGTTAAGGAGGTTGTAATGTCCCTCCCAACCTGCAAGGCTGCGGGATTGATGGACTGCCTAGTGAATTTTACAAGGCGTACGCGTCGGATCTTGCCCCTAGGCTCCTAGAGGTGTATGCGGAAGCATATGAGGAGGGCACACTGCTGCCATCTCTTCGAGAGGCTTTGCTTGTAACGCTATTGAAGCCGGACATCAGTGTGAGTCCTATCGGCCTCTCTCGATGATTAACATCGATGCTAAGATCCTTGCGAAAATGATTGCTACTAGGATACAACCGTTGGTCTCGCTCCTGGTCCTCCCGGATTAGTCGGGTTTCATCGCGGCGCGCTCTACGGCTCACAATTTGCGTACAGTCTTCTCTACTCTACATTATTTTGATCCTAACTTCCAAGCAGTCGCTGTGCTACTCGATGCCGCAAAGGCATTCAACTCTTTACAATGGCCCTATATGTTTATGGTACTAACTAGGATGGGATTCCCTCAGTTTTTTTTGCAGTGGATCCGAGTGCTGTATGATAATCCGGTTGCCCGAGTGAGAGTAAATGGGTGGGTGTCAGCGTCGTTTCCGATAGAGGGGGGCACGCGGCAGGGGTGCCCCCTGTCGCCTCTACTGTTCTCAATGGCCTTGGAACCCCTGGCTTGCAAGCTCCGCCAGCGGCATGCGGGGGCTGCGCTGCGGTTTCGGCAGCGCCCGTTGGTGGTCTCTCTCTATGCGGACGATATGCTCCTGTATGTCCGCGAACCTATGACACCAATCCTATGCACACGAAAAACAATATACAGGGTAGTGATAAAACACTGTCCCAAGGGTACAAAAAACCATGAAGTCCTCAGCCGGTATAATTCATTTTAATGTTCAGAGTATTATTTTCCCCAAGCCAGCCAACACGTGTTTCGTCAGTGGGTAATAACCCTTGACTTCTTCAGGGCTGGAGAACAACAAAAAGTAGTGATGTCACATTTTATACACACCAACATACATTACATGGTGATAACACATTCCAAACAAGATTACACCTCAAATTGTAACACTTATCTGATCCCAGATGTGTTAAAAAGAGAAAACCCATAGCAGCAATTGTTAAGAAAAGATCGTATCATAAGTCTCTGTGTTAAAAGGACTTCTGTACATGAAGAAAAGAGGAAGATAGAAAGAACATAGAAGTGCTTAGTCCAGAATTACGCCATGTGAATTAAAAAAGGAAATGTTTTTATCATTAAAAAAAGGGGGACGGATGGACAAAGGATCCATGTGCCCTAATCAAAACACTATACCACGAACCATCTGAAAAACTATGTTAAAATGAATCCATAATTGACACCCTGTGTCCATTACCACATGTGCAGTAGTGAAAGAACCGCCACCTAGTGTAAGTGAAGCTGCATACCTTAATTATTGAATGTGGACGTTGATTAGTCTTGACAGTGGTTTAAAAACAAAATCTAAATGGACCCCAGTTTTACCTGGGGGTAATGCGATTGATTTGTTTCATAGACTTGTTTTAGAAGATCTTGACAAATTTGATTTAAAAGGACCATGAATAAGGTTAGACATACTGACAATCTTTTACCCGGTGAACGCCTAGCACTTAGAACATTGACTTCAGATAATGAATTAATTATCAGAGAGGCGGACAAGGGGGGCAATATTGTTGTGATGAACAAGTTGGACTATAATCAAGAAATCCTTTCTCAACTCTGTGACCCACTGTGTTATGAATGTCTTGCTTTTAATCCAATAGGACCACTCACATTGGAAATCAATAAGAATCTGATTCAGTGGCATGGAGCCGGTCTTATTAATGATGACGAACTCAAATATCTAAAGGTGTACAGACCTCAATACCCATGTCTGTACACGTTACCAAAGGTTCATAACCAAACTGCCTTTCCCCCCTGGGAGACCGATCGTGTCAGGCATAGGGGGTCCCACGGAACGCTTGGCTGAGTACGTGGATCTCTTTCTTTGTCCCCTTGTGCGAAATCTTCCCTCATATATAAGGGATACCAAGCATATTTTGAGCATCTTGGCTGATTTCACATGGGAGTATGGCATGACTTTAGTGACTATGGATGTCGTTTCGCTCTATACAAGTATTAAATTGGATCTGGGCTTGAAAGCAGTACAACATCATCTTCATAGGAGATCTGCAACCCAGTGGCAGCACACAGATATGTTACTTGCCATGATGACCCTTATACTTGAAAATAATGTTTTTCTGGTGGACAGACAATGGTATCGACAAAAGAGAGGTGTAGCCATGGGGTCGAAATTTTCACCTAGCTTTGCTAATCTCTTCATTGGGCGTTTGGAGGAAGAAGTGATCTGGGGACATACGGGCAGTAAGTTTAGCGACTCAATTTTATTTTGGGGTCGTTATATAGACGACTGTTTCCTTATTTGGTCGGGTACTGAGGAGAAATTGGAACAATTTTGCACCTATATGAATAGTAATGACTATGACATTAGGTTTACACATCAGCATAGCACGTCTAGCATTACATTTTTGGATATCGAAATTTACATTAGCGATAACGACCTGCACACACGACTTTTTCGTAAGGAAACTGCCTGTAACTCTATCTTACACGCTAAAAGTGCTCACCCCTCTCACTAAATACAGGCCATTCCTTTTGGTGAGTTTATTCGAGCTAAGAGGAATTGCAGTAATGAAGTAGATTTTGAAACATGTCTTCGATCTATGAAATCTAGATTCAGGAACAGGGGCTATACTCAACAGAACTTGGCAGAAGCCGAAAGAAGGATTAGGAACACACGCAGGGAGGTTACGCTTCGTGATAGGATGCCCAGACCTGGGACTAACGAGACAGTGAGATTGATCACCAACTTCAATGATTATAGTGAAATCCTGTCTAAGAGTCTACGTAAACATTGGAAACTCTTGAAGGAGGATACTACACTGACCAAATATATTCACAAACAACCCCAGATTACATACAGAAAAGGCAGGACGCTGAGGACTAGGCTTAGTCCCAGTTACCAATGTTCGCAACATGTTGACAACTGGTTGACACCTCACACTTTGGGTTTCCATAAATGTGGATCCTGTGGGGTGTGTAGATGGGCATCCGATCACATAAGAGAATTTAGAGGTCCAAATAAAACGTATTCGATCAGACACAATATTAACTGTACTACTAAATATACGGTTTATGTTCTAGAATGTAAGTGTGGTGGCAAGTATGTGGGTAGCACCATCAGACCCCTCAAAGACAGAATCATGGAACATACACGGGCTGTTAAACACCGGGATTCTAGGTATCCATTGGCTTTACATGTTTGGGAATGCCCCTCACAGGGCCTACATAAACAATTCATGTTCTATGGTATAGATATGACGAGTTTGATTCCCAGGGGAGGAAACCGGGAACTCAGACTCAGGCGCTCAGAGGCGCTTTGGATCATGCGTCTTAAAACCTATAAATGTGGTTTTAACAGTGACCGAGAGATGCATTACTTTCTAGGGGACTAAATGGGGAAAGGGTTCTCTGTGTCAATTTTGTATATATCTGTGGCGAACCTGTCATAATTCTAGCCGCAATGCGTTTTTACAGTGTCATCGTAATCTGCTGATCATATATGTGTCACTTTATTGTTTTTAAGGTTGGAACTGGGTTACATGTGTATATTTTGAGTGTATTGCTTACTGTTGATATGCCATTAGATACTGTGCCTGTCTGTCCTTGTGTTGTTATACTTAATGATAGTACTGTTTAATGCTCACAGTGTTAATTAATGTGAGCTGTGCATGTCATGTGGTTCATCAAGTTAACATCTATCGCAGATTGTGGACACTACTTTGCATTGTGTGCTTAGTGGGATCCTTTTGTAAACACTCAAAGTGATAGTAATGCGAGCTCTGCTTGTTATGTGGCTCACTATGGTAACACCTTTTGAAGAGTGTGGTTACTATTCGACATTCTGTTCCCAGTCGGATTTCTTTGTAACTGAATACACTTAACTATGTCAGTTTGGTTATCTCTGTATTAAGATAACGCAAAAATTATAACTCGCTAAATTTTAATTTTGTATCATTTTAGCGTAAATGTGATCTATAAGTAGGCAGTACCTTTTGTGGTTTTTTTATTTTTCCTTTACTCTGACTACCCTTTTCATCACTGCTTGTGTTCACGTTATTCGGCACTTGGCACTTATTCAGTTATGGAAGGTGTGGGTGGTACTTTCAATATGGTGATTTCTAGTGAAGGTATACGGTCTAGTTGTTTCTCTGGAACTCTAGATAAAGAGACTTCCGGGTTGTAATAGACAACCGCATCCGGTTGATTGAAATCCCGGGAACTGTCGGGACGTGTTGGTGTACTCGCCAAATGTGAGTCTCTCTCCCTTTGCGATTTTGTTTTTACATTTAATGCATGTTAGGTGGAATTCTGTTTACTATTCAGGTTGTAATTGAGGTCTTTGTTGTGTACCTTATATTTTTATAGCTCGGTATTGGGTTGGTGTAGACGGCTTAGTCTCCGTCTATTGATGGTTTTAAGGCACTCGGATGAGGAGCGCCGCAATTGAGGGATATAGGGGTTGCCAATAAGATGCTCGGACCTTATGTGACACACTGGATCCGAGGTAAGAAGTGACACTGGATATGAATAGTAGGCTATTCAGTAGCAATCTCTTATGTGGGATTGCGGTGTCTGTGTTTCATTGTCTCGGTCGATTGGGACAGACTATTGATATGGCATATTGTTTTGTTGTTCCCCTTCGTTTGAAAACCATAGAACTTGAATGATTTGTTGTTATAAGGATACAACTTTGAAGACGTCACCGCCGGGTTGGAACTATCACCGGCTAAGAGGTGAGCCGTGTAGTGAATATGGGCTCCGTTTCATTTTTTTGATTTTGATGCGATAAAAAAAAAAAAAAAAAGTTTTTAATAGTTCTTGATGGGAATCTAATTATTGATTGGGTGTACAGGTCTGATTGGTTTGCCAGACCATAATTAAGGTATGCAGCTTCACTTACACTAGGTGGCGGTTCTTTCACTACTGCACATGTGGTAATGGACACAGGGTGTCAATTATGGATTCATTTTAACATCGTTTTTTTTAGATGGCTCGTGGTATAGTGTTTTGATTAGGGCACATGGATCCTTTGTCCATCCGTCCCCTTTTTTTAATGATAAAAACATTTCCTTTTTTAATTCACATGGCGTAATTCTGGACTAAGCACTTCTATGTTCTTTCTATCTTCCTCTTTTCTTCATGTACAGAAGTCCTTTTAACACAGAGACTTATGATACGATCTTTTTCTTAACAATTGCTGCTATGGGTTTTTCTTTTTTAACACATCTGGGATCAGATAAGTGTTACAATTTGAGGTGTAATCTTGTTTGGAATGTGTTATCACCATGTAATGTATGTTGGTGTATATAAAATGTGACATCACTACTTTTTGTTGTTCTCCAGCCCTGAAGAAGTCAAGGGTTATTACCCACTGACGAAACACGTGTTGGCTGGCTTGGGGAAAATAATACTCTGAACATTAAAATGAATTATACCGGCTGAGGACTTCATGGTTTTTCGTACCCTTGGGACAGTGTTTTATCACTACCCTGAATATTGTTTTTCGTGTGCATAGGATTGGTGTCATATATTGCTTTGGACCCTTGTCCTGGTTTGGGGGTTTATGGGATTATTCCCCCCACCTATAGCACCGTTAGAATTGTAAATTTGGTTTGAATTTATCACGTTATTAGGTTTAGCGCCATCTTTTCTACCTGTGAGAATTAATAACCCCCTCCAGTTTTAACCTATGTCCGCGAACCTGCTGTGCATTTATCTGCGCTGCTTAGGGAGTATGTACTGTTCGAAGGCTTCTCCGGTCTCGGGATCAACTGGTCTAAGTCGGTGGTGTTCCCATTGACGGAGCATACGCGAGAGGTGGAGTTGGAATATCCACTTGCCTGGACGTCGGATCCTGTGAAATACTTGGGGGTGTGGCTGCATAGGGACCCGGAGAAGGTGGTAGCTGAGAATTATGGCCGGGCGCTCACACGTATTACCGAACAGGCTGAACGATGGGCGCATCTGCCTTTATCACTGGCTGATAGGATTGCGGTTGTAAAGATGGCTTTCCTCCCTAAATTGCTCTATTTCTTCGTCAATATTCCCATAAAACTTAACATGGCGATGTTCAAAGCGCTTCAGTCAACGCTGCTCTCATTTGTCTGGGGCGGTAAGAAGCCCAGATGTCGATGGGATCTCTTGGCTCAGCCCTTTGATCGAGGTGGCTTTGAGGCCCTGACCTCAGGCTCTACTATCTGTGCGCGCAGGCGCAACCCGCACATTACTGGCACTTCCCGCAGCGCTTCCAGCCGCATGTCGCTATTGAGTCGGATGCTACCTTGCCATTGCCACTGCAGGCGGCGACCCTGTCTGGGGGATCAGGTGGCCCGCGAACTGAAATAAATCCGGTACAGTGCACGGCGTGGGCTTGGCGAATGCTGGCGAGACGGGCTCAGCTATCCTATCTGAACGCTCCGTCGCTGCCCCTGGCCTCACATCCAGGTATCTCTGCGGCACGAGAGCAGCCTGCATTGCGTGAACTGGCTAAGGTGGGTATTACACGGCTGGGTGATTTGTATACAAATGGTCAGTTCCAGACCTTACAGGAGGCACAGAATGGTGCGGATCGGGGTTTTATGTTCGGCTTTACTTACGTCAGAGTTCGGCAGGCAATTCGGGCGGCCTACCCGGCCTATCCGGAGGAGCCCACTACTCTGCGGGCTTTGCAGGCGATGCTGGCGGGAGAAGGACGCAAGGGTTTAATTACTCGGCTTTACGCTGCTTCCCTGCGCGAGCGGGAGTTGGGTGAACACCCCTCGTGTCTGCGTTGGCAGACGGCGTTGGGACATGCTATTACACCTGGGGGCTGGAAGGCGTGTTGTACACTCGCGGGTCGCCTTACAGTGAATTGTAATCTTAGAATCATCCACTTCAAGTTCCTGCATCAGCTGTACTATACTCCTTCGCAACTCTGTAGGTATGGCTTGAGAGAGACCTCCAATTGCGTGCGATGTGGTGTGGCGGATGCAGATTTTTTGCATGTGGCGTGGCTGTGTCCTGGTGTGTACGTTTTTGGACTGCGGTGGCGAAGATGCTGTCTGCTATTGTGTTGGAACCGGTGCACTGCACTCCGGAGCTCTGCCTACTGGGCGATGTTAACAGCCTGAAACCCTGCAATAGACGTGTTGTGGCCATCTCCACCTTATTTGCCAAAAGGGCTGTAGCGCAATGCTGGGGAGCTAAGGCAACTCCAACTGTAAAGAAATGGCTCAGGGACTTGCTCTACTGCAGGGACCAGTTGTTGTTATATGAGGAGGAGCTGCCAGAGGCATCTCGCCCTAAGGATTTTGGGCTCCGCTTACAGCATACTTAATGTCTAACCCTAACCCACTATGAGACTTTGGAAAGGATTGCATACTGTTATACATTGCCTATATCACTGGCATTTATGGGATAACCTGTTGCCTGCCTCAATTTTGTAGTTTTTGTTAAGCATTGTCTGAGGTTCTCTGTGCTGATGCTACCGCTCCGCATTGTTCAATCTAATGTAAGCATTCATTCTTGCCCAAAATGCTACTGTTACGTATACGCCTGGTCACAAATGCACAAGTCTTTTATATATGTACTAGAACTGTACTCTCGTTCTGCCTGGGGTGGGGGGGGTATTTACCGGGGTGTTGTATGATGCTGATGTTCTGTATTGGATTGCAATTCAATGCTGTTCTTCTATCTGTTAAACTAATAAACAGATTTAAAAAAAAAAAAAATCTTCAATGACTCCCGTTTTTACTTCTGCACTCATTTTGTACTGTCTGGTGTTTGGGAAAATCGCACCTTCTTTTACAGTAATTTTAACTGGGTCTATTTTAGCCATAAGTCCTACTTCTTTTCCTGTGAAATCCCATACTATGGGGTTAACTGTACCTTTTAATTCTTCTGGCAACTCGTCTTTTGTTAATACCGAAAACATTTCATCTACTTCTGTACCCTGTTTTGCAATCATAATTTTATATACATGGTCTTCATCTGGTGTCTGAACTGCCACACCATCCGGTGTGCAAAATATTGTGCAGTTCATTTTGCACAACAAATCCCTGCCTAATAAGTTTACTGGGCTAGAATCGCATACTACAAATTGATGCATTTCTCTGAAGTTTCCGATTTTAACTTCCATTGGTTCGGTAAGAGGTGTTCTAATCCTTTGATTAGCTACTCCCACTACTTGGATATTTTCACCAGAGAGAGGAAGGTCTGGAATGTCTGCTGTTCTTACAGTAGACCGGGTAGCACCAGTATCCAACAGAAAAGTAATATCATTACCTTTCACATTTCCTTCCACGTATGGACCTGACTGATCTACCGATAAGGATGCGCCAAGTACGCACTCCTTCTCCCCCTCTCTTAGGCACCGTCATGAACTGTATTGACAGAAATCGTCCTGTAAAAGAAATTGTGAGGTTATATAATCATTCTTACCACTTCCTCCTTGATATCCGATGTCTGTACCGTGCTTTGCTCTGCTTACATTACCCTGAATAGGGGCAGGTGGCAACTGACTCTGAGGATTTACACCCTGCTGTGAGTCATTCTGCGTCTGTGGATTAAAATTTTGATTTGGGCCATTATTATTCCGAATCTTTTTACATTCATCCTTCCATTGCCCCAATTTTCCGCATCCATGACAAGGAAATTTCTTTTTAGCTTCTTCTCTACTCATTCGTCCTCTCACTTTTCCACCATTCCCAGTATTACTACTCGTTCCAGAATCCTTCCCTGATTTTCTCTCGGATGTTCCAAATTAATTCCCTGTTTCTCGGCCATTTTCACCTGTGCCCACATTACCTTCTCCTGTAATTTCTTATGCCTATCCTCAATATCATCTCCACAATATTTTGCATATTTCAAAATCTCGTCGATAGGTTTCCCTTGCCAACACAGCATGTGTTGTTTAATCATCTGACAAATCTCTGGCTTCAAACCGTAAACAAATCGATACACAAACTGACTCATGTTCTTGTCTCCAATGTCCTCAAATCCACTATACTGTTTAAATACCTGCAATAAACGCTCATAGTAGGAATGTACCGATTCATTAGCTTCTTGTGTAGTTCGGTCTATTTTCACCCAATCGGTTTCTTTCGGTGGTATTTTCCCTTTCAGGTAAGTTATCACCTGCTGATACTTTTTCATCACATCATTTGACGGGGCACCTGTTTTCGGATCTCTAGGATACTCGTCACTTGGCCAATCAACTGTAATTTTACGATCTGTCCACAAATCGGCAGGTACCACTATGTCAAACAAACCATCTAAGTCCTTTAACAATACCTTTGACACCTTCACAAACCTTTCAACCTGTTTGTACCATTCAATTGGTTTTTCTCTCAACTTTGGAAAATCATTCGTGAATGACAAAATATCCTGTCTGCTCCATGGGACATGTATATATCCTCCTCCCGCAACTTCTCGCATTGGGTACATTTGGTCAGCTTTCCCTGTTTCTTTCATCACATATTCCGATGCTGATCTACTGGATCGTGCTTCTTCCTTTTTCTTGGCCCATCTAGTTCTCCATCTATCTAAGTCTCCCCATTTTTGTAGAACTATCATTAATTCCCTTACTTGTAATTTTCTTCCAGAGGCATTCATGTTTTCTAAATCTTTTTCTGAAAATTCTGCTCTATAGGGTTTCTGCAACACCTTTGATCTCCCTATTTCTATTCCCATCTGTAGTGCTAAATTGGATAATTTTTCATGGAATAATCTTACATTTCTTGTAATACTCCTGCATATAAATAAGAATTCTTCATCATCATAGGTATTTAAGCGATCTAGTCCTATATTTCCTGCTATTAATTCTTCTAATTCGACTTTCAATTTATGAATGTCTATTATTTTTGGAGGTGTGCACTGTTTATCTGATTCTTGTGCCCACCTTTCTAAATCTTCAGGGGTGACTATTGTGGCACTTTTCGCTCCTAATGAAGTTACTATACTTATATCTTTTGAACACCCAGGTGTAGTTCTCTTGGGAGTAATATTGACAGAATCTCGAATGGGTAAATCCATCAATGATATTGTGGATTCGCTGTCACTAAAGTGATCTTCAACCATTACTACTGCTTCAGGTTTTGTAGCGTTTACAGGAGTAGGTGCAAGTATCGGTGGAGGACAGTTTCCCTGAGTACCATATAATGGAACTACTGGACCAATTGTTACAGGTATGGTCAATGAATCAGGATGTACTTTTATCTGTGTTATTTTCTGTATTAATTCTGCTCTGGTCTTCTCTAAGGCTTCTCTTTCTTTGTCATGAAGTATTCTACTAGGGGTGAATTCGTGCATTACCTGTGGTACTAATGGGGTTTTTAACGATGGTGCACTTGGGGTGCATCCACTTGTCCCTTCTTGATATGATGGGGGGTTCCTTAACATTTCTTCCATAAATTCGTCTTCAGAATCGTCACTTCTCATTAAATGTTTTGTCTTTTCTGTACATTTACTTCCTAATTTTTCCTCTGCTGTTAACAATGGATATAGTCCTTCTGTAATCATTGCCCTTCTCCATTGTTTCATCTGACCGTCCCTAGACTCATGTTGGTATCTGGGGAAAAATCCTCGATAACCCCTATTACTCCTGGATCGGTCACGCTCAAATGCCTCGGTTTCCCATTCCTCTAAGGCTTCGTATTGAGTTAATCTAGGTCTGGGTTCTAGGTCATTCATCTTCAATCTCAAATTTTGAAGAATTCTTCCATTGAAGGTACCATTCTCGGGAAATGCTAGTATTCCATCATTTTTGGTATATTCTATCCAATTCTCTATCCATACACAAGTATGATAACCTCTCTCCATCATCATAAATGAAGCGGGCGTTTTAGCTGGTGGAATGATAATTCCTTCCCTAGTTTTGATTGGTTTATCCTTTTTAAAATAGTTCTTAATCTTTTGCAGAAAGGACATTTTTCTCTTCTCTCCATACATTCTATCTAATCTTCGGTGTACAAAATTATATTCTGCAAAACCTAGGAATCTCCTATCCGGACGAGTTCCTGTTAAAGTCGAATCGCGTTTTAACATGCAATCTCTACCCACTAAGATTTTAGCTTCTAGAATATCAACCAATCAAGTGTCTGCTATCTTTTATTCCCGAGCCAATCCTTGCGCGGCCTTTTGGTGACGTTTGTCTGTCAACCCCTCCTTTACAATCTGCTCTTCACTGTCCCTCGCTGTTTCAACCAATCCCAGCGCGGCACCTGTGACGTCAGTACTGCTCCTGACTACTGAACCCTCCTTTACAAGAGTCGTTCCACACCCGCTGATTCAACCAATCCCAGCGCGGCGTTTTGTGACGTCAGCTCCCTCTCCGGCAACTGACCCTCCCTTTACAAATTCGTACGCAAACTTATTTTCTCTACAATTCTTAATTGAATTTCAGTAACAACATAAAACATTCGCTATCGTGCCAGTTTCTCTAAATTCGAAAAAGATAGTTTCTCTCACACTTAGTAAAACCTTTCCGTTTACTAAACATACACTACGAGTAAAACCCTTCCGTTTACTCTTCACACAAGCTCCAGAAGTACCTGTTACTTCTTCAATGTTACCCTTTCTAGGTGATATAACATCAAATTTTCACCAGTGTACTCTTTTGCTATTACTCACACGCATAGATTCCCTAACCAGTACTGATAGTCCTGCTTAACTTTTCAGCACTATTTCTGCCTGACAGATAACCTCACTGCAGTATGGCTTCCACTTACCAACCGCTATTCTATTTTCCCCGGGGATTCTGGACAACATAAAACAAACTTTGAATACACGGATGTTAGTTCATAAAAAATAAAATTCTCATTACCCAATTAACAAAGAGTAACCATCCTCTGATTACCAGAAAACTGATCCAGCGCGATATTAGCAAACAGCATTCATACACCAGATACTCACTTGGGCCCATACATTCATACTACGCTAATACTTACGCTGGGTTTTATCAGTTGTTACTCTTTATCAAAATCCCTGCTACCAATTACCTTCCGAATGAAGAGTAATGACTTACCAATGAATCCTTTGCTAATTGGGAAGTTTAAAATGAGTGACATTCATTATAGTACATAATCCTGAAAGAACCACTGAGTCAGGAAGTTTTAAAATGTTTATCTAAAGATTTAGCAGAGTAAAATACAGAACCACACGGTACTTAATCGCAGTACCCTAGATGAAGCATAGAATAACTATTGCTAATCAATGACGGTCCCTCAGAAAAGGAGAGGATAGAGACAGCAGCGCAACTAAAGGTTGCATTATATTTACCTAAGTGCGAGAACCAAACCCTTGGCCAAGGAGTTGGAAAGAATAGGACCCAGGAAGGATGAAGAGCAAAGACTTCTTCCTGGATCTGGACAGGAAGGGTGACCTCTCTACAACGACGCCTGCGTCGTTCCCCTCTCTGATACTCGGCTTCTCCTCGATTCTCCCGTGCCTTCCTTTTAATGGACTCCACCGCCCCCTACTCAGGACCTCTCTGGACAGCGGTTCAGTCTGCAATCGATCAGCTTGGCAGTCTGGAGCTAAGAGCTAACTAATTAGCTAATTCTATATCTATTATACCCTTCTACGCCCATGTACCTCCCCTTAATGTTGCTAAAATATGGGACCACTACTTCTGATTGGACAGGGACAGGGGGTGGATTCTCACACCATATTGATTTGCCTTGTATTTCTGAAGCCTATTGTTTTTAAACTACCGCCCCTTCAATTTAATACATTTGCTTTATTTCCCACTCGTCTCATGACAAAATTTACAATTTATTCATATAAAATGTTTCTTTTCGACGAGAACATCTTGGTATGTAGTGGTGTCGGCCAGCAGGTCATGGCCTTGAATGATGTCCAAGTTGACTTCATCTCTTCCTTTCTCGTCTGCCTCTCAGGGCGCATGTGCGGAATCTTTGTCACACGAGCTTTCAGTTCACCAAAACCCAGGCCCAAGTTTACGAACTAATAAAAGTCAAAGAAGAAAACATTAAAATCACAAATAAAATGTTTCACTGTATGCCCACTCTTTCTACTCTATTCCCATTTAATTATAAATTCTATCCCGCATTAGTAGCGTTAGAGAAACGACAGTTTAATAATGACATGAGAGCAAGCTGAAGCATGTGAAAACATCAAGCAGCCATTTTAATGCACACTGCGCAGAAGCAGAAATTTCCCACCAAGCAAGAAGAGACGTCACAACACGTGATGTGGTTGGGACATGCGCAGTAGGGTTCCCGCGCTTTAGCGGCCATTTTGGATTACGGACAAGCGTTATTCATTAATAAAAACACATAGGCAAGCATCCTTACTATTCGTGTAGTGTATGCAAGGATTATTAAAGACAATACAAATTTAATAAATTAATACTATGAGGAGATTGCATTCGAGCAAGTCTCATTTGTGAGTCCTTGCTCCATCATCATTAAAGACAACGGAGGGTAACAATATGCAATATTCCTATTGTTGCTGCCCATATGCAGCCCTTTAAAGAACATGTTACATCATTAATTAAGTATTCCATAAGAACATAGAACATATATAACATTGTGGTAACTAGGCATCGTCCTTTTAGAGCTGCAACGAAAATATGGAATCTATTTATTTGACGTCTTCTTCTCTAATTGCATTCGATAAGGAGGAGATTTTCACAGAGACAAAGTGTCTTGAAAGAATGGAAAGAAATCAGGTAATATCAATTGCTAAGGAATTAAAAACAATCAAACAATGTATGCCTTTATGCAATCATGTATATGTAGAACAATGTATATCTCTATACCACACATTTTCTTTTAATCCACCAGGGTGTGGTGGGTGGGATAATGTTAGCCTCCGTTGTCTTTAATGAAATCACGATTCTCTCTGTATGTTAATTGGAGAATCGTCATTTCATTACAAGACCGTAGGCTACCATTATGCATGTTTAAAGCTTTCTTTTTAATGCTATATTGCTTATGTGTTCCACAGGTTTAAGGTAGAATTTATCAAAAGTGGATGCATTCGACCAATCTGCTGCTTTTGCAATATCAGGCAGGGAATCTCCGCCCCAAAACACTTTACTGGCCATTGCACCACAGGATGAGTGTGCGCCAAGCTTGGATAAATCTATTCCTGCTTCTAGCATGACTGTTCTTACCCATCTCGAAATTGAAGCTGAAGAGGGTTCATAGGATCTATAGGGTTTATAGGGTTTTACGAAGGATATTAGTAATTGATTTACACCATTTGGTCTAACATCAACCATTTTTTGTTCATAAACTTTCATGCAGCTTACTACGCACAGTTTTGGGCAATCAGTAAAGTTAGGATAAAAAATATTTTCAGACATAGTTTTGGTCCTTTTCCATATTTCAAAAAGTACTCCATCTGGGGAATAGTATCTGTTACAGATCTCCAACGCCTTAATATCTGACACTTTTCTAAAGGATATTAGACTAAGTAATTTTGCTAACCTAATTGATAGTTGTTTTCTGGAAAAATAAGGGTTATCAGGCCAAGAGACGAATACGTTGAAAATAAGGTTAACATTCCATAGTGAGTCATCTGGCCTTGGGTGGGCGTCTAAGTCTTATTCCCTTCATTACTCTATATAATAAAGGGTCTGTACTGATAGAATAATTTTATTATTATAGAGTGGCCTGCTGAAATCCCTGATCTGTAACAGTTAACTGTTCCATAACATAAGCCTGATTTAAATAAATCTGATAGGTAGTTTGCTACATCCACTACAGGGGCGTCCACGGGATCCAGATCCTGTTCCAGGCACCAACTACACCATTTCCTCCATACACCTGTGTATCTTCTCCTTGTTCCTGGTGCTCATGATTCATCCAGTAGATTTTAAAGGCCTGAGTATCTTACGGATTCCCTGAAATCCTCCAAACAAGAAGATTCATGTTTCCGTCTAGAAGACGAGAATGTACCTCCCTCTCTTGTCCCTGGAGAAGGTCTAAACTCCCTGGGATAAAATGTGGGACCTCCAATGTCAATTCCATCACCCCTGGAAACCCTATTTGAGCATTCCAAAATGGTGTAATTAAGATGATGCTGCATCGCTCCATCCGAACTTTCAGTAAAACCCTGTGAATCAGTGCAAAGGGAGGGATGCATAGCAGTTCTCTTTGTTCCAAGATTGGACCACAGCGTCTACTGCTGTGGCTTGGGGATCTGGTCTACAACTGTAATACCAATCTATCTGAAACGTTAACCTGCTGGCAAACAGGTCCACCTGGAAAGGACCCCATAAGTCCTGAACCTTCTTGAAGACCATTGGATTCAGTTTCCAATCGCTTAAATCTCTTAGAAACCTCGAGTTCTAATCGGCTCTTGTGTTTTGATGGCCAGGGATAAACTTCAGTACCATTTTTTGATTCCAACAGAAATACCAAATCTTTTTGGCAAGGTCTGCAAGTATCTTTGACCTTGCGCCTCCTTAGCAGTTAATATAGGAGACAGCTGTAAAATTGTCTAGTTTGATAAGAACTACACTGTTTTTCAGTATGGAATTAAAGCTCATTAAAGCATTCAAACTTGCCATCATTTCTAATCAATTTATGTGGAGTGGGAGTTCCTCTTGGGACCATTTCCCCTTGTTTCTATTTCTCCCAATTTTGCACCCCAACCCAGTTTGCGTATGTCTGACTCCACAGTGTGATCCGGGGTGTTCCCAAATATTGCTTTTCCATTCCAGCTGTCTAAGTGTTCCGCTACCATAGGAGGTCCTCTTGAGCTTCCAGTGATAGGGAAATTCTGTCTGAATACCATAGGCCATTCTTCAACTCCGAAGATTTCAGTCTCTGTAAGGACCTGTAGTGAAGTGGCCCTGGGGAAATTGCTTGAATGGAATAGGATAGAAGTCAAACTACTCTTGCTAGTTTGCGTAAGCTCACTACATTTTATGATACTACATATGCTACCTCCTTCTTTATTTTGGACAATTTCTTTAGTGGAAGTTGTAGCTGGGCCGTAATGGTGTCTACCTGGAATCCTAGGAATTCTAGATTATGTGTCGGGCCATTATGGATTTCTCTATGTTGATAATAAATCCTAATCCTTCCAAAAGATCCACTGACAATTTCATGTGTCTTAGTATTTCTTCTTGACTTTGAGGCATCAGTAGTATATTGTCTAGATAGATTACTAGCCATACTCCTCTTCTCCTCAGAGAGGCGATCACTGGCCTCAGAATCTTGGTGAAACACCAAGGTGCTGAGGAGAGGCCGAAGGGGAGACAAGAAAAGTGCTAAATTATTCCTTTCCAAGTAAACCTTAGGTATTTTTGAGAGTCCATGTCCATAAGGATTGTGAAATAAGTGTCTTTGAGATCCAATTTCACAAGCCACTCTTTCTCTTGTAAGATGTCTCTTAGGGGTGGATACCTTCCATTTTGAAATGTCTGCACACTAGATAAGTATTTAGTTCTCTGAAAATTCATTACAGGGCACTAACCTTTCTCTTTTTTCTTTACCAGGAAGATCGTGCTCACAAATCATTGTCCTGTGTTTGTCACTCTGCATATAGCCCCTTTTACTAGCATTTGATTCACTTCTGTATCTACCAGAGTTGATTGTTCCTGGTCTAGGGTAAGTTCTCTGGCTTGGTGTATCTGGAGAGGTGTGGTGCAGCGGCCAGGGCAGCTGACTTCGGAGCACGGGGCTCACGGTTCGATCCCCGGTTCCGGCGGCAGCTCAGCTCAGCACCATGTGACTCTGGGCAATAGCTCACTTAATTTCCACGACGGCCCCCAGCGCCTTGAGACCCGTAAGGGTGAGTAGTTCGCGCTTTACAAATACGGATTTAAGGTGTCATATTGAAATCTATTTTGAATCCCTTTATGGTATCTAGTACCCAACAGTAATTCGTTATTAATGACCAATGTTGGTTGAAAAGGCGTAGCCTTAGCTCTGCCTTTGGATGGGAAGAACCAATGGGGTGTAACACTCTTACCTTGTTGTCCTGGGCCTTGGAATCTGCCTCTACCACCACCTCGTGTGCAGGTGCTGCGACCTCTTTGCGGAAAGGAGGAGTTGTTGTTTCTGCTGAAGTATCCACCGTAACTACGTTGACTTTGTTGGTAGTAAGGGGACCTATATTGTCCGCAGCTGACAGCCAGTTCATCCTGTCAGCCCTTCCAAAAATTATACCCCCGAACATGCGTCTCATGTTTGATTGGGTTTTAGGCTGAGAAGGTGGAAACGTACTTTCCTAATATTTTGATAAAGTTTTCCCCGAAGAGTAAGTCATTCGGGTCACCCTGGATATCTTTATTTGCAAGGTCTCCTAATTTGGTATTTATTCTCATTAGCGTAGCTCTTCTTCTTTCAGAGGTTAGCCCTTTGTTGGCATTACCAAGAAGGCTCCATCCCCGGAGTAATTCTATTTCCACAGGAGTTCCCTTAAGGGAGACTTCTTCCGCTAAGTCTAGGTTTCTAGCCATTGGTCCTATAGAATCTAGTAGTTTATCTTGGCACTGTTTGCGGCAGCGCTCAAGCCCTTTCTTAGGATCTCTCCCTGTTTTAAATAGGAAAGTCAGTAGTTTGGGGTCTAGGGTTGGTGTCAACCCCGATTTATTGTCTAAAAAGGGTCTAGGCATTCTGCCCTCATTAGATTTCAGGTGTCTTTTTCAAGGGGTTTCTGGATCCAGAATTTAATTAATTTTGCTATGTGGTCCAAGGGCCACCAATAAGATCCCCAAGGGTGTGTGATGAGGGTGGGGTTAAACATCCCCACTCCTGCTGGGTCTTTGATAGTTTTAGAATTGCTGGGTTGGTCTAAATCCTCGTCAAGGAGGTCATTATCAAGAGTTTCAAGAGGATCAAATATATACTTGTCTGCCTCATCATCAATATTTACTGGGAATAAGTATTCATCATCATTGTCAGTTGGTAAATTGAGGTCTTTGTGCCATGAAGGTCACTTGGTCTTCTTGTGCCGCGAGGGACACCTGTACTTATTGCACCAATATGGTCGCTCTTTCTCATTGTGCCGCTAGGGGCACCCAGTTAATCTGTAGCGCACAGGCTACCCAGGGCTACTTGCCGGTCATTTGTAGCACACAGGCTACCATGAAGTTCAAGGTGTTTAGTCTTTTTTAAGGCCTTCCCTACTTTCTTTGGTAAAGGGTTTTCCTCCTCAGAGAGATCAACTGAGTCTTCCTCAGTAACATGATCTCTTTTTCTTTTGTTAAAAGCTGCCTCCACTGTCTCTTTTAATGAGGACTTGAGTTGTTTCTCAAAGAAACTCATTAGCATATTTTCAGTAGGGGGTAGATCTTCATTATCTTGTATTTTATTCCCTGACATCTTTGAGGTCAGATCCCTTGCTCAATTCTTTTTTTTTAAGTTTAGAATGCTTTATTGAAGTAATAAACAAAGTAAAACATCAGTACAAAGTCATATAGCAATAGGATGAATAATTAAGGAGTAAAAAGAAAACAACATCCTCTAAGAGTAAAACCTGTACAAAGACCAAATGCATTTTAATGATTCTTAAAAGAAAAAGAGAGAGAAAAAGAGAAGAAAAAGAGAGAATAGAGAAAGAGGAAGAAGAGGGGGAGAAGGGGGATAGAGATGGATATGTAAATCCATTAAAAGGAGTATGCAAAGAGATAAAGAATAAGACAGAAGATAGAGAAGATTAGAAATATAAAATATGTTGGACTTGAAACAAGTATTTTTTGTATAAACAAAATCAAGTATTCAACCTGGAAAGAAAAGATGTTAGTGGTAACCACAGCAAGTCTTCTTTGATCAACAAAGCAGTGGAAGTGGCATAAGCTCGGTCTAGTCTATGATGGTGACAAAGCAAATTCCACCAGGCTTGAAACGAAATTTTTGAAGTATCCTTCCAATTGGTAATTATAATCTGAAAAGTAATGGCTATAAACAAATCGATAAATTTACCCACATTACTATGAGTAGTCCAAACAGACGAACAGCTGCCTAAAAAAACATGTTTGATATCGAAGGGGACATTTGTTGATAAAATGTCATTCAATTTCAACCAAATACGAGACCAAAAAGAGTTAACTAAAGGACAGTGGAAAAACATGTGTAAAAAAATCACTATATTCGTGGGGACAAGACCAACACTTTGGGGAGTTAAGTAGTTTAAATCTATACAGATCAGCAGGAGTGAAAAAAGTCTATTATAAAAATAATATAAAGTCTGTGTTGTGCTGGCAGAGCGTGAGGAGGTATGAATTTTTGACCAAAGGGAGTCCCATGTTTGAAAGGAAAGATCTAAGGCCAAGTCTTTTTCCCATATAAGCTCCAGACTAGATTTAATTCTAACCTTAGTGGGATGAGATAATAATTTATATATAGCAGCAGCTTTAAATTGAATAGAGAAATCAATAGGAGGTAAGGGGATTTGATCGGAAGTGACGATAGGGGTCATCTGGAGGGAAAGACGAGTGAGAGAGTCCTTCAACAAGGGGTAATGTGGAGCGTGTGAAGACGAGATACAGTGGGATTTTTGAATATCCGAAAAGTCCATAAGGGGCCCATCCATCATGAGCTGTGCAGGTGTGATAATACCTTTGTCAATCCACTCTTTCCAAAATAAGGCTCTATTGTGAATCTTTAAATGTTTATTATACCAGATTGGAATACGTGAGGCAACATCTGTAGAAGAAAGTTGGGTGTTAAGCAAAGAAATAGCAAGTGCTTTGGAGTGAACAAAAATAGGAGAAGAGAAGCGCTTCGGAGGTTGAGAGAGGCGAGTAGCTGAAAAAAAGGAGAAAGGAGAGTATTGGGCCTGTTCCAATGAGCTCCACGCTGTTATAGTAGTCTGTGGAGTCGGATAAGAAGGGCCATATCTGTTTCAAAGTAAAAGCGGAGTGATAGCGTTTAAGGTTGGGAAAGTGTACACCGCCCAAATCCTTGGACAATTGAAGACGAGCAACTGAAATCCTGGGCTTGCGATTATTCCAGAGAAATTTGGATAAGGAACTATTAATGGTACTAAAGAAAGAGCTAGGAAGAGAAACAGGAAGCATAGAGAGATAAAAATGAATAATTGGAAGGAGCATCATTTTAATTGTAGCTAATCGACCCCACCAAGAAAGAAAAAGAGGAGACCAACCACCAATCAAAGCGGATAATTTTTTAAGTATGTCAGCAAGGTTAATTTTAATAATTTCCCGAATAGTATTGGCATAAAGGATGCCTAGACATTTGATATGTTTGGAATTCCATTCAAAGCCGGTATCCTGAAACATAGAAGGGAGGAAGAACATATTTAAGGGCAAGATTTCCGATTTATCTATATTCAATTTATAGCCAGAGACAATAGAGTACTCTTGTAGTAAGGAGAAGAAAGCCAGTAAGGAGGTAGACGGATTAGAAATATATAATAAAATATCATCTGCATATGCAGTAAATTTAATATCAGTTTTATTAAATTGGAAACCCATATAGTGTGGAGAGCGTCTAATTTTTTCTAAAAAGGGTTCTAAGGCAAGAATGAATAAGAGTGGGGAAAGGGGACACCCCTGTCTAGTCCCCCTATGGAGGGGAAATAACGAGATTGACTACCATTAACCCAAACAGAAGTAGTGGGAGAAGAATATAACAGCTGGATATATTTAATGATAGGAGGGCTAAAACCATGCCACTTTAATGCACCGAAAATAAATTCCCAATTAACCCTATCAAACGCTTTTTCAGCATCGAGAGTGATAGCAGCTAAAGGTGAATCAATTTTAGAAGCCAAGTGAATAATATTAAGAAAGGTACGTGAGTTGTCTGTGATAGAGCGTCCTTTGACGAAGCCAGATTGGTAAATATTAACAAGGTCAGGGATTACTTTATTAATACGAAGGGCGAGTAGCTTGGCAAAGATTTTACAGTCTGTATTAATCAAAGAAATGGACCTATAATTTTTACATAAGGAAGGGTCCTTATCTTTTTGGGGTATTAGACAAAGCATTGCCTGGGTAAAAGAGCTTTGTGATGCGCCAATAGTATGAAAATGGTTGATTAAAGAGAAGAGCTGAGGGACCAGAAATGATTTAAAGTGAAGAAAAAACCAAACAGTAAAGCCATCAGGGCCAGGTGTCTTGTCTTTGTGTAAAAGAGTGATTGCTTCAATGATCTCTTGTTCTGAAATGGGAACATTCAACGATGAGAGATCGAAGTTACTCTCTGGGGATTTAGGGATATTTTGAAAAAAGGAGTCAAGTTGTTCGGGAGAAGGGGAGGATTCCGGGGTGTAAGGGAAGTATAAAAATCAGTAAAGCAATCTAGGATCTTAGCATCTGAAGTATGCCGAATTCCAGAGTTGTCCGTGATAGCAACAATTTTAGATTTTAGTTTTTTGATTTTAAGATAGTTAGCTAAAGATCTACCAGCCTTATTCCGACCACCATACATTTTCGCATTGAATTTGAGGAGGTTATTACAAGCGGAGTCTCAAGATTGTTTATTATATTGCATTTTTGCCTTAATAAGGCTAGACAACGTGTCAGGGCAATTGGTGGTAAAATACTTATGCTCTAAAGTTTTAATCTGTTTCAGGATAGATGATGAGTCTGAGAAAGCTTTCTTTTTCTTTCGTGACACAGAGGGGCCGATTCCGATCTCGGCCGGTAGGGCTCCGAATCGGATTCGGCTTTACCGGATCCGATTCGGAGCCCTGTTTCCCGACCGAACCGTACGCGGGTCCGGCCGAGCGAGTACGATGCAAAATCGCCGACCGACTCGTCCGGGCGTCCCGACCGCTCCGACCGACTCGCTCCCGGCTCGAACCGCTCCGACCGACTCGCTCGGACTCGACTCGCACCGCGCAATGGAGATGTTCCCCGGCCGGGTAAGTACGATGCGCGCCGCGAGCAGTCCGACCGAGCCGCGCACTCCGGCTCGAAAGAGCTGTCGGAGCCGTACTTTGGGGGTCCGTGTCGGACCCCCCTGTACGCGTAGCCGCGCGAGTCGCACACAGGGGGGACCCATGGGTCCCCCCTACCTGTGCGTGTACGGCGCGAATCGCTTCGCCGCATACCCGCTGTAGGGGGCGCACTTGTCCGACTCGCACCCATTGAGTCAATGGGAGCCCGCGTACGCGTTGTACGACCGGCTCCCATTGACTTCAATGGAGTCCGACCGACTCGAGTCCGACTCGAGTCCGATAACATACGGACGCATCGTACTCGTTCGGTCGGACTGCACGGGTCCGATTCGGTCGGAAATCTCTCCGGGTCCGGCTCGGTCGGAGAAATTTCCGGCCCGAATCGGAATCGACCCCATAGTCTATTATAAAACCCTTAGCAGCCGCTTTAAAGGCATCCCAAATGAAATGATATTGAGGGACAGAGGAGAGATTGTTCTGAAAAAATTCATTGGCAAACAGTATGAATTGTTCTACAAATTGAGAGTCCAGGAGAAGGGAGTTGTTGAAACGCCAACGCCGAGATGTAGGTGCAGGCGAAGGATAGTCCAAGTCTAAAATAACGGGTGCATGATCTGAAATGAGAATGGAGCCAATTTCTACATTGGTCATGAATTGTAGAATTGTTTGTGTAAGAAAAATATAATCTATGCGAGAGTGAGATCTGTGCACTGGGGAAAAAAAAGGAAAATTCTAAAACATCAGGGTGATTTGTTCTCCATGCGTCAACAAGTCCTCTGGAAATAATAGCCTTATGAAAAGTCTTTTGCATCTTGTTGGGGACGTATTTGGTTTGGGATTTCCGATCAAGGAAGGGATCCATAAGTTGATTACAGTCACCACCTACTATCAGATTTTCATCTGCATGGGAGGAGAGAAGAGTAGAGAACTCATGCCAAAAGGATAGATCAATACCATTAGGGCCATATACGTTACAAAAAGAAAATTGGGTATTATTGATTATAGTGTTTAAAAAAAGCCATCTACTGTTGTTGTCTTTAAATTCATTTTGCAAGAGAACATTCAATGACTTATGAAATAAAATAACAACTCCATTTTTGTTGTTTACAGCCGGAGAACAAAAAATCTCACCCACCCATTGTTTACGTAATGAAGGCAAGTCTTGTGACTTAAGATGCGATTCTTGTAGTAATGCAACATGACATTTCAATCTAGCAAGGTGAGACAACACCCGTTGTTTCTTGACAGGGTTACGAATACCTTTAACATTCCATGAAATGATGCGTAGACTTTTCATCAATAAAATGTAGGTGAAAATAAACAAAAGTGAAATATAACACTTAGAAAATGAATAGTGAGGTAAATAAAAAAGACCACCAAAAAGAAAAATGAGCCAATAAGAGAGAAAGTGAAGAGAAAATGAAGCAAAAGAAAGACCCAGATGTGCCCATAGAATATATTTAAGTTGAAGGGACCAAAAGGAAGGAGTGTAGAGAATATCGCTTTATATATCATTACTGATAAGCAGAGAAGAGAGCAATTAATTAATATAAGAGAAAAGTGTAAAAGTATAGGCGGAATAAGTACAGAGAAGGATCTACACAAGGAAGAGAAGAAAAGAGAAAAGAGGTGAGAGAAAGGAGAGAAGAAGAGAAAGGGAGAGCGTAGTCGCCCAATAAGAGTTATAAGAAAGAAGATGACAGAAAGCCAAGTGGCTTTAGTCATAAAGTACAACCATAGGAAGAACATTAATTGTCGAAGAACAAGACAGCCACTCCAAAAGGGGAACAACGAGGAGAAACAAGTCTATCATATTATAATAGGGAAGAAGGACAAAAATAAAGTCCGTAGACAAAAATAGTAGACAGATATTACAAAAAGGAAGGGAACTTACCAGACAGTAGGAAAAAATTACAGCGGAATGAATCAAACATTACAAACGTAAGGGCAACGTGGGTATGAACATCGGCAGCAACACTACACAAGGAAGACCTAATAAACATGGGAGGGAACAAAAAGAGAAACAATTAATTTTTGCAGCCAACATATTGAAGACCTAATGAGCAGAAAATAGAACAAATAACATAACAGTTAAGGTTTGCTCAATTCCATAAGTTCTCCTTTATGAGTATGTATGAATTTCCGAAGGTCGGCTGGATCTTCAAAGGAGAAAGTTCTGTCTTTATAGGTCAGTTTGAAAAAGTAGGGGTGAATAAGACCGTAGCGTGTATTCATAGATCTCAATGCTGGTCTGAGGTCGAGAAACTCCTTTCGCCGTTTGGCGGTTGGCTTGGAGACATCTTGGCTGAAGAAGACTTTATGACCGGACCAAAGCATCTGCTTGTGTTGTTTGGCAGCGCTGAGAATCGCCATGAGGTCAGAATATAGAAGAAAATAGGCAATAATACCTCTTGGTTTAGTTGAGGAAGAGGCATTCTGAGGTCCTAATCTGTGAGCTCTTTGAATATTAAAGTCAGTGGATTTAGGGAGACCAACGATCTGCAGGACTTGAGTTTTCAAAAAAGATATCATGTCCGAGCCCTCAGAACCTTCCGGAATTCCGTAAATGCGTAGGTTGTTGCGCCTATTGCGGTTTTCCAAATCCTCTGTAGTCTTCTTAAGTTGAGTAACTTCTTTAGTAAGACTTTGAACTCTGGCAACAACATCCTGTGCATCACTCACTTTCTGTTCAACGTCTGAAAGTCTCGAATCCAGGCCAGACCATTTCTCTTCAATTCTTTGGAGAGTGGCAGTGGTATCCGTCATGAAAGGTCGAATAAGATGCAGTTCATCCATGTCCTCTAGCGTGAGAGGAAGCGGTGATTTTGATGGAGAAGATGGGTCTTTCTTGGGACGCTTGCTGGTGCTAACAGCTGAATCCTTACGACCTCCGCAAGTGGCCCCGGTAGACCCATGGGGCTTATTCGGGTGTGAAGAATCCATGATGAAAAACCCTGAAAAACGAAGCTGTATGAAAACACCTAAAGTAAGAGGAAAACTCCAAGGTGACAAGAATACAGTCAATGAGGCGAAAGAAGTAGCTAAAGCGCTATCGTTTCAAACAAATATTATTGTGTAGAAGTAGACCTCAGACCAGAAGCAGCACGAAACCATGAAGGCGTTATTCAGCAGCGTCAGAGCCTGTGCGCATTTGTGAAGAGCTGAGAGAGTTGCGCAAACATCACTTAAATCAGGAGTCTATAAATAACCAACAAAATTGCGACACTTCAGTTCACTATAACAAGTACAACCAGTAAGTAATTCAATAAATATACTGAAGAGGTATCCTGGAGCCGAATAAAGGTGGAAGTAGGAATGACGCAATTACAATATATAGATCCTTTCCTGCAGTTGAGCAAACTAGAGTGTAGGCCTTAGTGGACAGAATTTGCAGAGTGAAGAAAAAACGGCGTTACAGTGGTGGAAAGTCCGACGTTAGAGATGCACAAAATGGCGGCTGCACTGTGGGGAAGCACTGAGGAAAAATAGAGAACCAGAGAAAAAGGGTGTCAAACAGACCGTTTTTGGTCTAAAAACTTGCCTCCTTAATCCTTGCCCCTTCCGATGCACGAAATTAGCATTTTCGTGTCAAAGCGCTGAAAAAAAAGGCTCTCTTTGTTTACGAGCGTAGCTCGTCGTCACGGAGCTCTTCAGGTGGCGGCCATCTTTTCTCGCTGCCGCCGTGCGCTCCTCCCTTGCTCAATTCTTTAAAAAATCTTATATTTAATTCTAGCCCCTTTTAGGTAATATATAATCTTCTCTTTTTTTTATTGGTCAGGCAGTATCTGTCTTTTAGCCTGTTCCGAGTTTGCAGTTAAACTTCGCGTTGTGCTTGGTCATAGCAACGCAGCACAGCGCAAGCGAACTTTCTTTTCTCTTCTTTATTTTCTTTCCTGCATGCGTCCTAAGGGGGAGAAATGGATAAATTACTTACCTGTAATCCTAGTTCTCTTCCAGGGGTATCCTCATCAAAGTCATAAGCACTGATTATTCCCGCCCATGTGCAGGGACCCCGGAAATAATAAAAATTATATATATATGAAAAACATATATATACAGCTCTATATATATATATATATATATACATATATAATTTTTTCTCATACCAATGCAGCCCCCATATAGGAGGCTAAACAATGCAATAATATGATAAATACTTATGCAAACACATAATGAATATATGAACCACAGTAGGGCAAGTATTACTTGAACTCCTTTTAATGAGTACAACTCATGAAAACTGCAAAAAGAGCAGGCATTGTTAGCCTACAGGCTGCATTGTAAGCCAATAGCATAGAAAATGAAAGCAATTGTACAAAAAACTGGCATTATGCCTTTAAGGCAGCCATGACCCCTAGCTTCCCATCATGCCTCAGGGGTGACAGTTAGGTCAGTTGTTCTTTGCGGAGCCCAGAGATTAGGACACAAAGATACAGCTTAACCAAACGAGGAAAACAAAGTCTCATTTGCCTGGGGAGGCGGGTGGGTTGCTTAGGACTTTGATGAGGATACCCCTGGAAGAGAACTAGGATTACAGGTAAGTAACTTATCCTTCTCTTCCAGGGGATCCTCATCAATAGTCATAAGCACTGAATAGAATAGCAAGCCCATCTTCCACCTGCGGGCAAATGAGACGGAATGACCCAACCGACAACCATAATCATTAGTGATTGAACAGATTCCTCAAGGAGGCCTGGCCTACTTGGGTGTCTGTTCTGGTATCTGAATCAAGACAATAGTGTCTTGTAAATGTGTGTACAGATCTCCATGTAGCTGCTTTACAGATTTCAGAGATCGGTACATTATTGAGGAAAGCAGTTGTAGCCGCTTTTCCTCTAGTGGAATGAGCCTTGGGGGTAGCCCCAAGAGGCTTCTGTGCTAACTGGTAAGCCAATTTGATACATGAAACTATCCACCGGGAGATGGAACGTTTGGAGGCTGGAAAACCTGTTCTGATTGAACAGTAATTAATGAATTGTTGATCAGATTTTCTTATCGTTTTGGACCTGTCCAAATAGAATTTTAAAACCCTCTTCAGGTCCAACGAGTGGAGTGACCTTTCAGCTGGAGAAGAGGGGTTAGGAAAAAAGGTCGATAATGAAATGGTTTGGTTTGGTCAGAAGGAAGGAGGAGTGAGTTCTTAAAACCACTCTATTTAAGTGGAACACCGTGTAAGGCTCTTTTGAGCAGAGAGCTTGAATCTCGCTCACCCTGCGAGCGGAGGTAATAGCCACTAGGAAAGCTACCTTCCACGTAAGGTGTTGAAGGGTTGCTTTGTGGATAGGCTCACATGGGGGACCCATCAATTTAGACAGAACTAAGTTCAATTCCCAGGGGGAGAAGGAGGCCGAACAGGAGGATAGACCTTCTTTAGACCTTGTAAAAAATCCTTCACTACCTGTAGCTGAAAAAAGGATGGTTGAGAAGGAGAACGTCCGTATGCCGTAATGGCAGCCAGGTGCACCTTAATGGAGGCAAATTTAAGGCCTGCCTTGGCTAAATGAAGCAGATATGGTTAAATTACTTCCTCCTGTCCTTTGGTAGGATTACAATTATTTTGTACACACCATAAGAAAAAACGTTTCCATTTACAAGCATAGGAGTGCCTTGTGGAGGGCCTCCTAGCTTCTTTCAAGATGGTCATGCAGTCTTGAGGAAGTCCTAAATGACCATATTGGAGGACCTCAGGAGCCATGCTGCCAAGTTCAGTGAGGGAAGGTTGGGGTGATGAATCCTCCCGTCCATCTTGGACATCAAGTCCGGTCTGCATGGCAGTCTCCTGTGTGGGCATTCTGACAGGTGCAGAAGGTCCGGGTACCACCATTGCCTGGGCCAATCCGGAGCGATCAGAATCATCCTCGTGTCTGAGTGTGAGAATTTGGTCACCACCTTCGGGATGAGTGGAAGAGGCGGAAAGGCATACACAAATGCCCCTGACCAGCTGATCAAAAGGGCATTCCCCTTCGACCCTGGTCGGTAGTACCTTGAGGCGAAGTCTCTGCAGTGTTTGTTTGTGCCGTCCGCGAACAGATCGATGCTTGGATGACCCCATTCTTGGAAAATGTCCTCGACAACTTCGTCGTTTAGAACCCAGTCCTGCTGGTCCTCGAAGTGCTGACTGAGAGAGTCTGCCCGTGAATTCTGCTCTCCCAGTAGGTGCACTGCTGTAATCGATAGATTTCTCGCTAAGAGCCAATGCCAGAGGGCCTGAGCTTCCAGCGACAGAGTCCTCGATCAAGTCCCTCCCTGTTTGTTCAGGTAATACATGGTGGTCGTATTGTCCGTCTGTACTAGAATGGAATCGGTCTGAATTGAAGGGAGGAAAGCCTTGAGAGCCAGATGCACCGCTCTCAACTCCAGCATGTTGATGTGGTACAACTGTTCTTTGTTGACCATTGACCTTGTGTCTGGAGAGACCCCATGTGAGCTCCCCAACCCTGTAGGGAGGCGTCCATGATCAAAGATTGGGAGGGAGGAGCCTGATGGAATGGGACTCCTACCAGAAGATTTTCTTGTCTCATCCACCATGGTATCGATGCTCTGGCTGCGTGCGACAGTTGTATCCTGTCTTCCCACTGAGCCGTTCTTTGATCCCACTTGTCCTCCAGATCCTGTTGTAAGGGACGCATTCTCAATCTGGCATTGGGTACCAGAAAGAGGCAGGATGCCAATGATCCTAGAAGAGATGCAATCTGGCGGACCGAAGGTAGGTTCTTGTGTAGGATCTGCTTGCCCTTCAGTGCGATTGAAAACAGTCTCTCCTCTGAAGGAAACACTTTTCCTATTGCGGAGTCTATTGTTGCCCCCAGATAATGAATTCTCTGCGTGGGTTGCTGAGTCGATTTTTCGCAGTTTACGTGGAGACCCAGCTGCTGGCAAAGGTCTAGGCATTGTTGAAAATTGTTCCTCACACTCTGGGGAGGGGGACCTTTCAGAAGCTGGTCGTCGAGATAGGGGTACACAAAGATGCCCCTGCATCGTAGAGCGGCTGCTACTACTGCCATGCACTTCGTGAACACTCGGGGAGCTGACTTCAGCCCGAAGGGCAGTACCTTGAACTGATAATGGGAGGACCCAACCAGGAAACGCAGGAACTTCCTGTGATGAGGATTGATTGGGACATGAAAGTACGCATCTTGCAGATCCAGTGAACACATCCAATCTCCCTGTTGTAGATGTGGATATATTTGATGACGAGCCAACATGCAAAACCTTTCTTTTCTGATGGACTTGTTGAGTGTTCGAAGGTCTAGAAAAGGTCTGAAATCTGACTTTCGACCCTTTTTCTTTACTAGAAAGTATCTTGAGAATACTCCTTGACCTCGTTGTGATGCAGGGACTTTCTCGATGGCTGACTTTGTTAGAAGGATAGATACCTCCCACTGCAGTAGTTTTATCTGGTGGCATGTTGTTTTCGCTGGTGGGATCGAGGGAGGCCGATGTCGAAAACGTAGAGTACCCATTTTGCAGTGTAGTCAACACCCATTGGTCTTTTGTAATACTCTGCCACTCCTCCAGATGATTTGCAATACTTCCTACTGGAGTGGAAAACAGTGATGGAGGAAGCGGACACATTGTTTAGTTGTTTTTTTTGCTGAGGTAGTCGACTGACGAGGGGTTCCTCTTCCTCTGGGGGTACGACGACCCTGGTACTGGGACTCCGATTGACCCTGCTGCTGCTGTTGCCTCTGCCAATGAGGGGTTTGAACCCTCTGACGGAAGGGTCGACGATCATAGGGCCTGTAACGGCGCCGGAACTCTTTCTTCTTCTCAAGCCCAACCGCCTTCAGGGTATCAAGTTCTGACTTCATCCTCGACATTTCCTCATCAGTGTGAGTGCCAAATAAGGATGAGCCTGTGAAAGGGAGATTGAGAATCCGGGACTGCGCTTCCGGTTTAAGTGCAGTAAGACGGAGCCATGATGATCTTCTGGCGCTGATTCCATGAGCATAGGCATGCGCAGCGCTGATCACTTGGTTTGCCACCAAGCTGCCTTCTTGCACAATTTCCTCAAAATCTCTGCGGTCTTCCCTTGGTAGCTTCTCTGTGAACCTCTGCAGAGAGTCCCACAGAGATCTGTCATAACGCCCAAACAGGGCCGAAGCGCTGGAGACTTTCATCATGGAGGCTGACGTGCCACAGACCTTTCTCCCTCATGCATCCTGTGCTCTGCTCTCCTTATCCGGTGGAACTGTAGATGAGGAGGCTACTGCGTGTGTCTTCTTGGCCGCAGCTATAATAACGGAATCTGGTGGAGGATCAGATCTGAGGAATTAAGGGTCTTCTTCAGGCGGCCTGTATTTTTCACGATTCTCGCTGGCGCGGGCTTGAGAGTCGGTGGTGTTAGGAAAATGTCCATTACAGGCTGGAGCAGACCCGGGACCAGAGGTAGCAATGGCTTGGCTGCTGATCTCTGATGCAAAGTGTTGAATATGACTGAGGACGAGCTTTGTTGAGTAGGCATAGAGATGTTTAACTTGTTTGCCCCGCTGGAGAGAACATCGTGAAAAGTAACGACGTCGTCCACCGGAGAGATTCTTGACAGTGGGCTGTCTGTGAGAGTCGGGGAGTAGTCCCTCTTCGAAGAATGTGTGGAAGAGGGTGAACTTGTTGGAGACCTGTGTCTTCTCCTTTGCTCTTGAGACCTGGATCTTCTTCTTGAAGAGCGAGCAGGAGCATGTGCGCGATCTCTACCCCTCGATGGAGAAGTAGGAGAGAGATCCGCTGCTTGCACGAGACGGGCAAGAGGAGACCTGTGTAAAGGACTGGAATAGTCCTTAGCACCTCCCGTTTGTGGAGCATCAGCTTTGCGCCAGTTATGTAGAGGTAACAACCATCTGGGAGAGAGATGTACTGATGGAGATTTTCGCCTCTCTTCCTGAGCAGGAGCTTCCTGCGAGCGTGAGCGTTGTGCAGATGGAGAGTTTTGCTTCTCCGTTCTTGCAGGATCCTCAGCTGGATGGGTTTGTACAGGTGAAGAAGCCTGGCTATGCGACGTTGAAATGACCACTGGTGATCTTGAGGAAGAGAAAGAAGACCGGCTTGACAATGTGCAATGAGATTCTGCTCTCGACGTCGGTGATGGCGATGGAGAACAACCCACTGAGTGAGAGCCCATAGCAGATCTGTGCTTTGACGTTGAAAGTCCGAACCTGGACGCCGACGGAGTCCTTTGTCTTGACGGTGAACGTCGCTGCTTCGACGGAGACCGCTGTCTCGACGTCGAACGCCTTCGTGACATTGTCGACGGAGTCCTCTGCCTCGACGTCGACCGTCTTCGAGATGCCCTCGACGGAGACTGCTGCCTCGACGTCGAACGCCTTGTCACGGAGGAGTCTTCTGTCTCGACGACGAGTGTCTCTGCGCTGACGTCAACAGAGACCTCTGCCTCGACGTTGAACGCCTGTGAGTCGAAGACTGGGACCTCGACGTCGATCTTCTGTGTGATGAAGCCGACGGAGTCCTCTGCTTTGACACCGGAGACGGCGTTTTATGCCTCGACGTTGTTGATCTATGTACAGATCTTGACGGAGACTTGTGCCTCGACGTCGACCGCTCAAGAATGTGCAGAGACGGAGTGTCCTGTCTCGACGTCGAACGTCTGGCCAACGCCGACGGACACCTGTTCCTCGACGTTGATCGTCGCCTGGTTGACGCCAACGGAGGGTCTTTTACCTGACTCAACGTTGAAGCCGCCGTCTTCGATCTTGGAGTTGAACGATGCGAGTGCACAGCTGAATACTTCGATGACGACATCTGCTTCTTCGCCGGTGGAAGATTTGAAGCCGATCCCGACGCCGAAGGTGAACAGATCGGTATCTTGCTTGACGTCGATCGTGGTCTCTTTTCCTTCTGCCTCACAGGAGACCTACCTCTTTCAGAGAGTCCATATAACCGAATTCTCTCTCTATCCTTGAGAGTTCTTCTGGACAATTTTTTACAATGTGGACAGCTCTCTGGAGAGTGAGAGTCAGGGAGGCAGAGGATACACACAGAATGTGTGTCAGTCTTGGCCTTCTTCTTGCCACAGGAGGGGCAAGGGTCGAAAAGTGAAGGCATTCTGACAGAAATAAAAACACTTTCTGCCAAAGAAAAGGACACACTTCACTCCAAAGACAAAAAAACGTCGAGTGAAGAGAAGAAAACCTCAAAAAGTTTAGATAATTTTGACAAAAAACGTCAAAAAAGACAGAGCTGTGGAATCCAGGGTCCTGACTGAAGGAGCCGGAAAGAAAAACTGACCTAACTGTCACCCCTGAGGCATGATGGGAAGCTAGGGGTCATGGCTGCCTTAAAGGCACGGTGCCAGTTTTTTGTACAATTGCTTTCATTTTCTATGCTATTGGCTTACAATGCAGCCTGTAGGCTAACAATGCCTGCTCTTTTTGCAGTTTTCATGAGTTGTACTCATTAAAAGGAGTTCAAGTAATACTTGCCCTACTGTGGTTCATATATTCATTAGGTGTTTGCATAAGTATTTATCATATTATTGCATTGTTTAGCCTCCTATATGGGGGCTGCATTGGTATGAGAAAAATGATATATGTATATATATAGAGCTATATATATATGTTTTTCATATATATAATTGTTATTATTTCCGGGGTCCCCGCACATGGGCGGGAATATTCAGTGCTTATGACTATTGATGAGGATCCCCTGGAAGAGAAACTGGTGCGCTCATCCCAGATGAGATCAACCTGGGCGGGGTCAGCCCTCGCGTGTAGCGAGGAAGTGAGAAAGCGGGCCGACGTCAGCAGCACTTGACAGGGGGGGAGGGGGGTCAGCCGTCTCCGGGGCTTGTATCTCAAGTCTACCCGGAGTGGTCTGAATCTCCCTGTGTAAGTTTTGGCAGAACAGCCGTCTCTGCGCCTCCACAGGAGAAAACAGTTGTCTCCGTGGCATTTCTGAGTGATCGGCAGATGTGCTCCGCTCAGAGGTTTCGTGCTGGGGTTTCAGAAGCCTCTTTGTTGTTTTCTACGTTTTGGTAATGAAAGAAAAAACTTGAAATTGCCTGGGGAACCCAACCATAAATTGGAAGGGTCTGTTACCTACGTTGTACCCGAAGTATTGCTAAGCGTATAAGACATTGAAGTTAACAACATACAGTATAAAAAATATTATAGCTGACAAAAGGCCTCATACTACTTACCTTTCTTATTGTCTTGAAAGTAAGCAATTTATATAATTGCTAGTACAATCATAATAACAATTAGTATCAGAGTCAAATAATTATATACTTAACTGTCCAGGAGCAGCGAATAAGAGAGGATGATGCCTAGTTACCACGACGTTATTAATTTTGTATGTTCTTATGGAATGCTTAATTTATGATGTAACATGTTCTTTAAAGGGCTGCATGTGTACAGCAATAAAAGGATTACTGCATAATGGTAGCCTCCAGTCTTGTAATGAAATTTATGCAGCACTCAAACTGTAATAAAGTGAAAACACAGCACAAGAAATATCCCACACAAATTTAGATAGAGTAAAACATAATAAATTATTTGACACCAAAACGACAAAAAATCAATCAGTAGAACCAGAGATATGAAATTTCTAAGATTTAAGGTAAGTATATCACATAAAAGCACAAGGCACAGCTCTCAGTAATCTGGACATGCTAGACTGGGTAAAAGTCTCGCTGAAAAAGTTACCTTCTCAAAGTCTGGCGCAAAGAGTCCGGTTCGCCGTGGAAGAGGCCACAAGGAGCAGTGAAAGCATTGCGGATGGTCGTCGCTGTAGCATGAAGATCCTGTTGAGCATCGCTGACAGTCATTGTTGGAGCTTTGAATTGACAGTTACTGCGGGCTGATGATACAGTAGTGCAAAATGCAGATCTTGCATTGCCGGTAATCGCTGATGCTGTAGCACGATGAGTCATGTTCACCAGCGCTTTGTGTTAGTGTGAACGGGCCCGTTTTGTCGTTGCAAAGAACCCAAAACTTCAGGGGTTCTCCTATCCTTCCAGGAGGAGTTCAAACTGATGCCACACCAATGGTCCAGGACATAGAAGACACCACTTGGGGATCAGGAACTCACTTCAGCAGATGCCAGCAGGGTTCAGGCAGGCCCAGTTGCAAGTCCAGTGCAGTTGCAAAGAGATCTCTGGAATATTTTGTCTCCTGGTACCTCACAACAGCTAACTAGGCCTTGGAGTCACTCAGGTAGCCTGGGATTAAGGGTGCAGGCCCAGGTTTTCTTTCCAGACAGCAGGGCAAGCCCTAAGCAGCAGGGCAGTCCTCTGGCAGCAGAGCAGTCCTTCTTCTGTAGTGTCCACAGGTCATGGGGTGTACTGATAAGTGGGTCCTAGTTTTATACCTGGTGCCCAGCTTGAAGTGGAAGAAACTACTGGAGTTTTCCCCCTCACAGAAGGGTCTGTCATTACCAGTCTCTCTGCCCTGATGCCAGAATGTCTGGGGGCACAATATGCTAGTGTGAATTTCTTTGAGTGTATGCTGAAACTGTCTTTGAAGTGCAAGTGGGGCTGTGCAGAGCTCCGGACCCCAATCCTGCGTGGATGGTCCATCCTGCCAATACTCAGTCTTTCTATTGTGTGACTGACTGGAAGGAATGAATAAAGGCCAACTACACCTAGTCATGGGACCCAGGAAACAGCTGCAGGCACCAAATGGTTAAGACAAGTAAATACCAACTTTCTAAAAGTGGCATTTTCAAAATTGTGACTTTAAATCCAACTTAACCATTAAAGAGGATTTTTTAAAATACAATTCATTAAACACCTAACATGACATTTCTACCTGCTCCCTAACATTTAAACACATATTAAATGTAATAAGGCAACCCAGTGTTATGCTATGGGAGAGCTAGGCCTCAAAGTAGTGATAAACTAATATGTGAGCTTTTCACTACCAGGACAATTACAACTTTTTAGATACACTGCGACCTACCCTATTGGTTGTGTAGGGCCTAACTCAGGGGTGACTTATATGTATTAAAAAGAGTTGTAGGTCTGGCAAGGGGTTAATTTTGCCAATCGAATTGGCAGGTGAAAACTGCACACAGGCTACAATGGCAGACCTGAGACATGATTAAAGGGGCTACTTAAGTGGGTGACTTAAGTGCTGCAGGCCCCCTAGTAGCATTTAATTTACTGTCCCTGTGTCCATGTAGTACCACTATGCTATGGACTTATAAGTATACTAAATATGCCATAATTGAGTGTAAGCCAATTTTACCATATTTTAATGAGAGAGCACAAGCACTTTAGCACTAGTTAGCAGTGGTAAATGCACACAGTCCTAAAAGCTAACAGAAATGGGTTCATGAAACAGGAGGGTTAAAGGTAAAACGTTTTGGGGTGACCATTGCAGATAGGGCGAGATCCAACATGACCTCTCTCCAGCCAAACGTCAGGAGAAACTAATCAATACCTTGATGGGCTTCCATTCTTAGGCAATAGAATGTGGACAATGGGCCTCTCATGCATTGGCACTTGTGAGTTCTATGTCCCACTGAACTCAGTTGGATTCCTCTGTCTAAACTCTCCTGAGCCACTGGACTGACCCATGGGTAACTCCTCCGCTCACTGGTGGACACCATCTGTGCAGCATCTAACCTGAATTTGCTCACAGATGCATCCCAGTAGGCAGACAATACCACCATGGACAGCAAAGTAATGTGGCCCATTTTACCCCTTCTATCCCCAACCCAAGAAAAACACTGTCCATAAGGGCCGCAACTGACAGCAGTAAGTGTCAAAAGCCAGGGCTCAAGCCATCCAGAGTTTTCTGACCTCTGATGTTTCTCTGAGTGGGGTGCAACAGCCCCGGATGTTAGGCTCTCTTCTTTCAATCTCCTACCCACCAGTCCAGGGGTGGTAGCCTGAGACTGGCCACTTAGCCCAGTGGCTGAACAGGAGCCAGGGGTGCGCCTTTCCTCTTTCTATAAGAAATATATATTTAGGAATATGTACCTCACTACTGTAGCATATGAAATATATATGGCATCCCTAATGTATATATGTATCATTGTTCAATTCTGCACGCTACTGCACGTTTTGAGAACTGCACTGTCTGCACCATTTTAATATTGTATGATAGATTATACCTATGTTGAGAATAAAACTCGGACTTTGATATGAATGTGGAAAGAAAGTGCTATATTATTCATATAATCAAGAGTCCCACGGAACCGTTTGTTCTGTTTCTCGCTTATTTCCCTGGTTCTGTTTTTGGGCATATGGGTTAGGTCGTGTATACTCTACTTTATTCTGTTTCTTCAAGGGACATTTCTCCCACCAGTGAACTTTTACGATGGCGTCTTGGCATGGCCAAGTCTGCCTCTTGATTTACTGTTCTGTGACAATCGTCCTCACATCCCAGGCAGACTGGAATGACAACAGTGAGCGAAGATTCGAATTTTCCACAGGCGTTACTATGAGCATGATAATTGTATGTGACAAATACTAATTTTAACTTTACTCATATCAATCCAGAGCATTTCTGCTAAGGAAGATCTTGAATTATCACAGGAAGGTGTGAGGTTTGGTGATCCTATTTAGTGATACGACCTTAAATGAGAAGGGGACCAACACATTGAGCATATATTTAGCTGGCGACCTGGAACTTACCCAATTCAAACATTGGCTCCTTTATCCATATATCCATAGGTAGCATACTTCAATAATCACCACAGTGTATTTGCTCCAAATGCATGGAGTGCCACTTGTTCCATCCATCACTGCTGCCACCTCTCTCAGCCAACACTTGGAGTGATTCCAAACCCCAAAATAAAATAATTTTCCCCAGGTTAGGATAGTGTTCAGTCACCAATCAACATTCATTCCTCCCTTCACTCTTATATTATATTCATCCTCTTTATGCCACACTAACAGGGCTATATATCCAAAATGCACTGTGAATACAAACCACATAAATTCGAAAACTATTAGCTAAATATTTAGCCTATCCTGGGGAAAATTCGCTTATTTTGGATTTATGAAAACACTGTCCCCCCTTGGCTTCTGAGGGGCTATTCTCATCGATTACCCCTGATTCCAGCCCACTCCTCAGGTTCTGGGGCATGACATTTTCTGGTGAGTTTTAAAACGAGATACTAACCTTGCACCACAGACGTAATCGTCATATGGTCCTCATCAAATAGGTGCTAATAAATCCATGTCAATCGCACTCTTTTTATTGACATGTCAAAACTGAAGGCCTGTCTCTGCCTTGACGTGATTTGTACCTGTGGCTTGTAGAGATGTGCGTGATTTCCAGTTCAAAGCTTCAGTCCTCACCAGCATCTGCAAAGAGGACTACATTAGCACCCATTCCCTGTGCAACGTTGGTGACAACACTGCATGGGATGGGACTGAATACGGATTCTTTGTACTCCACTGATCTCACTCCCTTGTCTGAGAACAATAATTACCAGCACTAATAGCCTCTGCTCACTAAGACACTTTCTAATGCTTTTCACCATTCTTGTGACTTCGGGCACATCTTCCCGGATTCCAGATAGCGTCTTGTGTGTATACACTTGTGAAACAAACTTCAATAATGGCGCTCTGAAAACAACTTCGAAAACTTTTTCTTTTTCTATAAGGTCTAGCCAACCCACTGTGTCGTATTCTGAAACCACCTCCAATCTTTTTTCTTCCTAAACGCCTTCCATAGTCCACCCACTGTTCTGCTGTGGTCACTAGACTACACAACAGAACATGGTGGCCCATAGACCTGCTGGCCTATGGCTGTACGTGCACAATGGCAGACCTGAGCTACTACATTGACCCATATAAGAACTGTAAATAATTTTTTTTAAATCACAGCACATTCAATAGTAAGTCGTTAGTTACACAACTGACAGAAAACATAAGATGTGCCCAATCCGACCCTCATGGGCACACTGCCCTTGAATAATACTTACGATTTCAAGGGAAACATCCCCATGCTGGTCGGGAGTGGAGGGGATTGGTGCCTAAGAGAAGAAAGAATCAAGAAGATATTTTTAACATGAAAAAACCCCTCAGAGGCATACATAACTTCTTAAGGTATAGTCATTCTTTTGGCAGCAGCTATTCAGTGATGAGGTTGATTTTTAATTGTTTCATAAATTGTTGCAAATATTTTTCCAGAAGGGACGTTGTAAAGTAATAGGGTTTCAATAATAGGTGCAAAGACATACTGGTTCAAGTAACATTTGCGTCGAAGTAGAGGTGTGGTATGTGCAAGGGCTTGTAGGAAGTTGCAAAGTTACAGAATTAAAACCTACGCAAGATATCACTCGCATAATAGAATGTTTGCCCAAACCTAATATGCACCAGCATTAGACATAGCTGTAAATAATAACACGTGCAAACTGTGCTCAGCCTCAGACATTAGCCATGGCGTTTGCTGCTGCTGCTGAAAAGCAAAAGAGGGTGCTGAGCACAAAGAATTAACAATCATGGGTACAGTGATGAAAGTACAATCACCAGGGGATGCTGCACTTTCATCTAATCACAGAGATTCTCACCAGATAGGTGGGGTTCACTGCATACTGTGATTAGTGCTATGAAATTGGGGGCAGAGGCCAAGGCCTATGTCAACTTGTAGGGCTGTTGGTCCAGCCATTCTCTTTAAATGAGTCTGCAACTCCACGGATACAAGTTTGTTGGTCAAACTCTTTCTGCTTGGGTGCTTGATGTTACAGGAGGAATCCTATTATATCAGGGCCCTCACTCACTTTTACTCTCCTCAACTTTGCCAATAATTTGTATCCGTCGAGGTACTACTGTACATGGTGGAAAAGTTGAAATGAAAATGTTACCTGCAGTAACACTCTTTCTGGTGGACTTTATCTACATTCAGATTCCACACCTGTAGAACAATCCCCAGGGGTCATACTGGATCTGGATAACCTAAAATCTGCAATGCCACCAATAGAGGACACTGGACTCAGTCAGCACCGGATGTTCGCAACCATAACTTGTCTGGGTAGAAGGTAGTGAACGAGGTACTATATAGCTCAGGCCCTGAAACTCAGTGACCCATCTAGTGAGGGAAACAAAAACACACTCTTGAGAGTCAACATGCAAAGGGTAGAACTGTGTAGGGGCTCAAACGGAGCCTTCATCAAGAACGTAAGAATCAAATTCAAGTGCCACTGAGGAACTACAAATGGAGTGGGAAGAAAACGGTTTGTCAACCTTTTAAGGAAATGTAAAACAATAGGGAACTTAAACAGGGATGGCTGATCCATCAGATAGAGGAAAGCAGACAAGGCCGCTAAATAGCTCTTCACAGTGCTAATAGAACGTCCTCTTTGAGCTAGGAAAAGCATAAACTGTAGCACTAGGGATAGTTTGGTCTGTAAGGGGATCCACACTGTTGTCTGCACACCAAGCAACAAAGTTAACCCATCAGCCGGAGTATGATTAATTAACGGAGAGGCGACATGCAGACAATATAACGTCTACCACCTTCAGTGGCAGTTGAAAGGAGCTCAATTGTCCCCACTCAACCTCCAAGCATGTAGGTGGAGGCATTGGAGACTGGGATGTAGAACTGGTCCCCTTAACTGGAAGAAAGGGTCCAGCCTGAATGGCAGGCAGAGCGGATGACACGTGGAGAAGTGCAGGAGGTCTATGTACCACACCGTCCTCGGCCAATCTGGGGCTATAAGAATGACTAAGGCCTGGCCTTAGCAAATCTTCCTCAGGACCCGAGGAATCATGGGTATGGGGGAATCTCATAATGCAGCTGAAAGTTCCACGCCAACTGAAATGCATCCCCCAAGGCTTCCCTCGACTGATACTTGAGGCTTCAGAATTGCTTGCACTGAGCATCTTCCAAATGTTGAATAAATCCGCCTGAGGAGTGCTCCACTGGGCAAAGATTTCCTGGACTACATCGGGTAGAAGATGCCACTCATTATCGGCAAGATAACACTGGCTTAGGCTGTTGGCTCTGACATTCAGAGACCCCGCTAGGTGATTGGCTGTGAGCCAGATTCCTTAGCAGTGTGCCCAAGACGACAGTCTCAAAGCCTCAAGACAAAGAAGGTACAACCCTACTCCACCTTGTGCGTTCACATGGCAGTTGTGCTGTCTATCAAAATCTGGACGGACCGACCTATGATGGAGGGAAGGAAGGTCTTGAGCGCCAGCTGAATTGCTTGTAATTGTAGCAAGTTAAGATGAAGAACCTGCTCCTTTGGAGGCCAGAGGCCCCTGATCTCAAGATGAGCTCCCCACCCTAGGGTGGAAGCATTCGTCACCACTATAGTCACAGATGGCTGGGGAGTACAGGTAATCCCGCATGTTTGATTAGCCTTGTTCACCCACCAAGCCATATCCACCGCAACCCTGGGGGGGTGGGAGTCACAATGGAATTAGACAGTTCTTCCCCATACTGTCGCCACTGCCTGCAGAGGCACCATTGCAGGGCCCTCGTGTGCCAACATGTGTGCATGACTAGGAGAATGCAGGAAGAGAGCAGACCTAGTAATTGTAAGAATTTCAGGACTGGAACTCTCACGCCTGACTGGAAAGTTGGAATCATCTCCTGGATGTCTGACATCCTCTGTAGGGGAGGGAAGACACAGAGAAGGGTGGAGTCCAGAACCGACCATATGAACCATTGGGAGGACCACAGGTGAGATTTGGGAGTGGCGATCGATAAGCCTAGGTCGAACAACAGGGGCATCGTCGACCGCTGGTGGTTCAACACCATCTCTTGTGAGTTAACTTTGAGGACCCAGTCATCCAGGTACAAAAATATCGTCACATCCGATTGTCTGAGATGGGCTGCAATCACTGCCATTACCTTGGTGAAGACTCGAGGTGCCAATGTCAACAAAAAGGGTAGTACTGCAAATTGGCAGTGCGTAGAACCCACCACAAATCGCAAATACTTCTGATAGGACTGCAGAATATGGATCTGGAAGTACGCATCCTGCAAGTCCAGTGATACCATTCAGTCTATAAGCTCCAACGTCAGTAGAACTTGAGCTAGGGTCAACATCTTGAATGTCTCCTTTTCGTTTCAGAGGAGAAATTTCAGGCTCCTGAGATCTAGAATGGGACGCAGTCTGCCATCCTTCTTGGGCACCAGGAAGTAACATGTGAGGCAACCTTGGGATATTTCCCTGTCTGGCACTAGCTCCACTGCTACCTTCAGGAGAGCTGCCACTTCTTGCTGCAAAATGGCCAAATTATCTGGTGGTGGTGATGGGGGGGTGGGATGGAGGGCAGAACCTACTTTGAGTGACCCACTGGTCTGAAGTACTGGCCTGTCAGGCCAAAAGAAAATGGGACACTCACCCTCCCACAGTCTCTGTGTGGGGTCTGTGACCCCTTTATTGGAGAACCACTTGCTGTTGGAACAGCTGGTATTGCCTAGAATGGAAGGAGTAACCATGCCCAAAGCCACGAAAGTGGCGAAAAGATTGAAAGTCCTTGAATTGTAAAGGAAGCTGAAGCCCCAGTGAACGTGCCGTGGTCCTCAATGTCTTGGATCTCTCTAGAGCAGAATCTGCCTTATCACCAAAGAGGTGCACCCCATCAAAGGGAAGATCCATTAATTTGGACTGGACATCAGAGAAAAAGTTAGATGTCTGGAGCGGACTGAAACTAAGGTCCCCATGGTCCGGCGATAGAGTCAGCCGTGTCAAGGCCCAACTTAATATTGTGGTGGGAAGCATTTTGCCCATCGGCGGTGACCTCCTGAAAATGGTCCTTTATGTCTGGAGGAATGTGCGGTAGCATCATCTGGGACATGCATGGGTATACCGGGCAACATGACAGTTGGCATTTAATGAATTCAAGGCCATGCTTCCGACAGAAAAGGCTTTCTTTCCATAAACCTCTAACCTTTTGGACTCTTTGTACGATGGCACCGTGGGCAAGGCTCCACCCAACTGTGTACTTGAGCAGAACGCCTGAATAACCAGGCTCTCCGGTGAGGGATGTGTGGTAAGGAATGGCGAGTCGCCTGGTGCTGAAAGGTAGCTTAGGGCCAAAAGCCTGTCAACTGCCAGCGTGGATGATGGCTTCTCCCAAGCTGCCACAATAGGGGCCAGCAATGCCACATTGAAAGGCAACAAGGGCTCTGACATGGCTGAGGAGGGCAACAATACCTCTGTGAGGACATTGGTTTTGGTTTCTGCTGATGGCAATTGCAAAGCCAAGGCCTCTGCAGCCTTCAACACAATTTTATGAAGGGACATCACAGAAGGTGTGGTGGTCCAACATAGAACTTCATGGCTATTTCAGGTGAAGTATCCAGACCACTAGCTAATGATAGCACCAGTATATCGTGTAGGGGCCCTGCCCTTGGTCTTCAAAAGGATACCTTACACAGGGTACGAGTCTGTACCGAAGATTTCATGGAGGCATGCTCTGTAAGCCTCCTCTTCCAGCAGCCTCTGTGCCTCTCTACATTAGTGAAGTAGGGTTTGGCGTTGGTCTGCAGTGCCGTTGACTCCCTATCTGGAGCGGTGATGGAGGTGCTGGTGCTGGTCATGATGGTAGTTATGGCACCAAGAACCTGAGTGCTGGGTCAAATCTGGGTAATGAAGGTGCCGGATCCGAAGGTGAGGTGCTGAATAGCATTGGTTGAAATGGGATGCACATTAGGAGTGGTGCTGGAGTCATCGAGTCTGAAGTGCTTCTGTACAGCAGCAGCGCCTTCGTGAATATGATGTACAGAGCATTAAGAAATGCTGCTGGATCCAAGCCCAGCGTCAGGAATTCGAGGAACTGCGGCATTGAAGGGAGTCGGCGCTGATGTTTCCGAGCACCGTGGAGGCCTGACAGAGCTGGTACCAGTGGAAGAGCAGGGCTGCACAGAGGATCCTCAGCCAGTAGCTCAACTAACTCCTGCTCTGAGGACAAATGTCAGAGATCATCTGGTTGAGTTACTTTTGAGTGCTTCCTTGACTTCTTATGGTGCCTCCTGCAGTTCGTGGTTAAAGAAGGAGGATGGAAGAGCCATCGAGAACTTTTCTAGCACCGATGGTCGGCCCTGGTCCGAGCCATAAAGAGCTTGGTCTCCACTTCTTGAGGGCCTTGGAGTCCATAGTGAGGCAGCAAGTACAAGATTTTGTGTCATGGTCAGAGCCTAAGCACCGCAAACAAATTGAATGAGTGTCCGCCATGGACATCTGTCCCTCACAATCCCTGCAGGGTTTAAAATCCGATTTCTTTGGAAAGACATTGGTATTGTTTTATTTTTATTATTATTATTTGAGAAAATCTCCTCAGAGATCAAAGCTCCGGATCTGTGCTAAAGGCACAGAAAAAAGGGAACTGACGTTAATGCGCTGGGACGGGCACTTAATGGACTCGGGGACGTCGCCTGATATCACTTTTAGTGCCGACTCTGTACAGGGCCCTCTACTGGTGGCATAGCTGCTTTGAAGTTTTCTGGATGCAGTCTGACATCTGGGGAATGTCCTACAAGTAAGGAATGTGCAGGTGGAAGTATCCATCAGAAATTTCCTTATTCACAGACCTGTCTCCGGGTAAGTCATGAAAGCTGTGCCAGTCGTAGATTTCCAGCTTACCTTGGAGAGTTTTGTGAATATAAATTCATGTATTGGCAATGCTATTTGAACAATGCAGAACTGTATATGTGGCTTCCAATTGTGCATGGTCGAACTATAGCACAGTGTGCCGTTACATATTTTTACTCTTTTTCCCAGCCACTGAAAAAATATTTTTCACTTGGATAGGATCCCATTCCTCTACAGCCCCACAAAGTTTGGGGATGTTTGGTTCCCCTTCCCACTCAGAACATGGACGTACCCAGCCCTTTCCAGAAACAAATCTCTTACCATGTTCAGGCCTGAAAAGGTTTGAAGGGAAGTTTGCAAACTCTTTCACCTGGACAGAGCCAGGTTAGCCCCTTCACCCCGATGGCTGTTCTCAAACAGCAGAATCATATTAGACTAGAGTTTCAGACTAAGCTGCTCATGCCAGGTAGATGGGCCATCCTTTCCAATATCTATAATTATTTATGTATTTATTTAGTTGTTTATGCATATTTATATACAACGGTCATTACCCGAAGGTGCAAGAGCGCTTTATGTGATAAATATTTCGAAGTATGGAAGTTACAGATGGTTTAAGATGAACAAATATTACTATAAATAATTATAAAGGTTGAGAATACAACATGGTAGATCATTACATAAAATAGAATGCACAAGAGGTTTATACAGCAGTAAAAAGGTTGAGAAAGTGGGGGTGTCTGTGCCAAGAGTTGGTTGCAGTGCCATAGCCTGGCTAGGAAATTATGCAAAAGACACATATGACTAGGGGTGGGCACGATCAAGAACACCTGAAAAGCAGGAAATCTGGCAAGAGCAATTAAACTCCTGAACCTATAAAAGGATTTTGTGGAAGGAGAGGCAGTTTAATTGTCTGCTCTATCAATACTTTGCAATTGTTGAATTGTTCTTACTAATGCCTTACTTCGTGGCACTAAGCAACAAAAAACTAGTTTGTATTGCGAAACCGCACATACTATTTTGTTTTAAAAGGCAACGTTTAAAATGCAAAGACAAGCAACTCTTACATATACAACTCGACTCCATTACGATTAGATGTCAGTACTCTACTTGCAGAGCAAATTCCTAAGTTAAACTGAAGTGCATTTGCAAGTGCAACGTGGCATAGTTGATTTCATTTGTACCTCTTTATTGATAGAGGCTATGTTTTTTAATCAGTTCTAATAACAGTCCAGTTGGCGTATTCTGCATAGTATTATGTAGTTGCAAGTTTAAACAAGCATTTGCAATGCAATAGGTCTGCCATTACTGATAGTTTGAGGTATTGGCATTGCAAATAATAATGCAAGGCCAATAGCTCATACTTTCAGTAATGCGACCTAATGCAAATGATTGCATAGTGAGCCAGGAACCAGCATTGTATGTCTCAGTGAAGTACCGCAAGCTGCTCCTAGAGCTCCCTAGTGAGCAAGGCACCAGCACTGCATGTCTAGGTGCAGTACCGCAAGCTGTTCTTAGAGGTTCCTAGTGAGCAAGGCACCAGCACTGCTTGTCTAGGAGCATCACCGCAAGCTGCTCCTAGAGGTCCCTAGTGAGCATCATAAACTTTGAAGATATGGTAAATCCACCCTACCCATAATGTATTGCATGCAAGACATTACCACAGTACATTCAATATATACAATTAGTAGCTTTGTAATGTGACAAAAGAATTATTATATTAATTCCGGATTAGGTTGTACTCTATGTGGAGCTGATGATGGCAAATTTATAGAGGGTCTAATATAAATGTGAGATGTGCTAGCGAGTAAAGTAACCACTGCCAAGCTTGTTTAGTACCAAGTGAGTGTCCTGTCTGAAGACATTTAAGAAAATAGTGCCTTGAGGCTGTAAATAAAACCTAGGGCGTAACAACACATGTAATAGGGTGTGTCCTCATGGGAAGGTCTAATATAGATGTGTTGGTGCAGTACCACAAGCTGCGCTTAGAGGTCCCTAGTGAGCATCAAACATTTGGTCACATATGTACTCCCTAATGCATTGCATTCAAGACAGTACCACAAGTGCATTCAAAATAGCTATGTCCATATATACAATTAATAGCTTTGAAATGTGACAAAACAATTATTATATTAATTCCGATTAGGTTGTACTCTATGTGGAGCTGATGAAGGGAAATTTATAGAAGGTCTAATATAAATGTGAGATGTGTAGGTGCAGTACCGCAAGCTGCGTCTAGAGGACCATAGTGAGCATCAAACTTTTGGTCACATATGGTACTCCCATAATGCATTGCATGCAAGACAGTACCACAAGTACATTCAAATAGCTATGTCCATATATACAATTAATAGCTTTGAAATGTGACAAAACAATTATTATATTAATTCCGATTAAGTTGTACTCTATGTGGAGCTGATGAAGGGAAATTTATAAAAGGTCTAATATAAATGTGAGATGTGTAGGTGCAGTACCGCAAGCTGCGCCTAGAGGTCCCTAGTGAGCATCATAAACTTTGAAGATATGGTAAATCCACCCTACCCATAATGCATTGCATGCAGGACAGTACCACAGTACATTCAATATATACAATTAGTAGCTTTGAAATGTGACAAAAGAATTATTATATTAATTCCGGATTAGGTTGTCCTCTATGTGGAGCTGATGAAGGGAAATTTATAGGTCTAATATAAATCTGAGATGTGTAGGTGCAGTACCGCAAGCTGCGCCTAGAAGTCCCTTGTGAGCATCAAACTTTTGGTCACATATGGTACTCCCTACGCCCTGCATCACCGCGGACTCTATGATGTATGGTTTGTTCCCAGGGACACACGCACTGAGTGACCTCCAGAACTGCTGGAGGCTCCTGTGCTGTTTTAAAAATGTTCTTCTGTTTTCCAGAAACCGCCTGGTAGTAGGGAAGAAGGAGACATCGACCGACCTCCAGAACTGCTGGAGGCTCCTGTGCTGTTTTAAAGATGTTTTTCTGTTTTCCAGAAACCGCCTGGTAGTAGGGAAGAAGGAGACATCGACAGACCTTCAGAACTGCTGGAGGCTCCTGTGCTGTTTTAAAGATGTTCTTCTGTTTTCCAGAAACCGCCTGTTAGTAGGGAAGAAGGAGACATCGACCCTGGCATGCCATAAGATGATCCACAGCCTCCTGCACGACTACGCAGCACTGGACGGATCGGATGAAGACAGCGAAGACGAAACCTGAGGACCCAAAGGTTTCCCCTTGTACTCTCACACGTGGGGGGGCCTGGAAGGCTCAGGTAACGAAGACGACGACGACAGCTGAGGACCCAAGGGATCCCCCTGCCCTTACCGGGGGGGGGGGGCCCGGAGGAGCCACTAACCTGTTTTTTGACCTTTTTTCCCCACGCCCAGGGACCGGTCGGTGACAGGGGAGAGGAGAAGGCAGATGAAGACAGGTGGAGTAAATGTAGTTATTTACTGTATGTATTTGACTAACGTGACCTTTTTCCTTCACAGGTAAAAGGTCTATGGGATAGCTTGTGCACTTGTTGTCAAGTTTGTTACCAACGACTTACGATTAAAATAGGGCTTTGTGGAAGGTGATGATTGATGTATCTGAACCAGAAACGAGGCACTAACAAGGGTTAGGGAAAAAAAAACCTCCCATAATGCATTGAATGCAAGACAGCACCACGTGTACATTCAAATAGCTATGTCCATATATACAATTAATAGCTTTGAAATGTGACAAAACAATTATTATATTAATTGCGATTAAGTTGTACTCTATGTGGAGCTGATGAAGGGAAATTTATAGAAGGTCTAATATAAATGTGAGATATGTAGGTGCAGTACTGCATGCTGCGCCTAGAGGTCCCTAGTGAGCATCATAAACTTTGAAGATATGGTAAATCCACCCTACCCATATTGCATTCAATCAATCAATCAATCAATCATGTCACTTATAAAGCGCACTACATACCCGCGAGGGTCTCAAGGCGCTGGGGGAAGAGGGGGGTGGTGCTGCTACTGATCGAAGAGCCAGGTCTTGAGGAGTCTTCTGAAGGCCAGTAGGTCTTGGGTCTGTCGGAGGTTGGTGGGGAGGGTGTTCCAGGTCTTGGCGGCGAGGTGGGAGAAGGATCTGCCGCCGGCGGTCGTTTTCCGGATGCGGGGGACTGTGGCGAGGGCGAGGCTGGTCGAGCGGAGCTGGCGGGTGGGGGTGTAGAAGCTGAGTCGTCTGTTGAGGTAGGCTGGTCAGGAGTTGTGGAGTGCTTTGTGTGCTTGGGTGAGGAGCTTGAAGGTTATCCTCTTGTTGACAGGGAGCCAGTGCAGGTCTCTCAGGTGGGGTGTGATGTGGCTGCGTCGGGGGATGTCGAGGATAAGACGTGCAGAGGCGTTCTGGATGCGTTGCAGCCGTCTCAGGAGCTTAGCCGTCGTTCCTGCGTAGAGGGCGTTTCCGTAGTCCAGCCTGCTGGTGACGAGGGCCTGGGTGACTGTTTTTCTTGTTTCGGTGGGGATCCACTTGAAGATCCTGCGGAGCATTCGGAGGATGTTGAAGCAGGATGAGGAAACGGCGTTGACCTGCTTAGTCATGGAGAGGGTGGGGTCGAGGATGACCCCTAGGTTGCGTACGTGGTCGGTGGGTGGCGGGGCTGTTCCCAGTGATGTTGGCCACCAGGAGTCGTCCCAGGCTGAAGGGTTGGAACCAAGGATGAGGACCTCCGTCTTGTCCGAGTTCAGCTTCAGGCGGCTGGTCCTCATCCATTCGGCGACGGCCTTCATTCCTTCGTGGAGGTGGGCTTTGGCGGTGTGAGGGTCTTTGGTGAGGGAGAGGATCAGCTGGGTGTCGTCGGCGTAGGAGATGATGTTGAGGTTGTGCTGTCGGGCGACGTGGGCGAGGGGTGCCATGTAGATGTTGAACAGCGTTGGGCTGAGGGAAGAGCCTTGGGGTACGCCGCAAATGATCTTGGTGGCCTTGGATCGGAAGGGGGCGAGGCGGACGCTTTGTGTTCTGCCGGAAAGGAAGGGCAGCACCACAGCACAGTCAATATATACAATTAGTAGCTTTGAAATGTGACAAAAGAATTATCATATTAATACCAGATTAGGTTGTACTCTATGTGGAGCAGATGAAGGGAAATTTATAGAAGGTCTAATATAGATGTGTATGTGCAGTACCGCAAGCTGCGCCTAGAGGTCCCTAGTGAGCATCAAAAATTTGGTCAGATATGGTACTCCCCTAATGCATTGTATGCAAGACAGTACCACGAGTACATTCAAATAGCTATGTCCATATATACAATTAATAGCTTTGAAATGTGACAAAACAATTATTATATTAATTCCGATTAAGTTGTACTCTACGTGGAGCTGATAAAGGGAAATTTATAGAAGGTCTAATATAAATGTGAGATGTGTAGGTGCAGTACCGCAAGCTGCGCCTAGAGGTCCCTAGTGAGCATCATAAACAATTATTATATCAATTCCGATTAGGTAGTACTCTATGTGGAGCTGATGAAGGGAAATTTATAGAAGGTCTAATATAAATGTGAGATGTGTAGGTGCAGTACCGCAAGCTGCGCCTAGAGGTCCCTAGTGAGCATCATAAACAATTATTATATCAATTCCGATTAGGTAGTACTCTATGTGGAGCTGATGAAGGGAAATTTATAGAAGGTCTAATATAAATGTGAGATGTGTAGGTGCAGTACCGCAAACTGCGCCTAGAGGTCCCTAGTGAGCATCATAAACTTTGAAGATATGGTAAATCCACCCTACCCATAATGCATTGCATGCAAGACAGTACCATAGTACATTCAATATATACAATTAGTAGCTTTGAAATGTGACAAAAGAATTATCACATTAATTCCGGATTAGGTTGCACTCTATGTGGAGCTGATGAAAGGAAATTTATAGAAGGTCCAATATAAATGTGAGTAAAGTAACCACTGCCAAGCTTGTTTAGGACCAAGTGAGTGTCCTGTCTGAAGGACTTTAAGAGAATAGTGCCTTGAGGCTGTAAATAAAACCTAGGGCGTAACAACACATGTAATAGGGGGTGTCCTCATGGGAGGTTACAAAAAAAGACAGGGAGGTACTAAGGGAGGACTACAAAGCCTAATGACCAATGAAAATCCACCATTTACAAAGGACAGGGACATGAGCCTATTAAAAGATGGGCGTGAAGTAGGCAGAGCTTTATGCACATATCCTGAATACAGCATGTCTTGAAGAGACAGCGCAAGCGCTGCCTAGGCGAGACCTAAACATTTTTATTCCAAACCATGGCATCACAGATTAGGAGCACCAAAAAGACACACCTGTCTCAACCTTCATGGTGGATAGATGCTAGTGGGTATTGCATGCTGAACAGAGATACAGGGGGTTTGAAAGCAGAGTACATCCTCGCCTTCACCCCCTCTTTTGTAGATGTAATGGGATCACCAAGTGAAATGCCAGTTTACTCATTCTTGTAGGTTCTAGCCAATATCATGACCTTATGTTAAAGTGAAAGCGCCAGTAAGGATGGGCAAGAACAGTTATGGTTCATGTTCTTTGGCTGCTGGTCCTTCACGTAGGTGGTTCGTGATATCTGTCTGTGGTACTGGTAATTGCAGTGTGTGCATTGGTAAAGTGATTCTCATGCATTCAGATATCTGCAGCTGTGAATCACAGGTTTTAAAATTCCCTTGATTAAGAAACTATCCCACTGTACTAATCTACATTTTCTACCAGGATGTTGCATCAGAATTGGGACTGGTTGGATGGTCATGATGTTCCCATAGTGCAGGAACGTGGAGCAGGACATTATTTGATATTCGCTAACTCAAAGCAATGAAGGAGGAAGGATTTGGAAGTCTCAAATAGGGAAAATCTCACCCACATGAAATGCTGCCCACAGAAAGGCCTTCCAACAGGAAGAACTATAAAGAGCCATGGCTTCCATTAGTGGCCTTACTCCAACCTAAACAGGTGTGGGAAATCCAAAAAATCCCACAAAAGTACCACCCTTAGCTTCAGAACATCTAAAGAAAACACATATCTGACCCTGCAGAAGAGTGACCAAATGTCCCACAGTGGCGTTTTCGACTTTTAAGCAAAAGACACACAATTGATGGACGGAATGCAGAACAAATCAAAACATTCACCCCCAGTCAAGAGATCTGGGTTAAATCCATCATTCTTTTGCTCACCATGCCACCCCAGTTTAGACCTGGCCATATGCAAATCAGTCTTGACCCTGTGCCTCATGGGAACAGTCCAGCCCGAACTGCCAAGCCAGGTGAAACCCCGAAACCGGTCCTAGGATGCTTGTTTCCAGTCCAGGGAGGGCCTGGCTTGGCAGTTCGGGCTGGACTGTTCCCATGAGGCACAGGGTCAAGACTGATTTGCATATGGCTGGGTTCAAACTGGAATGGCATGGTGAGCAAAAAAACGATGGATTTAGGCCCAGATCTCTGTACTGGGGTGAATGTATGACATTGTTCTGCATTCTGTCCATCAACTGTTGTTTTTGCATTTGTCACCCCGAGTGGGACGGGTATGCCCAGACGTGGGTCCCGTGCTCTCCATGCCACTGGAATCAAGCTATCCTGGCTGAAGAGGGGTGAAACCCCGAAACCGGCCCTAGGATGCTTGTTTCCAGTCCAGGGAGGGCCTGGCTTGGCAGTACGGGCTGGACTGTTCCCATGAGGCACAGGGTCAAGACTGATTTGCATATGGCTGGGTTCAAACTGGAATGGCATGGTGAGCAAAAAAACGATGGATTTAGGCCCAGATCTCTGTACTGGGGTGAATGTATGACATTGTTCTGCATTCTGTCCATCAACTGTTGTTTTTGTTTTTGACTTTTAGGCACTAGAAAGAGTTTATTCTTTAAAGATTCTTATCTCCGCATCTTAATCAATTTGACAGAATTTCACACACAGCTCCACATTCAAAGCCTGGTGTTTCACCTACAAAGTAGTAAACTTAATACCGCCATTATATTTGGAAGACAAGATGAGGATCTCCAATGGGTGATATAACCATCGCAGAAGAAACCTCAGACAGCTTGAGGGAAAAACAATGAATGAACGAGAAACTATGACCCAAAGCACCCTCTTGCTTTCGGTCATAGCTTCTGGAACGCCATTTACACACAGAATCATTAAGCTGTTTTGTTTCTGCTCTTTGGAAAGGAACAGAAAACCATAATCTTCAAGCAACATGTACACTCACAAAGGCAGACTGCAACGGGTAGAGTTAGACGGCGGGCAGACCGAATAGAATGCATTAAAATAATTTAGTTAGGGGAGTATCAGAGGAAAAAGTTAAGAAAGGATGGATTTTCCAAATATTAAATAGTTAGAAACTGCAGTGCAAGCTACAGAGGAGCCACAAGCAAAGACTGAAATCACGAAGTTAAAAATAAAACATCAGAGACTACGAGGAACATACGAGAATATAAATTAAATGTGAGCTTTGGTGGGGAAGGTCACACAAGGCAGAAAACGTGCCTCGGTCTTGCTGGAGTTCAGATGAAGAGAATGAGCGGCAGTGCAAGATTAAATTGCAGTTTGACAAAAAATAGAATACTGCATCTATGAAGAGAATGGGGCAAAGGGAATATAGATATGAGAATCTTCAGGGTATAAGCAACATGAACGATTAGAAGAAGAGAAATGAGACAGGGACAATGGCTTACACTGAGAACAAACAAGATCTGTTTCCTAGAATGTAATTGCCGACGTTCCGCAGTCTATCGCTTAGGTTTTTCTTTTCGCTGATACCTCCAGCATTATATCATCCTCATTTCAGGTCATAGTTTCCTAGCGCCGTGATATCCCTTGGGATGATTGTCACGCTTAACAAATACAAATACAAGATCAAGAACCAAGCCTTGAAAAACCAAAACGGAGTGAGGAGGACAGATGAAAGGATCGATTTTGGAAATAAATCCTGACTGTGTGCACTTGCTTTGTGTAAGCAGGGTGGACATGGTGCAAGTGGGAAGTTTAACTGATTTCTCGAATGCATCCATTTTGTTGTCAGTTTTAAAATGGTTCTGCAAATATTATGTGACAGCCAATTAGGAAGTACAGGGGAAATGAGGTAACTTTAGGGTTCAAAACAAACAAATAAAGGTCTTCCATAGTAGCTGTATGCAATATACTCACATGGCTTTCTTTACCCATATATTATGATAATCGTTTTGTGTTAAACACAGGGTCCAGATTCACAAAGGTAAACTTACACTTTTGTGTAAGTTTACTACTTTTCGGTATTCACAAAAGTAAGTTACTACTAGTAAAGTTAGACTTTTGGTCTAAGTTTACCTTTGTGAATACCTAAAAGTAGTAAAGTTAGACTTTTGGTCTAAGTTTACCGTTGTGAATACCTAAAAGTAGTAAAGTTAGACTTTTGGTCTAAGTTTACTTTTATTTATTTTATTTTATTTATTGGGTTTTATATAGCGAACGTGACCCTTTTGGGTATCAGGGCGCTGTACAACATGGTGGCAAGAAGCGAAACATAAACACATGGCCCTTTCAGGAACCAAAGCAGTGTACAACAGAATTAGATACATATAAAAATGGTCCTTTCGAGAGCCATACAACTGGAGAGCGAACATAGAAATATACAAGGGCAGGAGAACAACCAAAGAGAACATAAGTGTAAGCAGACAGCCATATAGAGTTGAGCATAACTAGGCTCAATTTGCAGAACATTAGGAGGCACAACGGGGAGTGTAGGGACGAACGTAGGTTGACATACAGCCCGATACACTTGTCAATGGGCCGAAGAGGAAAAGGAAGCATCTTCATTGGGGAAAGTATCCGATCATTAGTAGGTGTTTTATTCTTCGTTTGAAAACGGCTATACAGGGGTTGGATCTGGTCTCAGGTGGAAGTGAGTTCCAAATTTTGGGGGCCATACCGTAGAAGGAGCGCTTGTAGGTATTCTTTTTTTTAATTTATAGGGCTTCAGTAGAAGGGAGCCTGTCCTTCTAACAGTTCTAGTCTCGCCTGATAGAATGAGTTTCTTGGCAAGGCAGGTTGGGGTGTTGAGGTAAAGAGCTCTGTGAGTCAGGCAGGCAGTTTTTAGGTGTATCTTTGCCTCATAGGGAAGCCAATTCAGAGCCTTGAGATCTGGGGTGATGTGATCACTTTTTTTGGAGCATGCGATGAGTCAGGCTGCAGCATTAAAAGTAGCCTTCAGAGGTGCTAGTTTTGACCTTGATAGACCCACGAGGGTGGCACTATGATAGTCAAGTTTGGAGATCACAAGTGCTTGTACTGCTGTCTTGAGAGCTGCAGTCGGAATGAAAGGTTTTAATTTCCTTAGTAGATGAAGTTGGTAGTTGGCGCCTCTAGTGATGGCACTGATGTGATCCTGCATGGAGAGGTGATTGCCAGGATTATTCCAAGTGAATTAGCTTAGGTCATGATGCGTGGGGGACAGTTCAAGATTGTAAAATTGTTGAGCCATTCTTTGATGCTCAGAGGGTGGTTGGGTGGAGAGATTAAGAGGAATTCAGTTTTAAGTGCATTAAGTTTGAGGTGGTTACATGTCAGCCAGTGCTGAATTTTTGTCAGTGTGTTTTTGAGGATGGTGATGTCCTCTGGAAAGGTGATTTCTAGGTAGAGTTGTGGCTCATCGGCGTACATATGATACGAGATGTTGGAGGAGTTCAGTAAGGGGTTCCATGAGTAGGTTGAAAAGGTTTGGAGAGTATGAAGAGCCTTGAGGGACGACAATCCTGACTGGCATCTGGGTAGATAAAGTGTGGTTGAACAAGACTCTTTGAGATCTATTGTGTAAGAATGAGGAGAACCATTGTAATACGGTACCAGATAGACACATCCTGCTTTCTAGGAGGTTCAAGAGGTTCTCATGTTAACGTTGTCAAACACAGCTGACAGATCAAGCAGGATTAATATAGGCAGGATTCATTCTGGTCGAGAAGTCTTAGTGTGTCATCGATAATATGGACCTTGGCAGTTTCAGTATTGTGGCCCGTCCAGAAACCAGATTGGTGTTGGTAGAGGAGTTGGAATTGATCTATGGGATTACATAACTGTTGATGTACACATTTTTCAAGTAGTTTGGCCAGATTTGGGATGTTGCAATTAGGGCGGTAATTGTTGGGTTTTGATAGGTCAGCGTTGGATTATTTTAATATAGGGGTCACCTGGACACTTTTTAAACAGTCTGCAGTGAAGCCTTGTGTTAGAGACGCATTAAGAATCTTGGTCCAAAGAGGAAGGACAGAGTCTTTGATCTCGCTGAGAAATTTTGAGGGTAAGGGGTCATTGTAGTGGTTAGAATATTTCAGAGAGATTAGGAAGTTTGAGATGCCCGATTCATTGAAAGTCTTAAAAGTAGACCAGGAGGCATGGGGGGGATATCCGGATGAGGTGGTGGTTTAAATATGTTTTGTTTTCTCAATGAAGAAGGAGGCAAATACATCGCTGCTGGGCGGGGAAACATTCTCAGAAGACAGGGGCTTGGGGTTCCTATTTGTTTGATTTTTGACAAGTTCAAACAATTTTTTGGAATGGTTTTCGGCTTTGTCAAGTTGTTGTTTGAAGAAGGATGCTTTGGATCTTCTGATATGACTGTTGTAGGCTTTTCTTCTTGATTTCAATAAGTTGAGATTAGTTGAAGAAAGAGAGAGTATCTAAGATCTTTCTGCTGCTCTAAGTGAGCATTGTTCGTCGTTCAGGTTTTTGATTTGGATTCTTTTCAATTGATTGGGAGAAATAGCATCCATGATGTCAGACATGTAGTTGAAGTATTGATCGGTAAAGACTTGTGTGTCTGAAATGTTAGTGGGTGGTGGAAGAATGTGGTTACTGAGCATGGCTAGCATGAGAGGGTTGATGTTTCTGGTGTCTCTGGCCCAACATTTAGCTTTCAATGGTTGGCCTTTAGAGATAACTACCCTTTCTGCTATGGAGAATATGTTGCAGTAGTGGTCTGTCCAGTCGCATGGTAGGATATATTCCATTTGTACGGTATGGTCCTTGGCTATTATAAGGTCTAAGGTGGCACATTTATTGTGCGTTGGGGTATTACAGACTTGTACCAGGTTAAAATCATGGAGGAATAATTTGAAGCTGTTAATCAAGGGGTCATTTGTGATATTCCAGTGGATATTGAAATCACCAAGAAAGATCTGATTTATATGTGGACTATGGTTGGAAGAGATGATCTTCATGAATTGTTCAAGGAATGTGTGATTATCACCGGGAGGATGGTAGATCGCGTGCATTGTGCACTATGTATTGTCATTAGTTGAGATGTTGATCCCCAGATATTCACATGAAGACAGAGATTGAGTGTAAGATTGTTTTACTAAGAGATTGTTTCGGTGAATACAGACAATCCCTCCTCCCCTCCCCGGATGGACAGAATGGTCCAGGTGAATAACGTCATAGCTTGGAGGGACTAAAAGGTCCAGTATGGGGGATGATGGGTCATTAAGCCAAGTTTCCGTGAGTAAAAGGAGGTCCAGGTCATGAGTGAGGATAAGGGCAGAAATGTTGGCAGCATGCTTTACTGCAGATCGGCAATTGAGTAATGCACATTTTAGGTTGGTTTTGGTGACAGCTGTGGGAGGATGAGATATGGGGACTAGTTAAAGATTCGATTTAGAGATGGTCCTAGAATTGGGATCGGGAACCCTATGAAGGTGAGTGATGACTGTCTGTATTTGTCCCAGGGGCATTAAGTGATTGACAGTTGACTGGTTGTAGGAGGCGAGAAAGGAGAGGATGTCGTTATTAGATACATTGTTGACCAATCTATTGGGTCTGGAGGAGAAGTCGTGACTGGGTTTGCAGCTCCATTTGGGTAGTGGGCTTCTTGGATTGGCAGGGATGATGTTAGTAGGGCAATTGAAGATGGCAGTGCACTGCGTCCCATGATGGATAATTTGACTCCTAACCTTGTGTTCCAGATTGGAGGTAACATGTGTAATGGATGTCAGCTCTCAGGTGAAATTCATTTGTTAGTTTGTGGAGCATTGATAGGATAGTGGAGGTGCTGAGGAAATGAGTAGGAGGAGATGTGTGAAGGGTTTTGTCGTGTCTTAGGGTATTAGGCAGTAGGGGGTGGCCCTGGGATATAGGGATGTGTTGTTTGAGGGTGGTCGTGCTGTGCTGAATGGTAAGGGGGTTCGATGTAAGGAGGATTTGCGTAGGGGAGGAAGTGTGGTGATTCGGATTTCGGTCCCATGAGGGGAGAGAATTGTCGTGGAGGGTTCTTGGATATCTGGGGAAGTAGGATATTTCAGATTGGTGTTCGAGGGAGTCAACTGCGCAGTATCATGTAGATGAGCGTGTGGAGAGATGTTACTATCACTGCAATGATCGGCATTGATGTTAGGTTTGTTTATGTATAAGGCAGAGGAGTTGGTAAGGGCATGATGGTTAGTGGAGTGATTTTATCCCATCAGTGAGGATGTTGTGTTTAGAACTGCGGGAGAGTGGTGAATTGGGTTAGGGTCATCGTTCTTGTGGGTAACGAGGAGTATCTGAGATGTAGTGGGGGCATGAGAAGAAAGCCCATGAGACGGGTGGGAGGAGTAGAGGGAAGGAGTGTGAGCGATAGGAGGATCCTTCGGAGGAGAGGTAGTTGGAGGCAGGGATGGGTGGGTAGGAGTTACTTCATTGTGAATCATCTCTTTAATGAATGGGAAGAGATCCTCAAAGAGCTGCAGGTGTGGTTGGAGGATTGTATTAGTACAGTGCCGTGCTTATAGATGGTAATTGAAGTATCAACCTTATAGACAGACGAGGGGGCAATAGTAAGTTTGAGGCCATGCGGAATCTTCTTGGTGGTACAGACCTTGAGAGGGGATGATAAGGCTTTCCTCCATTGAGTGCGACAGTTGGTGAAGAATATTAGATCATTGATAATAGCACCCCTGTTGACGTAAAAGTAGGAGTCAAGGAATAGAGTTTCTAAGTTCAGTTTGAGCAGTTTGGGTTCGACTTTTTTTGCAACAGTTTTAGATAAGTTTGGTGGATAGTCAATTTTAAAAGCACTTTTTCGGGATCGGTGACGTGAAGCGAGGTGAATCCATGATGATAAAATCATAGGGGAGGGAGTATCTTGAGAATAAGGAGGGGGTAGTTGCAAAGACAACTGGGGGAGTAGGGGGTAAGTGGAATTTGTGCTAATGAAGGGAAGATTCAGTCCAGGATGTCTGCCACTTTGGAGAATAAGTAGTTTAGTCTTATTTCTAATACTATGTCCTAGCTGGGATGAACACTCAGGATCTCATTAGTTGGACCGAAGAGTAGTTGTGGGCAACAGTTCTGAGACAAAAGAAGATTATGCGGTAGACTATAAGGTGGGCACTTAGTGAGTGAGAAATGGAGTCATTCATGAAAAAGAGTAAGAACAGATACCAACCCAATCTAAGATGGCCACCGAGACAGGAGGTGAAAGTGGAGCTTGGTTGCTGGTAGTCCACTTACAGTTTATATGAATTGGTAGTCCTCTTTCCCTTGCTCTGTTGTGGGTGGGGAGTCAAAGAAAGCAAAGAGGGACAAGTCTTCGTTGTGGATTAGGTGGGGAGAAATCCCGGGCATTGGAGTATGCTGGTCCTTTTTTAGTGTGTGAAAATGATATCAGTAGAGACCAAGAGTCCCTGGCGAAAACGAAATGGGGCCTAAAATGGCAACCATGGTTTCCACAAGTGATCGGAGAAAGTCCACCAAAGTGGAGAGAAACAGTGTCCAACAAGGTTGCAACGGGACCAGGGGGTTTGTGCCCACATGCGGGGCAAACAAGACAGCGTGAGACATGTGATGCAGCAGCCCGAACAAGGAGGTGGTAGACTGACCGCCCGTCACAGCCCACTGGCGCAGTAAGTTGGCTGCTGACCCAAAAAGTCAACAAGCGATGCTCCCTCTGGAGGCAAGGCAGTGGGCCAGCATGAGCTCCGCGGACCCCAGACAGTTAAAGGTGGGGTATTATGTGGGCCTGAACAGTGCAGAGAGGCAGGCACTCAAGAGAGGAGGGGGCCCAGAGGCGTGCGAGGGCCGGCACGAGCGGGCTCAAACAATCCAGTGACCCGGCACCGCCTTGGAGTGAGCAGCCGCAGCAGATCCAGGAATCTTCATGGAGGTCACACACGATGGCAAGGTGGGGATGTTGTCCCTAGGTCCAGGGCACAACAGCTCGGTGCGGAAGAAGGCTGGCTCGGCACCCACTATCGCCAGAGGACAGAAAAGCCAGGTGTGGGCATCAATCCCGGGCCTCAGACATTGGTGAGGACACCAGCAGTCCAGCAGGTCAACACCACTCTATTGTAGCTTCCGCAGTTGGCGAGGCTAGCCGACGCAGGGGCACCTGGGTGAGGTAAGAACAGCAAAAAGTGGATGTTGCGGATTGCTCCTGTGAGTCGGTTCGTTTTCTTGCCAAGTTCCTATGTATAGGGGAGATGGATATCGGAGGGATTAGTAGGATTTTCACCATTAGTGATCCCGTTGCTGGATGCCTGGATTCTTGTTTTTGCTCTGGGGACCTGCTGTCCCAACTGCCACCACCCCGAGGAGGAGGGGACATCGCAGATTACTTCCTGCGTCACACGTTCGTAAGCGCCTGCCACCTCTCGCAGCGCAGGATGCCTGGATTCTTGTTTTTCCTCTGGGGACTCGCTGTCCCAGCTGCTACCGCCCGAGGAGGAGGGGCATTGAAGATTATTTCCCGTGCCATGTGCGCTTAAGCGCCTGCCACCTCCCACTATGCGGGACACCTGGATTCTTGTTTTTGCTCTGGGGACTCGCTGTCCCAGCTGCCACTGCACCATGGAGGAAGGGCCGTCGCAGATTACTTCCCGCACCACGCGCTTCTAGGTGCCTGCCACCTTCTGTAGTGCGGGACACGCCCGGGTGAAGCCCAGGCCAAGGGTGGGCCTGTCCTGCGCCAGTCAGCTACAGGAGGAGGCCGGGCGGGGCCACCCCCTTGTTTGTTGAAACCAACATCCGGTTTTGCGCTGGTTCCAGCTGGGATCTGCCCTACACCAAAGGTACTTTTATTTCTTTGTTTTGACACCATCCACAAGGCTCTTCATCCATGGACACATCCGTCTTCAGCTAGCATGCAATAAAAACAAGAGCTGAACAAAATCTAGTAGTGTGGCTGGTAGCAATCATCCTACTGGGGAGAACAGTTCCTAGAAACACCTTGGTTTCCCTTGACATTTGATTTTTGACTGTATAACTGTTAACTATGTTTGTGCGTTACAAGTGTTCCTTGTCATTGCTGCTGCCCAATAATGGGTAAAAGGAAAGTCAAGGACAAGGCCCAGGGTGTCCCTCTTTCCAAAAAATGCCCACCGGTGCAATCTGAACTGACGCTATGGATAGGATTGAGGTTTTAATTACAGAGTGTCAAGCTATTGTGTCCATAGCCCTTCTCCTCCCCTACATGCCAATTTTGCCACCCCCCCCCCCACAGTGCCATCAGAACTCCCTCCGGTCATTCCCCCTGCAAAGAAAATCCCTAAACGGATTCCACAGATGTTTAATAACAGTCACAGGAGCAGTAGGAAAAGCACGGGATGTAGAAATATAGAACTACCTGGTTGCACACGTGAGCAGCACCCTGACACTCACGAAGTAGATCAGATTGACTAAGTGGAATGTTGTAATAGGTATGCTGCACTCTCAGTGGAAGATAACAGACCAGAGGGGTGTGTAGAATTGGGTTTGGATGCAACTAATAATGAAGGCCCGTCCTTATTTCACAGCTTGAAAGGATCTGATTGTGTGCCTTAGGGAGGAGTTGCCAGCATTAGGAAAGGTGGCTGGTGATTTGGAAAGGAGGGTGACCAACGAACAGGCCCAGAATGTAGCGATCCAGGCAAAATTGCCAGCAAAAGACCATGAGGGCCCTCTATCTACAAATGCCCTGCGTACTCCTTGTTCTTGTTCCCTAATATCGTATGACTGCGTCACAGCTGCCGTCGATAGCCAGCAGATCTACCCAGTGTTTCCTCAATCTTACATTCAATCACTCCCTAATTACATAGAAGGTCCCATAGGTCACATTGGTAAATCAGCTGTACAACGTGGCCTACCCCAGGGTAGAGGAGCGGGTAGAAAGCTTGACAGAGTTGAGCTGGCGCTCAATGAGGGAGGTCCTTCTACCCCAAGGTTTGTTCAACCATTTGTAAGAGGGGTAGTCAAAGATGGCTTCTATAAATTGAACTTGCGAACAGAGGGAAGAAGTCGCAATCTTCCTTGTGCAAGTCCCAAAACTCCCAAGCGGCAGATGAGAAGACCATGATTCACTCAAAAATAAGGTAATCTACTGGCTTAGGGATACACAACACTGCTACTCTATTATAAGGGAAGATATTAAGGAGGCAGAAAGGATAACACTATCAGGGATGTTGTACGATGTAGTGAAAGTCAGCTTCTTTCATAGCGCCATAGTAGATGGGCTGATGGCAATTGACTTCCGTACAATCTCACTTGCCAATATGGCTAATAGTATTAAAAATAGACTGACCTTGGATGAGTGCCCTAGGCCAGATAGTCCTGCCCAGAAGGGAGGGGAAACAGTGAAAAGGGGTACTGTTTGTGGTCAGGGATGACTGAAGGATGGAGGATTGTCACGTCTAGAGGGTGATTAAATGGCTACTAGTTCTGTTCGTGAGGGAACCATTATCCATGCTCCCTCCTTTGCTATGGTTCCCGTTGAACAACAGGCTTTTTGGGCCCCAAAGATTCCCGATTTAGAAGGTGCTCTGGGTATTAGCTGGGGAATTCTGGGGTGTGAGGCCAATGTCGGGAGTCAGGCCACCCATGAGGAGGAAAGAGGCACAATTTTGGAGCATAGGCCAGAACCAAACACCATCATTACTTGCCATGAGCAGCTAACGGCCTTGGTATGGAATTTTGCCGGTATCGCTAGAATGCTTATAGAACCAGAATGGGGAAATTGTGGACTCACACGATGTGATCCTATTGCAAGAAACCTTGAGCCCGACTACCCCTTATTGGTGTGGGTATTTGCCCTATGGCGTAAATGCAACCAAGAAAGGGAAAGGGAGGCCCTCGGATGCTTAGTGATTGGGTGAAAAATACACTTTGTTGAAAAGTCAAAATAGTTCCTGTAAATTCTGTGTATATTTTGGCAATTGATCTTACTGTGCCCTCAGGGCTAAAAATCTGACAGAGTGAGCTTGGGCATAGAAGAAACCAATACCATAGGTATTCTAGATTCAGCCCTCATGGATTATATAGGAAACACTCCTCTACTGGTAGCTGGGGATTTAAACTGTACGTTTGAGCCTTTTGCTTCCACCACATTAGATTTGACTGAGGAGTGGGATAGCTTTTGGAAAATCCCTCAGCTGGAACTTCCAACTGTTAGATGTACCAAAAGTGGAGGACAAATGCTGGCCTTTATGCTACAGCATGATCTGAGTGCCACAAATGACTGGACCAAATCCGACACTTATGGTGGCATGGCTTTTAATAGACCTTCTTATGCAAGCAGAATAGATTATTGTCTGGTCGACCTTTGCCTATGCCCGATCGTATCGGATATGAGAGTGGTCGAAAAATCTGACTGTGAACACAATGCTTTGAGCCTGTCACTATTTCATTCTGGAGAGCGTGAACTCATTATTAGGGGTCAGAGTGACCTGGGCAAGTTATGCCATACCAACAATCGGAGAACGATTAGATGGGTTTGGGTGGAGCCAGACCTCGGGGCCCTAGAAGTTGTCAAGGCCATAGTGTGAGAGTATTTGGCGATGTTGTCTAAACTCCCCAGGGTGGTATTAATAGAGATGTGGAGTAACAGTCACAAGGCACGCTTTACGCAGATCAGGGAAATTCTGGGTCAACTGAAAAAAGGGACGAAATGTCATGCTAAGTCAGGAGGGAAAAAGCGGGCCTTGGAGGTTGAGTGGTACAACCAGGATTGTAGGAAGGCGAAAGCTGAGAGTCTACTGGCAGTGAAATCTAAACTTCGCCCGGATATGGCGGAATGCAGAGCAAGATATAGACAGGCTCTGGATCAAGCCAAGAAACGATGGGAATGTATACTATGGTCCTCCTTACACAGCGTCCTGGTTGCCAATGACAACAAGTCCTTCTGGAAGAAAGCAGCCCTCTGTCTGAATGGACCTAGGCCTGCGTTAGAGTTTACTGTACAGCCAGAAGAGTGGGTATCCCATTTTGGGGGTCTATACACGCAAGGCAGTAAGAAGGATGAGGAGAATATAGGTCTGCAGGAATTCTCCCCTTTGGTATTTGGTACTGAATTTTCATTAAAAGAAACCCATGCAGCATATAGTTCCTGTATCCCAGCTAGAGCCCCTGGCCCTGATCAAATCCCAAATGATTTATATAGAGAAGACCTAGAAGTTTGGGGCTCCTATATTGATCTGTTATCCAATCCCATTCTTTTGGGCATGAAAATTCCCCCTCCTGGAAGACAGCAGAGATAATTCCGATCTTTAAAAATGGGGATAGGGAAAATCTGGGTAGTTACAAACGGATTAGTCTAATAGATTCTGTGCAGAAATTTTTCAGCAAGCAGATTTTGGCACGTATTCAGGATTGGATTTTAGAAGAAAACATTCTATCTGACCTCCAGGCTGGTTTTTGTGCCAACATTAGTACTCTGGATCTGGTCTTTTTTTATTCCCCTTGTATTTTTGGGAGAGAAGTCTTTATTAAAGGGGGGAAGCTGTACGTAGCCTTTGTGGATCTGTGTACAGCTTTTGACCTGGTGCCTCGATGTAAACTTTGGAAGGTGGTGGGCATATCTATTGAACATTCTGATCCGGCTTTACTCAGTGACCAAAGCCCAAGTTAGGTGGAGAGAGGAGGGGCAACTTACTGAGCCCTTTATGATAAATCGTGGAGTTAGACAGGGTTGTGTCTTAGCATCCACCGTCTTCTCACTATTTACTAATGGGGTAGTATGTTTTCTTGACAGAAATGGGTGTGATGCCCCAAAAATCGGAGAGAGTAGGGCCCCTGCACTTCTCTTTGCCGATGACACGCTACTAATTTCAAAGTCTACCCAAGGGCTTCAACAGTTATTAAATGATTTTACAATACACAATGAGGGGCTTGAAGAGATTTAAAGGACCGGCGAGGGCACTCTCCCCAATACAGACAAAATACAACACAAAGAGCCCTCGGGTCCGAGTAATTGACTAACGGTTGTCCCAATGAGAAAAGATGGAAGAAACAGTGCTGTGGAAGAGGGGTCCCTTTTAAGGACGGTTTCCCTCACACACCAAAGGTGACATGCTTCCTCATGGGGATACCTCCTCGCGGCACGAACCTAGTCGTGACGTGGGCTACAACCCCCTTGCTGCGAGGGAGTAGCTCAGGGATGTTTTAGTGAAGAAGAGGGGTTGGTACACTGAAGCGGTTAAGTACCGTAGAAATGTTAGAATCTACTAATGCCCAGAGTTTATCACCATTAAAAATATCTTCTAAATCTACTTTACCAAAAGAAAGTAACTCAGGTATATTAAGCTCCATGTGCGGCAGACAGGATTACAGTTGTAGAAATGGGGACACCAAACTAGTAATGCACCCCCTGTATGAATCCCAGGGATCCTATGATAGCCTCAACTGGGATTTAATATTGAAAATCATTTCAACTATCCCTGACTTAGCATTTATTAAATCCACTGACTTGGTGTCAGTACAATTTAAACAGGTATAGCCCAACACCCTTCGAGAGTCCACTATTACAACTTGGTTCTCTAATGATATTGTTACTAAGATTTTAGGATCAAGTTTGCACTTTATGGAATGTGGTATCAAGGTTGAGATCTGGGACAGTGTACAATATCCTTCGATCTTGAAGGTATTGGCCCTTAAGGTGGATAAAGGTTGCAAAACAGTTGAAAGTAACAAGCCAAATCCTGTACTTAGAGGAGCAGCGGACCCATCGAATAATCAATCTTGCAGCTCTGGTCTGTTGATCACCAATCCTCAATCAGGGGGTCGGCTTTGCGAGTGGCTACCCAAAAACAATGTGCGAATGGAGGACTGGTCTTGGCTGCCAGCATCATTGGCAAAAGTGCCCCGTGGAGAAAGTAACTGAATAACCGGAGCTATGGATGTTAATGTAAATGAAATTAGTTTATGCTCCTGGAATGTCCACGGATTGAATCATTTGTTGTCTGACCCAGATACAATATTATTTTTAAATTAATTTGTATTTTTATTATTCCAAGAAACATGGTGCGAACAAATGACTCCTTTATCTGGATTTAATGAATATAGTATTCAGGCAGTGAAAACTAATAAATTTGGTTGTGCAAAATGTGGATTGGCGTGTTATATTGCGGCCGACTTAAACCTAGTTGTGGATGTGGTAGACTTTAATCTGGGTTGGCTACAATGTCTTGTGCTAAATACCACAGATTTAAGTTTAGTTATTCTTAACGTGTACCTGAGTGCCAATAAAAACAAGTCTGCACAATTGTATATCCTGCGGGATGTACTGAGTGCATTAATAATCCAATATCCAGACGCTGGCTTTATGGTATCAGGTGATTTTAATTTGCAACTAATTTGGTTCTCAGAATCTAACTGTAAGTCTGAAGGTCTGGCAAAAGAATGCTGTGACATTGTCTGAGGCTGGAGTCAGCCAGTTAAAAGAAAAATCTAGATTTACTCCCACGTTTAAGAATTCTACGCAAGGTTCAATCATCGATAATACATTTATTTCAGACAATTTGAGACCAAGAATGTCTGAATATAAGGTAATCGGCCGGCCAGAAAGTGATCACAACCCGCAGGTTGTAAAAGTTAATTTCTCCGTGAAGTGTCATTCTAAATCCAATGATCTTCCCAACATGGCATATTCTGCATATAACCTGAAGAGGCTGGTATGGCATTTAGCCAAAGAGGAGGAAATTATGCAAACAGCCGAGGTATTGATTAAGGAATGTGATCAGGGTGTTCAGGGCGATTCGAATATGATTAATAAATGGAATTTTATTACAACGTCCCTTGTGGGGAAATTTGCAACTGGAAAGACTAGGAAAATTAATACACATCTGAATATTCTAAAAATATGGTCCCCCCCCAAATTATTAAAGTTAAAGAAATTACTTAACAGAGTTGTCCGTGAGGCATATGCCCATAGATTTTGCCAGTCCTATTCAGTGTATAAAGAAAATCTGAAGGAACTTAAGAAGACCTACAAACAAGAAGTATGGAAAGCCAAACTTAAGCTATAAAACTGGGCTATGGAATAGTTTATTATCCGCCTCAAAGCAAAATAATGCAAACATTTTTGGGCAGTTGTTAATAAGCTCGAAAGGGGAGGCTGTAGGGCTTTTTCTGTAAATATATCAGAATCCAGTTGGGTAACGTTTATAGCCAATTTGTATAGTTTACCGGTTCAGATGGGAAATCAACCAGACATGTTGGTTGTATGTGAGGTAAATAATATATTAACAACCAATGTGGGGAATGGTGAGTGTCAGGATTTGAATTCCAAAGATCATCTTATTGACCCTAGTCTAGATCCAAATTTTGACTTAGAAATTCCAAGTTGTAATCAAGTATCGAGCCTGTTACGTGGGCTTCGAGCAAATGGTGCCCCTGGACCTAATGGGAAGTTATACTGTTTGGGAATGACGCCAATTTCTAGAACCCAAACTGGTGGCCGTCTTCCATGGGCTCACTCCCTATACCCATGAAAAAAGTGAAAAACCTGGAAGTAATAGTAGATGATAGACTTAATTTTGGTGACCAAGTAAATGCAGTCTCTTCTTCAACAGCGTATGTTCTTAAAACAGTGAAAAAAATACTACCGTTTATACCATCTGACAATTGGCAAACAGTGGTTACCGCACTAGTCTTAACGGGCCTGATTCACAGAACTAACTTACGTCAAAAACGTAAACGTAAGCGTAAACGTAAAGTTAGTACTTTTTAGGTATTCACAGAATACACTTACTCATTTTGGTATTCACAGAATGAACTTACTCATTTCGGTATTCACAGAAGTTAGGAGTCCTACAGTTAGGACTACTAACTTCTGTGAATACCAAAATGAGTAAGTTCATTCTGTGAATACCTAAAAAGTACTAACTTTACGTTTACGTTTACGTTTTTGACGTAAGTTAGTTCTGTGAATCAGGCCCATCAAGGCTGGATTATTGCAACAGTCTCTATTTAAATATTCAGGAACGTTTTATGAACAAACTCCAAAGGCTGCAAAATGCGGCTGCCAGGCTACTTACGGGCACGCGCAAGTTTGACTCAATCTCCAAAGGAATCAAAAAACTACATTGGCTCCCGGTGAGGAATCGAGTGCGTTTTAAATCGCTTTGCACCGTATTTAAAGCACTCCAAGGAACAGGACCTGACTACCTACAAAAACAGTTTAAATGGTACATACCTAAAAGAAATCTTTGTTCGCTATGAGCCAAGCTGGTTACAGTTCCAGCTACAAAACAAGCGACGTGGGGAGGCCGAAGCTTTGTCTTCGGGGCAGCCAAAGCCTGGAATGACCTTTCTGCCCACCTTAGAAATGCCACAGATCTTTTAGCCTTCAGGAGGGGTTTGAAAACTTGGCTTTTTGATAAGTAACTCTGCCTTTGCTGCTTTTGCTGAAAGGATAGGTAACTAGCACCAGGACACCCTTGGGTAACCGCTGCGCTCTAAAAATATCCGTAACATAACATAACATACCTAATGCCCTGTTTCGTGTTAATGGTGACATGTGGGCCGGCATTCTGCATAATTTATTTAGGGAAGTGTTGACACTGGGGACTGTTCCAGAATCATGGCAAGGCAGCATACTGCAACTCATTTATAAAAGCGGCCCGGTGGCAAATCCTGCTAACTATCGATTAATCTCGCTGACTGATGTCGATGCAAAGGTGTTCACTTCTACTCTTCTGATAGAATTGGAAGATTGGGCTACGCAGGAGGGCATTATTCTATTTAATCAGACTGGTTTCCGGAAAGGACAATCCACTACTACAAACTTGTTGGCTCTAACCCTACTTGCGGAGAGGGCTGTCTTAAATAAACAACATTTATATATTGCTTTTATTGATCTTAAGGCAGCCTTCGACTCTGTGCCACGAAACCTGTTATGGAAAAAACTGTTAGATCTGGGCATTTCAAAGAAATTGTTGAAGGCTATTATTCTTCTGTATACCGATACTTGGGTTCAAGTTAAGTTGGGTGATGGCAATTCCTTATCAAGAAAGATTAGAACATATAATGGCCTAAAGCAGGGTTGTGTCCTTGCCCCCTGTTTATTTAATTTATTCTTATCAGATCTTTCTCAGCATTTGGATGTTGTTAATGGGCATGTCCCTAGGATGGGGGGGGGGAGGGGGTGCAAATTAGTTACCTCCAGTATGCCGATGATACTATTCTCGTGAGTCATACTCCTATCGGCCTACAAAGACTTATTACTGCCTTTGATGACTATACACAACAGAATGGCCTTGAATTGAATGTCAAAAAAACTAGGGGTGGGCGGAATTTGCGTAGTCGCGCTACGCAAAGCTCCGCGAAACGGTAAAAAATCTCTGCGAGCACGCAAAAGGCTTGTTCCGCCCATTCGCGATGCTTTTTTCCTGTTCGCGAACGCTGTTTGCATGCTCGGGGAGAAATATCTCGCGAACACGCATTTTGAAAGCGCGAACAAGCAGAAAATTCCTCAAAGCCGCGGATCGCGGAATTTTTGGTAATTCCGCGTTCTCCGCGGAACGCGAAATTATCCAAATTCCGCAAATTCCGCGAGCGGAACGGAATTTACCGACCAGGCCTAAAAAAAAACAAAGTGATGAAAAGTGGTGTGGTTAAACAGAAGTTTAATTCTTGGAAGGCCAGAGCAGGTACAATTGATATTGTTAAAACGTATAGATATTTAGGGGTGATGTTTGACAATCGCGTGTCTTTTAAATTTCATTTTAAGGATCTAAGGGCCAAGACTGTGACCTTGATCCATGCTTTTAAATGTTTAAAAAAAATCACTGAACTGTCAATCATATGATTTTATCCTTAAAGTAATCAAAGCTAAGTTACAACCAACTCTCATATATGGTTCTCCCATTACTAGAGGGAAAGATGTGAAGGTGCTTGACCTATTGGTTATCAGGGTCTTCAAAGCAACTTTTGGGATTACCAAGTCAGTGTGTCAAGCAGGAATAAGATTGGAGTTCGGTCTCCAGAGACAGAGCCTGGTATCAAAGGGAGCTTTTTAAAATGTATGGTCGCATTGTCAACATCAGCCCCTGCATCTTTAGGGAATATTTGTTGGCAAGAAATAGACAAGTCTGTCTATGCGGCTAAATGGAGATCTTATATTTTAACTTCCCTACGAGAAATCGGCCTGCAAAGTGCACTGCGAGATCTGAAAATGCCCAATTATAAGTTAATTTTAAAAAAGCTTATCAAAGCTGAATCGTTTAAATTGGATAAAAATGCATTAGCAGAGAAAAATTATGCATGGTATGTGATTAATTCATACCAATCCCTGCGTGTTCAGCCGTATCCGAATGATTTCTTTTCAGCGAAGTTTAAAAATAAGTTTTTACGGTTACGTATGGGAATAAACCCAACAAAGGAGGGCACGCAATCTTGGATCAAGCTGTGGCCGGATTCTAACTGTAGATTTTGTGGCTGGCCACAGGAAACTCTAGTACATATAGTATGTGTATGTCCCAAGTTGATTAATCTTAGACGTTCAGCTTTGAGACCATACTTTTTGATGAGCGGGGTGAGATCTGCTCGACAGGCTTTAATCATGTCACTGTCTGGTGAATCGATTCCATTATTATGTCAATTGGTAAACTTTTTATTGGCAGTTGAAAAATGTCTGATACAATAAGGCAGATCTCCATAATTTGTATGGCTTTGGTGACTAATAGTTTTAATCGGCTTATACATTTTATCACCTAATAACTTTTGTTGCGAGGGTGCTAATTTGAAATGTAACAATAGCTGGGTTACCATCACAGTAAATTGATGCACTTTTTGTTTTGATATGATGGTTGTTGCAATTACTGCACATTAGCACTTTGAACAGTAACTTGTGCAAGAAATGTACAATAGAAACTTCTTCACTGTAGTCACTTCTGCACTTTATCATTAGCACTTTGAAATATAACATGTGTAATGTTTCATAGTAGAAATGAATGGTTATCTGTTAGAATATTTATTCGTTATGTACAAGGAAATAGTATGCTGCGCACGCCGTCACTTTAAAATGTAAAACGTGCAATATTATCCTGTCATTAAGGATGTAAGGTGGTTAGATTTGAGTTTATTGATAAGTTTTTAAATTGTATATATGGGACAGTTTTTTTATATTATGTGAAGAGAAGATGTTTTGCTTGCAATGTAAATGTGTATTTTTTTGAGATGTGAAGATGTTGTGATTGCAATGATTTTAATTAATGAAGCAATAAAGATTATACTATTCTATAAGAGGGGTATAACTAAAACGCAATGTGAGCGAATGTGTGAGTGAGGTAGTGCAGTGCTGTCTATACAGTGGTGGGAAAAAGTGGGTAAAACTAGCTACAAGGTAAGCCTACCATAGTTTATTAATGCTTCCTGGTGCCAGGATTAAAAACTGAATTTGAGTAGTGTGGCTGCTGTCATTAGAGGTAGCTGCACTAAAAAGTGATCAACATGTTTCAGCCGTATTGACCTGAACCAGTGTCATGGCTTTCATCAGGATCTCTCTTTTTTTAATAGCTACTGCAAAGCGTGTGTGAAAACAATGAAAATAACAACAGTGTAATACAAAACCAGTGATCCGGCTATTCAGCAGATTCACCGGTGTACCTGTGGTAATATAAAAACAACATACCGCGCCGTTAGAACAGTGGGGTACAGCATGTTTGAACCACATTCTTACAAACCTAAAGAGACAACTCAACGCACTCCAAATGACTATCGCCAGTGCCATACAACAGAATCAGTGCGTAGTCAAACAGTTACTTGGTTCTGTAACACTCACCTGCAAACGTCAGGTATCTTATATCATCTGTCCCTGGCAAGTGGCCCTAGGTACAAACACCCATCCAACCTAATGAGTAGAAGTGGTGGTGTTACAAATTTGTAAATAGTGGTCATGCCTATTAGCATAAAACAGACAGAGTATCCAGGGGCTAGAAAGATCAGTAAAAGAACTGTGAGCAGACTAGGCTGCACACATGGTCTCAAATTTATCGCATGGGGTGCCGCCTACAGGGTAAAGCTGTAATGAAAGCTGTACGCGGTGTCACAGGGTTTGTAACAGACAGTTTAGAATAGCTGCGCTAGTTTGGAAGTCCCCAAGAGAGCGGAGTACGTACCCCAGTACCGTGGAGCCCTAATATAATGTATAGTAGACCCCGGAGTATAGGGAGTTATGGAAAACAGGCATAAAGCTTGAGGTGTCGCTGGCCTTGGCCACAGAATGGTTAAATGCACTGGCCGGCATGACCCAGGGAAGCATGTCAGAGTTTAGGGAGTATGGAAAACAGGCGTAATGCCTTGAGGTGGTTAAATACACTTGCCGGCAGGACCCAGGGATACATGTCGCAAAAGGCGTCTGAGCGGGGACGGGTAAGGAATATCACGTCGAGCACGTGAAACACCCAAAGCAAGTCACGGTGAAATAAGCGTTAAAACAAGCTGAAACGGATCGAGCCGCTCAGTGGGAGAGGAATTAATGCAACCCAGGGCGGAGCAGGGATTAATGTAGGGCCTGGTGAAAATGCCCTTCTAAAGAGAAACGGACCGAGTCGCTCAGTAGGAGAGGAATAGTTGCATCCCAGGGCGGAGCAGCGCTTAAGGGCATAGAAGCGTAATACCGCTCAGTACGGGAGGAATCGATGTAGCCCAGGGCGAGGCATCGCTTAAAGGCACACAAGTGTACAAGCGCATGAAGCGAATTACCCCTCAGCTCAAGCGTGGCATCTCAGGCGTCTGTCCGTGGAACAGGGAGACGCTGCCATTAAGCCGAGGTCCGGGTTAAATTGAAATATTCGCCCGGAAATGCAAGTCAATGAACCAGAAGTGTTCCCAGGAATAATGGGAAACGTAGTTCCTAAAGCCAGTTCAGCGCTAAATAGGGCAGACACACAAACGTTTTGCTTATTTGCTGCATGTACTATATAAAGTTTAAGGGGCGGAATGGAACACTACAGATGAGCCAGTGTCTGAAATGCATGTAGAAGCTGGCTATAGTACATGCGGCAAATAAGCAAAAAGGGTTTATACCCCTCTTCTTCACTAAAACATCCCTGAGCTCCTCCCTCGCAGCGAGGGGCTTGTAGCCCGCATCACGACTAGGTTCGTGACGCGAGGAGGTATCCCCATGATGAAGCATGACACCTTTGGTGTGTGAGGGAAACCGTCCTTAAAAGGGACCCCTCTTCCACAGCATTATTTCTTCCATCTTTTCTCATTGGGACAACCGTTAGTCAATTACTCGGACCCGAGGGCTCTTTGTGTTGTAATTAAATGATTTTAAACATTATTGTGATGAGCGAGGTCTGGAGCTAAATGATTCAAAAACAGAGTACATGATATTCTCTAAAGGCAACTCAAAGACATCCAACAGACGCATGTATGCAGGGGACCGCACTATTGAACTAGTCTCTATATTTGATTATTTGGGGATTCGTTTAACCTCGAATCTGTGCTGGACCCCCAATATAGAGAAAGCGCACCTCTTTAATTCAGCAGACTGCCCACATAGCTAAGATCTACAGAAGTACAGTGTCTAGGAAAGTGGCTCCCTATCGAGTGGCCGTTAGGGGTCTTATGATAAAGCCCAGGATAAATAAAATTCCCTGGTTCCGATCCCTCAAAATTACTGAGGAAATTGGGGATGGAGGAATATTGGACAAATCAGGGGAAGTTATGCTTGATCTCGAAGAGAAGGGTAAAAGCTATCTATTGGGAGCTCATTGTGGTGAAGAGCGTGGCAAACCCCATATGCTCACTCATACAAGAGTTCGTAGACTTTAAACCCTTCCCTCTCTTTGAGGAAACCATTGATGAATTTGTTCATCCACTTGCACGGAAATTGCTTCTTCAATTCAGATATAAGACTCTCCCCACTAAATTGTTTTGCTGTAAGTGGAGTAGTTATGTACCCTCCGAAGTTATATGTCTGGTATGTAAAGGACGCCCCAAAACCCTAATCCACCTGTTATTCTTTTGCCCCTACTAGTAGAACTTGAGGGCTAAGTGGATCATTCCGTTCTGCAGGGTCATTGGACCTGGCCATTATCTCGAGGTGCTCAGTAGTTTGAGCACAGACACTAGTAGAGTTGTAGTCTTTGGCATAGCAAACGCTTTGTTGGCTCTATGGATTAGACACTCTAAGTGCCTTGTGTAAAACATTTAGGGGCCGATTCCGATCTCGGCCGGTAGGGCTCCGAATCGGATTCGGCTTTACCGGATCCGATTCGGAGCCCTGTTTCCCGACCGAACCGTACGCGGGTCCGGCCGAGCGAGTACGATGCGAAATCGCCGACCGACTCGTCCGGGCGTCCCGACCGCTCCGACCGACTCGCTCCCGGCTCGAACCGCTCCGACCGACTCGCTCGGACTCGACTCGCACCGCGCAATGGAGACGTTTCCCGGCCGGGTAAGTACGATGCGCGCCGCGAGCAGTCCGACCGAGCCGCACACTCCGGCTCGTAAGAGCTGTCGGAGCCGTACTTTGGGGGTCCGTGTCGTGAAACCCCGAAACCGGTCCTAGGATGCTTTTTTCCGGTCCAGGGAGGACCTGGCTTGGCAGTTCGGGCTGGACTGTTCCCATGAGGCACAGTGTCAAGACTGATTTGCATACGGCCAGGTCTAAACTGGGGTGGCATGGTGAACAAAATAATGATGGATTTAACCCAGATCTCTTGACTGGGGGTGGATGTTTTGATTTGTTCTGCATTCCGTCCATCAATTGTGTGTCTTTTGCTTTCTCGCCCTAAGTGCGCCAGGTATGCCCAGACGTGGGTACTGTGCCACTGGAATCAAGCTATCCTGGCTGAAGAGGGGGTTGAAACCCCGAAACCGGTCCTAGGATGCTTGTTTCCGGTCCAGGGAGGACCTGGCTTGGCAGTTCGGGCTGGACTGTTCCCATGAGGCACAGGGTCAAGACTAATTTGCATATGGCCAGGTCTAAACTGCGGTGGCATGGTGAGCAAAAGACTGATGGATTTAACCCAGATCTCTTGACTGGGGGTGAATGTTTTGATTTGTTCCGCATTCCGTCCATCAATTGTGTGTCTTTTACTTTCTCGCCCTAAGTGCACCAGGTATGCCCAGACGTGGGTCCTGTGCTCACTGTGCCACTGGAATCAAGCTATCCTGGCTGAAGAGAGGTGAAACCCCGAAACCGGTCCTAGGATGCTTGTTTCCGGTCCAGGGAGGACCTGGCTTGGCAGTTCGGGCTGGACTGTTCCCATGAGGCACAGGGTCAAGACTGATTTGCATATGGCCAGGTCTAAACTGGGGTGGCATGGTGAGCAAAAGAATGATGGATTTAACCCAGATCTCTTGACTGGGGGTGAATGTTTTGATTTGTTCTGCATTCCGTCCATCAATTGTGTGTCTTTTGCTTTCTCGCCCTAAGTGCGCCAGGTATGCCCAGACGTGGGTCCTGTGCTCACTGTGCCACTGGAATCAAGCTATCCTGGCTGAAGAGGGGGTTGAAACCCCGAAACCGGTCCTAGGATGCTTGTTTCCGGTCCAGGGAGGACCTGGCTTGGCAGTTCGGGCTGGACTGTTCCCATGAGGCACAAGGTCAAGACTGATTTGCATATGGCCAGGTCTAAACTGGGGTGGCATGGTGAGCAAAAGAATGATGGATTTAACCCAGATCTCTTGACTGGGGGTGAATATTTTGATTTGTTCTGCATTCCGTCCATCAATTGTGTGTCTTTTGCTTTCTCGCCCTAAGTGCGCCAGGTATGCCCAGACGTGGGTCCTGTGCTCACTGTGCCACTGGAATCAAGCTATCCTGGCTGAAGAGGGGTGAAACCCCGAAACCGGTCCTAGGATGCTTGTTTCCGGTCCAGGGAGGACCTGGCTTGGCAGTTCGGGCTGGACTGTTCCCATGAGGCACAGGGTCAAGAGTGATTTGCATATGGCCAGGTCTAAACTGGGGTGGCATGGTGAGCAAAAGAATGATGGATTTAACCCAGAACTCTTGACTGGGGGTGAATGTTTTGATTTGTTCTGCATTCCGTCCATCAATTGTGTGTCTTTTGCTTTCTCGCCCTAAGTGCGCCAGGTATGCCCAGACGTGGGTCCTGTGCTCACTGTGCCACTGGGATCAAGCTATCCTGGCTGAAGAGGGGTGAAACCCCGAAACCGGTCCTAGGATGCTTGTTTCCGGTCCAGGAAGGACCTGGCTTGGCAGTTCGGGCTGGACTGTTCCCATGAGGCACAGGGTCAAGACTGATTTGCATATGGCCAGGTCTAAACTGGGGTGGCATGGTGAGCAAAAGAATGATGGATTTAACCCAGATCTCTTGACTGGGGGTGAATGTTTTGATTTGTTCTGCATTCCGTCCATCAATTGTGTGTCTTTTGCTTTCTCGCCCTAAGTGCGCCAGGTATGCCCAGACGTGGGTCCTGTGCTCACTGTGCCACTGGAATCAAGCTATCCTGGCTGAAGAGGGGTGAAACCCCGAAACCGGTCCTAGGATGCTTGTTTCCGGTCCAGGGAGAACCTGGCTTGGCAGTTCGGGATGGACTATTCCCATGAGGCACAGGGTCAAGGCTGATTTGCATATGGCCAGGTCTAAACTGGGGTGGCATGGTGAGCAAAAGAATGATGGATTTAACCCAGATCTCTTGACTGGGGGTGAATGCTTTGATTTGTTCTGCATTCCGTCCATCAATTGTGTGTCTTTTGCTTTCTCACCCTAAGTGCGCCAGGTATGCCCAGACGTGGGTCCTGTGCTCACTGTGCCACTGGAATCAAGCTATCCTGGCTGAAGAGGGGTGAAACCCCGAAACCGGACCTAGGATGCTTGTTTCCGGTCCAGGGAGGACCTGGCCTGGCAGTTCGGGCTGGACTGTTCCCATGAGGCACAGGGTCAAGGCTGATTTGCATATGGCCAGGTCTAAACTGAGGTGGCATGGTGAGCAAAAGAATGATGGATTTAACCCAGATCTCTTGACTGGGGGTGAATGTTTTGATTTGTTCTGCATTCCGTCCATCAATTGTGTGTCTTTTGCTTTCTCGCCCTAAGTGTGCCCAGACGTGGGTCCTGTGCTCACTGTGCCACTGGAATCAAGCTATCCTGGCTGAAGAGGGGTGAAACCCCGAAACCGGTCCTAGGATGCTTGTTTCCGGTCCAGGGAGGACCTGGCTTGGCAGTTCGGGCTGGACTGTTCCCATGAGGCACAGGGTCAAGACTGATTTGCATATGGACAGGTCTAAACTGGGGTGGCATGGTGAGCAAAAGAATGATGGATTTAACCCAGATCTCGACTGGGGGTGAATATTTTGATTTGTTCTGCATTCCGTCCATCAATTGTGTGTCTTTTGCTTTCTCGCCCTAAGTGTGCCAGGTATGCCCAGACGTGGGTCCTGTGCTCACTGTGCCACTGGAATCAAGCTATCCTGGCTGAAGAGGGGGTTGAAACCCCGAAACCGGTCCTAGGATGCTTGTTTCCGGTCCAGGGAGGACCTGGCTTGGCAGTTCGGGCTGGACTGTTCCTATGAGGCACAAGGTCAAGACTGATTTGCATATGGCCAGGTCTAAACTGGGGTGGCATGGTGAGCAAAAGAATGATGGATTTAACCCAGATCTCTTGACTGGGGGTGAATATTTTGATTTGTTCTGCATTCCGTCCATCAATTGTGTGTCTTTTGCTTTCTCGCCCTAAGTGTGCCAGGTATGCCCAGACGTGGGTCCTGTGCTCACTGTGCCACTGGAATCAAGCTATCCTGGCTGAAGAGGGGGTTGAAACCCCGAAACCGGTCCTAGGATGCTTGTTTCCGGTCCAGGGAGGACCTGGCTTGGCAGTTCGGGCTGGACTGTTCCTATGAGGCACAAGGTCAAGACTGATTTGCATATGGCCAGGTCTAAACTGGGGTGGCATGGTGAGCAAAAGAATGATGGATTTAACCCAGATCTCTTGACTGGGGGTGAATATTTTGATTTGTTCTGCATTCCGTCCATCAATTGTGTGTCTTTTGCTTTCTCGCCCTAAGTGCGCCAGGTATGCCCAGACGTGGGTCCTGTGCTCACTGTGCCACTGGGATCAAGCTATCCTGGCTGAAGAGGGGTGAAACCCCGAAACCGGTCCTAGGATGCTTGTTTCCGGTCCAGGAAGGACCTGGCTTGGCAGTTCGGGCTGGACTGTTCCCACGAGGCACAGGGTCAAGACTGATTTGCATATGGCCAGGTCTAAACTGGGGTGGCATGGTGAGCAAAAGAATGATGGATTTAACCCAGATCTCTTGACTGGGGGTGAATGTTTTGATTTGTTCTGCATTCCGTCCATCAATTGTGTGTCTTTTGCTTTCTCGCCCTAAGTGCGCCAGGTATGCCCAGACGTTGGTCCTGTGCTCACTGTGCCACTGGAATCAAGCTATCCTGGCTGAAGAGGGGTGAAACCCCGAAACCAGTCCTAGGATGCTTGTTTCCGGTCCAGGGAGGACCTGGCTTGGCAGTTCGGGCTGGACTGTTCCCATGAGGCACAGGGTCAAGGCTGATTTGCATATGGCCTGGTCTAAACTGGGGTGGCATGGTGAGCAAAAGAATGATGGATTTAACCCAGATCTCTTGACTGGGGGTGAATGCTTTGATTTGTTCTGCATTCCGTCCATCAATTGTGTGTCTTTTGCTTTCTCACCCTAAGTGCGCCAGGTATGCCCAGACGTGGGTCCTGTGCTCACTGTGCCACTGGAATCAAGCTATCCTGGCTGAAGAGAGGTGAAACCCCGAAACCGGTCCTAGGATGCTTGTTTCCGGTCCAGGGAGGACCTGGCTTGGCAGTTCGGGCTGGACTGTTCCCATGAGGCACAGGGTCAAGGCTGATTTGCATATGGCCAGGTCTAAACTGAGGTGGCATGGTGAGCAAAAGAATGATGGATTTAACCCAGATCTCTTGACTGGGGGTGAATGTTTTGATTTGTTCTGCATTCCGTCCATCAATTGTGTGTCTTTTGCTTTCTCGCCCTAAGTGTGCCAGGTATGCCCAGACGTGGGTCCTGTGCTCACTGTGCCACTGGAATCAAGCTATCCTGGCTGAAGAGGGGTGAAACCCGAAACCGGTCCTAGGATGCTTGTTTCCGGTCCAGGGAGGACCTGGCTTGGCAGTTCGGGCTGGACTGTTCCCATGAGGCACAGGGTCAAGACTGATTTGCATATGGCCAGGTCTAAACTGGGGTGGCATGGTGAGCAAAAGAATTATGGATTTAACCCAGATCTCTTGACTGGGGGTGAATATTTTGATTTGTTCTGCATTCCGTCCATCAATTGTGTGTCTTCAGCGTGGTGTTACGCCACAATTGGTAACGCCTCGCTCCGACATTCAGAAACCGCCATATTTACAATAATACGGTGCACCTCTGTGTTTCCCCTGGCGCTGGCAATAGATTTAGCTGCCTAGAGCCAAACGCACTATAGTGCAAGGGGGCCTGCATTGCAGGGAATGATTGCTCATGTGCAGGAAGGTGCCCCTTCCTGCACATAAACAATCACTAATGGAAATTTGCAACTTCTATGTGTGCTGCATTCTGCGGCACACATAGAAGTTGCAACTCGTCATTATTTAATGATTGTTTATGTGCAGGAGGGACACCGTCCTGCACATGAAAAATCACTAATGGCGATTTGCTCTTTCTATGTGTGCTGCAGAATGCAGCACACATAGAAACAGTAAAAACAAGAAGAAATTAATCATTTCTCCTCGTTACGCCAGTTTAAGACCAGGTTTTCCCTGGTCTTATTTTTAGCGCTGTCCCATATTTACGGCAGAATTGTAAATTGGGGTCAGTATCAAAAAGCAATGAGTGTTGCGGCAGAACACCCACTGCAACACCCATTGCCCCTTTCACGCCATGTGCTGCATGAATAGGGGCATTATTTACAAGGTGGCGTTAAGCCACATTAAGGGGCTTAACGCCACCTTGTAAATAAGGCAAAGGTGTTATCGTCACCAGAACGTCCAAAAAAGTGACGTTCTGGTGTCGATAACCCCTTGTAAATATGCCCCTCTTCCTTATTTTTTTTGTCCACCAAAAAATAGAGAGACATTCCCCTTTTTTGTTTTTTATTGTCACAATCCTGAGCTAAGAGCTGCAGTGCCCTCTGCAAGGTCGGGCAGCATTGGATGGTACAGCTTCACAAATACAAGTAATCACATTGTCATGCTATTTCAATATTAGTGCTTTCTGCCACATAGTTGATAAAGCATTCTTTCCAGTGTTAGAAAGTTCCACCCTCCGATCTAACTGCAGGAGCCAAACGGCTCCATCCATTTCTCAAGTTGCCATAATGGTCAGCTTTACGCCATAGGACATTGCCAAAGAATTGGACAACCTTGCTTTGTCATTTGTTGGAGAATTAGATTCATCAGACCAAGTGAGACAGTGTTGAGTGTTTTAGGAATGGCATTGTAGCATATCTTTTATGGACACTGAGGTCTTATTTGCATAATTGTGTCCATTTGCGGCAACTCCACAATATATGTAACATCTCTTAAGTCTCCTGCTCCCTCCAAAAATTAGGGTATGTGTGCTAAATCAACTTCATTATGCCTCCTCCTGCAACATTTAAAAACAATTCCTAAGTTTCAAGATGTCGTACTTGGCAGCTTTGCACAATCCTTGCCTGTTCTGATTTAAGAAAGGTGATTTTTACCATGTTTTTGCCAATTGCGTGGAAACATACACTGTAAGTTTTCTAAAAGTGCTGCGGGCAAGAGAGTCTCTGTGATCCTTTTGTAAAGGACCCTGTTTCAGTCTCTGGTATATCTATATAAAGATTAACTAACCAACAAGTACAGCTGGGATGCCTACAAAGACAACAGCCGGCCATACAGCCTGTAGGATTTATGTGGGGTTGGAGAGACAGTGCCATTTTTCTTTGTTTAGTTGGCTTCTACTGGGTATTAGACAGTCACTTGAGATCTTGGTGCAAGTATTGACAGACAGAGAGCCCTTGTTAGAGTTTGCAGTGAGAAATACCTTACCTACCAATCCCCTTGCAATCCTGCTGATTAGGAATCAGCATAGGTCAGACCATGATCTGATCTTTTTGCAAAGGGAGCGTCTAATGCCGTTTTTTAGGTCTCGCCTAGCGATGCAGCGCGAATGCGCTGCTATCGCTTTGCGAGGCATGCAGTATACACTGTAGTGGGGGAAGCTCTGTTTATGCTCCGCCCACTCTCCGCCCATCTTTTGGATTGGCTTAGATCATAAATGCTGCCTTCTGATTGGTTTTTAGCTTGTTAGTCCCTCCTCCTGACGGCCATGTTCTTATTTGTATCCTTCCATGGCTTTCAGCCCCTTTACTTTAAAAACAATTTTGTTGGCATGGCTCACCCCCTTCCCTTTCGCAGTCCGAGACTTCTGGGGCCACCCCCACCCACCCCTGCACTCCTGTTCGTGCCTTTTTGCCCACCCATACTCCCGTTTTAAATGCAATAGGACTTGCGTAAATGCAAGTTCTATTGCATTGCAAATGCTTGTTTTTAAAGTAGTGCCCCAAAAGTCATGCAGCAGTTGCCTGGTTGTGGGCGGCAGCGCGCGTCACTTCCACCTCGCTGGAGCCTCCCTGGAGCCCACACCTTCCTTTAAATATACATTTTCCAGCAGCTGCCCAGTTATTAACATTTTATATGCGCGCGATGCCGTACATAGTACGCATGCGCGCCAAAAGTCTGGAAAAACAGGAAGTGTTGTCCTACTTCGGCCCCCGCGGCTTCATGTTGATACCCCGCGGCCACCGCTCTCTCGTCCGAGGTCCTCTTGCCTGTCCCCGCTCTCTGTCGGCTCTCGTGACATCACTGGCGCTGCTGCCAGCAGAGGTGTGTGTGGGTCGGGGGGGCACACCTCACCTCACCTCCAGACAGCAGCGGGGACGCAGAGGGATGCAGACGGACAGGCACCCTCCAGCAGCGCTCTGCCCCTCGACAGGGCTGCCTGAGCACGGCGTTGCCGGTTACCCCCTTCCCCTCCGGTTACGCTTGCAGCTTTCGTATACGAGATTAGTCGAGTGCATTACATATTTTAATTTGCTTAATTTTTATGTGTACATTTGAATGTATATACATGCAATACGATGAAAACGTGTAGATGTGTTTTATAATGTGTGATGTTGCGTGGACAAGGGGAGTGTGATATCGGACTCTTCCTCATGTTTACTCTCTCACTCAAATAAATGCTATTGCTGCCCGCAACGTACGATTATTTTCTTCATGCCATGCACCATCCCTGGTGAGGCCTGAGGAAAGCCTCGCAGCCTCAGAAGTTGGCTTAGTGCGTTCTCTGAGGGGTCACACATGGTAGAGCCCCTCCCCATGTGCGGCTTGTTATTGGAAGCACAGGCCTGAGGTCTGAATACATACATGGCACACAGCAAGAAGTTTAGATTTCCTACGTCACCAGAGTACTGACTTTCATTTTGGTAAGTTTCGTTTTAAGCCCCAGTTCCTCTCGTGTGGAATCATGGAAGTGTTTGCTGTCATTGGTTGAGGTGACAGTTGAAGGGTTGATTTATTTCTCTTATCTCACATTCCTTGAGTGGTGTTACTGTTTCACTACTCTGCTGTAGAAGTCGGATCTTCAGTCGGTCATGTCGCGATGGCTTGCTGATGTGTGTCCGTCTGTTCCATTCGGCTGTCAGAATAGAGGGGGTGGTGAGTTTTTGCGTTACTTAGGCCTTTTGTAGGATTTAAAGTATGGCACTTGGTAGCAGCCAGGGGCTTCGTGTGGTTGAGTGGTCCCTTGGTGTTACTTTCAACTAATTCCCTCTAGTGTCTGCTGGCTGCCAAGACCCAAAGTTGGAAAAGTGCGAAAACACGAATGCTGTGTGGTTTTTTTTTTCCCCCACCGTGAACTCAAGTTAGAGAACACTAACCATTTGTAAAAACCAAACTTCACGAAGAGACACAGTTTAGTTACCATTTGTTTTTTCTTTTTATTCAGGGGCAACCCACTTAAGGTGCATGACTAAACGTCTTGTGCAGCCAACGGTATACCCTGAGCTGGCCAGCCCCAGAATGCAGCAATGCGAGCTGAAGTGCTAGAGAGAACCACCTGCCATGTTTGTATTTTTATGCCCTGAATTGTAAATCAAACAGTTGTTTTCTGCGTCACTGCAGCCGACGCACGGGGCTTTTGTTTTGTTGTCACTGCTGATTACTTAAGTCACTTGAACTCCCTTGGCTGCGCGTCACACACCTGGACTCAGGATGCAAGTTGTCGACCTGGACGCAAGCAAAGGAGAGGGTTCCAAAGCGCTCTCCTTCGTGGCACACCCAGCTAGTAGACGTGCCTGACCTTGTATGCCACCCCCCTTAATCGATAGTTGATGTGAGGTGACAGCGCGGGCACTCTCGATGCTCTTGGGGGTTCAGTTGTAGTCCCTAGAGGCTCACTTCACTGCAGATACCTTTTTGCAGCCAAGTGTGTGAACAACTTTATATTACCTATTGTTTGTTCCTGGTTGCCAATTTAATCAATTAAGTCCATCTTTATTCGAGTATTAAAAAAATAATCAGAGAGCAGCGTAAAAATACATAATATATTACAAAAAAGTGCTAGAATAAATAGAATATTATAATATTTATATGTAATTGAGATATATTATACTTATTGTATATGCTGTTTTATTTCTATTGACTTTTTGCTTAAAACTTAAAATAAATAAAAAATAAATAGAATATATCTTTTAAAAAAAGTTGATTTATGCAAACTAACTACTGATTTTAAAAAGCATCCCACAGATTAGCAATCTTTTACTTTGTTTAACATTTGAAGAAAACAAAATGCTAAAATGCATTTCTCTAAACTGTAGTTCTTCAATACAAGAATTAAAACCAGCGCGTGAGGTTGGTAAAATGTACAGAAAAACAAAGTGTAGCAACGTCTGTGGTGAGGATTCGTCACGGACAAACCAGGACTGATTTTGACTCATTTTGCCCCAATGGGAAACTGAGAAGACTATGTATGGTTCCCACTCGAAATATGGTCTACAAAGATCTTTTCCAAGGGGTTATAACCATAATTAAATGTGGTTTGGCCCCATGGAAGAGATTTTAGGACTGCATGAAGCCCTCGCCTGTGCAGAGCAAGTGCTACCTGTTTGATATAGCGAAGACGTGGACTTTTATATCCAAATCACAGCCTCTGCTGTCCTCAATAATCCACCTATTTAGACTAGATACATCGTTAGATCAAACAGACAACCATAAAAGCATCTGAACTAATTTAATATTGTCCTCAACATAGTCTAAACCCAATTCTTTATACGTGAAATAATGCGGGGAATTGGTGGTAATGCAAGTAAGGCCACTGCTGAAGCGGTTTTCTTCCACCTGAAGGTTATTAGCTCTGACGTAGCCTCCACCCCCATAGGTTAAAAAATACCAGGCATTTACATTTATATGTTTCCAACAAAGGTAAGATTGGTTTGCACCCCACACTCTGGGCAAAGTTAACCAGTTGATTGGCAGAGTCTTGGAGACCTGGTGGACAGACAATAATACCAAGAACTAGCAGAGTCGAAAGTCACATCAAGGTAAACAAAAGGATTATCTTTCCTAATACCAGTCTGGTCCAGGCGATACTCATGAGAAGGCAGCAGATCATTGACAGATTAGCTCGGTTAGCAGTACTGTAGGTCCATAAAGGCTAAGTGTACATTGTATTTACACACAAGCAAGTGTAGATTTAAACATTGCTCCAAAGTACGAAGTCCTTCTCTAAAGCCATATTGTTTGAATTAATAATTCATGCCATTATTCTATGCAAGACTATGCACCTGACAACTTTATCAATTGAGTCCAGCAAGAAAATAAGCCTGTAGCAACAAGGAGCTTGTTTATTTCCTTTTTTATGTACGGGGTTATTATGGCTGTCTGCCAGGAAGATGATATCTTGCTGCTACAGGCCATGTTCAATGTGTTGGTGATACCTGGTACCCAGAAATCCATGTTGGCTTTACATAGGTCCAACTGGACTCCATCGGGCCTGGTGCCTTCCCTGACGGGCTCTGGGAAATCACAGTTGCAACCTGTTTGATAAGTTTATTAAAATGACTTTGCAATGCAAATTGGCGATAACCCAGATATGGAGAAGAGAGCAAAAGTACAGCAGTAGGGAAGGGATCCAATCCTGGATGTTAAGATGTTTATCATTGGGGGTTGAGACGTTTTCTGAATTGCCCTAATGAAAGAGCAAGTTTGGAGTTGTTCCAGAGTTGCGCGTCCATATGCAAAGAAAGCCTGTTGACATGTGCATATTCCTTAAGTCTTTTTTCAACCTCTATCATGTAAAGGTGCGTGTTTCTAGTAGCGCAAGCACAACCGGACATATTGAGCTTAGAAGCAAGGTATTCAGGTTTGCTTGTAGACCACACAGTACTCTTTGAACTTGAGTCTGGCAGGGACAGGAGACAGTGCAGTTCCTCTAGGTAGGTGAGATATGTTCAACTCTTTTTAGGTCGAGCATTCAAGACCTCTTGTATATACTTTAGTATATACTTATATGTACTTTGTGGGCTCTGGAGATCAGCCCTAGGACTTGTCTGCTTACGCTTAGGGCCTTTTTTCTGTTCAACTGCCTCTATTTAACTGTCTTGATAGAAAACGACCAGCAGAGGTCAGTAAAATAGCAGAATTGCTTTCTGCTGAGGGACTTTCTTTTTTTTATTTGTCTGGCAACTGCCTCTATTTAACTTTCTTGATAGAAAACGACCAGCAGAGGTCAGTAAAATACCAGAATCACTTTAGCATTCTCTAGATTCCAGTCCATAGAAATTATCTTCCACGAGCACCCGTAGACAATAATATTTTTTTCAAATCTTGTATTTTGAGTGATATGACCTCCGAAGGCCCTGATTTTATATTAAAAACAGAGCTTTGGACTATACCATTTCCCGCTGAATTAGGTATTTCTCTCCATGTGTTCCCATACCTGGCGTCACGCGGTTTGGTGCTTACTTTCCCTCCATGTTAAAGAACAGTAGATGTTTCAGCACCCAGGCTAATGCATAGCTAAATACATATAAGGTCCCAAAGGCGAGACCGATTGCATTGCAAATGCTTGTCTATCCTGTCACCCACTCTAAATCTATACATGAGTCTCCTAAGTTCAGCAGTTATAGGGGCCTCATTCAATTTTAACAAGCCACATCCTCCATCTCATTTGGCTAAAAACTCAAATCCTCCTTCTTCTGCAAAACGTATCCCATGTACTGCAATCTATTGCTCACCAGGATTACACAATGTGCGAAATAAACTTTTACCATTAACGGGCCACATAGTACAGAGAAAAAGCAGTTCTCTTACAGTTTTGCATCACTCACAATCACCAGCAAATGGCAAAAAAATTATGTACATACTATTAGGTTTGTTACAAATGACCTTTCAAGTCCCTTCCCCTCGTAGAGTGCAATTTAAAAGTGCTTACAATTTCAAGGGTGATATCCTCAGCTTCATCAGGTGGTAATGGGGTTAGTTCCTACAAGAAATGGGAGGCAAGAATATATTTGTGACAATTACAACGGCAAATGATAAACATTTTGTACACTTCCTCCATGAACATTAATAGCTTTCTAGTACTATTTGGGCTTTGCTCAGTACAATTTCTGAGTACATCACAAATAGGACCAATAGCATTGTTGGGCTTAGCGCTTTCTGTAGGGTCATCCCCAAACGTTTTGCCTTCACCCTCGAATCCGTTTGGTTGTCTTTTAGGACTTGGTGCACTTTACCATTACTAACCAGGGTTAAAGTGCGTGTGCTTTCTCTTTTAAACATGATAGAATTGGCTTATACCCAATTGACATATTTAATTTACTTGAAAGTCCCTAGTCACGTGGTACTACATGCACCCAGGGCCTATAAATTAAATGCTACTACTGGACTTGTAGCACTTATTGTACCAACCACCTAAGTAGTTCTGTAAACATGTCTCAGGCCTGCCATTGCAGCCCGTGGGTGCAATTTTAAACTGCCATTTCAAACTGGCAAAATAAACCTTTTGCGAGGCCCAAACCATCCTTTTTAATACATATCAGTCATCCCTAGGTTAAGTAAGTAAGTAAGTCCGTTTTTATATAGCGCAGCTACTCACCCTTACGGGTCTCAAGGCGCTGGGGGCCGTCGTGGAAATTAAGTGAGCTATTGCCCAGAGTCACATGGTGCTGAGCTGAGCTGCCGCCGGAGCCGGGGATCGAACCGTGAACCCTGTGCTCCGAAGTCAGCTGCCCTGGCCGCTGCACCACACCTCTCCCTGAACAGTCAAGAGGGCAGTGTATTTAAAAAGTTGGAGATGTACTTTTAAGTTTTACGTGTCCTGGTAGTGAAAAACTCTTAAATTCATTTTTCACTACTGCAAGGCCTACCTCTTCCATAGGATATAACACTGGGTTACCTTATTACGTTTAATAAGTGATATCTTCAAATTGGGAAAAGGTAGACAGGTCCAGTTTGGTGTCTAAAGAATTGTAACTAAAAGCCCTCTTTAATGGTAAAGTCAGATTTTATGGCAATACAGGAGGCTAGCATTATGCATAACCTTTTATTCACTATTTTCTGAGCAGCACTTTAAATGCTTCCAATAGAACAACATGAAGCCACAAAACTTTAGAACATCCATGACAACATAAGTACCCAACATTCAAATCTCATCCGCCTTTGTTTGCTGCTTCTGAGCAGATGAGTATATTTTTAATACGATTAGCTGTGGCAGACTGTATGATTGAGTTTTAATTACAAATGTTAAGAGACGTATGATGAGTTTTGTTTTAGATTAAAATAGTTTTAATAAGGTATGGTTTGTAAAACTTTGTTTTATGTATGCATGTTTTTACTCCATTTTCAGGTATTTAATTTAGTATATTGAATGGCAGTTTGCAATCAGGCAAGTATTTGATTTGGTAAAATAATTTTAAGGTCTGTGATATAGTTGCGTATAAGGAGAAATTTAATATTTTATAAATTCGCAGTTACAGGCCTAACATAATTTTTAACGGTTGCTGGAGATTATTTCAAATATTAGGGCGCACCTGTACATGCATCCTGGTCAGCTTCCCGATGCGCAAGAAGCTCCGATGTCAGGGAGCGGACGCATCGCACACAAAGGTTGTTTTCTAAAGGCAATAGAGAGCATTCTGAGTACGTCGCTATAGATGCGTGTATTTTGCATGGAATTAGAGTTTGATTTTTTGACGGCAAGCTATGGTTTGCTGTATACAAAGGTTGCTAGGCAATGCGTCCCCGATCTGCATCGGCTTTTCAGTTACAGTTGACCATTGCCGATCGGAGAAGGGAATTTGGTTATTAAGCATCATAGGGAATAGGAATACTTAATAAATTAAGGTTTTTTGCTCCTTTTGAGCAGTGAAAAAAAAAGATACCAAAATGAGTGAAGGGGGAGAGATAAGCTCCAAAGAGGTGCAGGAATAGATAATAGAAAGATTAATTGAGAAGAAAATAGGTAGTAAACTACAGGAAACAGTAGAAAGATTGGTGAAAAAAGGCAAGAGAAGGATTGAAAATATAGAAGAGGAGAAATTTTGGACTCTTTCGTTGGAGGATGAATCTCAAAATAGAGGATCGGGGGAAAGTGTTTTAAAAAACAGAAACACAGAAATGCCATAGGGAGTAACTCTGGTTTACTGAATAAGAAAACAGGTGTTTCCACTAAAGGAGGATCTTTGTCAGGTATCCAAAGCGGCACAAAGAAGAGGCAGGTTGACCCTGCAAATGAAAGAGGCGGATAGCCTACCTGGTCAGAACATGAAAAAAATTAGGGAATAGATGAATATATTTTGAATCTCGATTACAATGATTATCCAGATGAATTTTCAGAGTTGGGAGGGCTCAAATAAAAAATCCATAAGAGAGGTAAGGGATCCTTTGGGTCAGTCTTTATTTAATCCTGCACAAATAAGGCACAAGCAGTTCTGAGTGGTGACCTTTGGGGCATGCTGCAGATTATATTAAGTTTTGGATGAGACGCCCACTGGAAAGAAATGAGCGTAACCTTATGAGGGCTGAGTGCTCACGTCCAGTGATAGATGTCAAGGAGACGATCACTCCAAATCTGGATCCTGAACTAATAACTTACTTGTTTAAGTTAGGGCGAGACCCTAGAAAGGGTTAAAAAAAATCAAATAAGCAATGAGAAGACCAACTCCTGGATGTCCTGGGTCCAGTTGCTAGAATTTTTGATATGGTAGAGGAATCCTACCTAAATGCAACTGATTTGGATATAAATTTATTGCGAGATTGGAGCCAGAGAACTATTTGTTTTATTGGTAACGCCAATGCGGGATTGATTGCCGAAAGGCGTAAAGCAGTTCTCCTCAGAATAAGTCATAAGTTAGGCGATTTTGCTAAAAAAGAGTCAAGTGAGGAGTCGAAGGGACCTTTATTTGGAGAAGGAAGGTTATATCAACTGAAAGGAGTGCTTTTTGAAAATAGATGGAGAACTAAAATGATAACTGAAAGAATATTTTATCCTAGGTTCAATTGTCATCCTAAGTTGTGTGTGGAAAGAAGTGTTAGAGAATATGAGTCCAGGGTGAGTGAGTTCAGGAGTGTGGGAGTAGATCAATTGTTAATATCTTATGTGAAACTTCATGGTGCAGTTTCTGCGGCAATTATTGCTTGGTGGGTTAAAAACATGATGCGTGAGCCAGGAGTGAATTTGGAAAGGTTTAAAGTGCATTCAATTTGTGGAGCAATGGCATCAAAGGTGTATAAGGCAGGGGGGAATTTGAGTGAAAATCAGCCAATTGGTCAAATGATAGAGTTTTTAGAGATTTCAATTTCAGACCACTGAAACATGTAACAGAATAAGTTTTAAAGGACTTTAAACATGCATAATGCTCACCTCCTGTCTTGCCATAAAATATCGATTCTCAGAGGTTTACTGCTTAGAGAATCGTGATTTTAATAAAGACTAGGAGGCTAGCGTTATCCCTCCCTCCCACCCCTGAAGGTGATTGAGGTAAATGAACAATTGGAGACAGCTGTTGTTATTTAGTGATTTAATGTTTTAGTGTGGATACATTTAAGGAAGTTATGTTGGAAGATTTATTTTAAGTTTGTTTTGCAAATTATTTTATTTTCAGAATCTCAATAGAGGAAATAAGGAGATAGAGGCGGAAGAAGAATGAAGGAGGAGTTATAAGTGGAGGAAGAGAAACAAAAGAGGATGAGATTGGAATGTTCAGACTGGAATGTTGGGGACTTATGATATGATGGATGTTCTAATCTTTTGTGACTTCATGTTGTTCTATTGAAAGCTTTTAAAGTGCTGCTCAGAAAGTGATGAATAAAAGGTTATGCATAATACTAACCCCCTAGTCTTTAATAAAATCACGATTCTCTATGCAGTAAACCTCTGAGAATCGACATTTTTAGTCACAATTATGAACATGCTGCTTTTAGACAGTTGGCATTGTTTGTCCAAATCATTTGGTGTCTTCTGCGTATATCCTGGTTCACATGACAAGGTGTAGTTGGCAGTTGGTTTTTGTGTATTGCTACCAGACAGTGAGACAAAGAAGCTAGGTGTTGGAAGGAAGGGTCACTCTGAGTTAATGAGGGGGAGGAGCTGTCACTTACCACAAGATTTTCAGAGATCTATGTGCCAGGGAAAGAAAAAGCTGTGGATGAGTCGTTGGTCCTGTTCTAGGGCCGATTGGTTTTTAGGCAGTACATTACTAGCAAGAGGGCACGTTATGGAATTAAGATATATAAGCTGTCTGAGAGTAGGACTGGATATGTCTATATTTCAGGGTTTACACCAGTAGGGATTCCAGTTTGACCCCCGTGGTTGTCCATCCACTTTTGGAGTTACAGAGAAAATTGTGTGGGAACTTGGTAGAGGACGTTTTAACAAAGGTCACTATTTATACGTAGATTACGTTTACACTGGTGTGCCATTGTTCAGGGAATTGTTCAAAGTGGACACTGCTGCTTGTGGCACAATTCGCTCTAACCGTAAAGGTTACCCAAAAGAGCTTGTTTGTAAAAAACTTGAGAAAGGACAATGCAGTGCCTTGCGTAGTGATGAAGTTCTAGCTCTGGAATTTTTTGACAGGAGAGATGTCTACATGCTGGCTACCATACATGATGAAAGTACTTCACCTGGGACTGTTTGGGGTCAGGTTGCTGAAGTGTACAAACCTGTCTGCAATATGCACATGGGGGGTGTAGATCAGAGGTTGGAACTTTACACTGCTGTTCGTAAGGCGTACGTTTGGTCTGCGAAGTTGGCTATCCATTTATTCCATTTAGCAACTTTCAATGCTTTTGTTGTATTTAAGGATTGTTCTCCAGAGACAAAGATGGCATTTGTTCAGTTTCAACAGTCTCTGATAGGCAGCCTTGTTGCAATGGAACAGGCAAGAGCTCCTAGAGGAGCAGTGGTGGAGGATGTGTCTAGATTAAAAGATTCTGTTACCGGTATCCGGAAGGAGAGTCATATGTACTGTCCCTATTGTCCTTCAAAGCCTGGGCTATGTGTGCCCACATGTTTTAAATTATATCACACGGAACAGAGTTTTTGGTTGCAAACATGAGTGTAAAAGTGAACTGACTAGTCTGCATCATTTTATATTTTTTGTTCAGATTTCATGGTTGGCATTAGTGTGATGTATTTAGTTAGAGCTGCCACACCTCCCTACACACCCCTGGGTGTCTAGTTTTCAGAAATGTCTGGGCTTGATAGGTTTCCCTAGATGGCCGTCGGGCCCAGGACCAAAACCGCAGGTGACTCTCTGGTAAAACCAGGTCGTTTTGTGATAGATAATTTTGATGTCTCCACAATAAGTTTTGGGCCATTTTCTGTTGCAAGCACTAGGCCTGCCCACACAAGTGAGGGACCATTTTTATCGGTAGACTTGGGGGAATGCTCGGAGCATGGAAGTTTATGGCTGTCCGTAGATTCCAGAAATTTCCATCACAGAAATGTGAGTAAAATGTGTTTTTTGACAACGTTTGAGGTTTGCAAGGGATTCTGGGTAACATAAACTGGTGAGAGCCACACACGTCACCCCATCCTGGATTCCCCTGCGTGTCTAATTTTAAAAAATGTACAGGTTTTCTAGGTTTCGCTAGGTGCCGGCTGAGCTTGGGCCCAAAATCCAAAGCTAGGCACATCGCAAAAAATGGGTCCGTTTTCACTGGAAAAATGTGATGTGTCCATGTTGCGTCCTGGGCCGTTTCCTGTCGCCGGCACTAGAACTACCCGCACAAGTAAGGTACAATTTTATTGGGAGACTTGGGGAAATGCTGGGTTTGTTAAAGTTTCTGGCTCCCCACAGATTCCAGAACTTTCCATCACAGAAATGTGAGGAAAATACATTTTTCTAACATATTTTGAGGTCTGAAAGGGATTCTGTGTAACAGAACATAGTGTGAGCCACACAGGTCACCCCATCCTGGACTCCTCTGCATATCTAGTTTTAAAAAATCTCCAGGGACCGGCTAAGTGAGGGCCCAAAATCCACAGCCTGGACATTTAAAAAAAAAGGGTTAGTTTTCAGTAGAAAAATGTGATGTGTCCATGTTACATTTTGGGCCATTTCCTGTCACAGGCACTAGGCCTACCAACACAAGTGTGGTACCCTTTTTATCGGGAGACTTGGGGGAACACAGAATAGTAGAACACGTGTTATTACCAATTGTCTTTCTATGCATTTCTGACTTCTAAATGTAAGATGGTGTGTAAAAAGGAAGCCATTTTGAAAAATGCCCTCTAATTCGCATGGTAGGATAAGTACCCACAAATTCAGAAATGCGCAGATAACCACTGCTTCTAAACTCCATATCTTGTTCCCATTTCGGAAATACACAGGTGTCCTTGATACCTATTTTTCACTCTTTATATTTTACCAGATGCATTGCAAGGTGCAGCTCAGTTATTAGCTCTGGGTACCTCAGGATCTTGGTGAACCTACAAGACCTATAAATCCCCGCAACCAAAAGGCTCCAGCGGACAGCAGGGCATATTGCTTTAAAAAATCTGCCATACTATAAGAAAACCTTGAAGGACCTACTCAAATGATCCCTTGCTGAATTCAGAATTTTATTTATGTTTCAGAAACGTATAGTTGTCTGGTATCCATTATTGATTTCAAACCCATTTCTACCACTAACTGGAATGAGGTTGAAAGCACAAAAAATAGGAGAACTAGGCTAAGTCCCTCTAAAATGCCAAACTGTGTAGAACATTTTGGTTTTCTGACAAAAGTCTGCCTGTTCCTGAGAGCTGGGAAGATGATGATTTTAGCACTGCAAACCCTTTGTTGATACCATTTGCAGGGGAAAAACCAGACACTTTCTTCTGCAGCACATTTTTTATAACCCAAACCAAAATTTAGCTGTATTTCTGCTAATTTCTTGGTCCCCTTCAGGGGAATCCACAAACCCTGGGTATCTTTAGAATCCTCAGGATGTTAGAAAAAAGGATGCACATTTTGCGTGGATACCTAATGTGGACAAAAATGTATGGGGCCTAAGCGTGAACTACCCGAAATAGCCAAAAAAAGGCACGGCACGGGGACGGACGGACGCCTGGCAGCGAAGGGGTTAAAACACATACAAAATAACACTTGCAAAAGATAATATATACAATAATTTCTATATTAATGATATTAAAAACAACATGTAAAATGATATCCTTACTTTCGATATTCCACTTGATAATATTTTTCACATCCCGATATTCTTCACACAATAATTTTGTATGACAATATTTTTTGTTCTAAATTTTGTCCAAACACCCTTTTAAGTGCTATTTTTATCTAATACTTCCAAATTTCATATCTCTGGGTCTCTTGTGTTATGTTTTCACTTTGGTAGACTTTGTGCTGCATAAATACTTTTCACATTGCCTGTAAGTTAAGTCTTGCTGCTTTGTGCCAAGGAACCAGATTGTTAAGCAGAGCTTAATATAGTGATTTTTTGTGACTCTCCCTGACAAAGACTGTGGTTGTTGCCTGAGTGGGGCTTCTACTCCCATCAAGCAATAACCATATTTCTTACACTATCTTTGAAAGCAAACCGAGCAAAATGTGGACACCTTGATTGCCTATCCTTTAGGTACTCGTGCTAACCTTGACTAGGCCCTCCAGAAGTAAAAAAAGATCTTTAAGTCCTAACTTTACCAAAAGTTTAATATCTTCCTCACAGATGTTCCAGTTCTTCCCAAACTTTCAACACCTCCACGCAACAGATTTCAGAGGAGCACAGCCACATACTCTTCAAGCACTTTCTTCAGAATACCAGCCAAATATCCAGCACTCTCTATTTCTTGGCAATTCATGCCTCTTCCCAGCTCTGAAAAGAGTTATGACACAGAAGTAACTCATTTGGATCAATCCTGGGTTCTTCTTCTCAATGTGGGACCAAAAGTACGTGCTTCCTTAGTTCCTGAGAAATGCACTGGAAGTCAGAGATTCTAGAGGAAGAAGGATTCCCCTAGCCCTTCCTCAGGTAATTGAAATATTGTACCTTTAGTCATCATCTTCTTCCCATCCCAAGTGGTAGGCACTTAGTCTGACAGTTCAGACTGGACTGTTCCCATTGGAACAGGGGCAAGGCTGATTTGCATATGGCTGGATCCAAACTGAGGTGGTACGGTGTGCAACATAACAATGGATTGGGATGTGCCCCGAGTAATTACCAATGGCTGAGATTAATTTAAGCATTCCATCCATCCATCACTTTTTGTATGCTTCAGCAGCAGGGCTCAGGCATATCCTCTTAGTGCGGGTCAGCTTAGCAGTTGTAGGGACGGCTTGAGCAAGTGTGTTGTGTCCCTGTAGCTCAACAGGGGTCATCCAACTGACTACTGGAGTCACTTCTAGGGATCAAGATTTCAAGGCAAATAGATCCAGCCTTCCTTCTTCAGATAGCAGGGTAGTCCTTCTTCTGAATCTTCCACAGGTCCTGGAGTGTTTTAATAACAGGTTCTGAGGGTGCCATTCTTTACACCCAATTGCAGCCTCTGGGTGGGGGATGCCCTCTTTGTCTAACCTACCCCATTTCCTGGGTCCGGCTCCAATCTGTGTGGGAGGACAAAGGCAGGCAGGCCGAAGTATGAGCTGCATTTGTCAGTGGCAGGGCAGGCAGCCTTAGAAGTCAGGAATATGGTGGACAAGCCCTGAGGCTACCCTTTGAAGCTCAGGAAGGGCTGAGTTCAATCCCCCAGGCCATCCTGTTCAGGGGAGGGCCACTCACAGTCATGTGACCCTGGACACTGGTAGAAAGGAACATTTGGTTCGGCATAAAAAGGCCAACTTGTATCATTTTCAGAACAGTAATTTAATATCTGACTTAATATTAAATAGGATTTTAAATGACAATACAAATGACTGGAAGTATTTCTCTTCTTTTTCTGAAACTGAAGTTAACACTTATTGATTGTAATAGGGTACCCTATTGTTAGTCTATGGGAGAGATAGCCTTGCTACAGTGAAAAACGACTTTAGGAGTTTTTCCCGGTCAGGACATGTAAAATGTAAGTACACATGTCCTACTTTTAAAACACCATGCACCCTTCTCTATGAGCTGTTACGGCCTACTTTAGGGTTGACTTATAAATATTAACAAGGAACGCTTAGGTCTGGCAAATGGTTTATTTGGCTAGGTCGAAATGGCAGTTTAAGATGGCACCACATTCTGCAGCGGCAGACCTGAGACATGTTTTGCAGTGCTACTTTAGTGGGTGGCACAAGGAGTCCTGCAGCCCATTTGTAGCTTTTAATTTACAGACCTTGGGTTCATTGAGTACCATTACTAAGGACGTACAGGTAAATTAAAGATACTAATAAAGTGTAAAACACATTTTACCTGTTTAGAAGGGACAGCAAAAGAACATTACCAATGATTAGCAGGAGTTAAGTGCACAGTGTATGATTTTATCATCACTCATATTTGTAGTTCAAATAATGTGCTGCTGTTCATCTTGTCCCACCATTATGCAAAGTCATCACTCACTAATGAACAATCTGTAACCTCCCTTTAACATGTTCATGGAATAATCAGAATTTTCTAGCAAGTGCTAAAACTGCAAACGAACAGGTGCATCCAAAGGATTTAGATCTGCATCTAAAAAAATCCTTGCTCTGATGAGTAAAGCCATATTTTAATCAGTAAGTTATCTTTATTCCCACTAAGAAATTACAAGTGTAAGTTAAATCAATCAATCAGGGGTTGGTAAAGCACAACTACTCACCTGTGAGGGTCTCAAGGCACTGGGGGATAGAGGGGCAGCTCCGTTGAGTGCAGGGGTCATCCGAAGAGCCAGGTCTTGAGGTCCTTCCTGAATTGGAGCAGTGTGGAAGCTTGCCAGGGGTGGAGGGGAGGTTGTTCCAGGCCTTGGCTGTGAGGTAGGAGAAGGACTTTCCTTCCACTCTGGTCTTGTAGATGCATGGAACGGTGGCCAGAGAGAGGTCAGCTGATCAGAGGTGTCTTTTGGGTGCGTGGAAAGAGTGGCAGCTGTTCAGGTATGTTGGTCCGGTGTTATGGAGGGCCTTGTATGCATGAGTGAGGACTTTGAAGGTTATTCCTCTTTCGATAGGGAGCCAGTGGAGATCGTAGAGGTGTTGGGTGATGTGGCTGCGACAGGGGATGTCTAGGATCAGTCTGGCTGCAGCGTTCTGGATGGTATGGAGTTTGCAAAGTAGTTTCTTGTTGATTCCGGCGTAGAGAGCGTTGTCGTAGTCCAGTCTGCTACTGATGAGAACATGCGTGACAGTTTTTCTGGATTCGGATGGAATCCATCTGAATGCCTTTTGGAGTATGAGGAGGGTGTTGAAGCAGGCCGAGGATACGGCGTTGATCTGAGGGTTCATTGTGAGCGATGAGTCTAGTATGATGCCGAGGTTTTGAGCGTGGTCCATTGGGGTGGGGGGGTTTCCGAGGGCGGGGGGCCACCAGGAGTCTTCCCATGTGGAAGGGGTGGAGCCAAGGATGAGGACTTCTGTTTTCTTGGAGTTGAGTTTCAGGCAACTCTTCTTCATCCAGGTGGCGACGGCTTTCATCCCTTCTTGGAAGTTGTGCTTGGTGATGTTGGGTTCGTTGGTGGAGGAGAAGATAAGCTGGGTGTCGTCGGCGTAGGAGATGATGTTGGGCCCGTTGTTTCTAACGATGGTTGCAAGGGGGGACATGTAGATGTTGAAGAGGGTGGGGCTGAGGGAGGATTCCCTGGGACACTCCATAGTGGCTCTCTGTTGCTTCCGAGAGGTAGGGTGGGACTATGAATCGCTGAGTTTCTGCCGATGACAAAAGACCATATCCAGTCGAGGGTTTTTCCGCGGATGCCAGCATCGTGGAGCCTGGTTGCTAGTGTCCAGTGGGAGACAGTGTCCAAGGCAGCCGAGAGGTCCAGGAGGATGAGGGATGCTGTTTGGCCCGGGTCGAGGAGGGAGCGGATGTCATCGGTGGCAACGAGTAGGGCGGTCTCAGTGCTGTGGTTGCTGCGGAATCCAGATTGGGAGATGTCCAGGACATTGTTAGCTTCGATGAGGTTTGCTAGCTGGGTGTTGTCAGCCTTTTCGATGACTTTGGCTGCGGATGGAAGCAGGGAGATGGGCCTGACATTTTTGAGGTACGTCAGGTCTGCGGAGGGTTTCTTCAGGAGGGAGTTGACTTTGGCATCTTTCCAGTTGTCGGGGAATGTGGCAGTCTCGAGGAAGCAAATGATCGTCCAGTGTAGTTTGGGTGCGATGGTCGTGGTGGCTCTGTGGAAGATGTGGGATGGGCAGGAGTCTGGGGGTGCTCCGGAGTGGATGCTCTTCATGGTCTTTAAGGTGTCTTTTGTCATGAGTGGGGTCCAATTGAGCAGGGTCTGTTGGGTGGCGTCACTAGAGGGGAGCAGGAGCGGTGCGGAGGTCCTTGTTATCAAATTTTTCGTTGATCGCCTTCATCTTGAGGTGAAAAAAGGTGATGAGTCTGTTGCAGAGGTCTTGGGAGGGTGGGACGTCTGTTGTTTCGCTGCAGGATGTGGCAAATTACTTGATGATGGAGAAGAGTTCTTTAGTGTTATGAGTGTTGGTGAGGATGCTGTCTTGGAGGGATACCTGTGGATTTGATGAGTTTGTCGTGTGCTGTGGTGGCTGCTCTGTAGGCGGCGTGTGTTTCTGAGGTTTTGTTGTTCCTCCATGTCTTTTCGAGTCATCGGCAGGAGTGTTTAGATTCTTGGAGTGCAGGAGTGAACCATCTTGCTTTCTTGATATGTCATCCTGTGGCTTTCTTGAGGGGGCGAGAGTGTCAGCGCAGTTCGTAATCCAGTGGTGGTAGTTGCGTGCTGCGGTGTTAGCGTCTGGCGTAGTCAGTGGTGGGGTGCAGATGAGGGTGGAGGTGAGCTGGTCTTCGGTGACTTTGTTCCAGTTTCTACGGGGGAGGAGGTGGGCAGGCTTGTGTACAGTGTTTTTTCTTAAGGAGAAGTGGCTGCACTGGTGGTCTGTCCAGAGGAGTTCCGTGGTGTGGCTGTAGGAGATGCTGTTTCCTTCTGCACAGACAGGGTTGAGTGTGTGTCCCGCTGTGTGCGTGGGCGGTGACTAATCGCTTCAGTCCTATGTTGGTGAGGTTCTCTAGGAGGGAGGTGGTGTTAGGGCGTCGTGGTTGTCCAGGTGGAAGTTTAGGTCTCTGAGTAGGATATAGTCTGTGGAGGCGAGGGCGTGGGGTGCGATGAGGTCAGTGATGGTGTCAGTGAAAGGAGCGCGGGCCGGGTGGCCTGTAGATGAGGGTTCCACGGAAAGACGTTTGAGGGATGGTCTGGATCTGGAAGTGGAGTTGCTAAATGAGGGTCGTAGTGTCGTCCGGGCCGGTGGTCGTCATTTGGAGGGTGCTTTTGTGGACGATGGCGATACCTCCTCCTGGGCGGATGCGGCGGTCCTTCCGCAGGATCTGGTATCCGTTGGGAATGGCGTGGCGATGTCAGGCGCGGAGTTGGCCTTGGTCCAGGTTTCTGTGAGGAAGGCACTGTCGGGCATGTAGGTGTTGAGGAGGTCCCAGATTTCTATTGCATGCTTGTGTTTGGAGCGCACGTTGAGGAGGATGCAGTTGAGTGGTTTGTGAGCGATGAAATCTGGAAGGCTGGGGGCTGCTGCTGGGGTATGGAGGTGGGTGATGGTGCAGCAGCAGTGTAGACAGGAGAGCGGTCCTTGGGTGTTGCTCAGTGTAGAAAGCTGGCAGTTGTTGCTGCCTCCGGGGTTGAGAGCGCGGAGGATGCTGGAGTTGTAGTGGAGGCGGGTCGAAGGACCAGGGTCCCTGCGCTGGTCGCGGTCGGGTCTCGGATGGGTGCAGACGGGCTTGTCTTTGGCCCGCCAGCTGCGCGTGTCCACTTTGCGGCCGTGCAGCGGCCACCATTAGGTAGGGATCGGGGGTGGGTCAGCTGTGAGGCAGGAAGGACACACTCGAGGGGCCACAGGGGCAGCAGCGGCACGGAAAAAAAGGCTCAGGAAAAAGATGAAAAGAGGAATGAGAGGAAACGGAAAGGAAACAGAAAGAGAAGGAATAATAGAAAGAGAAAAAAGAGAAAAAGAGGCAAGAGAGGCAGAACAGCAGAGTGCTCTCCCACTGGACCACCAGGGATGAGGCGCAGGCAGGAGCCTGTGGATGGAGGAGGGCCTCGAACACCCTGCAAGAGTGAGCTCAGGGGGCATCCCTCAGTGGTGGATCTGCATAGGGGATAACAGTCATACTGACCAGGTCAGTGGTCTTAGTCTTCTTGCCGCACAGCGGCCACCATTAATTAGGGATCAGGGGAGGGCGGGTCAGCTGGGAGGCGGGAAGCATGCACCGGAGGGGGGACGACGATGGGAGCAGAAGCGGCGGGAGAAAAACAGCTCAGGAAAAAGAGGAGAAGAGGAATGAGAGGAAACAGAAAGGAAAGGAAACAGAAAGAGAATGAAAAATAGAAAGAGAAAAAAGAGAAAAAGAGGCAAGAGAGGCAGAACAGCAGAACTGCAGAGTGCTCTCACACTGGACCACCAGGGATGAGGCGCAGGCAGGAGGAGCCTACGGGTGGAGGAGGGCCTCGAACACCCTTCAAGAGTGAACTCAGGGCTCAGGAGGCAACCCTCAGTGGTGGAGCCTCGCGCGGGAGAGCAGTCACACTGACCAGCTAAGTTAAAGAAGCAGGTAATGATTCGGCCAGTTCTGTTCAAGAGGTAAAGACTACTTTGAATTTAGTCTTACGATAATTTTGGTGGTCATCTGCAAAATCTAATTTCCAGGAATATGTTCTTACTTGTCCTGTCAGTGTTCAACACATATCTTTGCCCTCCTAACGCTTCAGTTATTTGATATCAGACATCTAGTGGGTCCTGAGCCTTGGAACGATATTTCTATAGATTGTATGACAAATCTTTCACTTTTTGAAGGTAATTAAGTGATAATGATGAAGTAGATACTTAGTGAAAGATGGTTATTTTTCTTATTTGTAAAAACTTTCAACTGCTGAAGAAGAAAACAAGTTACTTACCTGTAACTTTGGTTCTCCAGTATTGGAAGCTTTCATAGATTCCCATGCTTGGAATCATTCCCCGTCGTCGAGATGGGAGCCTCGGTAAATATATATATATATATATATATATATATATATATATATATATATAACAGTAGTAAATAACCATTACAAAAGAGAAACAGGCCTAGGCCTAATCCCATTTTGTAGTCAGACCATGTCTTTTTGTAAAAGAGACCAAAAGACTCATTAGCCAATCAGAGCCGCCTCACCCCTTAGAACCCTGGTGAAAGAACCTCAGCTGCTCAGATTTTCGTATACGTTGTGAAAACATACACAGAGAGAGGCTGAGCTTTCCCAGGGGAGGAGGGTGGGTCGCATGGGAATCTATGAAAGCTTCCAATACTGGAGAACCAAAGTTACAGGTAAGTAACTTGTTTTCTTACTCCAGTATTGGAGCTTTCATAGATTCCCATGCTTGGAATCAGAGTAGCTAGCAGTAAGGATACACATTTTCCATAAGACATTACCTGTCTGAAAAAATATTCTCTAAATACATCTTTTAAAACCAGCCAAAGGCATGGATAAGTTAGTGCATTTATAAACAAGAGAAAATGTGTATAAAGCAGATAAAAGAAGGAAGGAGGGAAGCAAGGAAAGCTCACCACTCATTGGAAGAGGTTCCTCAGGACTGCCTGTCCAACCGCCGCGTCGTCTTGAAGTGATGACTCCAGGCAGTAATGCTTTGTAAAGGTGTGAGTGCTGCTCCAAGTTGCAGCCCTACAAATGTCCTTGATCTGGACCCCAGCAAACAAGGCCACTGAAGATGCCATAGATCTTGTCAGAATGTGCTCGGACAACACCCTCCAGGGGTTTGCCCGCTGCTGTGTGACAGTATCGAATAGCGCTCACAACCCAGCGAGATATCCCCTGTTTGGAAATGGGAAATCCCTTGCGGGGAGCGCTATATGATACAAAAAGCTGTGAAGATTTGCGGAAGGACTTAGTTCGATCCAAGTAAAATTTTAAACATCTTTGTAGATCCAGAGAGTGAAGAGCTCTCTCGGCCGGTGAAGTAGGCTGAGGAAAAAAGCTTTAAGGATCACTGGTTCGTTGAGATGAAAAGAAGAAGGTACTTTAGGAATAAATTTTGGATTAGTTCTCAAGATGACAGTATTTCCCTTGAACTGAAGGAAGGGTTCCTGAATTGTAAGAGCTTGTAATTCTCCTATCCTCCTGGCTGAAGTGAGGGCCAACAACAGAGCGACCTTCCAGGAGAGAAACTTGAGATCTGACCGATGAATCGGTTCGAATAGATGCCTCATAAGTTGAGAAAGAACCAAATTTAGTTGCCACGAAGGCGGTGGAGGCTTCACTGGCGGAAACACCCTGAAGAGGCCCTTAAGAAACTGTTTGACAATTCTGCTTGACCAAAGAGAAGGCCCAGAGGACGTGCGTCGAAAACGAGAAATTGCTGCTAAGTGCACCTTAATGGAGGAATGAGCCAAACCTGCCCTAGCCAAGGCCAGGAAATACGGAAGGACCTGGTGTGGTTGTGATAAGAAAGGATCCAAATTATTGCTTAGACACCATATGCTAAAACGCTTCCATTTTAAGCGGTAGGTCCTGTTCGTGGAAGGAGCTCTTGCCTGTGAAAGAACATCTTTAACCTCCTCTGGAAGATTTAAGTGAAGAAATTCCCGCTCTTCAGGAGCCATGCTGTGAGCTGTAACGAGCGAGGATCTGGGTGTAGTATCTGACCCTGAGACATTGTAAGAAGGTGAGGAATTGGTCGCAGTGGAAGAGGATGGTCCAAGGAGAGAAGGTGAAGTTCGGTGAACCAAAACTGCCGCGGCCAGGCAGGAGCTATTAGGATCATCTTGCATCCTTCCACTTTCATCTTCTTGAGTACTCTGGGAATTAGCGGAATGGGGGAAAGGCGTGAGACAAATGCGCCTGACCAGGCTATCGAAAGCGCATTCCCCAGTGACCCTCGATGGTGCAGCTTGCTGGCGTAGCACTGGCATTTCCTGTTTTCTGGTGTGGCAAACAGGTCTATGGAAGGTCTGCCCCACTGGCGAAAAACCCTCTCCAGCGTTGTCTGATCCAGTTCCCACTCGTGTGTGACAGACTTCAGCCTGCTGAGTCTGTCCGCCTTGTCGTTCAGTACTCCTGGCAAATGTTCTGCTTTCAGAGAACTTCCCTGACAGATCGCCCACTCCCAGATTATTTGGGCTTCTTGTGACAATGGCAGAGACCTGGTGCCGCCCTCCTTGTTGATGTAGTGCATGGCTGTGGTGTTGTCCGTCCGGACAAGTACCGACAGACCCTGCAACCTTGGAAGAAAGCTTGAAGAGCTAGACGAATCGCTGTCAACTCTAAGAGGTTGATGTGAAGGAGGCGATGTTCTGGAAGCCAGTGACCACTGACCTGCAGATCCTGCAAAACTGCGCCCCAGCCTTCCAGTGACGCATCCGTAGTTACCACTTGAGGTGTTGGAGCGGTTACGAAGGATAGACCTTGGGACAAATGCTCTTGTTTTGTCCACCATCGAATGGCCTGGCGCATGTCCTGAGTGATCCGAATTTTGTCGTTGAAGGATCCGCTCACTTGTTTCCACTGTAAATCCAGAAGCTCCTGCAGGGACGCATTCGCAATCTGCAGTGAGGTATCAATGGAATGCAGGAGGACATCATACCCAGTAGGGACTTGTAGAGGCGAACAGAAAGATACTTTTTCTTCGCACTAGGTGGCCCATTGAGATTAGATTTCTTTGTCGCTCTAGAGAGGAAAAACCTTGCTGAGAGATGTGTTTAAAATCGCTCCCAGAAACTGAACCTTCCTGGAAGGGCGAAGATAAGATTTGGTGGTGTTTAGAGTCAAGCCCAGATTGGAGAAGAGGCAGGTGCAAGAGGCGACCGCCTCTGCTGCTGCCCCCTGGAAGGGGCCTTTAGCAACTAGTCGTCCAGGTAGGGAAAGACTTGGAAATGATGTTTCCTGAGAAATGCCGCTACCGGTGCAAGCACCTTGGAGAAGACTCTCGGAGCTGAGCGAAGGCCAAATGGAAGCACCTTGAATTGAAAATGGCTCTTGGCGACTGTAAACCGAAGAAACCGTCTGTGGGCCCGATTAATGGGTATATGGAAATACGCATCCTCAAGATCGAGAGTGGCCATAAAATCCCCAGTGTTGAGAAGACGCAGAATGTCCTGGAGAGATACCATCCGAAAGGATTGTTTTGTGAGATAAGTGTTGAGCTCCCTGAGGTCGAGAATCGGCCGCCATTTTTCCAATGTCTTCCTTACCAGGAAAAACCTGGAATAGAAACCCTTGCTCCTCTGAGAGAAAGGAACTGGCTCTACTGCCCCTTTGATCAGTAGTTGATGAACTTCGAGCCGGAGAAGACGCAGATGTTTCATGGAGGAGGCGGGAGGAGCTCTGGATGGTGGTAGATGAATGAACTCCAGGGTGTGGCCACTCTGAATGATGTTTAGGACCCAACGGTCTGATGTAATCCGTTGCCAGTTTTGAAGGTAAAGAGAAACCCTGCCTCCTACAGATGTCTTCGAGGAGGAGGAGGGCACAGCGCAAAGAGCCAGGTCGCCGCTACTGCCTCTTAGAGGCGCCTCGTCCCTGACGATTCTGTCTTCCCCTATAATTGGATCTGGCGAAAGATGACGTCTGGCCTTGTTGTTTCTGGTTGTAAGAAGGCCGGTAAGATTGGGATGCGGGAGCATACGAGGAATATCGCTGTTGCTGATAGGATCCTCTATATGAGGAGAACCCCTGCCTCTTGCTCCCGAAAGGGACATTCCGATACTGAAGGGTCCCCAATGACCTAGCCGTCTCAGTGTCTTTTTTAATGTCTTGGAGAGCATCATCTATGTGCTTCCCAAACAAAGCTTCCCCGTCAAATGGGAGGTCCAGGATCTTATTCTGAACCTCTGGCCGGAACCAAGTTGCTTTGAGCCAACCTTGTCGACGAAGCACAGCTGCCCCTGCCAAAGAGCGGAAAGATGTCGTAGCTATGTCCATCGCACAGTCTATAATCTCTGCTGATGTTAGCTCTCCTTCATGCAGGATCTTTTTCGCTTCAGACTTAGCTGTATCAGGCAATTGATCAAGGTAAGGCGAAAGGTCGCACCACAATTGGCGGTCGTATCGGCCAAGTATCGCTAAAGCATTAGCAGCCCTAATAACCAGACTCGCCATAGAGGAAAATCGTTTCCCTGCATTGTCTAGGCGTCTGCCTTCCTTGTCCGGTGGTGTGGTCAGAGGTACTGAAGGATTCTTAGATTTCCTCTGCGCTGCCTGGGAAATCACTGAATCTGGCTTTGGTTGACCAGTCAACGAGGCTGGGCTGTCCTCAGAAGCTTTATATTTTTTGTCTAGCCGTGGTAGGACTGGGACCACTGTAGCTGGATTCTTCATGGTCCTTATCCCCTCTTCCCATACATGATTTACAATGGGAATGGAACGTATCATCCTCCTACCCGGCTCCTTAAAATCATATAGGAAACACTCCGTTTGAACAGATGGCATAGGAAGTTCAAAACGTAACGAAGCCCTTTCCATTAGCTTGTGAAAACCCCTATATCAGCCGGAGGGAATCCACAGGAGCAGGAATTGGAGAAGCGGGATCAGGGATCACGTAATCGTCCCACTCCTCTCCCTGATCCGTTTGCACAAGCTCACCTTCTTCCTCATCAGAAGAAACATCCTGAAGTTGAGGGACTGCCTCCGTTTGAATTTGTGGATGAGTCATTGGAGGTGGTGAAACTATCACCATGGGTTGAGGAGTATGCACAGTTTGTGGTAGGAGAATAGGTTGCGGAGGAAGCGAAGACAACCTCTGACGATAGTCAAGAAGCATCCCCTGTAAGTCCGATAACAGAGAGGTGGGAACAGAAACCATCTGTTGCTGAACATCCTCCTGTTGTGGATATTGATGATGTATAGAAACTTGTTCCTGGCAGTATTCACCCTCAGAATCAGTTTCTTGACATTTCACTAGAAGCTGAGATGGGCTGTTAGCATAGCCAAATTGACTGTCCTCACCATAAGAGTCCTCTTCCTCCTCCAATAATAATGCAGGTGGTAAGGGATCCACTGTCCTGGGTGAAAGCCTCTCCGGCGCAACCCCTTTTCTTTTAATGGAAATTGAAATTTTCCCCGTCGGCGGCGTCGTCGACGGTCTCGTCGGCGTGGAGGTCAAAACCGTCGTCGGTGACATCATCGTCGACGGGGCACCGTCGGCGAGAAAATTGATGGAACCAGCGTCGACATCCTCGATGACGAGCTGATCGTCGAGCGAGAGCGATGGGCGTCGTCGAACCTGTCGTCGACGAGATAAGGCACACCCCTGCTGATGTCGTCATCACTGTTGCAGTCGTCATCGTCGACACTCTCGTCAGTCGACGCCACAGTGGTAGACGGAACTGTAGACGCCGTCTTCGTGCGACACCGCCGTCGACGGTGCTGTAGATGTGCTCGTCGACGAGCCCGTCGACACTGGGAAAAGAGACGGAGTCGACACAGGAACATTTTTAACCTGTGATTTTTGCGTTTTCGTCGACGAGGGTTTACGCATCGTCGGCGAGATGAGAACTCTTCTCCGAAGAATGTGAAGAAGGCTTCTTCAAAGGTTTCTCCTTGCCAGGGAGAGTCGCAGATGAAGATAATGGTTCCTCCCTCTCCTTTACACCGCAGTGAGGAGATTTCATGGAACCTTGGCCCTCAGACTCCTTTGGGGTCTTCTTTGAGGCCTTAGAGGGGTGACCCAGAGATGATGAAGGGGAACCCCTACCCCTCTTGACTGACCTTCTGGAAGAAACTGCGGAAGAAGCGTCCTCACTGTCACTGGACACCGACTCTTTCCTTGACTTTAACTTGTGAAGCCAGGTAAGTAGACGACCCTCACGATCCCGGAGAGTCTTAGTCGAGAAAGTGCGGCAAATCTTGCACTCCGCAGCCTTGTGGTCCGGGTATAGGCAGTATATACAGTCCTTGTGCCTATCCTCCACATAGAGCCTCTTTTTCCACAAGTGGAACAAGCCTTAAATAACCCTTTCTTTCCTTTCTCAGACATTTCACCAAGAAAACCTGAAGAAAACAGCTGAAAAGTGTAAGAAATAGTCGAAATAGAGCAGAGCTCAAGGAGACTCCCTTCTGCACAACGTGCGGTAGAAAATCTGAGGAGCTGAGGTTCTTTCACCAGGGTTCTAAGGGGTGAGGCGGCTCTGATTGGCTAATGAGTCTTTTTGGTCTCTTTTACAAAAAGACATGGTCTGACTACAAAATGGGATTAGGCCTAGGCCTGTTTCTCTTTTGTAATGGTTATTTACTACTGTTATATATATATATATATATTTACCGAGGCTCCCATCTCGACGACGGGGAATGATTCCAAGCATGGGAATCTATGAAAGCTCCAATACTGGAGTAAATGTCCCAATGCTTTTTGACTGACATTTTTTGCCTCTCTAGATTACCTCTTACGATCAACTCTGACAGAGCCGTTCAAATTCTATTGTGTTAGTGTAAGGAAATGGGAGTTGACAATGCTTTGCCTTCCAATTATCATCTCAAATCTATTGGGGAAACAAATCAAATAACCAGAGCCAGGAGAAATATTTACATTGCTGTTTTGGAACCAAACTCAAGATGATTGGGCCTTGTATTTACCAATTGCTGAATCTTCTTAAAAGAACGTCACAGTGCTATTACAGTTTCACTATTCTTTTCTATGCAAGGTTTAGTACAAGAGTTTTTCAAGCTTTGCCTTGAATTGATCCTTTGATTCCTGCAGATGCAGAATTTTGAGTCAGCTGAAAAAGGTTTACATCATCTATTGTAATGGGGAGGCCATGGTGAAGAAGTATGATGCTAAGTCAAGTTCAAATTCTGTTCCCTTTTGTGCTTGGACAAAAGTGTGAATGTCTTCTCTTTTTCTTCTAGTCCATTCCCTACCAGTTAAAATTGAAACACAATTTTTATCCATTTGCGATAACAATGTCAAAGTCAAGCCTATGTTTTTTGGTTGCAGTTGCATCAGACCTAAATACCATAAGCTTCATTCTGTTTTCCATAGTCAAAACAACATTGGATAACCTAACCACTCATTCTTGGTCAGCAACCTCAACCTTAGTAATCTTCCCAATGGTGTTCCAGGGTTTGCTACTTGGAAATGCCTTGATTTCTTACCAGCATAACCACACTTGGCATGTGCTGGGATATTACTAATGTGAGCCTTAAACCCCCATCTGTGACAACTTGCAACAAACTTCCTATGAGTGTCCCTAGATATCATATCACTACAGCTGACTTCACAGACAGGCACCGCATCAAGGATTTCTTGCCTGGAAATGACCCTTTCTGAGAGGCGAGAGCTCTTGAAGAGAGACCCGAATGCTCCCTACACTTGGCATTGTCATGCACTTCTGATAGTCAGATTCATGAAGGTTAATAGCCCTTCTTGAATCGTTTTTGAAATGCAATTAAAGCAAGCTGGGCCCTCATATAAATGTCCACACTATTCTCAAAGTAGCACAGGCCGTGTCTGTACTCCAACACTCTCATCACTGTTCTCTTTGCATTTAAAGAATTTGTGTCTTTCATGCAAATCACTTGGTTCCTCAGAGTACTGTCTTTGCAGCCATTCATTGGCTTCACAATACCCATCCCACGCAAATAAACTGACCTTGCAGAGCTTCTACCTCAGGCAAATTGTCACATACATGTTGGCCTGCATGGCCCAGATGACAGAAAAGCAAGGCTGTTTTCCTGGGACCTCATATTTCATGCCCTTAATTTTAACCAGGCAGTGTTACAAAAATACATAATCATTGCCTCCAATTTTTAATAGGTGGTTTCTCTGGATGTTGGTGGAATGGAAGTGATTGCATAACTTGCTAAGCAGAAGCCATTAGGGATAACAAGTCTAAGAATTAGAGAAATTAGAGAAAATTTGAATGGTTCAAAAATATTTGTCCCAGCAAAATTATGAGACTCTTATGGCACAACACGAACATGATCCCTCTGGCCAACTTCAACCGTGCACACAACATCAACATACTCTCCTACACACACGACACACTACTCATACTCTCCCTCTTGAACATGACCCTCAACACAAGACATAAGCCCACCGCCTGCATGCCTCGAGTTCTAACTGGATGAAAGCTCACTGTCTCAAGCTCAACACCGACAAGACAGAAGGATCTTCTGCAAGTACACCTCACCATGGAACTTCAACTCGTGGCTAGTCGAACTCAGACCCCCACCCACATCCAAAACCCACACCAGGAGCCTCAGAATAATTATCAACAGCAAACTGGACAAGTTAGCGCTGTCACTTTATCCTGCTTCCACACACTGAAGATGCCTGGGAAGATCTTCAAATGACTCCCAAGCAACACCAGAAAAAACAGTCACTCATGCCCTAGTCACCAGCAAGTTGGACTATGGGAACACCCTCCACACCAGATCACCAAGCAACTCACAAAAAGACTACAAACCATCCAGAACTTGGCAGCCAGACTCATCTTCAACCTCCCAAACAGAACCCACATCACACCACACCTAAGAAAACAAAACTGACTCCCAATACAGAAACACGCTCAATTCAAACTCCTCACACACACAATTAAGGCACTACACAACTAAGGCCCCACCTACCTGAACAATCACATCTCCTTCCACCAACCACCCAGACACCTTTGCTACGCAGGACTCCTAATCGTACACATCCCACGCATATACAGAACCAGCTCACGAGGACAGGCGTTCTGTTACATCGCTCCTAAAGCGTCGACCGACCTCCCACTCTACATCAGAGCCTCCTCCTCTCTTCTTGAATTCCATGAGAACCTGACTTTTCAATTAACCAAACTACCACAGGCAGGGCGAGGCACACATACCAGCTCAGTGACAGGATACCCTTGCGGCTGATAGTGCACTTCACAAATGCACATAACATATCCCTGAAATTGTTAATTTAAAGTGCAAGTGAAAAAGAGAAGACATTCACACTTTTTTCCAAGCACAAAAGGGAACAGAATTTGAACTTGAAAGTGCCCTCCAATCATTTAAAAAAACAAAATGGAATAATAATCCAGGATGTTGAATAAATAAAGTAAACACGGAATGTAATCCTTAGAAATCCCATCAGTGATAATGAAGCAGTCAGATTCACAGAAAAGTTCAGTCACATGTTCAACCTTTGAGAATGAATCCATGAAATTCATAAAATGGTACAATTATGCACTAACTTATGTCAGTGTGCATAAGGGCTTGGGTCCTTCTCTTTACAAACTGCTAGCACCGCGTTTCCAATAGGTTGTGGTGCCTTCAATGTGGCGGACAGCATGGTACATCACATGCACATGGGCAGTGGTGTTCGCATTACGCATCACAAAGCTGCACAATGGCCGCAATCAGTTGCTTGCACAAATCAGATAAATCTGTGGCTCGAAAACACCTCTGATACAAAGAGAGATTGTGTCATGAGTCAATGGTCAGAAGCCCCAAGTACCTTCAATTACGGGTAGAGCATATGGAGCCCTCGGCCTGTCGCCCTTCATTCTCTAAATACCGCCTATCCAGGCTTGGATACCATATTGCCCTACCGGCCTCGCGCCCTTTCGTTCCCGGACGGGACACTACCTACCCTCCCTTGCCTCCGACCTGCCGTCGGATTAGGCCCCCCACTGCTTCAACAATTTTCCGGTTGCTCACCCCCTTGTTGCCTCCAATTTCATCTGGTATTCTTCCAGGCTTCAATCGACTTACCCTTACTAGCAACTTCCTAGGCACTTGTTTTATTACTTAGTCCTGATGAGATCCCAATACCAAGCTGGGATCGAAACGTCGTCGACACACACATCTTCAACTCTATACTGTAATTTGTATCTAACTGTGGAGTATGAGATGTAATTCTGATTGTAACTTTTTGCTTATCTACATTTTCACAACTTTAAGTCACTTTTTAAGTCACTTGCCTGTGGTAAGGAAATCAGCTGATTTCCCATTACCCTGTCACGTCTTGCTCACTCACCTTTTCGTATATTATTTTTGCGTTGAACTTAATTGTTAATAAAATTCTGAACTTTTCATTGATACACTCGTAATCCCAATCTTGATTGCAAAATTGCGGTATTGTACTAATTCACCATGTATGGGACCATTGTTTTTCTTAGCAGAAGCCCCAAGTGACATTTTTATTATAAATTGTGAAAAAAGAATCAAACACCACAGTTGTATACAAAAACAGTGAGGTATTTCTCTTTGAAATGTGGGGGTGTCTGCTCACCTGATTAAAGCGTTCTTCTCTTAATATAAATCTACATACATTCATACTCTCCCTTCAAGGGAAGCAACAAAGAATGGTTACTCCCTTCAAGCGAAGCAACAAAGAATGGTTGGAGGCAAGACAGGCGAGCTTTTAGTGGGACACCGAGAGGCTAGCACATAATAATGGAGGTTCAGATTGAAATCTGCAATTTTGAAATAATGCAAATGATTTGATATGTTTCTCAAAACAGTAAATAATTTTAAAAGCACACATATGTGTAAAAACATTAAGGTCAAATGAGAGAAATGTTACTGATACAAGTTTAAAACAAATCGTATAGAAATCATTGACGGAAAGGAAGATTGTCTAGATCTGACTCTCAGAGCACTATGGCATTTGGGCCATTAAAATATCAAATTCAAGTTAGGGTTTGATTTAAAATTCAGTAGCAATTGAAAATCCCATTATTCATGGAAGAAATGCTGACTCTGAAAATTAATCCACTTGCTGAATTTCCTCCATTATCGGAATAGCATGAGAGAGGAAATGTATTTGATTTTTTCAAATTAGCACCTAAGTCTAAATCATGTCAAGAATTTATTAAAAGTTCTGCTGGTCACTTGCTAAGCTGATGGTCTGATCAATGACCCATCTCCGCTGGCCCAGTGGAGGCTGGCCAAGCATTTTTAAAGTTGGCTAACATGTTGGTGTTATGTTATTTAATTTTATTAAGCACATAACTCAACCCCAAGGGGGCCTCTTGGCGCTGGGGCAACCGCACAGGTCAGAAATTAATATTAAAGATTAAAAAGCCATGTTTTTCAAGGTTTTTTAAATGAGCTAGTTCAGGGCAGCAGATTTAGTGGCAACTGATTCCAAAGTTGGGGGACCAAGAAAGAGAAAAAGTGGCCCCCATATCTGGCTGTTCGAATACGCAGGGGCAAAGTAGCAGTTGCTCACTTGGCCTAAGATTGCGGGTTGGAATGTAGGGCTGCAGCTTGTTTCGCAGATAGCATGGGCCACTTCAATGTAAAGACTTAGGAACCAGACATAAAAACTTAAAATGAGCACGCTTTATATTGGGAAGCCAATGCAAGGATCTTGAGGTAGATTCAGAAGGAGAGCAAGATGGTAGGTTACCTATCAAGTGGGTCGCCATATTCTGTATGACCTTAAGCTTGGAGAAGAGGCCCTCATTCATTGCGACCACTAGAGCATTTCCATAGTCCAGGCAACTCACAATGAGTGCCTGGGTGAAGTGTCTCATTTACACTGCAGAGGAGCTTTGGCAAAAATGTAAAGCTGACCGAACTGGTTGGAAAAAATGTAAAGCTGACCAGGCTGCCATGTGATTGCAGGACTGTTAGCACTTTTTTTTAATGCAGAAGCAAACCCCCATAGCCAGGTTTCACTCCTGTAAAACAAAATGGAAATGGCCCTGATGCGCTGGGCATTTTGGAAGGCCCTTACTAAGTATGGCAGGTCTTTCAAAGCTATTAGCTGAGGTTCCAGTGTTAGATGGGCTGTTGGCCAAGGGATTTCTGCTGTAGAAACACATACCATCTGGCATGTGGAACGAAACATTGGCCCTTATCTATTTGAGTCTGTAGCACCAAGAATGGATCAGACGAAACACCCATCAATTATTGATGGATTTTGCATTACGAATGGATCTAATGACCTTCAAAAAGAGAAATCCTTGTTGCTCAAATCCTCTGGATCAGAAGCGATCTCCAGTGTGCTGGGAACCAAGAGTTCAATGATAGGTTTCTGAGGAGAGTGTGTTATTTGGTGGACATCGTAAATCATCATATCTTGTTGCCAAAATGTCCACTGCTGTTTAATATTACTTACTGCACTACGGAGATATTCTTTTGTCTTCTCTTCAGATTCAGCCCATTCCTAGGAAAAGCAAACTATGTCATTAATTACAAAGGAAAACACAATGAGTCAAGTAAATATCATTACCAATTCCAGAGTGCAATACCTGTCAGCACATGAGAGTAACCGTAAATATATTGTAAACTCAGATAATCAATTAATAGACGAATTCAAATATTTGTTATTACAAGAACAGATACTCAAAAAGTCACAACTAGCAAACGAATTAGGATTTCCTCCTCCGAAACGAAAAAAGAAAACAGAAGATAAAGGACTTAAAACAGCCTCTAAAAACAAACATTGCTTCTGAAAAAAATAAAATGAAAAAAGATTTTAAAAAGATGGAAGGTGGAAGGTGTCCTTGGAGAAACCCACTGAACAGAGGTACAATAACAGGAATCTTCAGGTCAATGTCTAGGTGTGATGAAGATTTGTATTTTGATTTCATTAAAATTATGATCAAGATGTTACAAGAGATTTTGAAATTGTGATGAAGAAGGAGATGTCGATGTTGATTAGGTAGGGACACAGTCAAATCTGTAGTTAAAGATCCCTGAAGTATAAAGGTTGTTTACCTAATGGCTTAAAAACAGAGTATACATATGAAATGTAATGTTGGCAAAACATTCTTGCATATAAACGAAGACATCGTTTAAGACTGTACCAACACTGTTAGGTTTATCTTTAACTTCACCACCCAGAACATTAGACTGATAGAAACAGCATGGATAGAAGTAGAACATAGGGGACAAACAACAGCAGAGTATTTAGGTCTATTTTTCAGAAAGAATTCGACTTAATCCAGAATGACAATTCATTGCCTGCAACAGTGTAAGAAAGAACGTTTTGTCGGCACAATAGGACAGTCATTGAGTATTAGAGGTTGAGAGGCTAGCACATAATAGTGGTTGATCAGAATTAAATCTTCACGACGGAACACTTTTCGGAGGAAATGTAATGCTATCAGGGTCACTATGACATGGTGGACAAATCAGATTTTCTTTTTTACAGAAAAATGTCCAAAAGCAGGGGAGGATAGGTATATTGTAAAACAGCAATGGTCCTGCCTTGCACACTTAATTTTCTCCTAGTATGCGGGGATCAATATTTGTTACATTGGTGTCTGTCACAAACAGGAAAAACAGAATTGGATTATCCACCATAAATAGATCGGATCTTGCAATGCTAATAAGCCTAGTGATGGGTGGGTCAGTTGCAAAGGGTTTCTGATAGCATAGCTAGCTGAGATGAGGCTGTCAGACATCAAGCGGTTCTCACGCCTACAAATGACTGTTACAGAGTAAGTAAGAATAGTGAGCAAAAGGGCCATTTGCCTATATTGGCAGATGTTACTTATCTTTCCGGGAAGCATCATTAAAACAGGCTGCATTCCGGGAAGACTGGAATGCTATTTTGTTCGAAATTCTTTTACTACTTTCTGCTGCTATTAAAGTCATTAAAAGGGGATTGCACATAATCCGAGCCTCCATGTCTTAAATAAAGTTCTTTTTATTTATCCACTTAGATCAACGTTCAACACCAGTGCACTAGGAAGCAAGGGTTAAATAAATTGATTCGAGATGGTTGATAGTGATCGGAGAGCTTTAATCCTTTTTTGGACAAACGTCCCCTGTTGTTTAAAATTACTTACTGCACCCAGGAGGTATTCATTTGTGTTATCCTCTTCTGCTTCAGCCCAGTCCTACGATAAAACATACGACAGTATCAATTTGTACTACTACCAGAATACAACAAATGTCTCAAAAGTAAACTTAATGTCAGTATCACAGTCGAAGGTGATAAAAGTGTTAGAATTAAAGTTACTTTGGCACTCAGAAAATCGGAGTGAGCCACAATTTGTGGCCTTCCAAATGCATATTAATTAGGTAGGCCAGACTGCGACCCAATCTGCTTCCTTCTTTTCTAAACTAAGGGCCCCATGCATCATCCGAAAATCGGGTCGCAAACGGGCAGATTCGCAGAATCTGCCCCTTTGCGACCTGTATTTTTGCATTTGGGATGCATCATCCCAAATGCAAAAATCGCACTTACGGAATCGCACAATTGCGATTACTTAATTGCGATTGCATTTAAGGAATCGCAATTGCCTAGCTTGATGCATGTGCCCCTAACCTATTAGAACATAGGTCAATTCGCAAAATAAGCTTCTATCACATAAATTAGAGTTACAAATTGCGATAGATTTTTTGTGATAACAAGGTCAGTACATTTGGCCCTATAGTATACGATATTAGGATCTCGATATTATAGTACCATACTTCAGGATTGCACCAGCCAACATGGAAGAATCAGATCAAAGGGACCGTCTCAAATTTTTCAGTAAGCAATAGTACTTTAGTATCATTTTTGATGTACGTGCATTTGCTATGCCCAAATGACTGAAAGGCGTAGCTCTTCTTGATTGTAATCTCACACACACGTATTTATTGCTGCTCTCCATGAAGGCAGGTTAGAGGCAGAATATTCACTAATAGGTGGTACTGGGTGACAACCAACAAAATATATAATCAGTTTCATAATCATTCATATTGCTCCAAAACGTTACATGCAAAAGGACACCTACTTTCGTCTACTCCTTTCCCATAATTACCTTATGGTCCTACTGCCCCCTATTCCTCTATTCTGCTTACAAGCCCATTAGGATTTCATCTGGTGAGATATGACCATAAACATGGGACAGTGGGTTTTGTCGAGGATGGTGGAACTATCGAAATTCCTTAAGCCCTTAAATAAAATTATATAAGCCAACAAAACCACTGCAGAGGAGCACAACGGAACATACCATAAAATGCCTTAAATATTAATTTAAAAAGTGACTTACATATTCAGCTGCAAATTCCTCATTCTGTTGTATAATCTGAAAAAAACCATTGTAGGTGAGTGCTGAAAGAGAGCACTGATTTGCAAGATTTCAAAATTAAAATCTGAGCTGTTTATAGACAACATGAGTCCTGACCAAAAAATGATGGTGCTAAAACTATGGTAGAAATTCGGGTAGTCACAAAGGCCAAAATTAAATGCAAGTAAGGGAGGCGATGTATGTGGACAAGCCGCCAAACATGGCGGCAGCAGCCTGAAGTAGCTCGTTCTGCAGCCCGCTTGATCCTGGCACTTCTGCATACCGGAGGCCGATCGGAAACCCTTGGATGCCTCCTCAGCGTCCTGAGACAGGCGCTAGCCCTGGTCTGTTGGGGACTGGGCTTCCAGATCCCAGGGACATTGCAGGTGGACCTGCTGCCTGGATCTGCTGGCGAGGGGGCGGGGGGTAGACCTGGGGCCTGCACCTTGTCGCCTGTGTGACGACGGCGCAGCTCTGGGTGTGCCGGCCGACAACGATGACCTACTGGTGTCAACCCTCAAGTCACTGCAGACTGCCCCACGGCCCACAGAGAGCACAGAGAATACGACTGCCTGAACTGAGCCTCGCGGCAGAGGCCTGGTGTGTGGCGCCCGGGGGAGGACTGGACCCTGCTCCTCCCAACCTGTGCGGTGACTGGATCGCATCAGGTTGGTCGACCGGCGGAGGTGCTCGGGTTTCTCTTCCCCCAGTGGCATTTGGCCTTTGGTGGGGTGGGCTGGGTGTGCCCTGTCCCCATTGACCAGCCAGCTGGTGCACCACATGGTGGTCAGAGAGCTCATGGATCCTGGGAGGTGCCCCGCAGTTGGGCGTACAGCTTGATCCTCCCCCTGACCATTTCTGCCACCATTGCTGAAGACCTCTTTAAAGAACTCCCACCAAAGTATTGTGAATTGAATGCCCTTGGAGGCTGCTCATGCTCCCCTATCACAGATATCTCATGGGTGAGGCAGGCCCCCCGGAGTAGAGTGGCATAGAGCCAATATAATCCACATGGTCACTGACTGAAGGACTTGATTATCAAGCATATCATCCGTATCCTTGGTGCATCAGATCCTCTAAACACTGTCATCTAATCACCATTGGACTAGTCTCATCCCCGCTCCCCTGGCTGCTTGTGCCCCCACTGAATATCGGTATTTCAACCAAGGTGAGGTGGGCCAGAAGAGGGGTCATAGTCTGATCTGCATTGGGTCCCCTGGGATCCGTTTTGATAACTACCTTGCTGGTGGGATTTTGTCACCTCCTACTCTACAATAATAGATTACCACCCTCCTGCTCTCTGCATTTACCTCTCACCTGGGGACACCCAACCCTGACTGCTCGTGCCTCCCACTATACTCTAAATCATTGCTATGGGGTGAGGCGGGTCGGGCACTGAGACGACCTCAAGCACAGACTTCGGTTTTTTGTATCAGTTTTACGCCATTCGGGATCCATTACCTCATATGGGCAGAACACATGGCAAGTGGAAGCAGTCAAAACATTCCTCAGCCAGTGCATGCATTGAGAAGACCACACCCACCATGGCCTCATTGCATCATTCCCATGTGAAAGCCCCTTCACCGCCACCAGTGACATTAGAGACTCTTCTGATGGTCACCACTGATTCCTGAGTTGCACTGGAGGCCAAAGTGGATGCTTGAATGATTGACTTTACTCTACTCTGGGAGAATCAAACAAAACTGGCCATGAAAGTGGCAGTGAAGACAGCTGCCTTTTATGCCTTAACTCCCCGCACCTAGGATCTCTCACAATGTACCCAACATATTATGGAATGCCTGAAGGTGTTAAGGGATAAACTTGAAGATACAGAGGGGAAGTCCTACCGCAATAATATTTGCCTTATTGGCCTCCCGGAGGGAACAGAGGGAAAGAAAACAAGTTACTTACCTGTAACTTTAGTTATCCAGTATTGGTATCTTTCATAGATTCACATGCTTAGAATCATCCCCGCCGACGAGGTGGGAGTCTCGCGGTATAATAAAACATATATATAATAGTTATAAACAACATTATACAATAGGCTACTATGGACAATAAAGTCACTACATTAGCCTATCTTAGTCCTTTTGTAAAAAGAACCAAACTTGGAACACAGCTAATCAGGCTGCAGCACCCTCTTAGAACCCTCCACAGAGAGGCAAACCCTCAGATTTTCGTAGCACAAGTGACAGTAGTATGTATAGGTAATAAGGTAAGCCTTTCCGGGGAAGAGGGTGGGTACATGTGAATCTATGAAAGATACCAATACTGGATAACCAAAGTTACAGGTAAGTAACTCGCTTTTCTTATCCAGTATTGGGGTATCTTTCATAGATTCACATGCTTAGAATCAGAATAGTTCGTAGTAAAAAATCCTTAGTTGTATAGTGGATGGTGGGTATCATAAGAAAACCAATAGATACCTCATAATACTAATGCAATATAACATTCTGACTCCAAATCAGGAGGAAGCATTATAACAAATGCATCAATATAAATATATACCTAAGATATATATATATATAAACATATATGCGATGCACTGCATAAAAAACAGAATAAACAATACACCATGCATATGTGAACATGTAATTATATATTCACCTCCTTACAGAGGCTTACCTTATTTAAAAAGGTTCCGCAACACTGCTTGACCTACAGCTGATTCAGCCTCTGTCGCCAGATCCAGACAGTAATGCCGTGTAAAAGTGTGCACAGTTTTCCAGGTCGCAGCACGGCAAATCTTCTCTATAGGTACTCCGGCAAAAAGAGCAGTAGATGAGGACACTGCCCTTGTGGAATGAGTCTTGGGTTTCGAGATAAAGCATGTCCAGCTTTATTATGGCAGAATTGGATAGTAGATGCAATCCATCTTGCAATAGTGGATTTCGTAACCGCTGTTCCTGGTTTTTGACCACCATAAGAAACAAACAATTGATCGGACTTTTCTGATGGACACAGTAGGTGAAATATAAAATTTTAGACATCTTTTTAACATCCAAGGTATGCAAAGTCTTTTCAACAGAGGAAGACGGATTGGGAAAGAAAGAACGCAGTATAACAGGCTCGTTAAGATGGAATGTAGAGGGAACCTTTGGAATAAACGTTGGATTAGTTCTGAGGAGGACATAATCGTTGGTGAATTTCAAATAAGGTTGCTTTATAGTGAAGGCCTGGATTTCACTGACTCTCCGAGCAGAGTGTGAGTGCCACCAGGAGTGCCGTTTTCCAAGAGAGGTATTTGAGGTCAGCCTTGTGAACAGGCTCAAATGGGTGCTTCATGAGTTGCTGTAACACCAGATTAAGCCTCCATTCTGGAGGAGGAGCTTTGAAGGGTGGAAAAGTTCTGAACAACCCTTTTAGAAACTGTTTGATAAAGCGATTAGAGCAAAGGGATGCAGCTCCTGCAGAGCGTCTGTAGGTCGAGATGGCCACTAAATGTAACTTGACAGAAGTAAACATAAGACCAGACTTGGATAACGAAAGGAGATAAGGCAGAACCTTATCTGGAGAGCAACGTACAGGATGTATATCCCTGTCAGAGCACCAGCTACAGAATCGTTTCCATTTCAAAGCATAAGTCTTTAAGATAGAAGGAGCTCTTGCTCTAGCAAGGATATCTCTACAATCCTGAGGTAGATCTATCTCCTTGAATTCTGTGAATCCAGAAACCATGCATGAAGATGCAGTTGGACTGGACGAGGATGAAGAATCTGGCCCTTGCTCATTGATAATAGGATCGGGACTGCAGGAAGGCGGCATGGTCTGCGTTTGGACAATAGGAGAAGCTCCGTAAACCAATGTTGACGCGGCCACCGCGGAGCAATGAGAATCATGCAACATGGTTCCATCTTGAGCTTGCGTAGAAGTCTTGGGATCAACGGAAAGGGGGGAAATGCGTAAGCAAAGATCCCTGTCCATCTCATCATGAAGGCGTTCCCCCACGAACCCTTCTCCAGTTCCCAACTGGCAAAGAATGGGCACTTCCGATTGTTCTTGGAGGCAAAGAGATCCAGATTTGGTTTGCCCCACATCTGAAATATGTGCTCCACGACCGATTGATCCAACTCCCACTCGTGACATGACTTCGAAGAGCTGCTCAGAGTGTCCGCTAAAGTGTTGTGAACTCCCGGCAGATGTTCCACCTTTATCATGATGTTGTAAGACAGTAGCCATTCCCAAATGCTTTGAGCTTCTTGAGACAGTATGTGTGAACGGGTACCTCCTTGCTTGTTTAAGTAATGCATGCAAGTGGTGTTGTCGGTTCTGATGAGAACTGTTGACCCTTGAAGCCTTGGGAGAAAAGACTGCAACGCCAGGAAAATGGCTCGAAGCTCTAGGAAATTGATATGCATTTTTGCCATTGCAGCGGACCACTTTCCTCTTATGCAAAGATCTTGAAGGTGTGCACCCCATCCTTCTAGGGAGGCATCTGTAGTGAGGATGAACTCCGGCACAGAAGGGAGAAACGTGAGCCAGATTGGAGACATTCTTGGAGCGCAGCCACCAAAGCAGTGCTTCCCGCATAACTGGAGTTATCTCCACCAGGTCGTCGAACGACCCCGAGATCTGTAGCCATTGACTGTCTAGCTCTTCTTGGATCGGTCTCATCCTTAGACGGGTGTGAGGTACCAACAGAATTGCTGAGGATAGTATTCCCAGGAATGATTTGATGACTCTCACAGAAGCGAACCGTCTTTTGGAGTTCTGATGCCAGAGAAATCAGACGTGACTTGTCTTTCTTCGGACAAGAATGCTTTGTCTTGGATAGTATCCAACACAGCCCCTAGAAATTGAATTCTTTGAGAAGGACAAAGAACTGATTTTTGAATGTTCAGTGACAGTCCCAGGGACTGAAATAGTTGAAGGCATGTGGACGTTGCTCGAGAAGCCTGCCGAAAGGAAGGAGCCTTTATTAGCCAATCGTCCAGATAAGGGAATAATTGTATGCCTTGAAGTCTGAGGTGAGCCGCCACCGGGGCCAGGAACTTCGTAAAGACTCTCGGGGCTGAACGCAGGCCGAAGGGGAGGACTTTGAATTCAAAATGAGCACCTGCCACAGTGAAACAAAGGAATTTCCAATGTTTGGGATGAATGGGGATGTGGAAGTATGCATCCTGGAGATCCAATGTTGTCATGAAATCTGCATGGTCCAGAAGCTGAAGTATTTCTTGAAGCGTGACCATGCGAAAGGATTTCTTTTGAAGATATTTGTTTAGTTTTCTTAAATCCAGGATAGGTCTCCATTCCCCTGACTTTTTCTTTTATTAGAAAAAGCGGGAATAAAACCCCTTCCCACCTGAGAGCGAGGCACTCTTTTATCGCTCCTTTCGAGAGCATGGTCATTGCTTCCTTCCTGAGAAGAACAAGATGTGGAGGATGTTTCTTTAAAGGTGGATGAGGAGGAGGGGTACTGACAAATTCCAGGGTATGCCAAATTTGAGAATATCCAAGACCCACTTGTCTGTGGTTAATCTTTTCCAATTGTTGAGATGTCGGGATACATTCGGAATCCTGTAACGAAGGTGTGGCAGATCTGCTGCAGGTGCTAAGGAGTCATCACTGCTTTCTAGCAGAATCCCTGCCTTGAGGCTGACATCTTCTATTCTGCCGCCTATAAGCGGCAGCTGGAGGGTTTCTGTAGGACTGCTGATGTTGCTGCTGTTGATAATTATATCTTCCCCGATTGCCTTGGTTTTGGTATCTTTGATAGCCACCACGAAAGGAATACGATCCTCTGCCCCTAGCTCCCCGAAAAGGAGTCTTCCGATATTGTAAGGTGGCAAGGGCTCTGGCAGTGTCAGTATCCTTTTTTATGTCTTGCAAAGCGTCATCAATATGTTTCCCGAATAACATATCACCATCAAATGGCATGTCCAAAATCTTCGTTTGGACCTGAGGGCGAAAAGTGGTAGATTTCAACCATCCCTGACGTCTAAGGACTGCTGCTCCGGCAAGTTGACGAAAGCCCAAGGAAGCTAGGTCCATAGAAATATCAATAATTTCTGATGCAGCCCTTTCTCCTTCAAGAAGAATTTTTCTTGCCTCCTGCTTCTTGTCATCAGGTAAGAAATTGAGGTATGTAGATATGTCCGACCATAGCTGGCGGTCATATCTCCCTAGAATCGCCAAAGAGTTTGTAGCACGAACTGAAGCACCCGCCATGGTGGTGAAACGCTTACCAATGTTATCAAGGCGCCTCCCATCCTTATCCGGCGGTGCTGTCACAGGAATGGATGGATTCCGAGACTTGCGCTGAGCCGCCTGTGCAATAACGGAATCTGGTCTAGGATGTCCGGACAGGCAAGCAGGAGCATTATCCGGTGCCTTATACTTTTTATCGATTCTAGGGAGAATCGCAGGCACTGAAAAAGGGGTTTTCATTATCTTACTTCCTTCTTCCCAGATATGATCTATTATAGGGATAGACCGTACAGACTTCCTACTCTGGTCCTTAAAATCGTAAAGGAAACAATCTGCTTGTTTCACAGATACAGGAAGATGAAACCGGGTTGCTGCCTTCTCCATGATTGAATGAAAGCCTCCAATATCCTCAGGAGGGGAATCTACTGCCTGAGGAACTGGTGAGGATGGCGTGAGGAATCAAGTATTCATCCCATTCATCCACCGTTGTGAGTGAGTTCGGCAATTCCCATCTTCAGCCACAGTATCGCCATCATCATCCTGGGCTAAATGTTGCGCAAGTAACACCTCCTGAGGTTCATTAATAGGGGCAGAAGGAGCTGCAATCTGCAAACCGCAGGCGTAGCAGGTTGTGTAGGAACAGGCGCTGCTGGTGGAAAGCGCGCATGATAATCCCTTAACATAGCAGTCAGATCCTGCATCAAGGCAATAGGCATTTGTACCATAGGTTCCTGCTGAAATGAAGTCTCTTGAGGACCTCGCAGAGACTCACAAGGGTCATAATACTCTTCCTCATCATCTTCATCTTGATATTTTATCTGAAGTTGAGACGGGTTGCGTGCTGGGCTAAAAAGTGCATCATCATCTGACTCCTCCAGATAGTGACTAGGAGGCAAGGGTGAAATATGGGAAACGTCCTGGTAATAGTTTCTTGAAGATGGGAATGACGACGATAATTTTGATGTCAAAACTGGCGTAATCTGTAAAGATGTAGGTCTTTTACGCTTCAGCGTGGACGAAATGTACATAGACGGTGAGCCAGTACCAGCTGAGATAGCCATAACAGAAGCTACTGTCGACGTTGTGATCATCGACGTCGTCGACGGAAAACCCATCGTCGATGACGGTCGTCGAAGCCGCTGTTGTCGTTGACGGTGGACTCGTCGACGGAAGCAGTATCATCGTCGACGGTGGACTCGTCGACGGGAGCTGTATCGTCGTCGGCAGTGGACCCGTCGATGGGAGCTGTATCGTCGTCGACGGTGGACCCGTCGACAGGAGTTGAACCATCGTCGATGTCGAAAGCGTCGACGCCATGTGACCCGTCGACGACGAGGTAGGCGTCGACGAGATAGGCATCGTCGACGGTACCGTCGTCGACGCAGCGATCGACGACGACGGGATGTTCTTCGTCGACGACGAGGAATCACTCACCCTCTGAGGAGATTTCATTGAAGACGATGCTTTTTTCGACGTCGACGGGATCCTGACAGACTCAGAATGAGTTTTCTGCTGTTTTGAGGCAGTTTTCACTGAAATCTTCACTTTTTCACCAGATTTCACCTCTGAAGAGAATGAAAGCTTCTCTTTTTTCGAGGAAGAGTGACCCGTCTCAGAGTGAGGCTTCTTCAAGGTCTTACTCTGTCTCTCAGGGGGATCTTCAGATCTATCCCTCTTTTTGGTCAGAGGGTGGACGCCTGAGGACTAACACTGCCATCAACTGAAACGACATCAGAAGTAGCCTTCAATTTTTCCAGCCAAACCAGCAATCTTCCTTCTCTGTCCTTCAAAGTCTTGGCAGGAAGGTTCTACAAATCCTGCAGTCTTTAACCTTGTGGGCAGGATAAAGACAGTAAATGCATTCCTTGTGGGGATCTTCAAAATGCAGTCTCTTCTTCCCACATGAAGAACAGGGCAAAAACAAGCTTTTCTTAGAAGAATCAGACTTAGTTACTCACAAAGTTCAACCAAAGGTGAAGAAAACTGAGCTTAGCTCAGGGAGACTCCCTGTCACACGAGGTGCGGTAGAAAATCTGAGGGTTTGCCTCTCTGTGGAGGGTTCTAAGAGGGTGCTGCAGCCTGATTGGCTGTGTTCCAAGATTGGTTCTTTTTACAAAAGGACTAAGATAGGCTAATGTTGTGACTTTATTGTCCATAGTAGCCTATTGTATAATGTTTTTTATAACTATTATATATATGTTTTATTATACCGCGAGACTCCCACCTCGTCGGCGGGGATGATTCTAAGCATGTGAATCTATGAAAGATACCCCAATACTGGATAATGATCCCGCTGGGTTCATGGAGGACTGGTTACGGTGACTGGTGGCCCTATCTTGCCTGTCCTATTGTTTTGTTGTGGAGAGGGAGTACAGGGTCCCAACCCACTGCCTGTCACCAGGAGCACCTCCGAGTCCTTCCTGGCTCATCTACTCAACTTCAAAGACCAAGAATTAATACTGGCTAAAGCCCGGAAGAAAGATCAGACTGGAGTACAAGTTCTCAGAGGTACAAGTATGCATTACTCTTTACAGTTAAATTGTGAGTTACTAGCGGTCAAATTTTTTGTGGATCCGGAATCAGCGTGGGACTGGCTAGAAGCAAGGGAGGGCCCTCTGCCACCCTCTCATCCAATCTTATCATCTCAGAAACCCAGCATAAGAGCTATCTCTGTGACAGCTAGGAAACTACATCCCCAGAGCAAAAAAACGCAGATGCCCCCATCCCTCTCAAGCTCAGCAAGAGCAATGGCGTGCAATCAAGGTGCTAGCATCACTGCAGGACCTATCCGCTACCCCCGCCTCTCTATCTTAGGCTCCAGTACAACCTACAAAGATGCTTCTTAGGGTGCACTTGACTTGGAGGCGGTTGGCATCCCAGACAATACAGAACAAACAGCGGATGATTTACTCTAGCCCCCCTCCTTCACAGACCTTCAGTGCCATCACTTTTGTGGCATAATCCTGGATCGAGATTCTCTTGGCCCACTTCCCCCCCCGGGGGACTGACTTGATATAGTCCCATTCCACAGATGCTGACTTCTGGGGCCTTGAGGGGTCCTGCTTCCCACCTTTCTATGCCTCCTGGCATCTTACAGTGCAGCTTTTATTGGTATAACTTCTAATCCTTCCCTTGTGGCTCTCTTTGGTTATTAAGCGGGCCCGCTGACCACTCTACTGGCAGACGTCAGCCTCTCCAACATGCCCCTGCGCTTAGCATTAGGCAAGGGACTTACCTTTGTGGGGTTCTTTGTTGGTTCTTTGCCCCTGGTTTTTGTTGGGGGGATTGGTTTGCTGAGGGTTACTGTTCCACCAATGGTCTACATATTTAGGGTATCAGTTCTACCTTCTCAACACCAACAGTTTCGAATTATCCAACCCTACTACAGTTGGCTCAACACTTATCATAAACCTTCTAGACTCCATCACCCATATCATTCACGAACGAGTACACATTACTGACGTGGATCGTCAGGGACATGAATTCACCTCACAAAAGTCACAAAATCCGCTCCTCCTTGCTCAGACGGAAAGTACATATAGCTGCTTTACAAGAAACCCATTATTGCCCCCTGGGGTTCCCAAACTTTGCAATACATGGCAAAGCCAAGTTTTTGGAACTAGCTTCTTGGGCTATGTCAGAGAGGTGGTGCTCTGTATCAGGGCTGGGTTCCCGTTTGAGGTTGAAGCCACCAAGATAGATGTGGATGGCCACTATTGGTAACTGCAGGGTGACATTATGGCTCCCCTTTGATACTTTGGGGCATTTATGGCCCACAGGTGGCTCGATCCAGTTTCTGGTTGACTTTATCTTACTGTATGCTTGACTGGGATGGAATCCTTTGGTTCTTAGGAGGAGATTTAAACTGTCTGTTAGATACTTCTTTAGATTGCTCTATACCTCAGCTTCTGCAATCCTCAGCCATCAAGGCATTGAGGACCTCCTGGGCCTGGCTTTACGGATGGAGAATGGACGACATCTGATCAGGAGGGATTACTCACATTATTCCACAGTAATTCTTCCTGGATAGATAGGTTCATAGGCACCCCTGACAACCACTCATGAGTGTCAACCACCGCTTACCTGGCCAGATCACTGTCAGATCATAACCTTGACCTGGTTGAACTCACCTGGGGACAATGTTTGATACATATTCCGACCTGGCACTTACAACCGTCATTACTGGAGGCCAAAGTGTTTCACTAATCACTGAATGACCAAATTGAGACCTATTTTAATGACAATACAGGCATCCCTCCTCCCCGCTGAAGGAATGGGAGGCCTTTAAGGTAGTCCTCTGGGGATTCTGAATCAAGTCAGTGGTTGAGGTGTTCAGGGTACTGACTGATGAGCTCACGCACCCAGGAACCTTTATATGTTCCCTCAAACTGCAGTTACTGTCCCACCCTGAAGGAGCTACATATACTATACCTATTTAATGCTCTCTGTCAGAGGCCATAGACAAACTCTGATTACAATGCTCATCAGGCCAGACCCCATAATGAGGGAGACAGAGTGAGCAGACTCTTGGAGTATTTTGCAAGACCGAGGATGCAATGCTCTACCCCACTCAGACTGTCTCTCCCATCAGATGAAATACTGACTTCCCGGTTAACCGTTAACAATACATTTTGGCCCATATGTACAAAGCTATTTAACATTTCTTAACAGACCGAATTGCTATTTCAGGTCATTAAGAAATGCTAAATTGCTTTTCCTTATGTACAAAGGGTAGAAACGCGGTCGCAAATTGCAATTTGTACCCCGTAGAAAATCACATTTTGCGATTACCAAAATAGTAAATGGCAAATAAGGATTTCCTACTTGCAATTTCCTAACCACATGTACAGAGCATTTTCTCAATGTGAAATGGGCATTTAAGAAATGCTATTACCATCTAATCCAATCCAATGGTAACCAGGTGCGCACCACTTTCCTTTTATTTAGATTCAAGAGGGGCCAAAGGCCCATAGGTACGATTGGTTTTACACTTCCCTGGATAGCAATTCCTTAGGATTTGCTATTTAGGAAATGGAAAATGAAAGTTTCATACATATGGGCCTACATGCTTATAACAAGACTCTTTATTCACCCTCTGCAGGTTCCACCCCAAAAAGATGACTGATTTCCTCAACCAGCTCTTGTTGCACCGGTTGTCCCCTACAGCCAGGGGAGAACTTGACCTTTCACTCTCCCTTAAGGAGCTCAAAGAGGTGCTACACAACCTACCTTAGGGCGGATTGCATTCTATCTGAATTTTATACTTTCATTGCTTCTCAGCTAGAACAAAAGTTACTCCAACTCCGTACTACCTCCTTGGAGAGGGAATGCTTCCCAGACTCCTTGAATGAAGTCATTATCTCTACAATGCTTAAACCCCATAAGGTTGCATTAGAATTGTCTTCTTACTGTCCTTTGTCGATCCTTAATGTCAACTTGAAAATCCTCATTAAACTGCCGGCCAATTGACTACTCCCTTCATCTCACTTCCTTGATCCATCCTGAACAATCAGGTTTGATTCCAGGTCATAGCACCTCACGTAATGTTTGCAGAATTTGGAGTGTCCTTTAGGGGGCGGAGCTTGCTCGCGACCAAGATGGCCGCTTGAGCAGTGAGCTCCGAGACACCGCAACTCTATCCTACAATTATCCGGCAGCTGCACAACATAACGGGAACCAAAAGGCGACTCCCGATCACTGGAGGGTCGCTGGATCGGAAAGAACCATCGCCGACCCAGGTACGGTCAGTCCGAGCGGAGCGGCGAGGACCTGCGGAGTGCGGCGAGGCAGGGCCTGGATCCCCGGACTAAAGTGCGCGGAGAAGACGGAGCACCTGGAGACTTCGACGCGAGAGGGCGCGTGCGGCGCATAACGAACGCCGCGCCCGGGACGGCTCTTGGGTCTGTCGGGGCTGAACAAGTCACGGAGCGGCGCTGCTTCCCCCTCGAGGACGCACTGTCCGGCGGCCTGGTGAGCTGCGCAAGCCCGGAGTGGCATTGCTGACCTGCGGTCAGCGGGAGCGAGGGCTCGCTGCTGGGCGCCCTTGGCGTGGTCCGGGTCTCTGGCGCCTTGGGACGGCTGCGGGCGGGGTGCCTGACAGCTGCAGTGACACCGCGATAGACGTGATCCTGAGTCCCAGTGTGGCCCGAGGGGCCCGGTTGCTGGCGGCAGCGGTGTGGCGGCCTTCCGGTGCTGTCACGTCGGCCGACGGCCTGTGAGGTGAGAGACTTGGCAGAGTGGCGATTGTGGCATCCCGGGGAGCTGCATGGTGGGGACAGCCTGGTGTATTTGCGGCAGCCCCCAGTATCACGCGGTAATGAGACCAGCACCCGTGGCGGCCCTATAGCCAGGGGACTTCCCCACGAGACTTCGACACCAAGTATGGCAGCCTGAGCCTGCGCGCTCCCCATTGCAGCGGCGAAACTCCGAGTGGCTCCTCTGCCTGTGATCTCCCTGAGGCCTGCTGCATTCCTGTGTGGGGTCGTGCCCAATAGCCCTCCTGCACGCTGGCCTAGTGCATAGATGGCCCGACCTTGGGGGTGTCAAGCATGACGACGGCAGCAACCGCCAACGCAATGAATTAAGGGTGTGGCCCCTGCGATCTGGACTTAAAGCCTTGCACCCGAGGAGTGCGACGGGTGGAAGACATGGCCTGCTAGAGGCGGCTCCCTGTCTAGCTGGGGTCCAGCTGCGCTGTCTTGGGGGGTGTCGGTGCTCCGCTGCCTACCTCGCTGCACACAGCGCTGTGTCCCCCTGAGGTCAGTGGGATTGTGCGAGCCACTTGCAGAGAAGATGGGCAAAGTGGACAAAACACAACCAAAAATATCATTTGAGCATAGAAAAACAAGGGCCTGGGACGCTTCCACTGACGGTGTTGCAGGGATGCGGGGGCTGCCGGAAGAAGAATCGCAATCGGATATCAGGAGCATGTTGGTGGCGATGGAGAAGAGCCTCCAGACCGGTATATCAGCGCTGGGCACTAAGATGGACGCACTGTCCTACAGGATGGACCGCATGGCGGAGAGACTTGATAAACAGGCTGAGCGGCTGGACATGTCAGAGCGCAGGTTAACGGAGGTGGAAGAAGCACAGACCACCATAGACACAGAACATAAACAGCTTGGCAGGGTGCTGCGGGTCTTACAAGACAAGACAGAAGACCTGGAAGCGCGTTCTCGGCGCTGCAACCTCAGGATCACTGGCCTGCCAGAAACTACCCTCACTGGTAACATGGAACAGTTCATTGAGGGACTACTAGTAACTCTGTTCGGCAACGCAGTATTCTTCGCTATGTTTGTGGTGGAAAGGGCCCACAGATCCCTGGGCCCACGCCCGCCCCCTGGAGCGGCCCCCAGGCCGATCATTGCAAAACTACTCAATTATCGGGACAGGGATGTTGCGCTGAAATTGGCCAGGGAAAAGCAACCCTTGCAGTATGAAGGATCCACGATCTCCCTGTTCCCGGACTTCACCCTCCGGGTGCAGGAGGCACGACGTCAGTTCGCACCAATGAAAGCGCAGCTCCGCGATCTTGGAGTCGACTACGCCATGCTATACCCGGCGAGACTCCGGGTTAATAGACAAGGGCGCTCCCACATCTTCACCGACCCAAAGGCACTGCAGAAGGCTATGAAAACCTGGTCCCAAGAGCAGCGACGCAGCCCGGAGCGGCAGCTGCTTGATGAAGCAGCGGGAGGACAGCTAGACGATCAGGACTAAATGCAGCATTGCACCCATAACCGATAAGTATTCTCCTATGGATGGGTTCGGGGGATGCCCATTAGCACATGGAAGCCCTGGGTGCTGGACACCGTGAACTGGGCAAACTCTTGTTACATTGGTGCTATGTATAGACTCCCCAGGGTATAATTTCACCTGCTGTTGTTATAGCGGGAAGCCTGTAGACGGATGGCGGCGAGAGGTGGGGGGCCCAGGCTCTGTACTGCGTCACCGCGTACACTGGGAGAGTCGGCTACAGATCTATAGAGACGAGCCTGACATAGCAATCGAGCCGGCTCACTCATAACATATGGCTGCCTGTTAGATCTGGGCTTATTACCGTAGCTGGGGTCAGAGAATCCATGAGTGTGTGCAGCAGCAGACTAAGGTATAGGCGGTGCTCGGGGCACAGATCTCTGCTGGCTGGATAGTACGCATTAGCTGACCAGCAACTTCCGCCCACGAGTGAATCCCACTTGGGAAGGTTTTCGAATCTGGGAGAGGGGCGGGGTGGGTTAGACGCTTTTGGAGATGTTTCGCGGCCATGTTGGGGTCGGGCTGTCGTGGGTGGGGGGAGGGGGGAGCGGGTGTTTGGTTATGCTGTTTTTTTGGAATGATGTTTCTTTGCAGTTTACACATGGTACATACGTCGAACAGTTGTTGCACAGGTCAGGGAGTAGATTAGGCACCATCAAGCACAATGGCGGGACCTAACACTCCTAGCGACTCCACGGCGGTGGATTCCCTACGGGCGCTTACTTGGAACGTAATGGGACTTAACGATCACAGGAAGCTCCGCAAAGTATTGACATATTTACAAAGACACGCCATAGACATAGCCTTACTACAGGAGACACACCTCCCATTAGATAGTCCACTCTTGCGAAGCAGGATCTTCCACGATAACATACACGTCTCAGGTTTCACCACACACGCACGCGGGGTGCTGACTTGGGTGAACCCCCGCTCCCCTTACTCCTTGGTTCCACTAGCTGCGGACAGAGATGGCAGATATGCGATTACTAGGTGCCAGGGGAAGGGCTTGAACCTCGTGATTGTGAATATTTATGGCCCTAATTACGATTGCCCTGGGTTTTATGAGACTCTTGCGACTACTGTCAGTGACTATAAGGAGGGACAATTTCTCTGGGGTGGGGACCTCAACCTGGTCAGGAATGCAGGCATAGATCGGTCGGGAGGCCCCGAGAGGCGACCCACGGCCGCAGCAAGAGTGCTCGAGAGCGGCATGGTGCGTCTGGACCTTTGTGATATATGGCACATGCGAAACCCTAGAGGGGGGGTTTTACCCACTACTCAGCTTATCATAACCTACACACCCGCATTGACTACTGGCTGGCTGCCACGCCCTTGTGCGACGGGATCAAAGAGTGTACGGTTCTCCCGCGCACTCTCTCAGACCACTCCCCCCTACTCCTGGTTCTGGCCACTGCCAGGAAAACCATCCCACCATTTACTTGGAGATTCCCTCCCTACTCACTGCTAGATTCGGCCTTCAAGGAAGAACTGGCGGACGCAATAGAGACCTTCTTTACTATTATCGTGGGGTCGGTTGATAGCTTTCAGGTGGTCTGGGAGACTTTTAAGGCCTATATACGAGGGGTGACTATAGCCAAACACTCGGGAGTCCTACGCTCTATCCGGCAGCGTCTGCGCGACTTAGAAAGGAAACTGGGTGACTTAGAAAAACGCCAGATAGCGAACACTGATGACGCGATAACATTGGAAATTAAGGAGTTACTGGGAGAATTCCACGAGGCTGCAGACGCGGAGGTGAAGCATCTAGGCAAATACGCTACAGCGCGGGTATATGGCGAAGGAGATAGGCCGGGTGCAGTTCTCGCACAATTAATGAAGAAAAGGCGTGGCAAATCGCAGGTTACAGAAATCGAGGCAGCAGACAGTGCCTTGCTAATTGAGGACGCCGCAATAGCGGAGAGGTTTAAACAATTCTACGCAGAACTATACTCTTCCCGTTCCTCTGGCGCGGAGGCCGAAATTCTGAACTATCTTGTCCATATTAAACTTCCCTTCCTCACCAATGGGCATTGCGAGTTCCTTATGCGGCCTATAGAACGTGATGAGATCATATTGGCCCTATCGAGTATGAAAGCCGGGAGCGCCCCGGTAGCGGACGGTCTCACGGTAGCCTTCTACAAGGCGTTCCTTGATATATTGATCCCACATCTGTCCGAGCTCTTCAGCGACATGTGCGAAATGGGCATTATGCCACCAACGATGAGAGAGGCGGTTATAATCGCTATTCTCAAACCAGGCAAGCCGCCGGCGGAGTGCGGATCTTATCGCCCACTTTCCCAGCTCAATGTTGACACAAAGATATTCGCCAAAATCCTAGCCAACCGTTTAACCCCCCTTGTTAAGACACTAGTGGCACCGGAACAGGCCGGGTTTGTCCCGGATAGGAATCTTACCTACAACTTGCGCACGGTCTTCGGGGCATTGCAACATGCTAGGCAAGATACTAAGGCGGTTGCGGTCTTCCTCGACATGGAGAAGGCCTTTGACTCTGTGGAATGGCCCTTTATGAGACAAGTGCTTACCAGGATGGGACTAGGCCCGGTCTTTCTCCAGCTGATAGGGGTGCTATACCACTCCCCTTCTGCCAGGATCAAAATAGGCAACCTAGTGACAACCTCCATTGCTATTACCAGAGGGACGAGGCAGGGATGTCCGCTGTCCCACATATTATATGCATTAGTGGCTGAACCCCTGGCCTGTGCACTGAGAGAGTATCACAGCAACAAAGGCATTAGATTCCCTCAGTATGAGCTTATAGTGTCCACTTATGCAGACGATACGTTATTGTATGCTCGTAATCCGGAAAGCAACCTTTCTGTGGTCTTACAGGAGGTGGTGCAGTTCGGAGCGCTGTCGGGACTGAGGGTCAACTGGCCTAAGTCTATAATCTTCCCGCTCACGACAGCCACGACACCTTTCGAACCAGACTATCCACTACAGTGGTCCTCGAATGCGATACGATATCTGGGGATACAGATACATTCCGATTCAGAGACGGTAGTTCGGGAAAATGATGGCACTGCAGTCAGCCGATTAGAGGACGATGTGGAAAAATGGATCAGGTTGCCCTTGTCCCTTCTGGGCAGAATCTCGATCATGAAAATGGTAGTGCTGCCCAGGTTCCTGTTCCTCTTCACAAATATCCCGCTAGTCTTACCTTGTTCCTTCTTTCACCGGGTCACTTCATTGTTGATAAAATTGGCATGGGCGGGCAAACAACCGAGGGTCAAATGGCAGACGCTCACATTACCATATCATTTGGGGGGACTGGGAGCGCCGGACCTTAACTTATACTACAGAGCGGCGCAGAGCGCGCAAGCTCACTATTGGATGCATAGCCCCCCGGACGTACCACACATTCGCAAAGAAACGGCCATAACTGACCCGCTGCCACTGCCGGCCATGATTTTCGAAGCCCCAGACCGCAGAACGGGGATACTTGACTCCATCAATGCGACCCGCCATGCCTGGCACCACTTACTACAACTACAGGCTGGAGCCCTCCTGTACTCCCCAGTAATGCCACTTGAATGGACCCGTTGGCTGCCCCCATGTAGTGACCGAGGGGTTATTCTAGCGATGAGCTCCCTGAAAATTCAGACTGCGGGGGACCTATTCCACAACGGGGTAGTTAAACAATGGGTGGAGCTGGAAAACCAGGACACAGATAAAACTATGCTCCAACGATTCCAGTTCCACAGAATGAGACATGCACTACACAACATATTGGGTGAGGACCTTCAGGAGCCCCCGGAGTTATTGGAATTGACACACATTATCAAAGCCAAATCGCCCCACAAGATTGTTTCCAACATTTATAAGCTGTCCATGTCCCATAGGGCAAATCATTATACGAAAGCTAGGCTGGAATGGCAGCGGGATTTACAGCAGACTATTGACGACCCCATGTGGACTTCCTGTTGTACCAGCACCAAGCGTGTCTCCTTAAACGGCAGACACCGACTGATCCATTTTAAGTATTTAAACAGAGTATATTACACGCCAGAGAGGCTACATAGATATGGGTTGAGAGATACCTCGATATGCGAGAGATGCGCTGAGCAGAATGCTAACTTCTTACACTTGGCCTGGTCTTGCCCGGGGATACACGCATTCTGGGTAGCAGTGTTTAGTGAACTGGTGAAAATAACTGACAAGACACTGCCTCTGGAACCCGCACTGGCCCTACTGGGCTATTCTAAACTCCTACCCCAGGGCATACGCAGGTTGGTCGACATGGGATTGCTCCTTGCGAAACGCAGGGTGGCGATCAGCTGGTCGAGAGGCCCATTACCCACAATGGCTCAGTGGCCGCGTGACATGCTGTATTGTAGCACACAGACCGAACATTTTAGCGAACTTCTTCCTCCCCGGAGCCGCCCCAAGAATTTCTGGGGGCTCTACATGACATATCTGTCCACTAGAGAGGCTGCCACGAATGACACTAGTAATCCCACACAAGAAAGCACTAACCACAATTCAGCCATCTGATTAGTCTCTTGCCATCTCTAACCCGTAGTTCACAGTGCGCCGCTATGACGCCACCTACCCCATGTCCAGGAACGCAGTGCCTCTGGGAAGGGTGGTGGGGAGGTGTTATAAAACTCAGGGCGGTACACGGGTGGTCCACCACAGTTATTCACCACGTTATTCCTGATCTGTATGTAATATGTTTTCCAGCAATTGAAAGTCTACCATGTGCCAACTATGCTATTGTTCTGATGATATATTGTGCATCAAGATTGTTAAGGAAAAAATGCTTAATAAATACAGTAAAAAAAAAAAAAAAGAATTTGGAGTGTCCTGGTAAGTTCTGCAGATGATTATCCGAGGGTGGCTTGTGTTGCCCTCGATCTGGAGAAGCCCTTTGACCTCCTTAGATAGGATTATATGCTGAAAGTTCTGAAAAGAATTGGTGTAGGCCCTAATTGGTGTAAGCGGATTCCCCTTATCTATGCCGCCCGACTGCCAGAGTCGACAGGACAATGTATATCAATTTCCTTTCCTATAGGTAGAGGCACACGTCAAGGGTGTCCTCTCTTGCCATTGCTCTTTGCCATAGCCATGGAACCAATGGCAATCCAATTGAGATTACAATGTGCACACTGGGGTATACTACTTGGAACCACAACCCATATAGCTTCACTATTTAGTGAAGCACAATTAGATCTTGCTCCTAAAGCCTGTTTTGGTCGGTCTTTGAAGAGATTTCGGACTGAAAGTCAATCAATCAATCAGGAAATTTGTAGAGCGCACTACTCACCCGTAAGGGTCTCAAGGCGCTGGGGGGGGGGGGGAAGGGGTGCTGCTACTGCTCGAATAGCCAGGTCTTGAGTAGTCTCCTGAAGGTTAGTAGGTCTTGGGTCTGCCGTAGGAGGATGGGGAGGGTGTTCCAGGTCTTGGCGGCGAGGTAGGAGAACGATCTGCCGCCGGAGGTCGCTCTTTGGATGCGAGGGACGGTAGCTAGGGCGCGGTCGGCGGAGCGGAGCTGGCGGTTTGGGGTGTAGAAGGTGAGTCGTCTGTTGAGGTATGCCGGTCCGGTGTCGTGGAGTGCCTTGTGTGCGTCGGTGAGGAGCATGAAGGTGATCCTCTTGTTGATGGGCAGCCAGTGCAGGTCTTTCAGGTGGGGTGTGATGTGGCTGTGTCGGGGGATGTCGAGGATCATGCGGGCGGAGGCGTTCTGTATGCGTTGTAGTCGCTTTCCAGCAGTTTGGCCGGGGCTCCCGCGTAGAGGGCGTTTCCGTAGTCCAGCCTGCTGCTGACGAGGGCCTGGGTGACCGTTCTTCTTGTGTCCGTGGGGATCCACCTGTAGATCTTGCGGAGCACCCAGGTTGCGTGCGTGGTCGGTGGGTGTCGGTGCTTCTCCCAGGCAGGTCCGCCACCAGGAGTCGTCCCAGGCCGAGGGGGTGGGGCCGAGGATGAGGACCTCCGTCTTGTCCGAGTTCAGCTTCAGACGGCTGTTCTTCATCCATTCGGTGACGGCTTTCATTCCTTCGTGGAGGTTGGTTTTGGCGGTGAGTGGGTCCTTGGTGAGGGAGAGGATCAGCTGTGTGTCGTCGGCGTAGGAGATGATGTTGAGGTCGTGTAGTCTGGCGACGTGGGCGAGCGGGGCCATGTAGATGTTGAACAATGTCGGGCTGAGGGATGATCCTTGGAGTACGCCGCAGATGATCTTGGAGGCTTCGGATCGGAAAGGGGGGAGGCGGACGCTCTGGGTTCTGCCGGAGAGGAAGGAGGTGGTCCAGTCCAGTGCTTTGTCTCGGATTCCTGCGTCGTAGAGGCGTGTGCGTAGGGTGCGATGGCAGACCGTGTCGAAGGCGGCTGATAGGTCCAGGAGGATGAGGGCCGCGGTCTCGCCGTTGTCCAGCAGGGTCCTGATGTCATCGGTGGCGGCGATGAGGGCAGTTTCGGTGCTGTATTTGCTGCGGAACCCGGACTGGGACGGGTCCAGGATGTTGTTCTCTTCGAGGTAGCGGGTCAGCTGTTTGTTGACGGTTTTCTCGATGACCTTCGCCGGGAACGGGAGCAGGGAGATGGGCCGGACGTTCTTGAGGTCCCTCGGGTCTGCCTTGGGTTTCTTGAGCAAGGCGTTGATCTCGGCGTGCTTCCAGCTCTCCGGGACGGTTGTCGTCTTGAAGGAGATGTTGATGGCCTTGCGGAGATGGGGTGCGATGGCGGCGCTGGCTTTGTTGAAGATCTGGTGTGGGCACGGGTCTGACGGGGAGCCGGAGTGGATGGTGTTCATGATTTTGATGGTGTCGTCGTCGTTGATGTTACTCCAGGTGAGCAGGGGGTCGCTGTGGGTAGTGGCCGTGGGGCTTGGGGTGTCACTGGCTGTCGTGGTGGTCTGGTTGTCAAAGCTGTCGTGAATGTCTGCGATCTTGCGGTGGAAGAAGGAGGCGAGGGAGTTGCACAGGTCTTGCGATGGTGGGATGTCGTTGGTGTTGGAGCTGGAGTTGGAGAGTTCCTTCACAATGTTGAAGAGCTCTTTGCTGTTGTGTGCATTGTTGTCGAGGCGGTCCTTGAAGGAGGTCTTTTTGGCGGATCTGATGAGGTGATGGTGTTGGCGCATGGCGTTCTTGTGGGCTGCGTGGTTCTCTGGTGTCTGTTCGTGGCGCCATTTCTTCTCTAGTCAAGTGGTCCATGTCCTGCATTTCCCCCCACAGCACGGGTTACGCTCTCCCAACCCCTCTCCTCCATGATTTCTGACTCACATGTAAACTGATCACCTTCAAATATCTTTGTATTAATGTATATCATTCACCAGGAGACCTACGGGATGGTAACCTAGGCAAAGCTATCAGACCACTGAAGGTACAATTTTCCTTTTTGTTAACATTGCCGCTATCGGTCATGGGACAGATAGTGCAGATTAAAATAATAGCTCTAACCCGTCTTTTATATTGTTTCCTTAACCTTCCATTATCTCTCCGCCACTCCTTATTTTAATGACTTGGATGCGATACTGAGCAAAGTCATTTGGCACAAGGGTCGCAGACAAGGGGCAATGGTTGCTCTTAAACTTCCAACCAATATCAAGGGATTAGGACTCCCGGATTTTGAACAGTACTACCTTACGGCTCAACTTCAATGGCTGACTCGCTGGATAGTGGATCACTCGCTCGCGTAGTCCAGCCTCCAGGACAGGGAGCAGGACTTGGGTTTAATACATACCATAGCCCTTTCACTAAGGACCCCCAACCTTGGCTCCCCACTCTCCATGTCCTTATATTGCCTCCAAAAACTCATGAGCCCTCCACAAGCATAGATCTCTTTATGCCCTTGCAATCCCTATGACAGGGTTGTAGTCTTTGACAGCGCAATACCCTTAACTCACTTAGAAGAATGGGCTGACCAGGGAATTCTCAACTTTTCCAAGTAATTTTCCAATTCTGACCTATCATCATTTGAAGTGCTTCACACTGACAACTCAATTCCCCCGGCCACTTTCTCACATATGCCCAACTTAAATAAGTATTGAGAACTGCATTCTTCACTCAAGCTACAGAGCCCACCACCAACGCAGCTACACAAGCACTTCCCACATTGGGAAATTGCACACACCTGGTTCATTGGCTATACCAAGTTCAGTTCCATCATTCGACTGGACCAGAACTCCCCTTTGAGAGAAATAGGAGCGAGATAAAGGCCGCCCCCTACACGATTCAGACTGGCGCCGCACCTTATCCTATCCCCGTTTGGCCTCTTGTAATTCACGCTTTAAATACATCTAATTCTGTTGCAGGGCTTCTGCTCTAGAACAGAACTATGCTTGGGACCATGGAACAACAGCATGTAGGGACTGGGTCGTCCTACCACCTCAGTATTCATGAGCCCGAGTCTGACTAGCTATATTGCCTCACTTGCCCTCCTAATCATACCAAAGAAACAAGTGAATTGGCACCCCAGAACACAACACTCTCAACCCTCTCAGGGACCGCAGTAACAGGACACACCCTTTCACTCTCTCACTCGTACTTGTCCACAATAAGATAAACAAGAGACACAAAGGAAGTTTAGAATACTTATTGAACTATCGTGCTCTGAAATGCAGTATACGTGCCACAATTAGGTGACAAATGCATAATAAAAATACTGTTAGCATGGTCAATAATCCATATCCCATGAAAAGTGCTGGTATTTTATAAAACAGAATAATCTAACCCTCCTCCCCTGTGAGTAAAGCTAAATGATTATATGAAAGATATCTAGGATTATCGGCAGACCCAGTACCTTAGCATACACAGATGAACACTCTACATCTCAGCAGATGCAGTGTTCTTGTCTCAGAATTCCCGTTCCATGTGTGTGGTTTGTGGCTCATGTACTCATCTATATGCTAGGACATGTGTGCACATAAACAACAGCTGCCTTCTTGTGTTATTCTAGGTGCTAGTGCCTGGTCAGAAAGAATAGCAAGGGAAATTGTTGTTTGACCTTGTCAGTGATGCTCAGACTAAATTCCAGCAAGAGAACGTAACGCAAAAACATATACAGGTTCCGCGTGAACGTACAATGTGGCACAAAAGCAAGCCTGTTTACATAGTAATGTGTGCAAAGGAAAATAAGGCCTACAACGTGCACAGTTAGGCTAACATAGGGAAAACTACAATGGGCCATGCAGGAAACACACAACAATTCAATATTCTGAACAGAGCATTTCTTACCCTCCGTTGTTTTTCTAAGATTTACCCCGGGTACTCCTCCGCTGTTGTTTCCCTGAGGTAGATCGTCTCCACATGCTTTGGTTGTGCAGACTTCTGACTGGACCAGAGTCATTGACATACTTCACCACGTCGCTGGGTATCGTCTGGATAATTATTTGGTGATGCTCATTGTAGGAAAGTGGATTATTAGTAGGTGGGGGTATTCACCTTCAGCTAGTAATAATACCACAATCACTAATAAGTCCAACCAAGTCTCGATAAATGAATCCTTGCTCAGCCTTTTGTAGCTTAGCAAATTAATAGTCAGGCTTAATTTAGGAGACAGGTATGTGTAAACCATGTAATACTACCAAAACAGTAAATAGGTAGAAGACACAACACAATAAAACTCCAACACCAATTTATAAAGATAGAGAATATTTTTAGCTTTACAACAACACCAAAATGACAATAATCCAGTGTGGGGAACCAGAGGTGTAATTTTTTACAGATTAAATAAAAAGAATTTTATTCTAGCGCCAAAAAGCTTAAAGCATCACTCGCGGCTAACTGGGACAAAGTAAACATTTTAGGCCGAGCACGAAGGTGTGCGGGTCGGAGAGGCTGAGTGATAAGTCCCGGTCAAGGGTTTACTTTCAGACGTAGTCTTTTTTGTGGAGCTTTTCTCTCGTCAATGGGCTCGTTGGTGGGTCCTCGAAATTCTCAGAGCTGGAGTTCGAGTCTACGACAGCGGCCTGCTACAGCTCGGTGGCTGGGTGAAAAGAAAGGTGTCAGTTGGGATCACTGACATAATATCGACTACAAAAATATCGAATACACAAAATATCGGCGTCTAAATATCGACTACAATAATATCTACTACCTATACTTATTTATAAAATTACAAAAATATCGAGTACACAATATCGTAAATAAAAATATCGTTTACCACAATATCGAAATGCTAAATATCGTTACATTAAATATCGTTTAAATTTTTATAACATACAACATTACAAAAATATCGAATACCAAAATATAGACACCAATAATATCGACTTTTTAAAAATATCGACTATATAAAAACTGCTCAATTAAATATATCTTTAGCACCAAATATAAATTCACATTATAAAACAATATAAAATACTTAAACAACATAATAAAATAATTTGCAAACACATCAATATATAAAACAATATATTTTGGCTAAAGAAACATATTGCAATAATTAAATATAAACTTTAAATATATAATACTTGCATTATTTCACATTAAAAATAACATTTAAATTATTTACAAAAAGTAAAAATATAAAATATTTACTTTCTACTAACAGTTTCTTAATTAGCGTTTCCCTTATATGGAAAGAAAGTGCCAAAACAATAAAAACAATTAACTTCAACCAATAAAACGCTTACATTTCAAAATACACCAATAACATAAAGCAACCAATTAAATAAACACTATATAAACATCAAAAACATACATCTCTTTTACACTTAAAAACTACAACAAAGAAGAAGGTGAAACTGTGCCCAACTGTTTCCTGAAAGAAAACTTTCATTACTAAAAAAGAAATTTAAAACTGCACTAAGTAAGTAAAACTGTTTTTAAAATATTACAATACTACTAACCTGCAACAAAAATTATTTCTAAAACCTAATTAACTATTCTTTCATTCCTTACTTTTATATCACCTCTACAGATATCCTACAAAGCCAGAAAATTATTTCAAAAATACTCACCAATAAAAAACAATAAATGTAAGTATATTCTATTTTTGCCAAACCGACCTAAAAATATTTTCTAAACGTTATTCACTAATATATATTTTATTTTTTATCTATCTCCTCTACAGCCAACAGCAAAAGCTTCCAAAATAATTCTACAACTACTAACAAAATAAAGACAACTAAAAAGTAAGTATATCATTTTCCATTATTAAACAACGTTAAATACCCACCCAAATAACCCTTTACCCCTAAAATGCCTATCATCTACAAACAATAGAATCAAATTATTAATATGTTTTTTCCTCTTCTCAACAGAAATTACATCAAGTAATTGAAAAGAAAGCTTGAAATTATTTCCTAACCAATTTCATTTACATCAAACTAAACATTGTAAGTATATTCACTGACATGTAACAGTATTTAATAAACATGTTGTATTTATTATATTAAAATATTTTCTTTTTGAATTTTCCCTAGCATAAAACAAAACAACATGACTGAAGGTGCAGAATTTGTAATGTCACAAAAAAATAAAATGCTGTTATGTTATATGGGGTATGTGTATACACAGGAGAAACAAATAGGCCTTAAAGTATTTTGGAAGTGTAGCAAATACTACTCTAACAAATGCTATGGAAGAGCTACTACTCAGGAAACTACTGTTATTTCTGTAAAAGAACATAATCACCCCCAAACATAACAGAGATTGAGGTTAGAGATGCTCTTGAAAGTATAAAAGAAGCAAGCACTAGTACTGACAAAGCAACTACCCAAATACTAAAAGAGCAACTATTAAAATTACCTCAACATGCATCAGGACAATTACCGTCCATAGCTTCTTTAAAAAGAACAATTGCCAGACAAAAAAAGCTACCACAACTACTATACCTGCCCCTAAAACATTTGCAGAAGTAGTTATTCCACCAGAATTAAGCATTACTCACAGTAAAGAACCATTTATTTTTTTGATAACAAATGCCCAGAAAAAAGGATAATTATGTTTGCTACTGCAAACAATTTACTTAAATTACAGAAATGTGACACCTGGATGATGGATGGAACTTTCAAAGTCTGTCCAAAACCATTTTACCAGCTGTACACAATACATGGATTATACCAACACTCAAATATTCCATTCATCTACGCACTACTACCAAATAAACAGCAAACTACCTACATTGATATACTCACTCAAATAAAAGAAGAAAGCAATAATTATTTTCCTTCAAAAATAATTATTGACTTTGAAATAGCCATGATAAATGCTATACTAAACAATTATCCACACACAGCAATTCAGGGTTGCTATTATCATTTTAATCAGAGTCTCTGGAGACATCTACAAAAATCAACCCTTAGGGGCCGATTCCGATCTCGGTCGGAGGCGCACCCAATACCATTCGGTCGGGAAAAAGCCATGCGAAAGCCTGTTTCCCGACCGATCCGTACAGCACACCGAACGAGCAAGTACGATGCGCACAACAGCAAAGAATCCGGCCGAGCCGTACTCACCCAAACCAGGTCCTGTTCTCCGACCGAGGCGAATCCGGAAACGCCGAATCGAGTCGCACGGAAGGAAAAATGCAGCCCCGTCCGGCCGGACAAGTACGATGCGCTTTCCGTACGCGCCGAACCCGTCGCTACGCACGGCACGTCAAAGCATCCGGGAGAGGCGCACATAAGCTCCGATTCGCGCCACAACACGATCCACGGCTACGAGGCGAACACGCCAGCGACGAGGACGACGCGAAGCGACGAGGACGAGGCGAAGCGACGAGGCGAAGCGACGAGGCGAAGCGACGAGGACGACGCGAAGCAACGAGAAGGACGAACGACACGAACCAACCATGAATCCCTTCGTCCCGATCATACCAATATTCTACATTTACTACCGGAACAGGCACGGACGCGTACGGCGCAGAAGGTAAGCCAGACACCAACCACAAAACACATACAACACGTACACGACACATCACACACACACACACAGGGATGCAGAATATACTTACACCAGCAACAGCAACACCATAGGGGCGGGATGCCCATCACCAATGCCACATATGCACACAGGGGCCTGAATGCGCACCACCACCCCTACCCAGGGGTGGCATGATGCCTACCACCACTACCACCCTCACCCAGGGGGGCAGGATGCCTACCACTACTACCACCCTCACCCAGGGGGGGCAGGATGCCCACCACTACTATCACCCTCACCCAGGGGGGGGCAGGATGCCTACCACTACTACCACCCTTAGCCAGGGGGCAGGATGCCTACCACTACTACCACCCTCACCCAGGGGGGGCTGGATGCCTACCACCACCCTTAGCCAGGGGGGGCTGGATGCCTACCACCACTACCACCCTCACCCAGGGTGGGCAGGATGCCTACCACTACTACCACCCTCACCCAGGGGGGGCAGGATGCCTACCACTACTACCACCCTTAGCCAGGGGGGGCAGGATGCCTACCACTACTACCACCCTCACCCAGGGGGGGCTGGATGCCTACCACCACCCTTAGCCAGGGGGGGCTGGATGCCTACCACCACTACCACCCTCACCCAGGGGGGCAGGATGCCCACCACTACTACCACCCTCACCCAGGGGGGGCAGGATGCCTACCACCACTACCACCCTTAGCCAGGGGGCAGGATGCTTACCACTACTACCACCCTCACCCAGGGGGGCAGGATGCCCACCACTACTACCACCCTCACCCAGGGGGGCAGGATGCCTACCACCACTACCACCCTCACCCAGGGTGGGCAGGATGCCTACCACTACTACCACCCTCACCCAGGGGGGGCAGGATGCCTACCACTACTACCACCCTTAGCCAGGGGGGGCAGGATGCCTACCACTACTACCACCCTCACCCAGGGGGGGCTGGATGCCTACCACCACCCTTAGCCAGGGGGGGCTGGATGCCTACCACCACTACCACCCTCACCCAGGGTGGGCAGGATGCCTACCACTACTACCACCCTTACCCAGGGGGGGCAGGATGCCTACCACTACTACCACCCTCACCCAGGGGGGGCTGCATGCCTACCACCACCCTTAGCCAGGGGGGCTGGATGCCTACCACCCTCACCCAGGGTGGGCAGGATGCCTACCACTACTACCACCCTTACCCAGGGGGGGCAGGATGCCTACCACTACTACCACCCTCACCCAGGGGGGGCTGGATGCCTACCACCACCCTTAGCCAGGGGGGGCTGGATGCCTACCACCACTACCACCCTCACCCAGGGGGGCAGGATGCCTACCACTACTACCACCCCCACTCATAGGATGGACAATGCATGACACAACCAGCACACCACAACCTAGGGAATGCAAGAAGAAGACATCCCCCCAACACCATGACAAGCGTGTGTAGACTGTGTCAAATGCCTACAACACCGAACATGACTTTGAATATACAATGTGACCCCCTAGCACATGTGCCACACATATATGTGTGTGGCACCCACAATGCAAGCAGGCCATGACCATTGTGGCAATGGGGTCCAAACCCCCATCATCACAGTGACCAAAAGGTAAGTGTGGGGTCCATAGCTGAAGCACATTTCGAACATTGTGGCAATGGGGTCCAAACCCCCATCATCACAGTGACCAAAATGTAAGTGTGGGGTCCATAGCTGAAGCACATTTCGAACATTGTGGCAATGGGGTCCAAACCCCCATCATCACAGTGACCAAAATGTAAGTGTGGGGTCCATAGCTGAAGCACATTTCGAACATTGTGGCAATGGGGTCCAAACCCCCATCATCACAGTGACCAAAAGGCAAGTGTGGGGTCCATAGCTGCAGCACATCTTGAACATTGTGGCAATGGGGTCCAAACCCCCATCATCACAGTGACCAAGAGGCAAGTGTTGACAAAGTAAGAGGTGCAACTGCCAAACTGCATGGATGATTCCTGGTCACAGAACAACAAACACATCAGTGGCAAAGTAGTGTATGTGTCCCATTGCAACATAAATTGGGGGAGCCAAATCCTGCAGTGCAAATAAGACATAACTTTGGCCATGTGCAGACAAACAACACCCATGCGGGCTGACACCGTCAACAATCATCAATGACACAATGACAGAAGTGACCATCCGAATGCAGACCCACATATTTGCACCAATGGGCACACACATGCAGATACCCTGTGGAGACTGCAGATGTGAGGCGAACAGATACCATACCATGGCAGCAATGGGACACACAATCAACAATTAGCAACAAATGAGGGCTCCCGTCCCATCAGACTGGTCATGGAAGTGCCAACGGAATCATCAGCACAGATCCAACACACTTGTATAGCAATGTTGCACTGACAACACAGATGAGTCCTTCCCCATTGATGCCCAAACCTGCATGTTCACTGGAGATGGCCACACGGTCAGGGAAGTAGACGAATAGAACAATGGCAGGCACAACAGATGTGCAGGGGTGGAAGCCACAGATGTGAAGTTGCCAATCTAAGTAGGAAATCTCATTGCCAAATACTGAACACATGACACCCTCAGATGCTGCTATGGATGACATGGATACACCACAGGATAGGACACATAACCCCTGGACCACATGGGTTCCTGCACAGTAACACTTCATTATCATGAGACCAAATATCACCATCACTGCAGCAAGGGCATTGTTAGCATCATCAACATCATGTACATCAGAAGCAAAAGCACTAGAGAACAGAAAGTTGCTTTATTCAGCATATGTGGCATTAAAAGTAGAAGTCCGGTAGAACATAAACAAAGGCCAATGGCCAGTCCATCAACAAAGTCACAAGTGGGTGACAGTGGCAGATGCCACCCTACACATGCCTGCACAAAACCAGGGACAATCCACTAGGAGGGGCAACCGGGGGGGTAGGCCAGGCACCGCAGGGACAGGATCAGGGCTCACCAGGAGGAAGCAGGGAAGGGGTGGTGGGTGCTGGAGAGCCACTGACAACTGCAGTGGAGGTGTCTGACATGGTGTGTGCCGGCACAACTGGGGGGCATGGCTCAGATGTTGTGGGTGCCGGCACGACTGCAGTGGACCCTGCAGATGGAGTGGACAGGTCCGCCACTGCAGTGCCCAAGTCAGACAGGGTGGTAGTGGACTCCACTGCAGTGCCTACCACCAGGGGAGGAGAATGGGGAACAGGCAAGGTGGGCTGGACAGAGGGGGAGGACACCCTCACCACATCAGTGGCACAGACAAGCGCAGCGGGGGTGTGGTGCCGGGAGAGCAAGTGGCAGGGGAGAAGGCCGGAGCCTCTTGGGGATGGTATATCTGTGGGTGGGGGAACCTGGGGCAGGGTGTGGCGGGGGCACCTGTGGAGTGGGGGCCTGAGGGATGGAGGAAGGTGACCTGGTGCTTGAGCTGCAGGGCGGCGGCGGGGTCTTGCTCTTACCACTCCGGGGGGACTTGCGGGTGGGGGCCTCAGTCTGTCTGCGCCTGGGGGAGGGTGTCCGGGGGCGAGGGGCACTCTGCTCCGTGTGGGGGCTTCCTCTTCCCCCTGGATGCTGGGGCAGCTGGATCGGAGGGGAAGAGGCCGAGGTCACTGAGGAAGAGGCGCTGGGTCTTTGGGGTTGCAGGTGAGGCAAGGGAGGGTGCTTTGGAGGGAGAGGCAACTGAGGACTGCGCAGTGCCCGTGGATGCGTGTGTGTGTACCAGGGCCCCATCCCCTGTGAGTCTGGTTTCAGTCCCCTGACTGTGCGTGCGTGTGCGTTTAGTTTGTGGCGTGTGTGTCTGTGTGCTGGATGTGTGTGTGCTGGTGTGTGCCTGTGCCGGTGTGTGTGTGCTTGGGACGGGCAAGGTGCTGGGGAGTGTGGATGGAGCAGAGGCAGGAGGGGTGAGGGACTGTCTGAGGAGGGACACTGCTGCCGTCAGGGAGGAGTCCATGGACCTGTTGCCCCTCTGTAGGTCAGACATGCCCGATGAGATGCCCTCCATGAACGACACCAGCTGAGTCAACAGTGCGGTGTGCGCATGGAGGACACTCAGCATGGCTGTCTGCCCTACATGGAGCTGGCGAAGGAGGTACACAGACTCCTCACTCAGGGCAGCAGGGGACACAGGGGCAGGGGGTGCGGTGCCTGGGCCAAAGGAGACACGCTCCCGAACATGGGAGCCTCCACGGACCTTGGGAATGGGAGCCGATGGGAGGGCGGTGGTGGTGCTGGTGGTGGCGGGGACAGCAACACTAGCTGGGGTGTGGTGGCTGCTGACACCCGCCTCCACAAGGGAGTCATCCTCCGAGTTGCTCTGGTCCTCAGCTGAGGTGGATGGTGCTGAGGATTCCTCGGTGTGGCTCCCCTCGCCCTCCGTGCCACTGGGTCCCTCCGACCACTCCTCGGCTGCTGACCCAGTCTGGCTCTCTGGCTCCTCCTGGTCCGTGGAGCTGTCCCCTTCCGTGGCCGTGGATGTATCTGCAAACAATGGGGAAACAGACAGACATCAGTCACCTGCACAAAACGCACACACCACTGTGAGCACAGCACATCACAGAGCAAGCCCTGGCATCATTAGTTGTACATTGCTAAAAGTGCCCTAACTGAATAGGAGAAGCCAATTGTCAGTCTGATGCCAAGCATGGCACTCACATCCCACATGGCCTTGCACCCATCTGTCTGGTGTCTGTTGGATTGCAACACCCCAGTGTGGACACATGCACCAAGTACACAGTAGTTGGACAGTGCAGAGGACACGGTGTGGACACATCACAGCTCTTGCCACTGAGTCAGTACAGGTTTCCGGATGAAAGGGATGCCCAGAGTCAAATAGGAAATGCATGTGATGCATACCAGCGACAGACACCATGATGCACCCATGTCCTGATAGCCAGCGCCACTATGGTGTGCATGTAGCACATGTCACTCCCCTGCAGGACCACAAATAAGTTGACACATGCCATGGCAGAGGCATGACTGTTAAGTCATACATCACTGTCTCAGTGATGTATGACTTGGCAGCCAGACAACAACACTATGCACTGTGTCACAATAGTAGGTCATGGGGAATGCAAGTCCTGGAGCTGCACAAGTGCACATGTACATCCCCCACACAACACATCATCTCAACCCTCATCTGTCCAGGTCACACCTATTGGACATATGGGAGACCTGTGACACTACCCTCTGAACCTGAGCCCCTCACAATTTGCTGTGAATGGGGAACAGCTGCCTGAACATCACATTCGCATACCCCAGTCTGCACGGGCAGCTGATCAAACACCTATGTGACACACAAGTATCGTCTCCTATGGTCACATCTCCAGGGGCATGCTGAGCCCCTACCAAGAAACACCCCAGCAGTCCTGGCAACTAATCCACAGCACACTGACACAGAGGCAGACACCGGAGGGGTCAAATCACTGTGCACAATGTGTCAGCTGATACACGGGAGTGGGAGTACAGAGTGCATTGCATGGCCTGGAGTAGGCATGACTGTCCTGCTCCACATGAATGAGGGATGTGCCCTGGACAGTGGATAGCTGGCTATGTATGTGTGACACACGTAATCTGCACACTCCTGGGGCACAAACATTGTTCCCACCCGCTGCATGGGCGTGTGCCACATACCCCAGGCACATGTGGTGGCTCAGCTCAGCAAGTGGACCGCATATCAAAGCAACACGCAGATCACATGTCCAAACCCAGGCGTTGTGTGAACAATGGACCCACCCATGATGCCCACAACAGAGTTAGGGAAACAGATGCTGTCCCCCACCTTTAGTGAAGCAAACTGCAAGGACACAGTCCCAAGTGACACAATTCCCTGACTGTAAGGGCCACACCTGGGTATCAGATGAGCAGTGGTCAGTGCACAATAGAGGGACATGGCTCCTGGACAACATGACTGCTGCACTGTGGCAGTTGAACCAGGCCAGAGGAGGGCACAAAGCATGTAATACAGAGTTCACAGTGCAGTCTTTGACTCACCCCTCCTTGCTGCTGTCTGGCCTTCAGCTGCCCATCCAGGTCTGGAAAGACCACCGCCAGGATCTGGAGCATGTGGGGGGTCAGGGTCCGTGTTCCGCCCCTCCTGCGAGGAGGCGACAGCTTCAGCTGGACCCGTGCAATCCTCCGGGTCCAGCCCCGAAGGTCCTGCCACCTCTTCTGGCAGTTGCGGATCCGGCGCTTGTAGACCCCCACGGACCGGACAGCCCGGACGATGTCCTTCCAGATTTCCTGCTTCCGATGGGCATTAACCTGTGAGGATGACAAAGTGAAAAGGCCATTACCACACATGCAACATATCCGTGCATGACACAGTTGTATATACATGTCTCAATCACAGGGGCACATGATGTACACAGGCAGTGCAAAGCTGACCATGGACAGTTTGCCAGACGTCACTACATGGTATCATTGCATGGGAAGTAAAACCATGTTCAAATGCACTGTCACTGCACCATACCTGTCCAGTGCAAGTCACTACACACTATGGGGGGTGACAACTACTCAGTGAGCCTGCTAGCCAGTGGCGTGCAGACTCTCAGCCTTGCTAGTCAGACAAAATGCACATTCAGAAAGGCAGTGCACAGAACACTCACCTGCTCCCCTGGTGTCCCATACAGCTTGCTGTACTGTGGAAGTAGGCTGTCCAGCAGGGCCTGGTTCTCTTCAAGGCTGAAGGCTGGGGCTCTCTCCACAGTACGTGCCATTGCAGGGTCCAGAGGGGCAGAGACAGCAGCAGTGCAGTGGCAGATGTCGTCTTGGAGCATGTAGTGCAGGCAAGTGGGCTCTCAGGGGAACAGCCAGCAATATATATGTGCTGGAGAGGCAGATACTGTCCCTTGTGTCCAAAGTGATAGGTCCAAGTCGTTTGCATCTTCTGAATCTGGCCAATCCATGGAATAGCAGCACCAAAACACGCCCACAGCATCCTTCAAATCTTCAACTTCATGACATACATGATTTTGCAACATTGTTGTGGGTGACCAACTGAATTTCCAGCAACCGACTCGTTCGAAATTCGAAAACGCGTCCGTTGCCAGGCAAGCCCATTGTCAATGGGTGCGCACCGATCGGTCCATTGCGGTACAACGCGCACAGGGGTACAACGCGTACCCGCACACATTGAAAGCAATGGGCCGGCCGGAGGCACCGATCGGTCCATTGCGGTACAACGCGCACAGAGGTACAACGCGTACCCGCACACATTGAAAGCAATGGGCCGGCCGGAGGCACCGATCGGTCCATTGCAGTTCAACGCGCACAGGGGTACAACGCGTACCCGCACACATTGAAAGCAATGGGCCGGCCGGAGGCACCGATCGGTCCATTGCGGTACAACGCGCACAGGGGTACAACGCGTACCCGCACACATTGAAAGCAATGGGCCGGCCGGAGGCACCGATCGGTCCATTGCAGTTCAACGCGCACAGGGGTACAACACGTACCCGCACACATTGAAAGCAATGGGCCGGCCGGAGGCACCAATCGGTCCATTGCGGTACAACGCGCACAGGGGTACAACGCGTACCCGCACACATTGAAAGCAATGGGCCGGCCGAAGGCACCGATCGGTCCATTGCGGTACCACGCGCACAGGGGTACAACACGTACCCGCACACATTGAAAGCAATTGGCCGGCCGGAGGCACCGATCGGTCCATTGCTGTTCAACGCATCACTGTACATGTGACTGGCATATGTCAGCATGCCTGTCTCAGATGGACATATGCCAGCCACAGATAGCTCCCAGGGAGTGAGGGGCACACCTACATCACGACAGCCTGTCCAAACTTTATCATAAGGCATGTAAGGCTGCATTTCCTATTGTGTGTATGTTGGTGTACATGTTGTCCTGTGGGTGTCACCTGTGGGCAGCCACCCCCAGGCTGTGCACGTGTTCATGGGGACAGGATCCTGGGTGTTACGTGTACGTGACCACTGTGATGTGCAACTGTTCATATCTGTGCATGTGCCATGGTCACATTTCACAGTGGTGTATGTGTATGTCATGTCACATACCCCGTGAGTCCCATGTGGGACGGTATGTTTGAGCCAGGGTGTCCCAGTGGCACAATAGTGATGGTCCTCCACAGTCTTTGTGCATGTGGTGTTTACAATGTCTCTGATTTCATGTGCACAATGGGAGACAGTCTCCACATCCACGTTGTGTGTGCATGGACTCTGATGTTGTGCGTGTGTGTCACAGACGTCCATGTCTGTCCTGCCGTGGCAAGTGGGGCCACTACCTGTGGGGGTCATGGTTGTTTTGCTGTGGTGTATACATGATACTCCATGTAATGCCAGTGTCCATGTGGCATTACAGGGTCCCTGGGAATGTACCTGTCGTTGAGCTGTGGTGCCTGGGGCACATCTGTCCTCACATGTCCCTGTGGGGGGTTATTGTGACACGGCAGCAGGAGATGGGAACTGTGACACGGCCTCATGATATCCAATGGGCCAACCTGGGACTAATTGATGCCACCTGTTGGACCGTGTTGACAGATGTTGGCCATGTATGTACCATACATGTCCTTACGGTACTGCACACTTCATGTAGTTGTGCCTCATAATGATGTATGTTGGGATCTTGAGTGTGTTCAATGCCGCATATGTGGGGTGACTGACAATCTTGCTTACTTCTCCTCTGCACTGCAGGGCTCCTGCTGTCCATCGGCCATTCCCAGACCTGGCAACGATGGTGGAACGGGACAGCATCCGACGGTACCGCTTCACCAGGCAGCTGATTGAGGATTTGGCAGTGCAGTTGTCCCCACATTTGCAGCCTGGCCGGCCGTATCCTACAGCGCTGACCCCCAAGGTGAAGGTGATGGCAGCCCTACACTTCTTTGCCACTGGTACCTTCCAACATACTGTGGCGACTGCTGGTGGGATGTCACAGACCATGTTCAGCCGTGTGCTCCGCGATGTTTTGGCGGCAATGTTGCTCTTCCTGAACCGGTACATCTATTTCCCTAGACTGCGACGACTCACTGACGTGAAGAGTGACTTTTATGCCCTGGGGAGGATGCCGCATGTAATTGGCTCCATTGATGGGACACATGTGGCTTTGGTACCACCACAGGCCCAGGAGCAGGCCTACAGGAACCGCAAGCACTACCACTCGGTCAATGCACTGGTGGTGTGTCTTGCAGACATGACCATCACACACGTGTGTGCCCGTTTCCCTGGTTCAGCACACGATGCCTTTGTGATGAGGAGTAGTCGCATCCCCAGGATGATGGCACAGATGCAGAACCAGCGTGCCTGGCTTGTCGGTGTGTACTGACTTTGTGCCATTGTGTGTGATCTGATCTGTAGTATTCCGCCCACTTTTCCAAGTCAGCTAATGTGCACTTGTCTGTCCGTAGGTGACTCGGGATACCCCAACATGCCGTGGTTGCTGACACCCCTCAGGAACCCTGTGACACCTGCCCAGATGCGCTACAATGAGGCACATGGTCGGACCAGGAGAGTGATTGAGCGGACCTTTGGTCTCCTGAAGAGCTGCTTCCGCTGCCTGGACAAGACCGGAGGGTCCCTCCCATATGCCCCTGCGAAAGTGTGCAAGATTATCATCGTCTGCTGCATGCTCCACAACCTGGCAGTGCGGAAGGAGTTGCCTCTCATCCAGGATGACAATGACCAACATCCGCCACCTGTGGAGGATCCTGGCCTGGACCACGATGCCAGTGACGATGATGATGATGATGGTGGTGATGTCCGCACACAGCTCATCACCAACTTCTTTAGCTGAATGTGAGTATCCTGAGGTGTCATGTCAATGATGTGAGTTGGCATGATGTGTGGGTGGTGCTCTGGTGCTGTGGGAGTGTGTCCATGGGCCACTTGACTGGATGTGTGTTGCGATGTGTGGTGACAGGTGGGCTGTACTCCCCAACAGTGTTGACATGCTAACTTGGTTCTGGGTGGGTATCTTGTAACATGTATTGTGCATGTGTTTTGCTGTTCTGTCCTGTACTCCATTGCTTTTGACTGGTTGTCATTTCTGTCCTTCACAGGGTACTTTCAGATTCGTTTGGTCAACTGTGTCCACCGACGACGTGATTGCACATCCAGGCTGGTAGCTGTTGTGTCCCTACAGGTGATGTGCGCCACACCCATGGACTTCCTTCCGTCTACAGTTGTTGACTGTGTGCCCGCTGCCAGGTGGGGTTACCTTGCATCTGTAGTGGTTACGGCATGTTGCAACTGTGTAATAAACCTGTGCTTCACTTTGTGATGTGCGTTGTCTGTGGTCACACATTTGACTGCCATTTGCTTACTGCACCTGTGGGCTACTTGACTACAACTGGGAATGGGTGTGGTGTCTGTGCATTGCACCGTCTTCCCTGGCAACATCAGTGTAGGCAATGAGTCAGATGGCCTAGGTGTGTATGTGTCGTGTAGCCCTGGTGGTGTGTCTCCCTCATGTGTGTCACGTTTCCTGTACTCACATGCCTGTGTTGTCCTTGCTGTTGCAGTTCGCATACACAGTGTAATTTTGCAGTTCATCATCCCCATAACAGCACCCACGTTGGAATCACGACAGAGGCAAGTATGGTGTATTAGTGTGTTTATTGTGATACATTTGTGTTAATAGTGCATAGGATGGGTTGTGCTGTACATGAATCTTGCAATCCCAAGTTCCTAGGTGAATTGAAAGTCCGGGTAGACAGGATCCCCAGTATCGGGGCCACAGTTGTCTGACACATTGGTCCAACTTGTACTCCCCATGCAATGTGTGGGAGTAGTGTTGCCGTCAACAGGGTGAACAGTCTGTGCACAAAGGCGAACATCCAGAACAGGTTCAGGCTTCCTGGGAGTTGCGCTTGGCCATCGGCCTCTCACTTTTCCCTCCTCGGACGACCCCTCTTCTTGGGGGGGCCCTCAAGTGCAGGCTGCTGCGGTGCAGGGGACTCTCCGCCAGAGTCCTCCTCCCTCCCTGTGGCAGTTGCAGTTTGTTCGGCACCAGATGTTGTTGGCACACAGGGAGGTGTGGACTGGTTGCTGTTCATCTGGCGGAGGCATTGTAAAATGTCCCTGTGCACCGCCGTCATCTCATGCAGTGCATCCCACTTGGACTCCACGCGGGACATGTGTGAGTCCACACGGGACATGTGTGACTCCACGTGGGACAAGTGGGAGTCCAAGCGGGCATGATGGGCAGCCTGCTGCTGTTTAATGTCTCTGAGGAGCCCCACTACCTGGCTGAGCTCTCCGGTGCTGGACTGGTACGCATCAGCTATGCGTACCAGTTGTGGGTCATCATGCACACCAGCAACGTCTGCAAGCAGCGACCTCTGTCTCCCACCCCTCCCACCACCCCTGCTGACATGTGCAGTGTGTGCAGTGGCACGCACAGATAACCCTGGTCCACCTTGGGGGTTGGTGGTGGTGGTGGTGTCCATGGCCCCAGGTTGGTCCAGGGTCACTGTGCTGGTGTTGCTCCTTATTCTGTCCATGTCGGCAGGGATGGTATTCGTGGTGACAGTCGTTGTAGGGGTGGGTGCAGGGGGTGCAGCTGGTGGTCCTGCTGGTGCTGCAGCTGGTGGTCCTGCTGGTGCTGCATGTTGACTTGCACCGGATGTGCCAGGTTGTTCTTCATCGTCCGAGGAGGACAGAGGCTGTACGACGCCAGTGAGCTCGGCATCCTCTTGAGCCTGGGACTGGGACTCCTCAGCGTCTGCTGCTGTGTCCCCATCATCACCTGTTTTTGGGAGACACAAACAATGTATGTCATGTTTCTGCAGGCATCAATGGTTGACACACATGACAGTTGTGACTGTGCCTCTGGGTGCGGGCCTGTACATTGCATTGTCCTGAGTCGTCACAGTCAGGGGTTGATATTGGTGTGGCACATTGTCCTGCATTATTTGGGCATTTCTATGTATTTTCTGGGGTGTGAACATGGTCTGCATTGGTTGTGTTTGGTTGGCAGCCGGACCTCCTTCCCACCCACCCAGCCAGTCAGTTATCCCACCATGGAACGTGCTTGCGTTGCAGGGAGTGTAAGTTGTCTCTCAGGATGTCAGTCAGTGGTGTCCTGCTGTTTGTTGGTGCACAGTTGCCAGCAGGGCCTTGTGCTCCCCACAGCAGTAGCCAGTGTCAGCCATCTTGTGAGTCCTCCACTTCCTGTGATGTGAGCATGGTTCAGGGTGGTGTTGATGGGACAGTTGTGGGGGTGACCAATATCAGTGACTACGACTCCCATCATGCTATTGCCTCCACCCCCTTCCCAGCATGCCCATGCTTCCTTCCTTTTGATTCTGCTTCCCTGTGGGATGGGCTGGCTGTGCTGACAGGATGGCTGGGAGTGTTGTCCTGGCAGTTGTTTGGCTAAGAGTCCCAAGAGTGTCCCTGTGCTTCACACAACATAACCCAGGGTGGTGGTTCTTTGTGGGATCTTGTGTTAGGATGGAGGGCATTGCATTCTACCAGGTGGGTACTGTGGAGTTTGTGTTGGGTGGGGTGTGAGGGGAGGTGCTTGTGACTATAGTCAGTGCTGCAAGTCCCCCTTCCCACCCAGCCAGCCAGCCAGATATCCCACCATGGAACGTGCTTGCATTGCAGGGAGTGTAAGTTGTCTCTCAGGATGTCAGTCAGTGGTGTCCTGCTGTTTGTTGGTGCACATTTGCCAGCAGGGCCTTGTGCTCCCCACAGCAGTAGCCAGTGTCAGCCATCTTGTGAGTCCTTCTCCACTCCCTGTGATGTGAGCATGGTTCAGGGTGGTGTTGATGGGACAGTTGTGGGGGTGAGCTATGTCTGTGACTACGACTCCCATCATGCCATTGCCTCCACCCCACTTCCCAGCATTCCCATACTTACTTGCTTTTGTGTGGAGTTCAGTGTGTGTGGGTGTGAGAGCAATGGCAAGATGGCTGACAGTGGTGTCCTGCTGTTGGTTGGTGTGCAGTACCCAGCATGCCCTTGTGCTCCCCACGACACAGCAACAGTGTCAGACATCTTTGATGGGCCTTTCCACTCTCTGTGGGATGTGCATGCGTGAGTGTGAGCTTGCTGGGCCATGTGGTAGGGGATGTAGAGCTGTGACTACGACTCCCATCATGCTATTGCCTCCTCCCCCTTCCCAGCATGCCCATGCTTCCTTCCTTTTGACTCTGCTTCCCTGTGGGGTGGGCTGGCTGTGCTGACAGGATGGCTGGGAGTGTTGTCCTGGCAGTTGTTTGGCTAAGAGTCCCAAGAGTGTCCCTGTGCTTCACACAACATAACCCAGGGTGGTGGTTCTTTGTGGGATCTTGTGTTAGGATGGAGGGCATTGCATTCTACCAGGTGGGTACTGTGGAGTTTGTGTTGGGGGGGGTGTGAGGGGAGGTGCTTGTGACTATAGTCAGTGCTGCAAGTCCCCCTTCCCACCCAGCCAGCCAGATATCCCACCATGGAACGTGCTTGCATTGCAGGGAGTGGAAGTTGTCTCTCAGGATGTCAGTCAGTGGTGTCCTGCTGTTTGTTGGTGCACAGTTGCCAGCAGGGCCTTGTGCTCCCCACAGCAGTAGCCAGTGTCAGCCATCTTGTGAGTCCTTCTCACTTCCTGTGATGTGAGCATGGTTCAGGGTGGTGTTGATGGGACAGTTGTGGGGGTGACCAATATCAGTGACTACGACTCCCATCATGCTATTGCCTCCACCCCCTTCCCAGCATGCCCATGCTTCCTTCCTTTTGATTCTGCTTCCCTGTGGGATGGGCTGGCTGTGCTGACAGGATGGCTGGGAGTGTTGTCCTGGCAGTTGTTTGGCTAAGAGTCCCAAGAGTGTCCCTGTGCTTCACACAACATAACCCAGGGTGGTGGTTCTTTGTGGGATCTTGTGTTAGGATGGGGGCATTGCATTCTACCAGGTGGGTTCTGTGGAGTTTGTGTTGGGGTGTGTGTGAGGGGAGGTGCTTGTGACTATGGTCAGTGCTGCAAGTCCCCCTTCCCACCCAGCTAGCCAGATATCCCACCATGGAACGTGCTTGCATTGCAGGGAGTGTAAGTTGTCTCTCAGGATGTCAGTCAGTGGTGTCCTGCTGTTTGTTGGTGCACAGTTGCCAGCAGGGCCTTGTGCTCCCCACAGCAGTAGCCAGTGTCAGCCATCTTGTGAGTCCTCCACTTCCTGTGATGTGAGCATGGTTCAGGGTGGTGTTGATGGGACAGTTGTGGGGGTGACCAATATCAGTGACTACGACTCCCATCATGCTATCTGCCTCCACCCCCTTCCCAGCATGCCCATGCTTCCTTCCTTTTGACTCTGCTTCCCTGTGGGGTGGGCTGGCTGTGCTGACAGGATGGCTGGGAGTGTTGTCCTGGCAGTTGTTTGGCTAAAAGTCCCAAGAGTGTCCCTGTGCTTCACACAACATAACCCAGGGTGGTGGTTCTTTGTGGGATCTTGTGTTAGGATGGGGGCATTGCATTCTACCAGGTGGGTTCTGTGGAGTTTGTGTTGGGGTGTGTGTGAGGGGAGGTGCTTGTGACTATGGTCAGTGCTGCAAGTCCTCCTTCCCACCCAGCTAGCCAGATATCCCACCATGGAACGTGCTTGCATTGCAGGCAGTGGGAGTTGTCTCTCAGGATGTCAGTCAGTGGTGTCCTGCTGTTTGTTGGTGCACAGTTGCCAGCAGGGCCTTGTGCTCCCCACAGCAGTAGCCAGTGTCAGCCATCTTGTGAGTCCTTCTCCACTCCCTGTGATGTGCGCATGGTTCATGGTGGTGTTGATGGGACAGTTGTGGGGGGCAATATGTGTGACTGCGACTCCCATGATGCTATTGGCTACACTGACTTGGCCAGCATACACAGAATTCCTTCCTTTGAGTGTTCTTCACTGTGTGTTGGTGTTGTTGTGGTGGCTACATGTCTGGATGTGTTTGTTAGTTCTATTTGTGCCACTGCCTAGCTGTAGTTGTAGTTGTTTGTACATGTGATGGCACAGTTGGATGTGACTTTTTTGATGGCATGTGTTGTGTTTATCTGACTGACATACACATTTTGGGATGATTCTGTTCTGGTTGCTGTGTAATTGCTATGAGTGCATGGTTTGACTCTCCCCTTGACAGTGATGTGTGTGTGTTTTGTGGCAGTATATTGTGTACATTTGTTGTGTACTCACCAGGCTCTGGGATGTCCTCTAGTCCATATACGCTCACTGGCGGAAGGATGGCCCGCACCTTCTCCTCCCAGGGCCTGAGGTATATTGGCTTGGCAGGAGGGCCACTGCCGGTGTGTTGGCTGTGTGATGTAGTCTTTCTTCAGCATGTCCCGTACCCTCCTGCGCACGTCATACCACCTGTTCTGGATGTCCGTCTTTGTGCGCCGACATGGTGATTGGGCGTTCACCCTGTTGATGATCCTCTCCCACATCTTGGTTTTCTGCGACATGGGGGTCTGTTGGACCAGTGTGCCAAACAGCTGTGGCTCCACCCTGAGGATCTCGTCTACCATGACTTCCAATTCACTATCTAGGAACTTGGGATTCTTCTTGGGGGGCATGGTGATGGGTGGTGATGGTGGGTGATGTGTGTGTTGGTGTGCAGGTGAGGGTGTGTGAGTGTGTGTTTTGCTGGGTGTATGTGAGGTAGGTATTTGTTGGTGTGCTGATGGTGTGTGGCTTGTGTGAGGGATGAGCTGTGGGTGTGTGGTTGCTTTCTCTTGGGTGCTGGCAGTGGAATGGCATTTGCAAAGGCTCATGGTAGTGATTTGTGTCCTTTATATAGGTGGAGTTGTGGGTGTGTCTTTGTTCTCTGTCCCCACCCCCCAGTATTTATTGGCTTGGTAATTGCTTGTTTGGCCTTTTTTTGGGTGATTTTTCCTTTGTGCTGTTTGTGTATGTTGGAAACGTTCTTGTGACCGAGTCGGACCCTGCATTGGTCTCGTACGGTGTTCTCCGTTTCGCTCACGCTGTGTTTGTGCAGTTTTCTATGCTGCGTACGCGTCGGTCGCGGTGTATTGTGTTGCTTCGGCTCGGTTTTGTATGCGTGTCGGTCGTACGGCTTGGCCTCCGTCCGACTCGCTCGTGGTTTTCGCGCCTTGCATCGTACTTTGCGGTTTGGAGTTCGCGTGTACGTTTCGGTCGGATTTGTTCCGGGTGCGTGTCGGTCGGTTGGATTCGCGTGTTTTTCCGGCCGGATTGCTGCTTTCCGTACGGCTCGGTCGGTCGACTTTGTTTCGGTACGTGTCGGTCGGATTTTTCGCGCCTTGCATCGTACTTGGCGTGTCGAGCGCCACGGGTACGTGTTGGTCGGTATTTTTTCCGGATCCGAGTCGGTCGGTGCTTTTTCCGGCCCGAATCGGAATCGACCCCCAAGTGTATAATTTTCTTTTTCTTATATTTGTAAGGTATGAATTTGAGTATGTATATGAATCTGAATTTGGTATTTGTAAACATATCTTCTCCAATAAAAAAAAAAAAAATTTAAAAAAAGAAATTCACAAAAAAAACATGCCACAACGTGAATTAAGACAAAATACAAACACTGATTTTTAAAGGCTTCTCATATATTTTATTGATAGACAGCAAAATGTCCCTTAAATGCAACGCATATTGTGAACATTGCTGTCTTCTTGAAGAAAAGCAGTTTGCGGTCCCCAAGCTATGCATTTCTTTTGTCAGTTGTGCCTACCACATAGAAATTAACGGATTGCAAATTGGTGTTGGTTTAAAATCATTTACATCAGCAATAAAGGAAGGCAGATATATCTGTCTGTGTCATTTCTTTTTGTTTGCATGTGTTTCATCCCTGCTGTCAGCTTCCCGTCTTCTGATGGCCTTTTCAATTTGCTACCGTGGCCATTTTGAATATGCACAAACAGCAGTAAGAATGCGCAGGGTGTATTGAAAAAGGATTATCCCTGGGCAGGCATCAATATTTTCTGATCTGTGGCTGCTGATAATTAAAGTAACAAACGCAATCTGAGCAAAGCAAACACATTTCCTTTCAACTATTTTTTTGTTGTCGTTTGCGTTGCCTAACTGCGTTTTTCACGTAATCTCTGATTTATTGGTGAAATTATAAAAAAAAAGAAAAAAAAGATGAAACCTGAGAAGTGCCCAGGTGGGGATGGGCTGCCGGCGGAATTTTATCAGAGATATGCTCCCTTACTGGTTGATCATTTACTGGAGGTATTTAACGAGGCCCTAACTAGGAAAACTCTTCCACATACAATGTCGGAGGCAATTGTGTCCATGCTCCTTAAACCAGACAGGGACCCCCTGTTGACAAGCTCTTATAGACCAATATCACTCCTTAATGTAGACGCCAAAATATTGAGTGGGATTCTGGTGGCACGGTTACTGCCCTATATGTCACAAGTAATTCACCCAGACCAAGCCGGGTTTATTCCCAATCGAAACACCACACATAATTTACGGCGTCTGGCACACGTCTGGCATGCCCCAAGTTTGGAGTCCGAGGAATGGGCGCTTGGACTGTTGGATATCAGACAGGCTTTCGACTCGGTGGAGTGGGATTATATGTGGGCAGTGTTAGCCAAACTGGGGGTAGGACAACCGTTTATCCAATGGATGCAAACCATATATAACGGACCTACCGCAAGGGTGCGTGTGCGAGGACAGGTCTCTGAAAGTTTTGGCCTGACACGGGGTACTCGACAGGGGTGCCCCCTGTCCCCGCTCCTGTTCGCTATAGCGATGGAGCCGCTGGCTATCACACTACGTGTAAAAATGGAGGGTTGGGGGATACGATTGGGAGAAACACTTCACATGGTCTCTTTGTATGCCGACGATACACTGGTATACTTATGCCGGCCGGTAGAGGCCTTTTCAGCCCTTATTGAAGAACTAGATCGATTCGGTACATGGTCTGGCCTATGCCTTAACCCTGGGAAATCCAAATTGTTCCCCATGGGGAAATTAATAGGGAAATCGGAGAACGAATTGCCTAACGTGGGTTCCAGAGGGGGTGCGATATCTGGGCATCACGTTGACGCATTCAAGCACATCATACTTAGCTGATAATATAGGGAAGAGGATAGAGGGGATTAAAAGGTCCATTGCCTTCTGGAAGGGTCTCCCGCTATCCCTGATGGGGAGGGTAGCATTAACTAAAATGGTTATCTTACCGCGATGTCTATATGCCCTGCAGAATTCTTTATACCTGGTCCCACAGAAAGTTTTTTCACAGCTCGACAGTCTGATCGTGGAGTTGCTGTGGGGATCTAAACGGAAGAGGATTAGCCTGGCCACCATGCAGAGACGGTGGTGGATGGGGGGGTCTGGAGGTCCCTCGCCTGCACTTTTACTATATGGCCGCGCAGTTGCAGCACGTGGTGCATTGGTTTGACGAGCATGACAACTGGGAGAAGCGATTACTGGCGGGTACACATTGTGATATATCCCTCCCGGAACTGTTTATGATGGGGTCGAGGGTACCGGGATCTTTCCAGTATGTCATTCGTCACGTTGCATCGACTTGGGAAACGGTGGTACAGAAAGTAGTCAGGAGAGCGCCATATGCTCCCGAGGCTCCACTGTGGGTGGTGATTCCCTACAAACGGATGCTAAGTGCTGCATCCCATAACACGATAACCACACCTCAGTGGTAATCACGCACAACATGGAAACTCTTACCAGAAAGGATAAAAAACAAACACTGCAACCCTTCCAATCACACACCGTACACCGGGTAGCTTGATGCCTATGCATGTAACTGCTACAATGCCTAACATGGGTTAGTAAGTGCTACATAAATGCTGCAATTGAATGGGCACGGGCAATGCTGTTACAGTGTGGACGGGGGCAATACTGATGTAACATGCACACAGGTAATGAAGGTTAATAAATGGCAGGAGGGTGGCTGTCTTCTGATGGGGGATTTGTATACTGAGGAGAGGTTCATAACCAGAGAAGAAGCAAATGACACCTTTCAATTAGGCAGGGGACATTATCTGCAGTATGCTAAGATCTCAGCGGTGGCCAGGGAGATGTGGCCGTCCTTCCCACAAGAGCCACAGGTTACATCAGTGCTCCGGATGGTACTCACCTTAGCAGGGGGGTGAAGGTTGATCTCACACATAAACAGAGCGCTGCATGAGGATATTTCCGCAGCTCCCCTTCCACTACAGGCGAAATGGGACGAAGCAATGGGCGAGTCTCTCACGGGGACGCAATGGCAGAAAGTGCATGATGAGGTCAAACGAATAAGCTCCAACCCACGTTTTAAATTAATTCAATATAATGTGGTGCACCAGGCGTACCTTACTCCCCGAACACTGCACAAAATATATCCGGAACGAGCAGATACATGTCCCAGATGTAAGAGCTCGGATGCACACTTCATCCACATGTTGTGGGATTGCCCTGAGCTGGTGCCCTTTTGGGGAGGGATCATTGAGACCTTGCAGTCCGTCACGGAATGGATTATACCGGCTACCATCAAAGGGGTGGTGCTGGGATTGCTACTGATCCAGCGCAACCTCTAAATTCTGAAACCAGGGACCAAGGGAAATCTCATCATACATAGATTTCTTTACCAAACAACGGGGCCCATCACACATTACCCATAAATGATCCCTGAAGACGGGCGCTGGATTTGGGGGTTTATTTTGTCAGTTTTATTAAGCACAACACTACGCTTCACATTAATAACATTTGTATATAGTTCTATCTATTCGTAATATCAACTACTTCTTCTTTTGGTCGATGGACCATTAGTTGAAGAGTTGATGGTGACTATGATTAACTATACAGTTTAATACTTAACTAATAACCACAAAGTCACTTTTTCGGTTAATGATTTTATATTATTAAATGCTCTAGAATTAATCATCAGTGCATACACAAGATTGCATATAAGAGAACAAATTTTCAAGCAATGTAATCAAAATGAATCATTTGTATCGAAATCAAAGCGTGCATCAGGAATGGGGGAAGAGAAGGAACAGCATAAAACTTGCAGAAATATACTTGCAAATTAAAGCAAACAAGGAGGGTAATACCCACCAAAGAATTAAGAAACCCACTTCCTTGGCCGAGGTTGTGGCAAGAAGTCCTCAGAGATAGGCTCAGATGCAGCTAAACTTGCCATACACTAACTACTAAATTAATCTCCCACTTAATCTACCTCCTCGGTCGCAGTCTCCTCCCAAGCACTCCCGCAACGTTCTCGTACCTAAAGTTCTCTTTCTCTTTGCAGGGCTGCTCTTCTGTCTTGGATCTTCTCTATGATCTGTCACACCGGGCCTGCACCGCTATACCGAACCGCACTGCTTCGCCATACTGCCTTGCCACACCCCTATTGGGATATCAATTATACTCTTCCCTTCAGCACACTATCTTACAATGTTGCAGTATCAGTAAAAACTCGGACTGTGATTGGTTGTCGTAAATCATACTAGGGTCGCCTCATCCAGTTCTCCCCACAAATCCATCCTATACCGGTTCTAACAAAGGAAGGATTAACACAAATTCATTTCATATACTACTTGTATTCATATTTATACATTCGGCTACATTTGTTAATATCAACATCCGTCTTCACATTCAAATTGCACGTAGTGATGGCTGTTCCCACAGTCGCTGTCGCATCTTGGCACATAAACACTAAGACACAGGTCAACATGGCCTTCACACGGATTGCATCATCGGGAACACTCTGTAGTCTGCGAGCAGGCAACCCAATTTGGCGCATGCGCACTCTACACCGACTAGGCCAGCCACATGCTGGTTTCACTGAGAGGCCATTTTCATGCAGGCCCAATCCCATACTAAAATAAACAAACACAAAAAAATATTAATTCATGAAAATAAACCCATTATGTTTACCTCCCACCATACTAATACCCTGTATTAATTAAATCCTAGCAAAAGCTATTAGTTTAAAGCAATCTTTTCGTATTTGTGCACCACATGCAAAATGTGCAATGTACAACACAGCATAAACATGCAGTAGTACGGTTTTTCAATGCGCAAACAATTAATACGTACTCATGCCAACATGGTTTGGTATATTATATAAAATGCGTTTGCCCCTTATGTAAATGTGTGCATCCCGTGTTGGTTAATTCATGCAGTCAATACATTATTATGGGGTTACTTAACTTCGTGAGGATGTACTTTACAAACCTCACTCCATCACTACCCACGCCAAAAGCTAAGAAACTTACTAGGAGGTTTGTGCAACTGGGGCTCGTATTAGCAAAACGGCGAATCGCAATCCATTGGCTGAGTCCTGACCCACCCCAGTATGGGAAATGGATTAAGGATATGATAGAGTGGGCAGCTGCGGAGTCAGTGAGGATGAAAAAGGTTAGGAGGATGATAAACTGGAGGACGACGTAAGGGCATGGCACCTAATGATCTCTGACTTTATTAAAGCAAAGGATCCCCTAGCACAGGAAGAGCTTTCCCCACACCCCACCCGGGAATAAATGGGCTAGCTGCCACTACGAGAAGCCCCTCGCACAACAGAGATTGTACAGACGGTTGAGGCATCTAATTGTTCAGATGGTCTCCGTACCCAGAAGTGAATGTTGTTATCCATGACCACAGGGGGGGAGGGTTACGGAGGGGGATAAGTTTATAATTAATGTTACCTTTACAGGATAAAAGTGATTCCAGCACAACAAATAGGTGGTTTCTCTTGAATTAAAGTTGCAACGCGACTACAGTCTATGTTCCACGGACATGTATCCAGATTGTTTGAACTATGAATACTGTACCAAATGTAAATGTCTGATTTGGGAAGTATTGTTGTCATGGAATATTAATAAAAAAAAATTTTTTTTAAAGATTCGAAGCCTTCAGGAGCACATACACTTCAGAAGAGAGTTGAGAACATGGCTATTTCAAAGATAACTGCTTGATCCCACAACCCTGGGATAGAACCGAGAATGATAATCTCTCCTCTAAGAAAAATCTACAGTTTACAGCCCACAGAAATGAAACAGCCCATCCAGCAAACTACATTCCATACTCCAGTATGCTAAGATGTGCTAACCTGCAGCTGGTCTGGGTATTATATAGTAATGTCAATTCATATAAAACCCTTCTGACCCACACTAGTACCATAACACTGAGTGGTCGGCAGCCAAATGTAGCTCATACAAGCTGCACAATGACTCCCTTAGACTCACATAAGCCATATATTCTATGGGTCTTGTCCGTCATCCAGTAAAGTCCCAATCCATAAACCAGATATCACCAACTAAACGGAAATGGAATAACTGAAGAGATCTGCCATGTACTGCTGGCCAATCAGAGGGCGGTAATCTAGCCCACCACTGCAGGTCTTGACTAGCTACACACTATGACCTCTTCTTTACATCTCACAATGACACTCACACATGGGATGATAGTAATAAAGCCCATCCCAGCAGATCTCCTCACAATTCCTCACTCCAAGCATACCTGCGCAGGACCATCGACTTTCACCAAAATATCAGGTCTGACAATCTAGTGCAGTAGCCAGCTAAGCCGTCTATGATTGTAAGAAATACCATAAAGGGGCCTGCACAGCTCTTGCAAGCTGCCAGCACACTGAAAAGCATAATTTGCATGTCTAGTCTCTCACACTGCTTCATACACCACACTGCTAAGTGCTGCATCCCATAACACGATAACCACACCTCAGTGGTAATCACGCACAACATGGAAACTCTTCCCAGAAAGGATAAAAAACAAACACCGCAACCCTTCCAATCACACACCGTACACCGGGTGGCTTGATGCCTATGCATGTAACGGCTACAATGCCTAACATGGGTTAGTAAGTGCTACATAAATGCTGCAATTGAATGGACACGGGCAATGCTGTTACAGTGTGGACGGGGGCAATACTGATGTAACATGCACACATGTAATATTGGTGCAACGTATACGCGTGAACTACAAATGTAACATGGACACACGCAATAGTGGGGTAACATGGATATTTACAATACTGATATAACATGTAAACATGTGGTAGTGGTGCTACATGGACGTGTGCAGTACTGATTTAACATGTATACCAGCAATACTGGTATTACATGAATAAAGTAATACTTGTGTAAAATGAGTGCATGCATGACTATTTCACCGGGTACACATACAATAGTGGTGTAAAATGTACACAAGCAATGCAGGTGTAATGCAGGTAGGCAATACTAGTGTAACAAGGGTGCATGTCTAACTGGTTCAACACATACACATCCAATACTGTGTTAAGAATCCCCATCTTGTGTAGCATGTACTCAGTGACGTTACAAAATGGACTCCGCTGACAGATAGTCACACAGTCCACATGCTTCTCCAACTTACACTACCATCCACATACTATCATACACATAGAATGTATCAAAAATACCTGGCTACATAACTTTGGTAGAACTTTAGGATCGATGACAGTAGACCACCTGCCAACAACGAGAACAGGGAAAAGGGTTTGGCCTGCATCTAGATTATGAATAAGGTGCTATCACTGCCAAGCTAATGTCAGCCATCACAACAGCAGCACTGTGTCCATGCACGGTGTGCTTGGTGTGTCCCTCCAAACCACAGAGCCCCGTTTTGGGTCTTCAGTGTCATTCACTAAGGCCTGATCTGAGCACACGTGCATGATTGACAAAAGCATCAGCATGCAGTAGAGACGTGCACTGACTCAGGACAGGTGTCATACAGACATAATCATGCAGGGGACATTCCCTTCCCAACCAACACCATGGAAAAGTCCATAAGTGCACAATACACAGGCCCATCTGCCCCGTGACTAGTTGGACAGGCCGAGGTCGCTGCATGTGCAATGTAATGTGGATGTCCAAGTATGAAATCCTGATTGTACCTTAGAAGGTATTTGGACAAAATATTGATTTAGAAATATCGAGCTACAGAAATATGGAGTTTTAAATATTGTGACACATAAATATTGTGATGCAGAAATATTGTTGAGAAGAATATCACTTTTAGGTAAGTAATATAGTTTTCAAGAATATCTGTGTTGTTAATATCTTTTTCAATAATATAGTTATAAAAAATAACGTTTTTTAATCCTCTTTATGTGTTTTAGTTCGTATATTAAATTGATATGTTAAACATTGTATACTTGTCAACAATATTTTTAAATATAGGTTGTAATTTTAAGTAATTTATCATTTTTAGGTAAATTGTTAATAGTAATGTATAGCATCGTAGTGGGTTGTGAGGTTTGTAGGGGTACAGGGTGGGAAGTTAATTAAGTATAATTAATTATAATTAATTTTTAATTTATTCCTTAATTGATAATTAATTTTGTAAATTGTGTAAATATTATATTTTAGGTATGGGTTGTTGGGTTTGTAGGGGTATAGGGTGGGAAGTTAATGAAGTGATAATTGATTAATAATTAATTATTGATTTATTATTAAATATTTAATTGATTGTTATTTACGTACATTGTGTAATTATTATAATTTTTAAGTTATATCTTAGGTGTCGGTTGTTGGGTTTGTAAGTGAATTTGGTGGGAACTTAATTAAGTAACAATTGTTTATTAATTAATTATTAATGTATTATTATGTAATTGATTGGTAATTATGTAAATTGTGTAATCATTATATTTTTAAGCTATATTTTAGGTGCAGATTTTTGGGTTTGTAGAAGTATAGGGTGGGAAGTTAAGTAATAATTAATTCATAATTATTCATTTGTTATCGATTATTTAATTGATTAATAATTATGTAAACTGTTTAATAATTATATTTGTTACGTTATATAATAGGTGTGGGCTGTTGTGTTTGTAGGGGCATAGGCTGGGGAGTTATTTAATTATTCATTCATTAATAATTATTTAATTGATTATTAAATATTTTAATTGTGTTGTACTTCTTTATTTTAGTTATATGTTAAGTGTGGGCGGTTAGGTTTGTGGGAGTATAGTGTGGGAACTTTATTAAATAATACATTAATTTAAAAAAAATGTATCCAAAATTATTTATTAAAATGTTTCATAATCATGTAAATTGTTACATTCTTTTTAAATTTTATATATACATAATTTTTATATTAGGAGTTTTATATTTCTGGTCAACTAATGGGGTTATTAAAATAAAGGTATGTATTTAAAGTGAACTGCTTTCCCTACTGCTGCACATACAAGTGGGAATAGTAAATATCACCTCTCCTGAGACCAACACTTTCCCTACTGTTGCACAGACTGGAGTTGGAATAGTACATTTTAACTCTCCGAAATCCAGCGCTTTCCCTACTGTTGCACAGACTGGAGTGTAAATAGTAAATTTTACCCCCTGAAGTCTAACACTTTCGCTCCTGTTGCACAGACTGGAGTGGGATTAGTAAATTTAACAACTCCGATATCCAACGCTTTTCCTACTGTTGCACAGACTGGGGGGAATAGTAAATTCTACCCTTTGCACTCCAACGCTTTCTCTACTGTTGCACAGACTAGAGAGGGAATAGTAAATGTAACCACTCCAAAGTCCAACGTTTTCTCTACTGTTGCACAGATTGGAGTGGGAATAGTAAATTTTACCCCTCCAAAGTCCAATGCTTTCCCTACTATTGCAGAGTGGGAATGGTTTATGTGTTATTTTTGATGAAAAGACTAATTTTGCAAATTGTTGAAATATATATATATATCACCAAAACTCCTCCGAGTACAGGAGCCCCCGACCCTTCAGGGCGGCCTCTTAAACAGTGGGCACGGAGCAGCCCACCAATTCCATCAACATGAAGCAGCAAACCGAGGCCCAATACTGGAGAAAATGCATTTATTCATGGCACAACAGCACGTAAAGGCTTCCTTCTCCTTACGCGTTTCGGCGATCAATGCCGCCTTGTTCACAGGTGGAAGCAATGTCCAAAAAACAAAGTGCATGCGTGCGTGCTTTAAAATCATTGAGTCGCGTAACCAGTTAATTAGAAATACATTTCCCATAATGCAGGTTCAGGTCAGTTTTGAATACAGGCTAGAAAATCCATTTCACGTTTTACCTGCACGATGTAAGCATGGAAATAAAATGCAACTGGTTATGTATGTCCATAGTTCTCGCAAAGTGCTCAATTATTTACAGGTGCCATGAAAACGCCCGTCTCCAGCACGATCTGAAATGATGTCCTCCTTCCAGAATCCCTTCCATGCATTCTCACAGTTCGCTTCATTAGCATTTTCTTAGTTAGGTCGTGAGAGGGCAAGTGGGTCATGCTCCCAGTTTAAACATCACCAAAACTCCTCCGAGTACAGGAGCCCCCGACCCTTCAGGGCGGCCTCTTAAACAGTAGGCACGGAGCAGCCCACCAATTCCATCAACATGAAGCAGCAAACCGAGGCCCAATACTGGAGAAAATGCATTTATTCATGGCACAACAGCACGTAAAGGCTTCCTTCTCCTTACGCGTTTCGGCGATCAATGCCGCCTTGTTCACAGGTGGAAGCAATGTCCAAAAAACAAAGTGCATGCGTGCGTGCTTTAAAATCATTGAGTCACGTAACCAGTTAATTAGAAATACATTTCCCTACTATTGCAGAGTGGGAATGGTTTATGTGTTATTTTTGATGAAAAGACTAATTTTGCAAATTGTTGAAATATATATATATATATATTTTTTTTATATTTTGCTATGTCAGAGCGTAGAAAGAGTCGCACTCAGGGTTTTCAAAATTGGAGTAAGTATTTATTGACTTGATGCTGACAGCACGGTCTTTGTCAAAAGTCATATAAAGACTCGAAGTGGCAGTGACCTTAAGCATTTCCTGTGTTATGCTAATAGACATAAACACACTGTGCAAAGTAGAAAACAGACTTAAAACTTTATCGATTCATTATAAAACGATAATACGTAGATAAAGAAAACATAGTTATTATAAATCTTGCATTGCGCAAAATAACAATTCCGTATAGTCGTAAATTAATTAAGACTAATCCTCTATTTTAAACAAAGTGCCATGGTTACAGAGCTGTGTTCTGTGGCAAATACCACTGATGTTACAATTCTGCATGCTGCTCAGCAACGGACTAGTGCCCTTTATTTTGGTATACATATTCCTAGAGGACATCAGGATCCGCTTAAATCATAGGACACTGGGTTAGCTCCACTACGGTCCACTCCAAAGACAAAATTTTAAGGTACTATTGGAAAGGCAATAAGGTGGAAAGAAGAATAATGTGACTCTAAAAGGAGGGGGGATCATGCAGATCTAGAGCAGTCGCCTAATAACATGGTCAGAAAATGCGCTAAGAGGTGTAATGAACCAACATTGGGAAGTGACGCTAGATGCATTAAGAAACTGAATAGTGTATAGCTAACAGATCTAACGAAGCAAAGATGATGTATAGTCTTATTCACTCAGCCTAAATGCACAGAGGTCCTCCTCATGGTTGAGGCCTCAGTCTGCTTTGTAGTCTCACTATATATTCAGATTCATGCCGCAGATGACGTCTCGATCTCCTTCGCTGATGCAGGGACCCTGTCAATGCCAAAATATGAGATTTTAGAGCTGATGTCTCTAACATCTGAATGCACTAATGCACAGTGTTTACTATGGCATATGACATATCACCATTCTGATGGCTGCAGAATGCTCTAAACATGCTTTTCACTGGGAAAATTGTGCTACCTACATAACACATAGCCACAAATACAGGTTAAAACATAACAACATAGTCAGAATTGCAATTGATGAAATTGTAGTCTTCCCACTCTTCCATTAGGCTGTTTAAACTTCACATTTGTGCTGTTGCTACAGCTTGCTACACTTGTGCCGAGACCTCAACTAGGTGCCTCTGACTTGCCTTTGGCGGATAGGTGACTGTGCACTAGCATGTCCTTCAAAGACCGACATTTTCTATAGGTGATATGTGTGATGGGCTACCAGATTCGATCACAGCATCGCTTAACTCATGTGCCAATGTTTGCGCATTCATCTCATGAACTTGCTGTGAGGCATGATTGAAAGTGGTGATAAGTCTCACTTCATGTTTCCCACTATCTTCTCTTTGGAATCAGTAACTGTTTCTGCTCTGATGACCACCTCTCAGTCGCTTTTATATGCCTCACAGTATAATCCCTATTCCTAACACTCATGATTCTGGCTTCTTCATAGTATCTGGGGAACTAGTTACGCCGCTCTAAGAAGCTCCCATAGGAATACTCTCTTCAAACCAATTGATGATGGCTACCAAGCATGTAGATACTATTGCTAGATGTCGGCTTCTAAAAGGCTTGTATGTAATGTCCCATGCTTCACTCAACCAGAATATCTAGAAATTCATGGTGGAAGGGTCGTACTGGTGAATTTAGGTTCAGGATGCATCTGAAAGGCCCTGAATAAAATGTCGAGGGCTTCCCGTGGACCATCCCATATCAGAAAATATCGTCACGAGGTCCATGACATTATTCATATAGGTACAGTCATGACACAATGCTCGCTCTCACCACCCCATAAACAAACAGGCGTAGCTTGGAGCGAAGCAACTTCCCATGGCTTCGCTCCAAGCTACGCCTGTTTGTTTATGGGGTGGTGGGAGGCGGAGCATTTGTGGCATGATGGTAACAACACTTATATGAATAATGTCATCCTGTGGACCCGCTACATTGACGATATTTTTCTGATATGGGATGGTCCAGAGGAAGCCCTTGACATTTTTATTCAGGGCCTTTCAGATAACATCCTGAACCTAAAATTCACCAGTAAAACTGACCCTTCCACCATTGAATTTCTAGATATTCTGGTTGAGGTGAAACATGGGACATTACATACAAGCCTTTTTAGGAAGCCGACATCTAGCAATAGTATCCTACATGCGGACAGCCATCATCCAATTGGTTTGAAGAGGAGTATTCCCTATGGGGAGCTTCTTAGAGCGAAGCGTAACTGTAGTTCCCCGGATGCCTATGAGAAAGAAGCCAGAATCATGAGGGGTCGTTTTAGGAATAGGGGTTATACTGTGAGGCATATTAAAAAAGCGACTGAGAAGGTGGCCATCAAGAACAGAAACAGTTTACTGATTCCAAAAGAGAAAGATAGTGGGAAACATGAAGTGAGACTTATCACCACTTTCAATCATGCCTCACAGCAAGTTCATAAGATAGTGCGCAAACATTGGCACATAGTTAAGAACGATGCTGTGATCGGGAATCTGGTTAGCCCATCACCACATATCACCCATAGGAAATGTCAGTCTTTGAAGGACATGCTAGTGCACAGTCACCTTTCCGCCAAAAACAAGTCAAGGGGCACCTGGTTGAGGGATCTCCCGGGTTTCACAAGTGCGGGAGGTGTAAAGCTTGTAGCAACAGCACAAATGTGAAAGTTTTTAAACAGCATAATGGAAAAGTGGGAAGATTTACAATTTCATCAATTGCAATTCTGACTATGTTGTTTATGTTTTAACCTGTATTTGTAGCTTGTGTTATGTGGGTAGCACAATTTTCCCAGTGAAAAACGCATTTTAGAGCATTTGCGCGCCATCAGGAATGGTGATATGTCATATGCCATAGCAAAACACTGTGCATTAGTGCATTCAGATGTTAGAGACATCAGCTCTAAAATCTCATATTTTGGCATTGACAGGGTCCCTGCATCAGCGAGAGGAGGAGATCGGGAACGTCATCTGCGACGCCTGGAATCTGAATATATAGTGAGACTACAAAGCAAGACCCCGGGAGGCCTCAACCATGAGGAGGACCTCCATGTGCATTTAGGCTAGTGAAATAAGACTATACATCATCTTTGCTTCGTTAGATTTGTTAACTGTACACTATTCAGTTTCTCAAAACATCCTAGCGTCACTTCCCAATGTTAGTTCATTACACCTCTTAGCGCATTTTCTGACCATGTTATTAGAGCGGCTGCTCTGTAGATCTGCATAGATCTGCCCCCCCTCCTTTTTAGGTCACATTATTCTTCTTTTTCCACCTTATTGCCTTTTCCAATAGTACCTTAAAATTTTGTCTTTTTGAGATTGGACCCGTAGTGGGCTTAACCCAGTGTCCTATGATTTAAGCAGATCCTGATATTTTCTAGGAAGTATGTATACTAAAAATAAAGGGCACTAGCCCGTTTATTTCTTGAAGCACATGCAAGTGTAACATCAGTGGTATTTGCCACAAGGCTTACCAGCTCTGTAACCATGGCTGCTTTGTTTAAAATAGAGGATTAGTCTTAATTAATTTTTGACTATACGAATTGTTATTTTTGCACAATGCAAGATTTATAATAACTATGTTTTCTTTATCTACGTATTATCATTTTATAATGAATCGATAAAGTTTTTAAGTCTGTTTTCTACTTTGCACAGTGTGTTTATGTCTATTGTATAACACAGGAAATGCTTAAAAGGTCACTGCCACTTCCGGGTCTTTGTATGACTTTTTGACAAAGACCGTGCTGTCGAAACGCGTCAAGTCAATAAATACTTTACTCCAATTTTGAAACCCTGAGTGCGACCTTTTCTTACGCTCTGGCAGCACGAGAATACTTCAAAAATTATAGCGGGTCCAGCGCCCGCCGGTCAGCACCAACCCCATCAGGTGGAAGTAATCGGAAGTAAGGCTGGACTGTTCTTTGCATATATATATATATATATATATATTCACTGAAAAAACCATAGGTTTCAGATATGTTATAGTTACAAATTAGCATTTAAAAACCTTTGAAATTCACTGAAAAACCATAGGTTTTAGGGACAGTTATAGTTAGTTGGACATTTCACTCGTACAAAACCCGTGAAATTCCCCGTTATAGTTAGTTCAGCTAACTATAACTCGCGCCCGCAATGCACTGCTGATGACGCCACATATTACATCACTCATGACATGGTCAGTGACATCACTGATGACATCACTGATGACATCTCAAATGACATCACTGATGACATCACTGATGACATCATCCAGTGACTGTGTGTTTCTGTAAAGTTTAAATATTTTTAATATATATAGGAAAAGACGTATTGAAGAATGAATGGGTGTGTAAGTGTCTGTATGGATGATTTAGTAGGTGCGTGACTGACTGTATAAGTGAGTGATTTAAGGTATCTTACTGAATGCATGGGTTAGTGACTAAACTGGGTGAATGTCTGTATCCGTCTGTCTGTTGCTGTGTAAGTGGCTGCATGTGTTTGTGAATAGCTACATGAGTGTCTATATGAGTTATTGAATGGTTGTCTGAGTATCTGTATGGGTGCCTGAGTGTTTGTGTGGGAGGGGTGTGTGCGACTCTGTGCATAGATGTGTGAGTGGGTGATTCACTGGGTGGATGGTTTCAAGAGTGCATCTGTGATAGACTGTATGGGTGGGTAAGTGTGTGTAAGAGTGTGTTAGTGAGTGAATGTATGTCCCAGTGGTACATGTGTGAGTAACTACATATGTGAAAGCCAGTATATATGTGTGTTGGAGTATATAAATAGCTATAAGCGAGAGTGAGTGATTGTGATAGTGGCTGTATGGATGAGTGTGTGCTTGTATCAGTGATTGTATAAGAGCGTAACAATGTGCTAGTATTTGTATGATTAAGTGAGCTGGTGTGTGTATAACTGTATAGGTGAGTAAATGGCAGTGTGTTTAATTATTTGCATGACTGACTAGGTGTGTGAGTACCTCTATGGATGAGTGGCGGTGTTTGAGTGTCTATATAGGAGTAAGAGTGCATATGATAGTCCTGTACTGAGTGACCATAAGTATGAGTGACTGTACGGGTGAGTGAGCGGATGTGTGTGTGTAGACCTAAGAATCAGTGAGTGGGTATGTAGTTATTGGTGTTGGAGTGTCTATAGTTTTGCGAATGGCAATCTGTAATTTAGATTGGGTGTATCAAAGGTTATATTAGGTGTGAGGAGCTGCATCAGATTATCACGTGGATGATGTCATCAGTGATGTCATTTGAGATGTCATCAGTGATGTCATCAGTGATGTCACTGACCATGTCATGAGTGATGTAATATGTGACTTCATCAGCAGTGCATTGCGGGGCGCGAGTTATAGTTAGCTGAACTAACTATAACGGGGGAATTTCACGGGTTTTGTACGAGTGAAATGTCCAACTAACTATAACTGTCCCTAAAACCTATGGTTTTTTCAGTGAATTTCAAAGGTTTTTTAAATGCTAATTTGTAACTATAACATATCTGAAACCTATGGTTTTTTCAGTGAATTTCAAAGGTTTTTTAAATGCTAATTTGTAACTATAACTGTCCCTAAAACCTATGGTTTTTTCAGTGAATTTCAAAGGTTTTTTAAATGCTAATTTCTAACTATAACGTGTCTGAAACCTATGGTTTTTTCAGTGAATTTCAAAGGTTTTTTAAATGCTAATTTGTAACTATAACGTGCCTGAAACCTACGGTTTTTTCAGTGAATTTCAAAGGTTTTTTAAATGACATTTTTTAAATGTATTAATTTTTATATTAATTTTTTTCATACTGATTTACTACATTTTTAGAAACAATTTCTTTTACATATTTTATTTTTTAAATTACATTGTAATTAAATTATACATTACATTACAAAAATACTTTCTCAGAATGAATTACTTTAGTTTAAATACTTAGCACATAGGCAATAGACTTTTAAGTACAGTAGTTACAGTTGTTGCAATGGGCAACACATTTTCAAACACAATGCAACATTCAGCTCAATGTGAATTTCTAGTTAAATGCAATTAGTTACTTTATGGATTACTTTTCTAACCACAGGACTGGATCCTAGATTCAGTCCTGGGACATCTCCTGTAAACAGTTGAGTAAAAGCGTTTTGGTTACAGTCGTGATTTTTAAGGAATATTATTGTATTTTAAAAGTTGACACTTTGAAACTTTTCCTCATAGAATCACCAATGTTATCCTATGGAAGGAAATTCACTTAGCAGGTAAAAACTGTTATCGTTACTTTTTCTTACTCAGTGTTGGATCCTGGATCCAGCACTGGTGCATCTCCTGTAAACAGTTGAAAAATGCGTTTAAGTCATACAGGCGATTTTTAAGGAATATTTGTAGTTTGTGAAAATCGACACTTTGAAACTTTTCTGCTGAAAACCAGACAATGGATTCCTATGGAAGAAAAGATAAGTTACTGGTAAGTACGGTTAAAATTACTTTTCAGGGTCAGTGCTGGGCTAAAAATGCAGCACTGGGTTCTCTCCTGATAACAGGTGAGTAAATCGGAATTCGTATTTCGGCTGATTTTAGAAGAATAATTTAAAGTTCCAAAACTCCACACTTAGAAGAATTTTCAAGTGAAACCAGTCAATGTTAGCCTATGGAAGGAAATTCAAGTTACTGGTAAGTACGGTTAAAATTACTTTTCAGGACCAGTACTGGGCTGAAAGATGCAGCACTGAGGTCTCTCCTGATAACAGGTGAGTAAATCAGAATTCGGATTTCGGCTGATTTTAGAGGAATATTTGTATGTTTCAAAAATCAACACAGAAACTTTTTCAGCAAAAAGCAGGCAATGATATCCTATGGAAGGAAATTCAAGTTACTGGTAAGTACGGTTAAAATTACTTTTCAGGATTAGTACTGGGCTGAAAGATGCAGCACTGAGGTCTCTCCTGATAACAGGTGAGTAAATCGGAATTCGTATTTCGGCTGATTTTAGAGGAATATTTTAAAGTTCCAAAACTCCACACTTAGAAGAATTTCCAAGTGAAACCAGTCAATGTTAGCCTATGGAAGGAAATTCAAGTTACTGGTAAGTACGGTTAAAATTACTTTTCAGGACCAGTACTGGGCTGAAAGATACAGCACTGAGGTCTCTCCTTATAACAGGTGAGTAAATCGGAATTCGTATTTCGGCTGATTTTAGAGGAATATTTGTAGGTTTCAAAAATCAACACTTAGAAACTTTTTCAGCAAAAAGCAGGCAATGATATCCTATGGAAGGAAATTCAAGTTACTGGTAAGTACGGTTAAAATTACTTTTCAGGACCAGTACTGGACTGAAAGATACAGCACTGAGGTCTCTCCTTATAACAGGTGAGTAAATCGGAATTCGTATTTCGGATGATTTTAGAAGAATATTTGCACAATGGTGAAGGGAGGGGGCGGGGCCTGAGGTGACATCTGTGCAAACGCGCCCCGTGGCGCGTTTTAAGTTGGGGGATTAAGTCCCCTTGAATCCTGAGGGTCCCCCCTTCCCTGGGCCTGTATTGGCCCCGGGGACCCCATCCCCCGGGGCATGGCCTCTTTTTTTTATTTGGAGGGGGCTGCGTGGCCCCCTCCTCAGGCCATTTAAGGCCCCGGGACCTCATCCCCGGGGCCGGCCTTGCACTTTTTTTTTTTTTAACTTTTTTTATTTTTGGGAGGGGGCTGCGTGGCCCCCTCCGTGGCCACTTATGGCCCCGGGGACCCCATCCCCCGGGGCCTGACCTCTCTTTGGGGACTGTGGGGGTCCTCAAACCCCCACAGTCCTGCCGGCTCCCCGTGTCCTACGGGAGCCGGCATTGCTTTACACATGGGGAGCAGCTAACATGCTGCTCCCCATGTGGAAAGTTATCAGCTTTGGATATTGGAAGAGAGAGCAGGTTTCCTGCCTCTCTTCCAATATCCAAAGCAAGTTTGTAATGACAGGACGGGAGCCGCGAGGCTCCCGTCCTGTCATTGCAAACAGCAGTGTCCCGGGGTAGGCACCCCGGGACACTGCAGGAGCCGGCCCTGGGGGTGGCGGTCCCCAGGGCCACCACAGGCTCCAGGAGGGGGCCGCGCGGCCCCCTCCTTACATTTTGAAAGCCCCGGGAGGTGGTGGTCCTCGGGGCTTGGGGTCCAAAACGGACCCCCATTGTAATTTTCTTAGTGCCCCGGGGAGGTGGCGGTCTCGAGGCGTGTGGGGGCTGGAGCCCCCACACAGGTTTTTCAAATTAAAAAAGAAGCCCCGGGAGGTGGCGGTCCTCGGGGCTGCGGGAGGGCTCAGAGCCCTCCCGCACCATTATACATAAAGCCCCGGGGTGGTGGTCCTCGGGCTTGGGGGCCCTTAGAGGCCCCCACACATAAAATTAACCCCCCAGCATGCCCCCGGGACTTGGCCCACCCGGGGCCAATTAACATCGAAGCGCGGAGACCGCGCTCGATTTTTTTGTTCTGGCAGGATTCGCGCACCCTGAGCGCATCCTGCCGATTTTTAAAAAAATAATAATAATATTTGCCCAGGGGTCCTTGTGGGACCCCTGAGCAAACCTAGGGGTCAGGGTGTTTCTACCCTGCCCCCTTTGTGCGCTTTGCGCACTTGTTTCTGTCCTCGGTTCTACCGAGGGATAAAATGGCTGCCAACATTTCCTGAATCGGAATGTTGACAGCCAGCTGACAGCCAATTAACATGCAGCTCGTGGATCGGGACGGTGCGCGCAGGGTGCGCTGAGGGTACGCGGACCCTACTCGGCCATAGATATCACTATCTTTTTACTTTTGATTTTCTCAGTAACTACTGAACGGATTTACACCATTTAACAAAAAGGGTTCTTTCTGAACCAAGAACTACCTCTTTGCCAAATTTGGTGTAATTCCGTTCAGCAGTTCGGTCTGTAGCCGTGTCTAAAGTTTCCTATGGAAAATTGCATGGGGAAAACGCGCTTTGGGACCCCCTTTTTCTCGGCCCCGCTGACGAATCCCCCGAGACTTTCAGGGTAGGAGCGGACCGGAGCGGGCCATAAAGTTTGAAAATTTTGCGAAGATACGTCAACCGGCAAGAGAGTTATTTCAAATAGAATGTCGCGGATTTCCTATGGATAATAGGTTGTAACTATAACTATCTACTGGCGACCGCCAGTAGATAATATGTATATATGTATATATATATATATATAATATATATATACTTGAAGATGGAGGATCACAAGAAAACAACAGCCAGCCAGGGCAAAAATCTGGATCCCAAAGGATACAATGAGTCACAAAGAAATAAAATATCCAAGAAAGAAGTGACTCAAACAGATAGATTCACCAAGAACAAAAATATATTTCAACTACAACGCTTCAGCTTCCACTTCCTCAGGTAGTACAAGATGGTTTGCTCAGTGGCTGCACAGATGACACAGCTGAATTTTCAAAAAGCATCATGAGTGAAGATTCCATTTGGAATGTGGAATCAATGCAGTCCTGTCTCAAGAGCTCTCAGGACTGCATTGATTCCACATTCCAAATGGAATCTTCACTCATGATGCTTTTTGAAAATTCAGCTGTGTCATCTGTGCAGCCACTGAGCAAACCATCTTGTACTACCTGAGGAAGTGGAAGCTGAAACGTTGTAGTTGAAATATATTTTTGTTCTTTGGTGAATCTATCTGTTTGAGTCACTTCTTTCTTGGATATAATATATATATATATATACAAGGTGGCAATGTGGTTCTCTGGCCTCTTGAGTCCTATAATGCAGAGGCTAAAATGCAGTTAAGGGACCACAAATGCTATCTAAAAGTACCTCAAAGTATTGCAGTGGGAGTGAAGCAGACATTTATGAAGGATTTAGCTCGGTGGCGGGGATTAGGGCTGATTTCACAGGCAGGCTAATTATTTATGAAGGTAGATAATCCAGTCATGCCCATCCTCTATCTGATTCCAAAGATACACAAAAATAAGGAAACTCCACCGGGCAGACACATCATTTCTGCAATTGGCAGTTTGTTTGAGCCCACGTCCAGATACTTAGACTCCTTTTTGCAGGTATTTGTGAAGGCACTCCCAGCATACATTCAAGACACCAGGGGCTTTTTGAACAAAATCACCAATGTGGTCTGGAAAAGAATCCTATCTCCTGATCACGTTAGATGTGGTTAGCTTATACACGAGCATAGCCCATGAAGATGGTCTGCGTGCACTACGCCATTATTTGAATACACGACCCATCAGCCTATATCAACATTCAGGCATGTTAGAGGAAATGTGCAGATTATGTTTGAATAATACCCACTTCATGTTTGGAGGAGACACATACAAGCAGTTACAAGGGACGGCGATGGGCACCTGCTTCGCCCCCAGCTATGCTAATTTGCATATGGGCTGGTGGGAGGAGCAGGTGCTCTAAACCAAACACACCAGGGAGTGGAACGATCATGTTGTAACTTGGATCCGATTTATTGACGATCTGTTCGTGTTGTGGGATGGCTCGTGGGATTCAGCTAAGCAATTTGTGCAGGACATTAATGACAATGACTTGAACCTGAGATTTACAGACCATATTAGTAAGTCCAGTGTATCATTCCTAGACCTTGAAGTATATGTTCAACAGGGGGTGATCCATACCCGCACTTTCAGAAAACCGACAGCGGGAAATACCATCCTGCATGCAGACAGTTTTCATCCTCAGAGACTCAAAATGAGTATTCCTTATGCTGAGCATCTGAGGATGAAGCGCAACTGCAGTGAGGCATTGGCTTTAGCAGAAGCGCAGGATTCACTAACAAAAAGATTCGTTGAGAGAGGTTACAAATCTGGATTATTGAATCAGGCACGTGAAAAAGTGAATAAGATTGAAAGGGAGACACTCCTGAGACCTGATGTAGAAAAATTGAAGAGAAAGAGGAAAACCACAGGAGATCAAATAAGGATGATCACCGGATTCAATGCCTACCAGTCTAAAGTGAGAGATAGTCTGTGTAGGCATTGGTATCTGGTAAAGAGAGACCCAATACTGAATGGTTTGGTGTCACGTAGACCTATGATCACCTTCAACAAGGCAAAGTCAATGAGGAATGATTTGTTTAACAATAGCCCGGAAGTGAGCAAAGCAGAAGGTTGGTTGAAAGTAAGTCCCGGCTTCCACAAATGCTTTAAATGTAAAGCGTGTAAGATTGGTCGGAACGAAAAGCAGGTCATTTCGCCATTTATGAACAGTCCATGGAAGATTAGATGTTCATTGAATTGCAGAAGTGAGTACGTTGTATATATCCTACAATGATATCACAACAGAGGTTCCCGGGTCCAGTTAGCTAAGGGGGTTGTTCAGCGAAAAACACGTGCAACAAATAATGGTGTAATACTGAACCAGTGAGTTTTAGCCTGTTCAGTATGTTCAACGCACAACCAATTTTAGTTGGATGATCCTGCCCCTGGACGAGCGCCGGGAGGTTCCGGACCCCACCGCCTGCGGTTTTGGCGCACGTACCTTTTGGCTAATAAGCCGGGACAGAGGTGGTGAACTGCACAACTAAAATTGGTTGTGCGTTGAACATACTGAACAGGCTAAAACTCACTGGTTCAGTATTCACATAGCTCACACGTTTCTATTGGCAGATAGCTATATCATTGACCCTGAAGAAGGCTGTGACACTTTTTATAGGTCTGTAGGCCGAAACATGTTGGTCTTGATACAACACAGAAGCCTCTAATGTCGGCATCTGTGTTACCAGCAAGATTCTGTTTTTAATCCTGACACCGGGTAGCGGAATAAAAGTTGCAGCAGAGCTAACCCTGTAGTTAGTTTTAAATCACTCACATTATAGCACTGCACAATCTCACAACACACCAGGCTCACATAGGGTGTTAGTACACCTGCTGACCTCGTAATAAAACATCCCTGAGCTCCTCCCTCGCAGCGAGGGGGTTGTAGCCCGCGTAGAGACTAGGTCTCTCACGTGAGGAGGCACCCCTATGATGAAGAATGACACCTCTGGTGTGTGAGGGGAACCGTCCTAAAAAGGGAATCCCCTGTTGCGCGTAAAAGTACACTAAGCTCTCCGCTGAACAACTCCCTTAGCTAACTGGACCCGGGAACCTCTGTTGTGATATTATTAATGAGTGGGGAGCCGGTTCCCGCTGGTCCTTAAACCTCCTCAAGCCCCCTTTGTGTGACTTATATCCTACAATGCACATGCCCAAAAACGTACATTGGTAGTACCATCCACATGGTGCACATTCGCATACTGCAGCATCTTAGGGCTGTAAAAAACAATGACAAGAACTATGTGGTTGCACGACACATAAATGAGGTACACAAAGGCAACATAAATGACCTGTCATATTTTGCAATCAACCAAGTGCCTAAACTCAGAAGAGGTGGTGATCGAGAGGGCAAACTTCGCCAACTGGAGTCCAGATATATATTGCTGTTTAACTCCAAGAATCCCTTTGGATTGAATGCTGACGAAGATCTGCATGTTCAATTAACTTAGTAGAGGTATCCATTGCAGAGGTTTTTAATCTTAATTTTAGCAGAGTAAAGAACCCTATGAGTGGCACAGACAGACGTTATCCATGTGAAATTTATAAGAGTAATGGATGTAGGTTGAACATGAAGTTTTATAGATATAACAGTAAAGTTTTTAGTAATTCATCAAGGTAGTAATTACATTTTGGTTCTCTGTGTATATTGATATGACATGCAATTCTGATGAGATTATTTATGTATTCTAAGAGGAGATATTAGGTCTATGCACTTGCACTTTTCGGTTCACCAATGGACCATAACAAGCCTATGTCTAAGTACTGCAATGCACTTGAACTTTATTGCATACATTTGCACATGTCTAGGCACTGTAATGCACTTGCACTTTATTGCATAAATTTGCACAGGCATATAGACTACAAATTTGGAGTACAATAATGAAGCATTTGCACTTTTGATTAATTCTTAGATGCATCTCTAATCAAAACTGAAAACATCTGAATTCAGCTTGTGTGAAGCAAACGGAGGTCCAGAGACACTTGATGAATGGCACTTGCACCTTATTGAATACTTTAACTCATGATTAAGTATATGTTTTTCCTTTTGGACAGATTTAAGATCAGTTGTAGTTATGACTAAACTTGTAGTACTTTGCTCAACGTAATATTTGCATTGGACAAAATTTCATGCCATTTTAATGAAGTATATGTAAGGAACCTATGAAGTAGGATGGTCCATTTTGTAATTGTAAATGAGATTTATCATTATGTAGAATAACTCTACAATGCTGAATATTAAGCATTAGTTTACGTGGGCATTTTGTATGCATGATATAATGTGAGAACAGAGATAAATGAGAGCACAGGCACGTGCCCTTTATCATCATGCCACGAGGAATTGTGTTAAGCCATGTGCATCACAACTTTAAGAAAGTCATAAGCTTGCTATTAGTGACAATGAAATTTTCATTGTTGGTTTAATCATGAAGTATTATTATAATTTAAAATGTAAATTGTAGCAAGATTGGCAAACAATATTGATTTGTTGATAAGCTATTCTGCATATTCCCTTGTACCTGCTCTCTCTTTATCATTTGAAGTCTGTCTTTGCTGCCTACTGAGAATCACGAGTCATGTGACCACGCTACTCTGCTTTTTAAATGTATTGTTTTTATGGCGATTGCTGTGTGATCAAGGCAGGTGTGCTGAAACGCGTTACAGCGTACATGAATTAAACGAGAGACGAAATTGCCAACGCTACCCCCATCAGGGAGATTCGGAAGTGGTGTATATATATATATATATATATATATATATATGTATTATTTGTTTGTTTGTTTAATTTTATATTATTGGTTTATATATAGATAAATATAGATTTTTTTTAATTTGTGTAATATTTGTAAGATTTTTTTAAATTTTATAGTTATTTATATTTAATTAATTTGGTGATTTAGTTTAATGTTTTGTACTTGTATTTTCATATTTTTTTATGTTTATTTAAGTATATAAATATATATTAGTATATTTATGCTTTTTATAATAGTAAATTAAAAAACAATACTTTAAAAATGTTTATATAAATTAAAAAATATATTCTTATTAATTGTGTTTCATTATATATATGTATATATATACATAAATATATATACGTGTATGTGTTTTACAAATCCAGTTTGATTGATTGATTGAAGGTTGTGCGGGGGTGTAATAGGGGCACCACCCTCTAGTTTCAAATATGCAATGCAACGCATCAACTATTTACAATCGATCTGTATTTTACATCTTTTCTAATAATTTTGCTGCCTATAAACCCCAGTATGCACAGAAAAAACCTGGTCTGGCCTGGATGTTTATACATGAACCTGGGAAACGTGGGAGCTCTGCGCTGGTTCACCAGATGTCACGATTTTCACTGGCAGTAATGACCTCCCAGAGAGCTGAATTGGTGTCCCACACCTCTATGCCTGCAACTGCCTCTCCCACCCTCTGTGCCTGTACCCCTCCCCACCCCTCTGTGCCTGCACCCTCTCTCTCCCCCCCACCCCTCTGTGCCTGCTTGCGCTCTCCCATGCCTCTATGCCTATACCCTCACTCCCCCACCCCTCTACCTGAATGTCCCTCTCCCCCACCTCCCTGTGCCTGAATGTCCCTCCCCCACCTCTCTGTGCCTGCACCCTCTCCTCCCTCCCTCCCTCACCCCTCTGTGCCTGCATGTCCTTCTCCCACGCATCCGTGCCTGCACCCTCTCTCCCCTCCCCCACCCCTCTGTGCCTGCACCCTCTCCCCTCCCCCACCCCTCTGTGCCTGAATGCCCTCTCCCACGCCTCTATGCCTGTACCCTCCCTTCCCACCCCTCTGTACCTGGATGGCCCTCTCCCCCTCCTCTACCTGTGCCTGAATGCCCCTCCCCCACCCCTCTGTGCCTGCACCCTCTCTCCCCCTCTCCTCTGTGCCTTCATCCTCTCTCCCCATCCCCACCCCTCTGTGCCTGGATGCCCGTCTCACACGCCTCTGTCCCTGCACCCTCTCTCCCCCACCCCTCTGTACCTGCATGTCCCTCGCCCCCACCTCCCTCTGCCTGAAATGTCACTCCCCCACCCCTTTGTGCCTGCAATCTCTCTCCCCCTCTCCTCCGTGCCTGCACCCTCTCTCCCCCTCTCCTCTGTGCCTGCATCCTCTCTCCCCAACCCCCACCCCTCTGTGCCTGGATGCCCCTCTCCCACACCTCTGTGCCTGCACCTTCACTCCCTCTCTCCCACCCCTCTGTGCCTGCAGCCTCTCTCCCCATCCCCCACCCCTCTGTGCCTGGATGCCCCTCTCCCACACCTCTGTGCCTGCACCCTCTCTCCCCATCCCCCACCCTTCTGTGCCTGGATGCCCCTCTCCCACACCTCTGTACCTGCACCCTCACTCCCTCTCTCCCAACCCTCTGTGCCTGCATGTCCCTCTCCCCCTCCCCTCTGTGCCTGCACCCTCTCTCCCCATCCCCCACCCCTCTGTGCCTGGATGCCCCTCTCCCACGCCTCTGTGCCTGCCCCCTCCCCACCCCACTGTGCCTGCAACCTCTCCCACGCATCTCTGCCTACACTCTCTCTCCCTCCCCTCTGTGCCTGCATGTCCTTCTCCCCCTCCCCTCTGTGCCTGCACCCTCTCTCCCCTCCCCTCCCCTCTGTGCCTGCACCCTCTCTCCCCCTCCCCCAACCCTCTGTGCCTGCAACCTCTCTCCCCTCCCCTCTGTGCCTGCACCCTCCCCACCCCACTGTGCCTGCAACCTCTCCCACGCATCTCTGCCTGCACCCTCTCTCCCTCCCCTCTGTGCCTGCACCCTCTCTCCCCCTCCCCACCGTCCCTGCACCCTCTCTCCCCCTCCCCTCTGTGCCTGCACCCTCTCTCCCCATCCCCCACCCCTCTGTGCCTGGATGCCCCTCTCCCACGCATCTGTGCCTGCACCCTCCCCACCTCACTGTGCCTGCAACCTATCCCACGCATCTCTGCCTGCACCCTCGCCCCCCTCCCCTCTGTGCCTGCACCCTCTCTCCCCTTCCCCCTCCCCTCTGTGCCTGCACCCTCTCTCCCCTTCCCCCTCCCCTCTGTGCCTGCATGACCCTCTCCCCCTCCCCTCTGTGCCTGCACCCTCTCTCCCCTTCCCCCTCCCCTCTGTGCCTGCACCCTCTCTCCCCTTCCCCCTCTCCTCTGTGCCTATATGTCCCTCTCCCCCTCCCCTCTGTGCCCGCACCCCCGCCCCCCTGCCCTCCACTCCACTTAGGGGAGCCTTGCACACTGTCCTCAGATGCACGGGAGAATACATTAATTACCTGTGCTGCAGTATAATGGAATTTAACAATTACAGCCTAATATGTGAAATTAGAAACACAGTCTCGTGAAATTGGAGCCACCGGGAGAAGAATTACAGTGTTAAACTTTTATTAACACTTTTTAATGGGATTTTTCGCATGAGGCAGATTTAGCTGTTGTTCGAGAAAAGCTGCTTTTGGCAAGATTCGGCTGCTAAAAAAGTAATGCCCGGAGGAGAGCAGAGAGAACACGAGGAGAGCGGTGGGGGCAAAAACCTCCAGCGTGCCAGCAACGACGGGCGTAGGAGGGGCTGTGGGGGCAGATCCAGGTGTGAAGAAGTTACAAAGAGGGGGCGCAGAGACTGGAGCGAGCCAAGGTCAAGGCTGAAAGGCTTCCAGGTCCATGTGAGCAGCTCATCCATTCCATCCACGTTTCATCGCATTCTGGCACCAATAGCTGTTGTTTCATTAGGAGATGAAGGGGACTACAAGTCCCAGAATGCAAAGCAAATAAAGGCATACAGGGTGAGATCCTCACGAATGGACCAAGCAGACTTGGGAGCTCTGTGGTGTGATCCGGTGGAGCAGGACATTGAGGTGAGTGGGGGCGTTACAAGGGAGGCTGAACACAAGCTGGGGAGAGGGGTTGAGGCAAGAAATATTACAAGATGCCCACCTCACTCCATGTCATGACAAACAGCAGAGTTACACCTCAGCTTGGGTGCCGAAAACCTTTCTAGGGATGTGCCTGGAAAGCTGCACCTGTAGCAGGTTTCCGGGTGTACTCCTGCAAGAGGCATGTTTCTTTTTTACGTTTGCATTTTAACAATGCAAACTGTGTCCAGACTACGGTCCAGCGCTGCGACAGTGCACACATGGAGGGGCCGATTTACTATGGTTTTGTGTCGGGTGGCGGCACTTTTATGGTATTTTTGGTATTTACTGAGCCATGTAAAGCCACTTTGTATACAAAGAAAGTAACGCAAGGCAGCGCATTGGGACATATTCCGTGGGTGGACCATGGGTGTTCCTATGTATCTACCCATCGATTCTGGCGCGTTCCCAGAATTATTAAAGATAGTAAACCGCTACGTCTTTCCCAGTGAGGCGTAACCAGGGGAAATATCTTTATTTTCTCCTCATTACTTCCTCTTTCTTTGTCTGCAGCACACACGGAAAGAGGAAAACGCCGCCGAGGATTGTTTATGTGCACAAAAGCATTCCTGCGAATAACGTGACGGAACACGGTCGCTAGGCAGCATCAAGTGCGTCAGCGCAGGGAGGGATCTGAATTGCTCCTTAGCGCTGTAGATTTGCAGCATTTCTGCTCTCCCTTTCATGTCCCTCGGCGCAGCACCGCTGCCTGAAAGATTAGTAAATAGTCTCATTTGGAAAAGGTGTCACCCCATGTGATGGAGTCACCCGGTGCAGTCCGCACCCCCCGCATACCCCTAGTGACGCCACTGCTGAAAGATTAGTAAATATGCCCCAGTACTTTTCTTTTTTTTCTCTACAAGGAAAATATTTGTCAACATGAAGAAACCCATTCTTCTATTACTCCAGGAAGTTTAGGCATTTTATGTTCCCCTTCCCACCTTGAAAACGGATTTACTCCTACCCCCAGGAATAAATCTTCAACTATTTCCAGGATGGAAAAGGTTCTGAGGGAAGTTCATAAATGACCCCTAACACGCCTGTTAGACACACACTCACACACTTGCAAGGCTGAACATGCATTAAAAAGCCAGCTTCCCACCCCTGCCATGGGATTTACTCCTAGGTAATATGGTACTGTCATTACCTGTAGGGAATGCCTAGCAGTCGTAAAACTAGGCCACAAGGGGAGAGGAGTTGGCCTAACGGCTAGGGCGGTCAGCCTCGAATCTGGGGAACTGGGTTTGAGTCTCAGGAATGACAATGAACATCCTGTGATTCTGGGCAAATCACTTAATCTCCCCGTGCCTAACAAAAAAAATGAACGTGTCCTCATGTAATGAAACTGGTGCTATGTAAAGCGCTCTGATACCCAATTCGGGTCAAGTTTGCGCTATATAAAACTCTGTAAAAAAAACAAGAGCTTATGGTTTTGTGAACCAGACTAGTAATGTTCATTTTGGCACTCAGTGAGATGGACACCATAACTGTGAATGAGTCTATGTTTGCGCAGTCTGTGGACGTACAACATGCTGGAATCAGGTGTTGGAGAACTTAAGGTAAAAGGCAGTCTTACAAAAAATAAGACAGTTGGCCCCCGTCCCACGGATCCGCAAGACCTCAGCTGGAGGAAATCCTTCTCATACCTCGCGGCGAAGACCTGGATCTCCCTACCTCTGCACCTCAGACAATCCCTGTTGCTGCCACAATTCAGGATGGACCTCAAGACCTGACTCTTCGACTGAACCGCAGTGGTCGCCTCACAGAGCCTTGAGAGACTAACGAGTGAGTAGTCGCACTATACAAATCTCTGATTGATTGATTAGCAGTAAGCAAGGCTGGTAGGCAGTCACAAAAGACACAATGAAATAACTAAATTAATGATTGAAACTTTATTAATGTAAAATATTATGTCGAAAATCATTATTTTTTTACCAAAAGTAACATATTTCAGAAAAATACTGAAAAAAATTAACAACAGTTCTTGAAATGTTATTCAGAGAAAGCATCATTTATTTTTAAAATACAAATTTGAGAAATCGATCAGTGTATTTTATTAACTTTTTCTCCTGAAAGTTTCTTTCTTCTCCTCCCCAGCAAGGAGCAGCTTTATTACTCTCTCTTTGCGTTTTAACTTTTGTCACCATGGGTCTCCTCAGACGCAGCATAAGGCATCAGGTAATGCTATCATTTGGAACAGGTTTGTATTTTTTCCTGGCCAACAGGTGGCAGTCTGTGCAACGCTTCTTTCCTCATCACTGGATTTTTTGTTTATTCATAGAATTAATCATTTTAATTAGTTTATTTTCAGCGTTTGTGCATTGCGAGATTTTATTGGCAGGAGCATGTCTTTCTCAATACTAATATTTCAGGTATTTCATGGTCAGTATCTTATGACCGTAGGTACTTATATCGCTGTATTTTGTTTCCAGCACCGATGGTTTTAGCAGTCATAGTTTGCGTAAGTTGTTCTTGGACCGAACCCCAACAATCCAAGCCCAGGCCTGGAGCACTGAGTCCTTGGTGATATGGGGCCCTCTGGTAAGTAACCTTACACATAAGCTTGTTTTGAGGGGGGGCATCGTGGGTTTTCCTTTGAGTGGGCACTAGGGGTCAGTAGCAAACGGCCGCAGCACATCCTGAGCAGCGCTAAGGCCAGCGCAAGTGCCTGTGAAACATACCTGCCAACTCACACCGTGCCACCGTGTGACACACGATATCAGCTCCCATCACACGGTCTCGCGACGAAGAGCCAATATCACACAGTGACAGGGAAAACGAGCTCAAAACCACTGTAAATGGTGGTTTTCTAGCTCGTTTTCCGAGGCTTTCGACTGCCGACCAGTGGTGGCTGGTGACATTTAAAAGTGGTGAGCGTAAAAGTTAGGGACGAGTTTTCATGAACCCCATTCACTGTAAACACAAAGTGAACAGCATGCCCAAAACAACAAAAATGAGAATCGCATGATAAGCAATCAACGAACCAAACACCACAGATTCGTAAAAGTACACACATAGTGAGACCAAAGACCAATCAAACATATTGCACACCGTACTAATGACCGCTGAGGCAAAAGAACCATGTAATGGCCGCATAACCAAGGATAGGGACAGATGAGAAATTAGCACTGAGAAGAGGTTGAGAAAGAACAGGTGTGCAAGGGGGTAACACCGATGGACACAAGGGTGAAAAATGTTTACAAAGCCTTTACTCGTGTGAATTTATGACAATGTAGTAAGGCATGAAATGTGAACATTTGTGCTCATATCTTTCCCCTTCTCTCAACTACTCTTACACTTACAGCACGTAATCCCCGGTTTTGCATTGTCATTTTAAACTGTTTATATTTCGTTGTTTTAGTCAGACGAATATTTCTAGGTACTTGCTTTATTTGCAACGTAATACGGGCTATCTATGAATGGAACCCTTTGACATAAAAATCCCTGTATAGTTGGCGAGCGCGTCTAGACAAAGTAACTCCACAGTGAAAAGTGAAAAGCTCAAAACAGACAACAGACACCACTAGAGAAAGCGTACACAAAGAGCTGCCCTTCCGTCAATGGTTTAACGGATTTGAAATTCGTTCTGATTAAAATTACAAAAATAAGTAGCTCATGATTTGGGTTTTATTTGAAGAAAATATCTCAACCATGCGCAGAAAAAACAGCCTCCTAAAAGAAACAAGATCAGAGCGCTCTCAAGTGTTGAGTCTCCTGGATGTGAGCGCTTGCTGGAAGGAAGTGAGGCACTGGGAAATAGCCAACACTTTTGCGCTGGTAATGCAACACAAGCCCATTTCAGCATATAAAACGCTTGGAAACAAATGAATTGAAGATAATACAGCATAAAAACGAAGTTTGATAAACCACAGACCAACCATATAAACAAAAGTAAACAAATAGCATACGATTATGACATGTTTTGATAGGAACTAAACAAATGTGCTTAACTGACTGCAGCAAGAAAGAGCGTGGAGTCGCGGCCGGCATTACGGGAGGGTGGAGTGGGGGTGGAAATGGGGTCGTCGCAGGGCCACGGGAGGGGGATGGGGGAGAGGCGGGAGGGGTTTAATTAAATAAAAATATAAAATAAAACTTACTCTTCTGGATGGGTCCGACTCGACTCCCGCCGTCCTGCGCCAATTCCTGCAGCTCTCCTCGACGTCATCAGGAAAGGCAGCCTCCCTCCCTCCCCTCCGCTGTGATTTGCAGAGGCGCAGGGAGAGCGCCCAGCCGCGCCATTTTCTCCTACATAGAGAAAAGGGAGAGTGGGCGGTCGTGCTCGAGGGCAGGGGAGTGGCTTACCCACTGTTGTGGGTACTGACTGCTTGGTCGGCCCAGGGGCCGACCAAACAGTCAGTACCCACAACAGTGGGTAAGCCACTGCCCCCTGCCTCGAGCACGACCGCCCACCCTCCCGCCCCCAACCAGGCACTTCTATTAAGCTGACCTGTTTTACAAAGCCTGTGTGAACGAGTATTTGATATGAAGGAAACAATAGATCCAGTGGCGGCTCCTCCATAGGGGTGTGGGCGACGCCCAAACGCCCTATGGAGGAGCCGCCACTGCTGCCGACGTCCATTAAGGGGCGTGAAAACACCCCAGGACATCGGAACCAGCCTCAGCAAGCTTCTTTTGTTTTGGGAGTTGAGGGCTTAGGGGCAGGGTGGGGTTCAAAAGTGCCTCGTAGGTACCTCTCGGCACAACGTCGCGCCCCCCTTCCTCACAAGGCGAGATTGTTCTTCAAGTTGGCAGGTATGGTGAAAGTTGGTGTGAGGTGACAGTGAGCCCTGTGGAGAGCCGAGGGTTGTGCCAGGACACACCAGAGGGCACAGCTTACCACCCGTTCGGATACATGAGGTGACAGTGAGCCCTGTGGAGGCAGATGGCTGACCAGGACACTCCCGATGCCACAGTTTATCACCAGTTCAGATACATAGTCTTAGGTTAGTAGCTAGGGAGCAGTGGATGACACAAGGAGAATTAGATTTTGAGAGGGTTTAGCAAGAGGGTGGACATCTTATAGGGTCCTCTCTGGGGTTCAGGCGTTGTTTCAGGTGCCAGATCTCTTCGGCTTGTGACTCTCAGGTGCGGGTGAAGGTCTTTTGCCTTCCTGTGGATAGAGATGGCTACCTAAGGAGACCTTCATGCTGTCTCAGTAGAGTTGGGAGCACACGCACACAAATGCATCTCACTCACACCTCTGCATTCACACACGCACACACGCCCATTCACAACGTTCACCAACAAATACACACACATACACGCATGCACATACCAAACATAAAAAAACCTTAAAACTTACCTTAACTGCAGCTCTCCGAGAGGGAACCGTTGGAGGACCCAGGAGGGTTGGGATTGCTGCCTTCTCTCATTGGCTGACCTAAGGTCAACCAATGAGAGAAGGCAGCAGTCCCAATCTCTTAACAGAGTGGGACGGGGTCAGTGAGACTGCTGACCCTACCCCACTCTGTGACGAGATGTCACTGATTGACACTTGGCCGTGGGCATTTCAAAGCCTAAAACTGAAGCGCCTCGTCCGCAGCAATCGGGGACACTCCCCCTCATCACAAGAGGGAGTTCCTCGAGGCACTTTTGCCAGGCTGAGGAGATCACGCCCACAGGACTGTGAAATCCTCAGCCTGGCAAAGTTCAGCTCAGGCAGCCAAGAGCCTGCTTATTTAGGGCATGTCCAGCTCCGGGCTGCCTGACCTGAACAAGAAGAGTGTCTGTCAGGCCGACCTTTGTGCAGCCTGACAGACACTCTCCTTGCCTGGAAAAAGGTGGGGGGCGTGGCCCCATCAGCCCGTATGGACGGGAAATAGGATACTAACAGGATTCTTGTGAGGTCCTGACGAAAGCCAACTAGCCCGGTGAGGCATTAGTGTGATGGCTGAAACATGCTGCCCCAGGCATACGGAGGATACAGGGATAATTTCCTTAGTGCATCCCACCTCTTTTTAACTCCATCAGGGTGGCCTTTTAAAACAAAATTACCCTCAGGACACCCTAGACTATTTTAAATCTAGGATCCCACCCAATAACCAAAGAGCTCCCTTGGCTACCAAGGTTGAGCCCGTCCAGATGTCCATAAACCCTCGGTATCTGACCAGGACTCTATGATGAAGCATGGCACCTGGAATCCCAGTGGGTGAGCCCCCTTTTAACACCACAGGATGGGTACAGAGAGCTAGGCTAAGCGTGGTAGGGTTCCCTCCTGTTGTTTTTGAATGCCTTCTGATTATTAACAGAGTTACTCGATTACAGTCAGCTGCCCTGGTTTTCCATCTCAGTAAAGGCGGAGTGGGTCAACTGGCAGCCGCTCCAGTGTTGTGACCACAATTAGGACTCCAGGTTTGGTGCCCGATGCCAAGCACTGGCAAGGAGCAGTTGGTTTAACAAGCCTCTGATGCCACTGTGTAAGGCAAGTGGAGCACAAAAAACTGGAATTTTAGGCAAGCCTGGGAGAGTCAGGGTCACCCTACTCTACATCCTTCGAAGAACAAATAGAGCATGGTATGATACCCCTCGAAGAACAAATAGAGCATTAGAAACAAGCATTGGCAAAGGTATTACGTCTGGCTCTGGTGTAGTGAATGCACACATAGATACAATCACTGACACACACACACACTGCCCCTCCTGCTATTGGGATAACTATAACAAGGGGTGCTTCATATGTTAAGGAACACATATGAAATTAAATGTGGCATTTCATTGATTTATAGGGGAAGGTAGCATCTAGAAAATGTCAGTAAATTTGTGAACGTATTTTCATCATGATTTGTGTCTCTTTAGTTGCCTCAAACAGTGGTTTGGTAGTGGTCCTGTTGTTTTTGTGTGCTTACAGTTCATCCAATCATCCTACTTTCCCCATTTTTTGGACATATTGTTTTTAATCTGTATGTATTCCAGTGGCATCAGAGTTGGAAAGTAAGTATGCTTGGGAAGGACCCTTGTACATCTTTAAGAGGCAGCCATGAAGCATTTGATGGCTGAGGTCCTTGAATGTAGTAATGACTGAGAAGTAATGGAAGGGGGTGAAGTGTCCCCCACGAGTGCAGGAAGGAGGGGGGGTGACTGTAGTTCACCAATCGTTACAGCGGAGAGAAGGTGCAGAAACCTTCAGTCTAGTGATGCAGAAAGCCCTCTGGAGCCGAGGCCCTTGGGACCTGTAACCACAGACTCTAGTTCAGTTTCATCACACAGTGGGGTAGAGCTTTGTAGAGATGACCCTGTCACTACCATGAGACAAGCTGCAAACCCCGTCTTTGAAACTGAAATGGAACAAGTCACCAGTGAGCGCTCATACTCAGAGCTACTCAGGAACTACAGGCCAACACACACAAGAAAACATGCCCACAGCAGTGAAACTCCACGCAGCCAGCAACTCCTGAAATGTGACCTTACTAACAGATGACATTTTATGCACCAAATGAACACGTAGGATGTAATGACATGCACACTCACCCACAGCACAAGCACTGAGCTACAAATGACAGACCTCCTGATCCAGCGCGGTTAATATAAATTTCTCCTCAGGACACGAATCCAGGTAAATCATTCACTTCTATTAAACCATATGACGGTGGGTCCCATAACACCGCATATCATACATTCATCCATTCACTGGATTACACACCAAGGAGAAATGTGTTGCTGGAGGAACAGGATACCTTGTTAAACTAGACAGAATAAAGCCTCAGACATCATATACATTAGCCTTTGATCCTGTCTATTCCAAACATCAAGGTATTCCGCTCTTTGGTCGATGGACCAACTAGTAGAATAAGTTGATGGTGATTAAGACCAGCTCAATCACTATAAAAAGTGTTAAACTTTAAACTTATTATTGAACTAAAGAACCACAGACTCATCGTTAATTAGAATGACATTTTTATCTAATTTCTTGCTTGCACAGGTGAGATTCTTAGTTTATTAATCACTTTAATACATTCATAACATTTATAAAAGAAATTCTAAAAAGAAATTAAACTTATGCATTACCCATTTAGATGCAGATAGGAATGGTTCACCAAAAAGGAGATAAACCGTAGATCACAGAATAGACTCCCAAACTGGCTGACTGTCCCACTAAATGGCCTCCTCGACGGGACCTCCCGTACAGATTTTCCCGCAACGGTCTCGTTCCTTTCCCAGTCAAGTTCGAAGTCAACGGCAGCAATAGCATCAATATCAACGACCACAGCAGCAGCAAAAAGGCAACCCAAAGAAGTAGCCTATAGAAACAGCAGCAGCAACAGCCACATAAGAGCAGTCCCTTTTATACCCTACTTCTAGCTTACTACACAAAATGTTGCAATCCATAGGGGCAGGAGTTACGCTAATTGGTCCATTTGAGGGGTGGTGATGATCACCTCATCGCCTTCCTTGTTCAAACTGGTTTCGGGGATGGTTAAGAGTTCAATGATTCCCATGACCTTTGGGTAAAAGCAGTCCAATTTGTCCATTCATTTTGTTGCGAACCCGATGGTCACAATTTAGTTAGTCCATTGTTGCTCATGTACTTTTCTCATTTATTCCCATGAATACACACTGAGGGGTCGATTCCGATTCGGGCCGGAAATCTCTCCGACCGAGCCGGACCCGGAGAGATTTCCGACCGAATCGGCCCCGTGCAGTCCGACCGAACGAGTCCGATGCATTCGTATGCCACCGGACACGAGTCGGTCGGACTCCCATTGAACTCAATGGGAGCCGGTCGTACAACGCGTACGCGGGCTCCCATTGCCTCAATGGGTGCGAGGCGGACAAGGGCGCCCTACAGCGAGTACGCCGCGAGCGCTTCGCGGCGTACACGCACTGGTAGGGGGACCCATGGGTCCCCCTGTGTGCGCCTCGCGGGTATCGCAGACAGGGGGTCCGACACGGACCCCCAAAGTACGGCTCCAACAGCGAGTTCGAGTCGGACGGCGCGAGTCGGTCGGAGCGGTCGAGGTGCGCATCGTACTTACCCGGCCGGAAAACGTCTCCATTGCGCGGTGCGAACCGGGTCCGAGCGAGTCGGTCGGAGCGGTACGATCCGGGTACGAGTCGGTCGGAGCGGTCGGGTCGCCCGGACGAGTCGGTCGGCGACTCGCATCGTACTCGCTCGGCCGGACCCGCGTACGATTCGGTCGGGAAAAGGGCTCCGAATCGGATCCGGTAAAGCCGAATCCTATTCGGAGCCCTACCGGCCGAGATCGGAATCGGCCCCTGAGTCTTTCTTGGCACCCTCCTTATGGCAGGTCAGCGTGACCTTGACATCTCTCACTCTGTGCACGGGCCGTCCCCACGTGGTTCAGCTCCTTTATTTCTTCCGCTTAGAGGCCATCTTTTGGCTTCGTCACGTGACCGCATCTGTCTCGGCAGCCATTTTCACAGCCTGGCCTAACAGGCCCGAACGAACTATCATAAGAACAAACACAATCAAAATTAAAACAAAGAAAATAAGCCTTTCTGTTTACCACCCGTCACTCTAAAGACCCATGTTAGGTGTTACCTAGCAGTAGCGACATTTAAAGCAATTTTACTTACCATCTGCATTCTTTGCCACAATACAAATCTACTACATAGCATAAATCATGCGATTTTACTCTAATTAGTACGCAAATCACAATATTAGGGTTAGTCAACTTTACAATTGTAAATAAATTAGATTTTGCACAAACTTGCAGGTTACCCTTTATGTAGTGTTTACTAAAGGTGCAATGGTTGATTAATTCATGCTCCATTTAACAATTAGTATCGTTAGTTCATTAAACTCATTAATTTTCAAAAGAGGGGGGTACAAATTATTTTTATTTACCCTGCTCCATCAATTCCCCCCTTTGGTGATTTTTAATATCACCACTAAAAACCTATCCTACAATTTATCAGATAAATGTTTCTTGTCCACTTGCTTTTGTTAGTTCATACAACTGTGTTTTTCTCATTTTGTCTTTTAGACCTTTTGTATATGTTCTCTTTTAATTCTTCCAATTCTATTTCTCCTATTTCTCGTTCTCTTTCTTTATTTTTCTCATTTTCTCTTTTTATTCTATTTTCTCTTCTTCTCCTTTTAACACACACATATGTTAATCTCACTAATAACATTATCGCTATTATCACTGTTACTGATATTAGTATCTTCCCAATAAGAGAACTACCTATTTCTGTGAACCATTTTTGCATTGAGGAAAAACTCTTACCAAGTTTCTCCCAAACACCTTCAACCTCCAGTGGGACAATTTCTTTGTGCAAATCAGTAATATTCTTTATATACTTCTGTATATTCTCACTTTTGTCTGGAATGTAAGTGCAACAATGTTGGACTTTCAGCATTCCACAGACTCCACCCTCTTTTGCCAAAAGAATGTCAAGGGCAAGTCGATTTTGCATTACCATAGCTCTCATGGCAACCATTTCGGTATTTACCATCAAGAACCCTCCAGCAGTATTCGTTGATAAACGATCTACTACTGTAGACAATTTCCGAATCTTGTATGCATTCAAAGATATTCTCACTGCTGGTATCACTGCTCCAAAAATGTCACCTACTATTTCTGAAAAACTTTCCCTCCTTCTACGTGATAATATTGTACCTATCTCGTGTATTCCTTTTGTTCCTCTTTCCACATGAAAAATCTTTGGAAAGACCAGGCCTAAATAGCACGTTCCGTACCAATGGTCCGGCAACCTATAATAAGCTCTATTTCCGCAAATGTAATAGATCCCTGGAAATACTGGATCTTTTCCACCTTTAAATCCCCATCCTAAAATTTTGTATGTATCTCGGCATTCACTGGAACCCACGAAATAGTTATCATATATTGTTTTACTTCTACTAATACACAATTTTCCCTGTTGGGGCCAATCTAGAACCATAGCTGCATTAGTTTCTCCTTTTTCATTTTTCTCTTCAAACGCCCAAAGGGGTGTTTTTATCTTTTCTTCTGCTACCTTTCTCTAAAATTTAACTCTTCTGTTTTCTACCATATCCAAGAAAATCTTTTCTTCTTTCTTTAGTTCACAGGTAAGATTGTGTCTAACTATATACTCTAATGTTAGGTCTTTATTTTCTAAGAAACATTCTCCAAACATTTTCGCAACTTTCACCTTATTTAATTCAGGAATTACGGGAATTTTAGCAAAAACAGTGTCTATATCGGTGTAATAATATTCTAATCTACCTGTTTTATCAAATAAACTAGCTAGAACACTACAAGTTATCCCATACGTCAGAGGAAGGTGATGATAAGTCACACCTTCTGTGACAGACACAGGTAACTGCATACAAACATAGCAATCCCTCACATCCATTGTCTCCACATATTCATACAGCAGTTTTGTGAAGACATTTTTGGAGAAATCAGTTATAGACTTAGCCTTATGTAAATCAGTACTATCTACTAATGCTGCAGTGATTTGTGTGATAGCTTCTTTATCCTTTTTCGTGTTATTTCCTTTTACAGACGTTTCTTCTACAATTAACCTAAGTGGTATTACTATGGCTAAAATAAGCCAAATAAACATCAGCAATCCTGTACAAAAGAAACACATTTTACACCATCTACGTAAAAACTCACATCTAGATCTTCTATTCTCAGTGTCTACCATGTTGTACTTTTATCTAGCTATATATATATATATATATATATATATATATATATATATATGTATATACAGAAAATGTGTCACCACACCTCAGAATGACTTTTCGGTCACTCTACCCTTTACTTTGTCTCGTTTCGGTGTTTTCTTCAGCTCTTTCCAGAACTCCTTCTTGTCTTGTTCGGTTTTTTGTGTCCAGTCCGGTTTTCGTGCTTTGTCTTTTCAGTTTTGGTGCAATTCACTTTCACCCATTGGTTTATTGCTTTCGTCTGGGCTTTCGTGACTGTTATCTTCTTTAATATCGGTCAATTCGATGTATAGCCACTCAGGTGACTTATATTTCAAGTTGGGTCTTTTCACTCTTTTTGTTTTTTGTAATTGTCCTTGTCCTTTTTGACTCGTTATTTCATTTACTTGTTACGCATCATCTCTGTTCAAATTTATTATCTTATATCTCAGTCTTTTAACTTCGTGGGGCCAATTGTCTCCTTTTCTTTGCCTTTTTAATTCATTTTCCTCTTCCTCTCGTTCAGCTCTCCAAGTTCTCTTTCTTGGTCCTAGTCTTTGCTTTCTTTCTTCTTCACTTTCTTCTGATTCTGTCTCAGACCTTACTTCACTTCCTTTAACCTTGAACCTTAAGATCTCGATTTCTTTGTCTGAATCTGAACCTTCTTGTATCTCTTCTGTTGGGACATTTGATTCTATCCCTCCTCGATTGTCTTCCGCATTTGTTTTAATCTTTCTATCTGAATCTAAATTTCCCTGTGTTTCTTCTATTAGTTGGTCTGTCCCTACTACTCCTCGAGTTTCTTCCGGAATTTCTCCTATCTCTCTATCTGAATCTAAGTCTCCCTCAGTTAACTCAACTATCTCTGGAGGAATTCTTCCATAACTTGTACTTGGTTGTTCGCTGTTACTGTCTCTTGGTTCAGTTTCTTTCTCTAGAATGTCAGTTTTTGTTTTTCTCCTTTGTTTCTCATCAGATTCAGGTTGGTCTGTTTCAGATTCTGAACTGGTATCCGATATTTCCAGATGTCGACTTACAGGTCGAGCTTCAAGATCTGGAATTTTGATCGTTTCAGATTCTTCTTCAGTTGTTAAACTTGTACCTGTTTCTTCCAGATGTCGACTTTCAGGTCGAGCTTCAGGATCTGGAACTCTACTTGTTTCAGGTTCTGCTTCGGATGCTGAACTGGTATCAGATATCTCCAGATGTCGACTTACAGGTCGAGCTTCAGGATCTGGAACTCTGATGGTGTGACTGGCATGAACCCAATTTTTCACACCTGCACATTTTACAGCAGTTGTTGTCACCAGGATCACTTGACGTGGCTTATCCCAGCGAGGAACCAAACAGTTTCTTCTTCTGTGGACTTTTATGCGGACCCAGTCTCCTGGACTCAAATCATGAGCTGGTTTTCTTTCAAGAGTGGTCGCATCACGTCCAACCTGATGAAACACAGAATGTACCACATCAGCCAATCCTTTACAATAGTCCAATACGAGATCATCAGTTATAGTCAGCAGTTTGTTGACAGGTACATGTGCTTGTCTCATTGCTCGTCCCATGATTATTTCATGAGGACTCAGACCTGTTTTTCTGTCAGGTATGCTTCTGATAGTCATCAGCACCAATGGCAGGGCATCTGGCCATTTGAGTCCTGTGGCTTGACACATTTTCCCTAGCCTATTCTTTATTGTTCCATTTACTTGCTCTACCACTCCAGAAGCTTCTGGTCTGTAGGCACAGTGTAATTTCTGTTGTATGTCAAGTGCTTCACATATCAATTGAATTAGTTCATTTTGGAAATGTGTTCCTCTATCTGTTTCGATCGTTACTGGAAAACCATATCTCGGAATGAATTCTCTCAGTAGGAGCTTAGCCACAGTAACTCCATCATTCCTTCTTGTCGGATAGGCTTCCACCCAATGAGAAAACAAACAAAAGACCACAAGAACATATTTCAATCTATTGCTCGGGGGCATTTCAATAAAATCTAGTTGCATTCTGGTAAAAGGACCTCCTTCACGTCCTATTGTCCCTAAACTCACTACTGTTTTCCTTCCTGGATTTATCTGTTGGCATGTAAGACATCTTTGACAAAGACTTTCAGCTATAGCTCTGAATTTTGGGTTGTACCAAGTCTGTCTGAAAAGTCTGATCATGGCATCCCTACCAATGTGAGCTTGTCCATGGTACATCCGTGCCATATTAGAAATCATGCTATCAGGCATAACTGGTCTTTCATCTCTATAAACCCAAACATCATCTTCCTCTCTTTGTCTGCAACCTGCTTTAATCCAACCATCTTTCTCCTCTTCATTGGCCTCTTCCTGTAATTGCCTTACCTCATCCCAGGTTTCGACCACGTTAGTAAATAGCAAGGGACATGAAACATTCTCTTTTTCTCTCCTCCGATTCAGTGAGACCATATTTCTGGCACAATATTGGGCTATTTCATCGACATATTTATTTCCCACTGTAATATAGTCTGCTCCATTTTTGTGTGCAGCGCATTTCACCACTGCAATCTGTTTAGGCAGCTGTATCGCCTCAAGGAATTTCTTCACAAACTCACCGTTTCTGATAGGAGTTCCTGCAGACGTCAAGAAACCTCTCTGAGACCAGATCTGTCCAAAATCGTGGACCACTCCGAAGCCATACTGGCTATCCGTGATCACCGTAATTCGGACATTCTTTCCCAGTTTGCACGCCTGAATCAGAGCAATCAGCTCAGCCACTTGGCTGAACGTATCCCTCTCAAACAAGATGCTTCCATTATAGCTGCTACTGTACATACAGCATAAGCAGCACTTAAAACTCCTTCACTCGTTCTCAGACATGACCCGTCCACAAACATTACGTAATCTGATTCTTTTAAGGGCTCATCTTTAATATCTGGGTGAGGCTTGGTGCAAAATTCAAGCACATCCAAACACTTATGATCAACTTCATCTTTGACTCCTACATTTTCTTCATCTGGCAATGAAGTTGAAGGATTCACACTTGTGCATCTATCAATGGTTACATTGTCTGCACTCAAAATCACCTTTTCATATCTAGTCAGCCGACTATGTGTCATGAATTGGGTTTTGGTTCTAGTCAGAAGAATTTCAACAGAGTGTGGAACATATACTCTCAGTGGATATCCCATCACAATGCCTTCACTCTGTTCCAGACTCACACAAGTAGCAGCTACTGCTTTCAGACATCCAGGCAATGCCTTTGCTACTGGGTCTAAAACAGCTGAAAAATAAGCAATTGGTCTTTTCATTTTTCCATGCCTTTGCACTAACACCAAAAATGCACATCCATCTCTTTCACTACAATACAGCTCAAATTCTTTTTCATAATCAGGCATTTCCAACGCCGGTGCCTCACACAACTTTGTTTTCAGTTCTTTGAAAGCCTTCATTTCCTCCTCATTCAATTCAATTGGATCTCTGACATCTCTTTTTGTCAGTCGCTGTAAAGGTTTTGCAATTAATGAAAATCCACTTATCCACTGTCGGCAATATCCAACCATTCCAAGGAACATTCTCACCTGTCTCTGTGTCATCGGAGCTCTCATTCCTCGGATAATCCTTATTCTTTCTGTCGTCACTTTTTGCATCCCTTTTTCAATCTTATGACCTAGATACTGTACTTCCTGCTGACAAAATTGCAGTTTTGACGGGGACACTTTGTGTCCTCCTTCTGCTAAATGATTCAGTAAAGCAATTGTGTCCGTAACACATGCTTCTTTAGTCTTTGATGCCACCAATAGGTCATCAATGTACTGAACCATCACAGATTTTTCGGGCATTTTTAAATCTTCCAATGATTTCTTTAGGATCTGATTAAAGATTGAGGGACTTTCTGTATACCCTTGAGGAATTCGGCACCATGCCAAAATACGCTTTCCGAACCGGAATGCAAATAATGGCTGGCTGTCTGGGTGCAACGGAATAGAAAAGAATGCATGGCACAAATCAATAACTGTGTACCATTCTGCATCATGTGGAATCTGATATAGTATTACAGCGGGGTTTGGCACAATTGGACAACAGGGGACAACGATTTTATTTACCTTCCTCAAGTCCTGCACTATCCTATATGTCCCATTCGGCTTTTTCAACCCCATTATTGGTGAATTACATGGACTACTCATTTACTCTCTCAAAATTCCTTGTTCAATCATCTTATTAACTACAGGGGTTATTCCTTCAATAATTTCTGGCGTTAATTTATATTGTGGAGTATTTGGGTAATTTATTCCTTCTCTTATAGTAATCTTTACAGGGTCTACTCCTCTCATTAACCGAATGTCCTCGCCTGTGAAATCCCATACATTAGATCTGACCGTTTCTTTCAATTCAATTGGGATTTTCTCTGCGTCAAACACAGGAAACATGTCATTTACTCCTGGTTCTAGTTCTGCCATTGTCATTTTATACAGGACATCTTCATCTGGTGTCTGAAAAGCAATACCATCCGGGGTACAATAGATGGTACAATTCATTTTACAAAGCAGATCACGTCCTAGCAAATTTACAGGACTGCAATCACATACCACAAACCGATGCATTTCTTTGAATAGTCCAACTTTCACCTCTACTGGTTTGGTAAGAGGCGCTTTAATCTGTTGGTTTGAAACACCTACAACTTGGATATATTCTCCTGAGAGAGGAAGATTTGGAATTTCCACTGATCTAACAGTAGAACGGGTAGCTCCAGTGTCCACAAGGAATGTAACGTTTACACTATTCACTTCTCCATCCACAAATGAACCTGACTGATCTACCTCTAGAGTTGCGCCAAGCACGCACTCTTCTTCCTCTCCTAGGCACCGTCATAAACTTTCATCCGATTCATTTCCATCCTGTCGTAACCAATACTGCGACACTGCAGCTGCGCGTGGCAATTTTGTTACCTGCTCTCCTCCCTAGAATCCTGCCTCTGAACTGTATCTCTGGGGGTTTACACTCTTAGGAAGAGGTGGTTGTGGCACCTGACTCTGTTGAGTAACTACCTGCGGTTGTTGCAGCTGTTGGTAACTCACCTCATTCTGCACCTGTGGATTTAATGGTTGATTTTCCGTATTAGCTTTGGGAGGAAATTTACACTCGTTTCTCCAATGCCCTAACTTTCCGCAATTATGGCATGGCCATTTCTTTTTAGCCTCTTCTATACTCATTTGACCTTTTCCCTTACCTATATTCGGTTTGGATTTAGTTTGTCCTGCATCACTAGACTGATTATTCATTTGAGCCTCTTGCTTTTCTGCAACCTTTACTTGTGCCCACATCGCTTTTTCCTTTAGTTTACGCTGTCTACACTCGATGTCATCACTACAATATTTGGCATACCTTAATACCTCATCTACAGTGCTATTTTGCCAACACAACATATGCTGCTTAATCATTTCACTTATTTCTGGTTTCAATCCATATACAAATCTGTATACAAAATGACTCATGTCCTTTTCACTCAATGTCTCATAACCACTATACTGTTTGAAAACCAAAAGCAACCTCTCGTAGTAGGCATGTACAGATTCCTTACTTTCTTGAGTTGTTCTATCAATCTTTACCCAATCTGTTTCTTTCGGCGGAATCTTATTTTTCAAAAACGTGATGGCTTGTTCATACTTTCTCATTACCTCTGGACCTGGGGCTTCAGTTTTTGCATCTCTAGGATATTCTTCCTTCGGCCAATCAATTGTAATCTTATTGATGGGTTTGGCCTAACCACTGAACAGTACAGGTTGAAGTTCAGAGACACCCAAAAAGCACAGACTCAAGACTGGGTTGATTTTGTAGATTGTGCTACAAAGGCTCTGGAAGGTTGGAATCATGGCAACAAAAACAATCCGACATCCACGACAGCTTCAACACCACGACCGCCCCGGCAACCACCGAGACCACTGCCCCCACAACCACCAACCGCCTGCTCTCCTGGACCAACATCAACGACGAGGACACCAGCGAGATCATGAACACCATCCACTCCGGCTCACCGCTAGACCCGTGCCCTCACCACGTCTTCAACAAAGCCAGTACAGCCATCGCGCCCCATCTCTGGAAAATAATCAACATCTCCTTCGAGACAGCAACCTTCCCGGAAAGCTGGAAGCACGCCGAGATCACCGCCTTACTCAAGAAACCCAAGGCAGACCCCAAGGACCTCAAGAACTTCCGACCCATCTCTCTGCTCCCGTTCCCCGCGAAGGTCACCGAGAAAATCGTCAACAAACAACTGACCCGCTACCTCGAGGAGAACAACATCCTGGACCCTTCCCAGTCCGGCTTCCGCAGCAACCACAGCACCGAAACCGCCCTCATCGCCGCCACCGATGACATCAGGACCCTGCTAGACAACGGAGAAACAGCAGCCCTCATCCTCCTGGACCTATCAGCCGCCTTCGACACGGTCTGCCACCACACACTACGAACACGCCTTCACGACGCCGGGATCCAAGAGAAGGCCCTGGACTGGACCACATCCTTCCTCTCCGGCAGAACACAAAGCGTCCGCCTCGCCCCCTTCCGATCCAAAGCCACCAAGATCATCTGCGGCGTACCCCAAGGCTCCTCCCTCAGCCCAACGCTGTTCAACATCTACATGGCACCCCTCGCCCACGTCGCCCAACAGCACAACCTCAACATCATCTCCTACGCCGACGACACCCAGCTGATCCTCTCCCTCACCAAAGACCCTCACACCGCCAAAGCCCACCTCCACGAAGGAATGAAGGCAGTCGCCGAATGGATGAGTACCAGCCGCCTGAAGCTGAACTCGGACAAGACGGAGGTCCTCATCCTTGGTTCCAACCCTTCAGCATGGGACGACTCCTGGTGGCCAACATCACTGGGAACAGCCCCGACACCCACCGACCACGCACGCAACCTAGGGGTCATCCTCAACCCCACCCTCTCCATGACTAAGCAGGTCAACGCTGTTTCCTCATCCTGCTTCAACACCCTCCGAATGCTCCGCAGAATCTTCAAGTGGATCCCCACCGAAACAAGAAAAACAGTCACCCAGGCCCTCGTCACCAGCAGGCTGGACTACGGAAACGCCCTCTACGCAGGAACGACGGCTAAGCTCCTGAGACGGCTGCAACGCATCCAGAACGCCTCTGCACGTCTTATCCTCGACATCCCCCGACGCAGCCACATCACACCCCACCTGAGAGACCTGCACTGGCTCCCTGTCAACAAGAGGATAACCTTCAAGCTCCTCACCCACGCACACAAAGCACTCCACAACTCCGGACCAGCCTACCTCAACAGACGACTCAGCTTCTACACCCCCACCCGCCAGGTCCGCTCCACCAGCCTCGCCCTCGCCACAGTCCCCCGCATCCGGAAAACGACCGCCGGCGGCAGATCTTTCTCCCACCTCGCCGCCAAGACCTGGAACACCCTCCCCACCAACCTTCGGCAGACCCAAGACCTACTGGCCTTCAGAAGACTCCTCAAGACCTGGCTCTTCGATCAGTAGCAGCACCACCCCCCTCTTCCCCCAGCGCCTTGAGACCCTCGCGGGTATGTAGTGCGCTTTATAAGTGACATGATTGATTGATTGATTGATTAAGTCTGCTGGTACTACAATCTCAAACAATCTATCCAGATCTTCCCACAACACCTTTGAAACTTTTACAAATCTTTCTACCTGTCTATACCATTCTACGGGTTTCTCTCTCAATCTTGGGAAGTCATTTGTAAATGACAATATATCCTGTCTGGACCATGGAACATGTACATAGCTTCCTCCTGGAGTTTCCCTCATCGGGTATTCCAGTGCTATTGGTTCCTTTTCCTTTACTGGAAAAGCCAACGATGCTTTATCGGTTGTTCCCTCCTTTCTTCTTATCCATCTGCTCCTCCATCTGTCCACATCTCCCCATTTTCTCAATAACACAATCAGTTCCTTTATCTGAGTTAATCGTCCTGATGTGTTCAGATTTTCTATATCCTTTTCACTAAAATCTACCCTATACGGTTTCTGCAGTCCTCTGATCTTTCCAAATTCTACTCCCAGTTCATTCGCTGTTTCTTCCAATTTTTCATGCAAATTCCTAGCTCTCCAAGTAACACTTTTGCACATGAGTTCATCATCTTGATATGTTTTCAATCTATCTGTACCAATAGTCCCTAAAATCAACTCTTCCATGTCTATCTTTAATCTGATTACATCCAACGGTTGTGGTTCTGCATCTTTCTTCTGTAAATTTCTCATCAAATCATTTAATTCTTCTGGAGTCGGACCTACAGGGGTACTATTTATTTCTATCCAATTTGTACTTCTTTCTGGGGTCTCAGTTGCTGACTCAGTTCCCATAGGAATCCTATTTATCTGACTCTCATTAACCGTCAAATTTTTAGATGGACTCGATCTATATGAGCCAACCGGATCTCTTGTCTCTCTAGTTTCTGGGATTATCCCTTCTCTCATTCTTTGCATATTCGAGTTCATTGGAATTGTCAAGGAATGCTCATCTATTCTTTGGTTTTCAAATACCGGTATTACTGGTCCTATTGTCACTGGCACAGTCACGGCTTCCATGTTCATAGTTAATTCTCTTATTTTCTCAGTCAATTCTCTTGTGGTTCTTGCAAACTCAGCTGTATTACCACTATCAGGCTTTGCACTCTGGGGAGTTTCTGATTTTTCATAAGACCTATTTATTTCATAATTTTGTTCAGGGCTTTTATTCATCACAGTTTCCATAGGTGGTGCATTTGGTGTCACCACCGCAGAATTCTGTTGATATGGAGGTGGTTTTCTGTTTAAAATGTCTTCCAGCAACTCATCCTCTGTGTCGCTACCTCCATACCCATACCTTTCCGTTACTGCATGTTTCTTTTTCTCTGTACACTTTCTTACTGTTACTTCTTCAACCGTTCTGACAGGAAACAAAACATCCGTCATATTAGCATACCTCCATCGTCTCATTCTGTCTTCATGATTCATTCCCCATACTCTTCCATGGACTAAACTATAATTCTTTGCACCTCTGTGTCTTTCTCTTTCATACATCTCATCTTCCCATTCACCTAACGCTTCAAACTGTGTTGGTCTAGGTCTCAGTTCAAGTTTCATCATTTTCTCTCTCAAATTTCGAAGTATAGACGTGCTAAACGAACCATTTTCTGGGAACGCTAATACTCCATCGTTCTGAGTATATTTTGTCCAATTTTCCAACCAAATACAAGTATGATAGCCATATTTCAACATCATATGAGATGCTGGCGTCTTCGGCGGAGGAAGTACTTCTCCTTCCCTAGTCACTACCTTTTTGTCTTTCTTGAAAAAGTTTTTAATCTTCGTCATCCATGCCTGTTTCTCCCTACCATACTCATAATAAGCCATATTGCACAATTCTTTCTCTCCAATAAACTCACGAAATTCTTCACTACGCTGTTCTTTCTACTGTTTGGCTATTCGGACCTATCCCAGCGCGTCTCACACCAACGCACCAATCCGAAAACTCTACATCACTCCTAACTGACCAAAACCAGCGCGTCTTCACACCAACACACCAATCAGGATGCTCTTAGTTGTCTCACAGCTGGCCAATACCAGCGCGGTCTTTGTTGACGTCAGTACTACTCCTGTGTTTTCTGACCCCTCCTTTACAATATTTATCGGCAGTTTTCTTACCTTCTTTTCTCGACTGAATTATATTAGTTACAACATAAAACACATTACCATTGTCTGTTTTCGCTTAACAAAAGGAATAGTTTGCTCTATCTTGCAAGAATACTGTTTTGTTCGATAAGCGTAGCACTTCTCTCTACCTTACCCTTCTCTCAAGCAAGGGGTAACCCCATTTCTCTGGGGATAAAACACATGTGGAGACTACACTGCTCCTGAGAATTAAGGCCAGAGTTTCACAAGAAAACCTGTTGCTATTTCACTCATACGCGTTTTATACATGAAATGTCCCTATCATAACACAATCCTGTGTTATCACCAATTTTGAAAAATCAGACAATGCACAATTCCATGTGACTTCTCTTTGCCACACGTGTCCACTTCCTACTTCCCGGAAGCTTCAAGATTTCGACTTATACCTAACATAATACAATTCGACACGAAGTGTTAAACATCAATAATCAATAATCACCAAACTAATCTATAGAAACCATCCTCTGCTACCAAGAAATCTGATCCAGCGCGGTTAATATAAATTTCTCCTCAGGTCACGAATCCAGGTAAATCAGTCACTTCCATTAAACCATATGACGGTGGGGCCCATAACACCGCATATCATACATTCATTCACTCACTGGATTACACACCAAGGAGAAATGTGTTTCTGGAGGAACGGGATACCTTGTTAAACTAGACAGAATAAAGCCTCAGACATCACATACATTAGCCTTTGATCCTTTGATCCTGTCTATTCCAAACATCAAGGTATTCCGCTCTTTGGTCGATGGACCAACTAGTAGAATAAGTTGACGGTGATTAAGACCAGCTCAATCACTATAAAACCTGTTAAACTTTAAACTTTAAACTTATTATTGAACTAAAGAACCACAGACTCATCGTTAATTAGAATGACATTTTTATCTATTTCTTGCTTGCACAGGTGAGATTCTTAGTTTATTAATCACTTTAATACATTCATAACATTTATATAAGAAATTCTAAAAAGAAATTAAACTTATGCATTACCCATTTAGATGCAGATAGGAATGGTTCACCAAAAAGGAGATAAAACGTAGACCACAGAATAGACTCCCAAACTGGCTGACTGTTCCTTTCCCAGTCGAGTTCGAAGTCAATGGCAGCAATAGCATCATTATCAACGACCACAGCAGCAGCAAAAAGGCAACCCAAAGAAGTAGCCTATAGAAACAGCAGCAGCAACAGCCACATAAGAGCAGTCCCTTTTATACCCTACTTCTAGCTTACTACACAAAATGTTGCAATCCATAGGGGCAGGAGTTACGCTAATTGGTCCATTTGAGGGGTGGTGATGATCACCTCATCGCCTTCCTTGTTCAAACTGGTTTCGGGGATGGTTAAGTGTTCAATGATTCCCATGACCTTTGGGTAAAAGCAGTCCAATTTGTCCATTCATTTTGTTGCGAACCCCATGGTCACAATTTAGTTAGTACATTGTTGCTCATGTACTTTTCTCATTTATTCCCACGAATACACACTGAGTCTTTCTTGGCACCCTCCTTATGGCAGGTCAGCGTGACCTTGACATCTCTCACTCTGTGCACGGGCCGTACCCACGTGGTTCAGCTCCTTTATTTCTTCCGCTTAGAGGCCATCTTTGGCTTCGTCACGTGACCGCATCTGTCTCGGCAGCCATTTTCACAGCCTGGCCTAACAGGCCCGAACGAACTATCATAAGAACAAACACAATCAAAATTAAAACAAAGAAAATAAGCCTTTCTGTTTACCACCCGTCACTCTAAAGACCCATGTTAGGTGTTACCTAGCAGTAGCGACATTTAAAGCCATTTTACTTACCATCTGCATTCTTTGCCACAATACAAATCTACTACATAGCATAAATCATGCGATGTTACTCTAATTAGTACGCAAATCACAATATTAGGGTTAGTCAACTTTACAATTGTAAATAAATTAGATTTTGCACAAACTTGCAGGTTACCCTTTATGTAGTGTTTACTAAAGGTGCAATGGTTGATTAATTCATGCTCCATTTAACAATTAGTATCGTTAGTTCATTAAACTCATTAATTTTCAAAAGAGGGGGGTACAAATTATTTTTATTTACCCTGCTCCATCACTCCCAAAACACACATAAAAATACACCTGAAAAAAGAGAAAAGCCACACCCAGCACATGATCAAATATACAAGCAAGTACAAAACATGCCTGCTCACAAATCATAGCTCACCCCACGATAAAGTACCCATGCAGCACTGCACCTAAAACACAGGCCATCAATGCACCCTTCTTCCAAACATCACCTCTTTCTACATTACACTCGTGGTTCAAAATACACCCACATCTCCTCCAAGCACCAAGTATTATAGTAAGAAATACCTTTGAAGCCACTGGTTGTCCCCGCAGCAGTACCACAAATGATGTGGTGCCAGGCACGTCCCCAGCCCCGCTGACACTGCGAGCAAAGGGTGTGAGAGAGCAGGGTTAACTAGTGCAGTGAATCAGCCGCAAGGATGCGGCCTCGTCCTGTTTACAGCCGGGCACCCTGTAATGCGAGGTTCGTACCCAGTGAGGCGTGAGACACGAAGTGCAGCACCAAGAAGCAGGTTTGAACAAGAATGTGAGGACGAGACAACGTCTGGCTAAACAGTTAGATGTTTTTAGCTCCTCAAGTCCACAGGAGAAAGAACACGTAATCCATTGCCCCCCCCCCGTGCTGCCGGAGCCGCGCCAGTTTCTGGAAGTTTTGGTCAATGGGCGAGTAGTGATAGAAAGGGCTCGGAACACTCATTGGCAAGTTTCATTCCTCAACATGAACATAGGCAAGTGGATTGCTCATCCCAGCCCAGGAGGGTGGGCAAGATTCATGACAGCAGAGAGGGCAGTTCAGTGTTCGACAGTGCTATTTTGGCAGATTGTCACAGTGTTTAAAGTCTTAATAAAAAGATACATAAACAAAAGAATCACATCTGTGAGGAGGGAGACAAGGCCTTGGAGTAATGAAGCTTACTGATAAGTAATCCGAGCGTTACTTCCTCCCCAGTCTTCCTGCTGACAGCACAGCACGAGAGTAAACCCAAGCTAAATAAAATCACCCCAGGTACAAATACCAAAAAAAGGTCAACATGAATTACTGCTACGCCCAGAACATTTTATTTTTAATTAAGTAAGGGTAGAAAGCCTTCATCACCAAAGGAAGAAGACAGAAGAACTGCTCCCATGCAAAATCTGGAATTGGGCGACCCCCATGTTGCTGCTGCGTAGATGTCCTCTAGAGATGCTCCATTGAAGGCAGCTGAGGATGAAGAAATGCTCCTAGTGGACCAACTCTGAACAGAGGAGGGCTTCCTGCTTTAGAAGACAGGAAATAGCAGCCTTTAACCATCTACTGAAGGAAGAGGTCCTGGGTCTCTGCTCCCCTCCAGTAAGACCGAGAGTACCAAGAATGGCGTCGGTTTGTTTCAAAGATGATCTGTCCAGATAAATATCTGAAGCCCTATGTAAATCAAGCGTGTGCCATAACCTCCCCTGGTCTGAAGACAGACTAGGTAAAAACACAAGGAGAACCAAGTCCTGGGAACAGTAAATAGATGATGACACCTTGGGCAGGAAGGTAGGATCTGGTCTGAGAACAACCTTGTCCTAAAAAAATCTTATGAAAAGATCATTGCAAAGAACGCCCCCAGTCTCGCCCGATCTCCTCCCAAAGGTGATGGCCACTCAAAAAAATACTTTGTGAGTGAGAAAATTAAGAGTGACCGAATCAAGAGCCTCAAAGGGGCTTCCTCTCAAAAAATTGAAAACCAGGGGAAGATCCTAGTTTGAAACCGGAGAGTGGCATGCTAGTCTCCTCGAGGCAAAACTCCTCAGAAGAGGTTTTTGCAAAGTTGTCCATAGAACACAGGTACAGACTGCCCTAATGGCTGCTGACTGACTCCACAAAGTAGAAGTGGCTAAACCTATTAAAAACATCCCTCAGCAATTCCACCACCTAATTTCCATCACAACCAGAAACGGCCAGATTCCTTGAAAGACACAAGGATTTAACATTTTTCCAGTGTCTTTCGTAGACTCTGAGAGCGCTAGTCTTCTGGAGTTCTGGATGGAAAGTGCAATGTTGGGAGTACAGCCTAGAGGCACCAGCCTTACGCCTGTCAATCACCATCCTGCCAATGCTAGGCACCTGCTGGTCCTGACTGACGGAGATGGGAATCTCTGAGGCAAATGAGAGGTTGGAAGAAATAGAGGAGGGAGCACCAAACGTTGGAGAAGGAGAGGGTGCCCAGATTGGCAAGACCAGTTCCTCTGCTTGATCTGCTATTATCTTCAGCAGCAGTCTGCTCAGCAAGAGGATAGGTGGAAAGGTGTATAACAGCCCTCTTGGCCAGGTAATACTCATCACATCCACTGCCCACACCCCCGGAGATGGAAGGAGAGAGCAAAACTCTGGAAGAAGGGCATTTTTCCAGGAGGCAAAAAGATCTAACCATGAGACTTGAAAAGACTGGGGAGATGGGACATCTCCATCAAAGATGGAAAGACCCGACCCAGACTTTTGGCCGAGACTTTTGGCAAACCCATTCTCAATACCCGGAAGACAGACTGCTGAGAGAGACAATAGATTGACCTCTGCCCACGTCCCTAGCTCCTCAGCCAACCGAGCTAGCAAAGGAACCCTCGGTGGTTTATGTAGGCTCTGGTCACCTGATTGTTCATTTGAACCTGGACTGGCCGATTTTGTACATGAGGGGTAAAAGCTAAAAGGGACTTAAAAACTGCTGCCCGATCCTTCCAGTTTGAAGAGGTTAGAAGCTCGAACTCTGCCCATACTCCCTGAACAGAAAGATTGCCAGAGTGGCTCCTTGCCCCAGCTGCTGGCATCTGAGGTCAATTCAAGAGAAGGCGGAGGAGAAGGAGGAGGAAGGGAAATCCCTCTGCTAAAAGTGTGTGGATTCAACCACCATTGACGCTTCCGGGAAATGTCTTGGTTCACTGGAACCTCTGCTTCCTAGTCGCTGGAGGAGGGGTTCCAATGAGCCAGGAGGTGGATCACCAGAGGAAAGAGATGGAGTCGGGTCCAAGGGACTAGACGAAGAGCTGCTGCCATATCCCCTTGCTCAGTCAACCAAGTTTTCACTGTTGTGGAATGTCTCTGTATTGGGACGGATGATGGGATAGCAGCTTTGCTTGCCTCAGAGGAAGGAGAAATACTGCTTCGAGATCTGTACAGAACAAAGACCCAATGAGCTGGAAAGTCTGGGTCGGCTGAAGGTGGAATTTCTCTATCCTTGATGTGTTACTGTCCTGCGAACCTGAGTGACTGCTTCCGATGCTTTGGAAAAAGAAGACTCACAGATTAACCAATCATCCAGGTGAGGAGAAACTAAACCCACCAGAAAATTCTTGGGGCTGAAAAAAGCCCAATGGAAAGGACATAGAATTGATAAGGGTCTCTCTCCTACAACTTCAAATCTTAGGAATCTGTGAGAATCTGGATATTTCAAACTGTGAAGGCATCTAATAACCACAAAGAGGCCAGAAACATCCCTGGGAGAACAACAGGGATAATCAACCGGATGGCTACCATCTTGAATCTCTGATACTAGCTGTAGAGATTTACCTTCTTCGAGTCCAAGGGGCCAATTCCGATTCGGGCCGGAAATCTCTCCGACCGAGCCGGACTCAAAGAGATTTCCGACCGAATCGGACTCTGGCAGCCCGACCGAACGAGTACGATGCGCACGTATGCCATTGGACACGATTCGGTCGGACTCCCATTGAAGTCAATGGGAGCCAGTCGTACGACGCGTACACGGGCTCCCATTGACTCAATGGGCACGACGCGAACAAGGGCGCCCCCTACAGCGTGTTCGCGTCGATGCGGTTCGCGCCGTACATGCACGTGTAGGGGGGACCCATGGGTCCCCCCTGTGTGCGACTCTCGTGCCTACGCTTCCAGGGGGGTCCGACACGGACCCCCAAAGTGCGGCTCCGACAGCTCCTTGGAGCCGGACTGCGCGAGTCGGTCGGAGCGGTCATGGTGCGCATCGTACTTACCCGGCCGGGGAACGTCTCCATTGCGCGGTGCGAGTCGTCCCCGTGCGAGTCGGTCGGAGCGGTCAGGTCCTGCGAACGAGTCGGTCGGAGATTTCGCGAGCGCACGCATCGTACTCGCTCGCCCGGACGCACGTACGATTCGGTCGGGAAATAGGGCTCCGAATCGGATCCGGTAAAGCCGAATCCGATTCGGAGCCCTACCGGCCGAGATCGGAATCGGCCCCTAAGTTGGGACAAAAGACCCCTGCGGATTTCAAGGCCAAGAAACCTAGAATGAGAATAGATTTAAAAGAAACTGAAAATAAGGCCCCCAATAACTGAAACCCTACCTGGAACCTGTGATGGTCGTCTAGTGCAGAAGGACAAAGTAGAAAGTGTTTCTCCTTTTCCCTTCCTGTGTAGCCGGACACAGGAAGTGGTAAGGTCAGCCATATTAGGAGTGAAGTGAATGTGTCTGGTATATGAGACTTTTGGGTGACAGGAGACTGACGCTCATGCTGGGCTGACTGTGAGGAGGAAGAATGAGGAGCAGATAATAAGTTTGTATTTATTTATTATGTGCAATATATACCAGACCAGTCCAGTGCCAGGGCGCAGTACATCCAAGTTAATAGGATTAGGAAGGGAGAGGAGGGTAATAGATTAGGAGGGTTTCAAGATGATGATTAAAGGAAGACACAGGATTACAAATCATGAAAGTCAGAGTGTTGTGAAGAGCTCAGCAGCTGCATGCTTTGGACGCTGAGCAGCAGAAAAGAAGTTTCACCAAGGAAATGTTTATGTGGAGCTGTTAACTGGCTCATGCGAGGTCAGAGGAAGTGGCAACGGTGCCCTTGCCATGGGCACTGCAAGCCCTGGGCATAATGTAAGGGGCAAGAGGCACAGTCAGGAAAAGCAGGCGCTACTTACTCCACAGTGTGTGGCACTGTGTGAGTGTACTTCGTGTGCTGTGAAAAGCACAAAACAAAACACACATTGTGAACTTTACAATCTGAAACAAACACAGCGCCAGCATGTGGTGCTTGCTGCAATGCAAATAAAAGTTTAACCAGAGAAATGGTTCTGTGGTGCTGTTAATTGGGCTCAGGAGAGGCCACTGGAAGAGCCAATGGATGCAGATGTCCAGTGCAATGTAAGAACAGGACGTGATGTCAGTACAGGCCGAGAGTCACACGGCAGGGGTACACTCCTCAGGTCCTACTTCCTTCTCCCCGTGCAGCACTGTGAATTTTAGGTTTCGCTTGCACATACGATGCCACTTGTAAGGTATTTTGTTAGCTTACAGTGGGTATAGAGCCTGCCCATTGCTTGCTACCATTAGTTGGCTTAATGGTCACTCTTATTTCCTTGCTTCTCTTTGGTAAGCACGTCGGCTTCACTTCCTCTTCATATGTTTGTACCTTCCCTAGAGCATGGCCCAAGTACTTGTGTCCTACCACTGCTTGCACTCTTGGGCTGACTTTTTCTTTTAGTTGATGCACTCCATAAGAGTGTTTGTGGTTGCAGGCCATCTCCCTCATGTGCTTTTACCCTACTGCCACCCTCCCGTTCTTCTCTGGCTTGTTGCTTGCCCCTTCCCACTCTCCTGTTCCTCTCCAGATGTTGTTACCTGCCCTCCACTCTATCTGTGTTGCTGCTTGCCCCCTCCCACCATTCTGCCCCTCTCCGTGTTGTTGCTTGCCCGCTCCAACCCCTGCTCTACCCCATTTCTTCCCCGCCCACCCCATCCTGCATTGTTGCTTGCCCCTTCTGCCTGACCTATGATGTTGCTTTCCCCCTCTTACCCCATCCTGCATTGTTGCTTGCCCCTAAGACTCACCCCATCACGCATTGTTGCTGCCCCATCACCCTCCCGCCCCATCGCACAATGGTAATGCCTCCTCCCACCCTGCCCCACATTGATGTTTGCCCCCTCCCACTCTCTGTGTTGTTGCACCCCCCTCCAACTCTGCCATCCTGGCAGGAAAAAACAAACAATGGCAAAGGCAATTAGTCTCAACTACTTGACCTATTGGCTTTGTCAATGTTTTAGCCATTTTGAGCAGCAGCCACACTGCTGTGCAACATGGCTAAAAACATTGACAAAGCCAATAGCTCGCATAAGCGAGACTCATTGCTTTTGCCAGTGCTTGTCCTTTGTGCGATGTGAAAAGCATTAAAGAAAACACTAATTGGTGAAGTTGTTTTTTAAAATAAATTTTAGTAATAGGGTAGGGTGGTCAATTCCCTAGTACTGGAGGGACAAATGCAATGATTGCAGGGGGACTGCTTCTCATGTGGACTTATACTGTAATCAGACAAAATGCCATGACTCACACAGCCTGACCCTCTATACATCCTGTGGGTTAACCCAAAATGTCAATGAAATTCACAGATGACCCTATGGCTGAAAGAGGGTGACCCATTGCCTACCCATGGAGGGTTCAGGCAAACTGCTGCTACTCACAGTTCGAGAGAGCCAATAGCCGAAGTGGATAAACCCATGTCCTGATGCTGTATACAGTAGAAGCTGGAAGCAAAGTGTGAATGACGCAATGACAGCTCAGTGGATGAAGAGGGCTCACCCAAAGCCCTTTTATGTATGTACGTATCTCTCTATTTTTTTAATTATAATAAGTTTTCATTACATTAGGTTTGCAAGACAGCTAAATCTGCCTTTTGGCCAGATCTAAAGAAAAATAGAAATAGGTGTTTCATTTTTTTTTTTAAATCTCGGTGTTCACCAACTACTGGAGAGATTAAGAAATAGATTTTAAACCATCTTCCCAAACTTTAATTGCCTACTGTCAATAATGTTCATTACTAGCTGGGGCAATTGAGGCTCCGCACTCCTGGGGCCCTTAAGGCACATTACTGCAGCAGACATTCATGCTCGTGATGGACTTGTGCTATTGATGTTTATTACTGCCTGGGACTAATAATGATTCTTGCTACTGCTTGTGGCCATTAATTCTCATTGGGGTGTTGATGCTAATTACTGCCAGAGGACACTGATACTCATTCTTTTCTGGGGCCCTTGATGCTCATCACCACAAGGGACCATCGAGGCTGATCACTCACTAGAGCAGTAGATGTTGATTACTGCCTGGACCCAGAATTGTTGCTTGTTTCTACTTGTGTATGCTGGTGCTACTTCCTATCTGGGCCCATCCAAGCTCATCCCTGCCTGGGGCCACTGCTGCTCCTTACTTCTAGACAGTGGCGGCTCGCAGAGGGAATGCTGTGGGCGGTGAGGCGGGGCAGGGTGGGGGGGTAGTGAAGTCGGACATACGACGGCAGGAGTAAAGTAAGTAAATAAATAAATAAAACTATTTACCTTGCGCTCGCTGCATCGCCAAGCTGGCAATGCAGCGAGCGCAAGGTAAATAGTTTTATTTATTTATTTACTTACTTTACTCCTGCCGTCGTATGTCCGACTCCACTACCCCCCACCCTGCCCCGCCCCACAGCATTCCCTCTGCGAGCAGCCACTGCTTCTAGAGGCCATACATGCGAATACGGACAACTGAGGTGCCACCAAAAAATTAGTTTGGTTCCATTGTACTTCTTAAGGCCATTAATGCCCCTTACTGGCTGCAGCCCTCAATACTGATTACTGGCTGGGGTCTTTGATGCTGATCACAGTCTGGCCCTGTATTGATGTTCATTACTACTAGGGACCATTGATGCACATTAATGATGGGGGCATTAGGCATTGATAATTAATACTTTCTGGGGCCATTGATGATCCTTACTGTCAAGAAATGAATATTCATTGCTATCAGGGGCCATTGCTGCTCATGACTGTCTAATTATATTGATGTTTATTGCTGTCTGGGGCCATGGACGATCATTAATGCATGGACTCATTCAGCTATAAGCCTGGGTGATGGATGCATGGAGCCATTAAGACCCCATACTACCTAGGGTCGATGATGCTTGTTAATACCTGATAGCATTGATATTCATTACTCTTCTGGGCCGCTAATGTTCAGTGCTCCTCAAGAAATCGATGCTGCCTGATGCATGGGGCTGTTGAGGCTCACTACTGCCTGGGGCCATTAATGCGTGAGGCCAATATTGATTCATATCACTGCCATTGGTCCAAAATAGATTTATTGCAAAGGAATGCTTTATCTAATGAGATGAGGTGAGATCCAGCATTCTTTTGTAATAAATATCTTTTGTATCTAAAATATATAAATATACAATATAAAAATATAAAACAAATCCAAGCAAAAAGTGTATTTTTGCTGGGATGTATTTCACAAAACTGACATTTGCTGGATTGTATTCAGTTTCTGCTTTGCAACTGCTGGAAATTTGCATAATTTATGAAATTTTGGGGAAAAAAACTTTCTGAGATTTGCAAAGCAAAAAGATTGCAACTTCGCAGATCCCTGATTGCAAAGATGGTTGAGGCAGGCAACCAAGGCCAGAGTACAGAAAGAGCGAGGGAATCTGTGGCTTGAGGCTCAATGAAGGTTGAAACCTTCATGCTCAGATCAGCTCCCTTTTAACTTTTTATTTATAGTTTCCAAAAAATATTAAATAGACGTTTCACTTAAATGTCCAGATAATAACCGTCAAGTTTAAATAAAAATTGCAATAGGTATGAACAATATCGCATTACATAACACAACTAGACTGTAGTATGCAAGTAATATAAAGAAATGTATACGTTGTAGCATAGCCTGTACCATGCATGTTCGTTGACGTAGAACTTTATTATCAACTGGCTCTAAAAAGGTGGTTGGAAGCTGTTAAGACATAACACCTTAAGAAGGTGAGGGATTGCATCAACATCATTGAGGCCTTTTAGCACCATTAAATGTCACTGCTCAGCACGCCTCTGAGCGTCCCCGACTGTCACTTTTAGAATCCTAACAGGTAACCGAAGCGACATTGTGCAGCGCGCGGCGAACATCCTCAGAGCGGACTGGTCTGCGATGGTGAGTGGATGAACTGTAGAAAGGGAGGTAGGACAAGTGAGGGAATAGAGAAAGGACAAGGACAAGCAGAAGAACAAATGACAACACATCTCCCCTCACTGGGAAGAGGTAAAGTCCGTATAGGAAGAAGGCGCTCCACAAAGGGGCTTTTTATGAGTTTGGCTACTTAGAGACGCGTCTAGCTGGTGGGGACCTCTGTGCCTTCAAAGGAGTCACTGCCACAGCTGCTGAGCGGCCGCCATGCCTCATGCAGTCATTTAGCAAACCCTTTTGTTTTCCAAAAACAAACTAAAAAAATCCAGGGGCAGATTTACAAGGAACTGACGCATCTAAATAGATGCGTCAGTTTCCTTGCGTCAGCGCCAAATGTCCTTGCGCCACTATGGATGCGCTGTATTTACAATACAGTGCTCCATGGCGCAAGGATTAACAGATGCGTCAGAAATTCTGACGCATCTGCTGGCGCAAAAGTGACGCATTGCTGGAGTTGCTCATGAAAGTGACGCACTTCCAGCAATGCGCCACAATAGATGGGTGAATCCCATTCAAAAAGCCCTGCGTCATTCCTTACGCCTGGTCTGAGTAGGCGTAGGGATTTTGACGCAGTGAACTCGTAGAGTGACGCAGTGAAATCTTGTAGATTTCACTGCGTCAGTTCTACATGGCTTTTTGCGTGGGAACGCCTACCCTGCATACATTATACCTGACGCAGGTATAATGTGACGCAGGGCTTTACAACGTGACGCATCTCCCTAGATGTGTCATGTTGTAAATGGGCCGCAACATTTACGCCGTGGCTGCATCACAAAAGTGACGCAACGGTGGCACAAAAGTCACGCAAGGGGCTTGTAAATCTGCCCCCCGGACTTTGTTTTTGGAAAACAAAATAATACCGACTCTGATCCCTTAGCGTTTTTCCCCCTGGGTGTTAATGTATCTTCTTTCCTTTTGGACAGCCAGGCTTTTCTTGTGGTTACGAACAGCAAAAAAGTATATCAGAATGTCCACCTTAAATAGGGTGGACAGTCTGAGGAACTGACACCAATGGCCTGATGTCCAGTTATCTGTCTGTGTAAGGTGCCCACCAGCCAGCGGGAGCTCTGTCGGCAGAAACATGCTGGTTCACCCGACTCTAATCAGAGGGAGCAGATTGTCAGTTTGGCAGACACGGTACTCTACCCAGCCACAGTTCCTTGTCTCCAGACTCTAAATAACACCCATAGGGGCAGATTTGAAAGCCCCTTGCAACACTTTTGCGCCGCCGTTGCGTCACTTTTTATGACGCAGCTGCGGCATGAAAAATGCGGCACATTGCGGCCCATTTACAACGTGATGCATCTAAGGAGATGCGTCACGTTGTAAAGCCCTGCGTCACATTATACCTGCATCAGGTATAATGTATGCAGGGTGGGCGTTCCTACACAGGAAAGCCTTGTAGAAGTCACGCAGTGAAATCCACAAGATTTTACTGCTCCACTTCTAGGACGCCACTGCGTCAAAACCTTACGCCTGCTTGAAGCAGGCGTAAGGAGTGACACAGTATAATAAGTATAGGCCTCCCCTGCATTGCTGGAGTTGCGTCGTGCTTGCGACACGACTCCAGCAATGCGTGACTTTCGCGCCAACAGATATGTCAGAATTTCTGACGTATCTTTCAATCCTTGCGCCATGGTGCGCCATATTGTAAATAAGGCGCATCCATGGTTGCGCAAGGGTATCACAGGCTGGCGCAGGGAAACTGACGCATCTCTACAGATGCATCAGTTTCTTGTAAATCTGCCCCATAGTTCTCACGCTAGAGCGGTGTTTGACATTTCTTGGTAAAACGGAGCTGCATAGCTAGACTTTTTGCCGCCCCGCGGCAGCCGCATGTAAGAGCGGGGGGTGCTGGCGATTCCTGCATTTGCCGCATGTTAGAGTGGGGGAGGATGCCGCCCCCACAACCCTCTCCCCCTTGCTACGCCACTGGTAAAACATGCTACTTTCTGAAAAAGAAGCATCCCTCACACCCTTCAAAAGGTTCACGACTTTACAAAAATGGGCCATGTTCCAGATGTGATCGTTTTCCAGTTTTAGACCAAGGGGCCAGATGTACGACGAGAATTAGCATGCGCAAACGGGTTTGCGACCCGTTTGCGCATGCTAATTCTGATAGGGCCATGTACAAACACTATTTTGCGACTTGCAAATAATTTGCGACTCGCAAAATAGTGTTTTGCGACTCGCTATTAGGAAGGGGCGTTCCCTTCCTAATAGCGAGTCACAAGCCATATACCAATGTTTTGCAACCGCAATTACGGTCGCAAAACACTCGCAAATTACCACCCTCTTCAAAAGGGTGGTAATGCAGTCGCAAATGGGAAGGGGTCCCCAGGGGACCCCTTCCCCTTTGTGACTGGCTCTGAAATAATTTTTAAGGGCAGGCAGTGGTCCAAGGGACCACTACCTGCCCTTAAAAAATGAAACGAAAACGTTTCATTTTTTTTTTTTTAAATAGATCCCGTTTTCCTTTAAGGAAAACAGGCTGCATTTAAAAAGAAAAACTGCTTTATTGACAAGCAGTCCCAGACATGGAGGTCTGCTGAGCCCAGCAGGCCACCATCCCTGGGAGGGCCAGCCATTCCCAATGGGGTCGCAAATTGCAAGTGGCTCATTAATATTCATGAGCCTCGCATTTTGCAACCCCATTGGGAATCGCAATCAGTGTCTCTGACACCGTAGTGCATTGTAAATTGCGCCTCGCAATTTGCGACTCGCAATCGAGCGCAAATTACGAGGCGCAATTTACAAGGGTTGTACATCTGGCCCATTGTTTATTACATGATCCCCACAAGCCACATTGATTCCTTTGCCCAATCCAGACTGTTGTAACAAACCTGGTACTTCTCCTGGCTCCTCCTTATCTTTTTACAAATAAGTCTCCCATTGGCAGCCGCTCTTCTACTTCCAGATCACCAACAGGGAGCCAGTTTGCTTCTGGCTTTCCTTCCTTTTGATGAAGTAAAAGGTGATACTCGGGTTTAGGAGTCGTGTGAACCTTATAACTTGCAGTACTGCTAGTGTGCATCTTTACTTTCTGGTCCACAAAAGAATCCTATGTGGCCACCAATATTGTGAACGCATCTTCGACTTAGTTAAACACTCATGTCCTAGGTCAGTCATTTTACTCCACTTCTGGTGGTACAATTTCTCACTTCTAAAATGTCTTACAATTTAGTAGACTCACCTGCTTCTTACGTCTGCCAAAAAGGCAGTAAGTTCAGAGGCAAATTCTCCCTTGCCGGCCAATCATTAACCACCCTCTCCGTCACCCTCTTAAACTTAGCATCAGTATCCGCTGATTCTTGCTCATCTTCACTGATTCCTTGAAGATCCACAGCCTCATCACTGCCATCACACACACCATCTGTGGAATCAAGAGGCCCTTGGCCGCTATGTTCTTTAAACCAGGTAAATATTCCATTCTGTAATGACACCTCTCTAGTCCTAGCAGTCATCTGGTCACGCAGGCGGAGGTCTTATCAGCAGCCTTGTAGTAAAAGAAAACACCAAAGGGTTATTGTCCATGAGTACAGGAGACGACATGCCCCACAAATATAATTTAAAATGGAAGATGGCCCACAAGCACGCAAGCGCGTCGCGCTCCACCACTGAATAATTCTTTTCTTCTCCTCTTAAGGCTCTAGAGATGAAGGCAGTGACCCTTTTCTTTCCCCAACAACTTGGGATAGAGCATCACCTAAGCCTTATGTGCTAGCGTAAGTGGTTAATTTTGTGAGTTTGGATAAGTCAAATCTGCCAAGCAGGGGTGCACTGCATATCTCCTGTTTCACTATTATGAAAGCTTCAGAACACACAAAATGAGTGCCTTACTTTAGCACAGTCTGCAAGGGTTCCACCAAACTAGAAAAGCTTTTCACAAGCTTGGCGTAATACTCAGCTAAGCCTAGAAATGGCTTAGGATCATCCTACAAACAGCTGCAGGTGCTTTTCGGACAGCCTCCACCGAGTCAACTTTTGGGAACGCACCTACAAAGCTTTTCAGAGTTCACAAAAGGGCTGAATCCTCCTGTTTGCAACAGCAACATAGCATTTTTTTATGTACAATGCCAAACTTGTTACCGAATCACAATTTGGTTTCGCGATTCATTATTTGGAAGGGGGTGTTTAGGGTATCCTTCCAACTACCAAATCACAGTTGCATGTATTAATGTTTTGCAACCAAATTACGGTCTCACAACAATCATTTTTTACTGACTATTAAGAGGTAGTGGTAACCAGTGTTCCCTCTAGAGGGCGCTCCTGGGCAGCGGCTGCGCACATTGTCATTTTTCGCCCTGCAGAGGGCCCTCCAGAGCACGCACTACAGATGGTCCTTCTGCAGGTCAGCAGGAGAGCTCTTTGCGAGCATCTGAAAACCAACAAAGACACTGGCGCCAGCAATAAACAGAACAACACAGGGCAGGAGAAACTGGATCACTCTAGTTAAAGCTCAGCAGATTGGACCATAAGTTGACCCCTTTGGAGGCAGATTGCTGTGGGCTGCGACTGTTGTGACATTTGTCTGTTGTGCTACATATAGGACTAGAATTGAATAAGCAGAACACTGTAAATTGAAAGTACAAACACATTACAAAGAGTGACTTTTTTAACATAAACTATATTCTGTTTCTACCTTCCTACATTTTACAGTTTACAGACATTCCTTTCATTTTAGCTCCAGAGCAGTGTTTCCCAAACATTAGATTTATGGAGGTATGTCCAAGATATAAATAAAAATGCCTTTACATTCTGTATTTATCTTGTCATGTTTGCTGTGCTTCAAACACACAGGACAAACTTCAGGCTATGTCTCCTGCTGCTTATGTGTTTTTTGTCACAGGACTAGTGTTTACAAACTCCTCAAGTGAATTATGTGCCAGTCTTTCTGGGGTAAATGAAGTGTGAATAAAGGAAAGGCTGTAGGATGTCATTTTTTCATAACACAACAAAATGTAAATACCTGTAAATAAACTGTATAAATTCAGCACTTAGGAAAGCAAAAACGAAGCACATTTGTATAATTCTGAAGTGTGATTGAAACAAAGATTTTAACAGGATCAGACTAAATCAGGACCCTTTACTTGGTGTTGCACAAATAATAAATATTCACTGAAACCCAATTTCCGCACATTATCATTTGTGTACAATATAGTTTAAAACTGCATGTGTGTGTGTAAATTTAGTGACCATTTCAATGGGAATATGCTCACTGTAAATGACAATGCGCTAACACACCTTACTTTAGTTACATTAAAAAAATGGCTCACCTCGTGTCCATTAAAGGTAGGTGGGCCGGCTAACGTTTGTCGGACAAAACAGTGGGTTGTGGTTCTAAAAAGTTGGGGAAGCACTGCACTAGGCACAAATGATGGTAAAATTACACAAAAAACTTTTTCCTAAAGGTTTTGGTCCAGAAGTACAAAGCACTAGTTGCAAAATACTAGTCGCACTTTGCGGACAGCATTTTTGCAAACAGTGTGGTATTTTGCGTACCGGCCTATGTACTGATAGGTTGGTTCGCAAAATACCAAATTCTAGTGGGTCGCAATTCGACTTACCTCATGAATACAAATAAGGTAGGTCACAAAATGCAAGCCACTATGATTCACAGCTATCATAGGGATAGTGGACTGCTGGGGTCAGCAGATCACAATGTCTGTGATTGCTTTTATACCCCTTTGATCTATTTGGCTGAAGAGCTGGGGGCCAAAATCATAGCATATGCAGATGATACCCAGTTGCTGTTTACTTGGGGAAAATCTGAGTGCTCTACGTCCTTGGCAAAAAACTTTTTGGCAGCAGTTTTTCAATGGCTCTCCTCAGCACAGCTTAAATGCAATGAGGAGAAGTCGGAAATTCTCCTGCAGGGACCTTCCCCCCCCCCAGTTTTGAGAATCTCTATGGCCAGCGGAGTTTCCTGTGCCTGCCTCCTCGGGGCAACCTGCAAAAAATCTGGGAGTCTGGTTTGAGGAAAATCTATCCTTCTCTATCCAGATAAAGAAGCTGATGGGGACCTGCTTCGGGCTACTTAAAACCCTCAATAAATGTCTCCCGTTTCTCCCTAGAGCAGCTAAGTAAACAGTGGTTCGGGCCTTGATACTCTCTCGACTCGACTATGCGAATGCTCTGTATACCGGCTTGCCGGACTATCTTCTTCAGAAACTGCAGACTGTCCAGAATGCTGCGGCGAGACTTGTGTTTAACATCCCAATGAGAAGCAGTGTTCGGCAGTATCTGCATCAACTACATTGGCTGCCGGTGGCCAATCGAGTCCAGTTTAAAGCATTGACTCTGGCCCATCGCGCTCTGTATGCCCTTGGCCCTTCTTACCTCCGGAAGAGGTTCCTGTTTTACAGCCCCGCCAGACATCTTCGATCATCATCTCAGTTCCTGGCCCATACTCCTCGTTTTCAGCTCACAAGAATGGGGGGCAGCTCACTTGCTGTTAGAGCGGCTACGATCTGGAACTCACTTCCGCTGTCTCTCCGCAGTATTCATGATTTTGGTCTTTAAAAAAAAAAACTGAAGACCTACCTGTTTGACTAATTTAACTTCACTTCTCTGTATCTACTCCTTCTCTCTTTGGGCTCGCGCCGGGATACTCCTCGGAGTATCTGTGCGCGGTATAAGATTAAATAACATAACATATATATATTTATTTATTTATTTTTGTTTAAATTATTCAAGAGTAGAGTAGGGATGGGATCACTCCGTACTCTAAAAAAGGTTTTTGTCAACATTCACAAAAGGTAAGGGATTATTACGACATGTGTGTGGGAAGTAAAATATGAATGTTTTTACAACCTGATTTCCGTGGTAAAACAGTATTGCATCCGATTCCAAATTGGTATTTGGAAGGGACGCCCTAAACACACCACTTACAAATACTGATTCGGTATGTTATCGCAAACCCAAATTGCAATTTACTAATGTCTTACTGAATTGCAATTTGGGTTGTTTATATACCAAACAGCATTTTTTAAGGCTGCAAACAGTCTCATATTGCGAATCAGACCCTTTGTGAACTCAAGATGCTTTTGAATATCTGGCCCTTGTTCTTGTTCGCCCGTTCTGGCTTCAATGACCACCATTTTCAGTTCCTGTGGATCCCATTAATATGCTGAAAGTTGCATTTTCATTTGTGGTCTTGGTTTGCATGGGTTGATTTATTTGAGTTAACAAATTCAGCAACAATTTTCGATCTGCAATTTTATACAGCCCCAACCTGGCCCAAGGGCCTTGAAGCCCTTTATATGAGCATCGGAAAATGTTACTCTTTTTCAGATCTTGCCTAAGACAGAGCATGCAAGATCTTTTGTTTTATGTACAGTGTGCTTAGAAGCCACCTATTATTTACCATTGGTTGATTTCATTGTCAGTCTCCTTTGCTTGCATCTTATTGGTCAGCTGCTGTAGGTTTCCTTCCTCTTCAAGTGTTTGTTCCTCCTCTAGAGTATTGATGCATTACTTGTGTCCTCCCACTGCTACTTTTTTCTTTAGGTTCAAACCCTCTACCAGAGTGAGTCTTTTTCATCTGGCTGCCCATGTACTTCGCCCCCTCCTACTGTCTGTGTTGTTGCTTGCCCCCTCCTGCCCATTGTCCGTATTGTAGCTGGTCCTCTCGCACCCTCTTTCTGCTGTCTGTGTTTGTGCTTGCTCCCTCCCCCTCTCCTCTCACTGTCCATATTACCCCCTCTCAGGGGCGTAGCTTAGTCAGTAAGATTGAGGAGGTGTAAACTTCAGATTTCCCAACAATCACACTGGCATACCTTGTTAAAATACATTACATTATGAGTAGGGGCTTAAAACAAAGGCAGTGGAAAGAGAAGAGTGCGAATTGTTAGGGGCGCTTAAAAAAATTGTTTTCACACTAACCAAGTTTTAAGGCAGAGATGAGGGAGAGTGTGTGAATGTTTTTGTCTGTGTGTGCATTTAAAACCCCAGGGTGAAATCCAACAGATACCTCATCAGACCTGACTGTAACACCCCAAACACCCCCCGCCCGAAGCTACGACCCTGCCCCTACCATAACTAAAAAAAATAGATATGACGCTGCATGGCTGCATCATAGCAATTAAAAAAAAAAAAACTTTCAGCCATGCATCCCTCTTCCCATTTCTACAAAAATGAAAGAGAGGTGTTGTTGTTCACTCTTTATAGAGGTAGCACGCTCACTCACATAGTGACTCAGTTTACGACTCAGTTGTGCACACAGCTCAAAAAAAGTGTGCAGACAGACACTACATTGCTCCACAGCAAAATAAAATAGAGGGAACAATGGTGGTAACCATTCGCAAATGGGAAGGGGCCCCCAAGGGACCCCTTTCCTTTTGAGAATGTAAAGAAAAATATTTCTTTAAGGGCAGGCAATGGTCCCACGGACCACTGCCTACTCCTAAAAATAAAACTTAAAAGTTGAATTTTCTATTTTTTAAATGCATCCCATTTTCCTTTAAGAAAAATGGGCTCCATTTAAAAAAAACAGATTGCTTAATTAAAAAGCAATCACAGACATGGTGGTATGCTGCCCCCAGCTGGCCATCATCCCTGTGATTGCTATTTCCTAATGGGTCGCAAACTGCAACATAGCTCATTAATATTCATGTGGTAGGTCGATTTGCGACCCAGTAGGAATCGCTAAATAAATGTTGTAAGTTTTCTTTTGGTAAGAATCTCAATTTGTAAATCGCAATTCTAAATTTTACACGTATGGCCCTTGGTTTTGTACCATCTTTAGATAAGGTGTGACCAAGATATGTTACTGATCCTTCCCCAACCTGACACTTTTCCCTCTTTAAAGTGAAATCTGCTTCTTTCATTCTATTCAGACCCTCCCTCACGGTGCAGTTGTGTTGCTGGCCATTACCTCAATGGACCATTAACCCACCTGAAAAATCAGTGTGCTGAAAAAACCTTCCAGGATTTTCCTTATGATGCTGCAGGGGATGACAAACCAAACCCCCATCCTGCAGAACCTAAATGGACCCAAGGGGGTGATGAAGGGGATGAGGTACAGTCTGATGTAGAGTTAGCCAGTGGTAAGCGGAGAACAAATCCATAACGCTGAAACAGTTGGCACTATCACTTATACTAGAATTTCCATTACGTTGGGCAGGGATGTTGATCCACCAAAATACAAGCGTTTAGGTCCCTTAAGTCAACACGAATGGAAATTCTCTTTGCCAATTTTTAGTTTATTTACCAAAACAATTGGGGCCAACCATTCTGAGTTCTCGATGCTCTTAATCACACTCTTTCTTAACAACTATTTTTACTCTACCTCTAAAAATTGTCTACGAAGGTGGGGTTTGGCACAAACCTTGAGAGCTACTTTGATTGCTTCTTCCTTTAATGTTATGTGCTCAAAATTACTGCAATACTCTAGTTTCACAGAAAAAAGCTTCAGGATATTAAGCAGAAATATCATAATTAGATGAAGATCTTTGCACCAAGACAACCGTGTCTGGTGCTTTTGGATAAACTCAATACTCAGCTCCTTTTTATGCCTTCACCCAGGAGAGTAGGAGTTTTATTTGTGATATAAACCTTCCCCATGGGGATTCTTTCCTTGAAAGAAAGAAATATGAATAACAGCCACGCCTTCCAAGGGAATGGGATCTCTGGTACAAGTACATGATCCCTGTCGGAGAAGGGGTGTTTAAAGGTATTGTTTCTGATAAATGTGAATGAAGAACATGACTCAGGAAAGACTACTATTGTTTTTCAACCCACTGCTACTTCACAAATAGGTAACGTCATATTCTCATTATCATAGTTGATCTGGAAAAGAAATTATTGACGCCCTCTTCTAAAGGCAAAAACAACAGTTGATGGACAGAATGCAGAACAATGTCATACATTCACCCCAGTACAGAGATCTGGGCCTAAATCCATCGTTTTTTTGCTCACCATGCCATTCCAGTTTGAACCCAGCCATATGCAAATCAGTCTTGACCCTATGCCTCATGGGAACAGTCCAGCCCGAACTGCCAAGCCAGGTCCTCCCTGGACTGGAAACAAGCATCCTAGGACCGGTTTCGGGGTTTCACCCCTCTTCAGCCAGGATAGCTTGATTCCAGTGGCATGGAGAGCACGGGACCCACGTCTGGGCATACCCGTCCCACTCGGGGTGACAATGCAAAAACAACAGTTGATGGACAGAATGCAGAACAATGTCATACATTCACCCCAGTACAGAGATCTGGGCCTAAATCCATCGTTTTTTTGCTCACCATGCCATTCCAGTTTGAACCCAGCCATATGCAAATCAGTCTTGACCCTGTGCCTCATGGGAACAGTCCAGCCCGAACTGCCAAGCCAGGTCCTCCCTGGACTGGAAACAAGCATCATAGGACCGGTTTCGGGGTTTCACCCATCTTCAGCCAGGATAGCTTGATTCCAGTGGCATGGAGAGCACGGGACCCACGTCTGGGCATACCCGTCCCACTCGGGGTGACAATGCAAAAACAACAGTTGATGGACAGAATGCAGAACAATGTCATACATTCACCCCAGAACAGAGATCTGGGCCTAAATCCATCGTTTTTTTGTTCACCATGCCATTCCAGTTTGAACCCAGCCATATGCAAATCAGTCTTGACCCTGTGCCTCATGGGAACAGTCCAGCCCGAACTGCCAAGCCAGGTCCTCCCTGGACTGGAAACAAGCATCCTAGGACCGGTTTCGGGGTTTCACCCCTCTTCAGCCAGGATAGCTTGATTCCAGTGGCATGGAGAGCACGGGACCCACGTCTGGGCATACCCGTCCCACTCGGGGTGACAATGCAAAAACAACAGTTGATGGACAGAATGCAGAACAATGTCATACATTCACCCCAGTACAGAGATCTGGGCCTAAATCCATCGTTTTTTTGCTCACCATGCCATTCCAGTTTGAACCCAGCCATATGCAAATCAGTCTTGACCCTGTGCCTCATGGGAACAGTCCAGCCGAACTGCCAAGCCAGGTCCTCCCTGGACTGGAAACAAGCATCCTAGGACCGGTTTCGGCCAGGATAGCTTGATTCCAGTGGCATGGAGAGCACGGGACCCACGTCTGGGCATACCCGTCCCACTCGGGTGACAATGCAAAAACAACAGTTGATGGACAGAATGCAGAACAATGTCATACATTCACCCCAGTACAGAGATCTGGGCCTAAATCCATCGTTTTTTGCTCACCGTGCCATTCCAGTTTGAACCCAGCCATATGCAAATCAGTCTTGACCCTGTGCCTCATGGGAACAGTCCAGCCCAAACTGCCAAGCCAGGTCTTCCCTGGACTGGAAACAAGCATCCTAGGACCGGTTTCGGGGTTTCACCCTCTTCAGCCAGGATAGCTTGATTCCAGTGGCATGGAGAGCACGGGACCCACGTCTGGGCATACCCGTCCCACTCGGGGTGACAATGCAAAAACAACAGTTGATGGACAGAATGCAGAACAATGTCATACATTCACCCCAGTACAGAGATCTGGGCCTAAATCCATCGTTTTTTGCTCACCATGCCATTCCAGTTTGAACCCAGCCATATGCAAATCAGTCTTGACCCTGTGCCTCATGGGAACAGTCCAGCCCGAACTGCCAAGCCAGGTCCTCCCTGGACTGGAAACAAGCATCCTAGGACCGGTTTCGGGGTTTCACCCCTCTTCAGCCAGGATAGCTTGATTCCAGTGGCATGGAGAGCACGGGACCCACGTCTGGGCATACCCGTCCCACTCGGGGTGACAATGCAAAAACAACAGTTGATGGACAGAATGCAGAACAATGTCATACATTCACCCCAGTACAGAGATCTGGGCCTAAATCCATCATTTTTTGCTCACCATGCCATTCCAGTTTGAACCCAGCCATATGCAAATCAGTCTTGACCCTGTGCCTCATGGGAACAGTCCAGCCCGAACTGCCAAGCCAGGTCCTCCCTGGACTGAAAACAAGCATCCTAGGACCGGTTTCGGGGTTTCACCCCTCTTCAGCCAGGATAGCTTGATTCCAGTGGCATGGAGAGCACGGGACCCACGTCTGGGCATACCCGTCCCACTCGGGGTGACAATGCAAAAACAACAGTTGATGGACAGAATGCAGAACAATGTCATACATTCACCCCAGTACAGAGATCTGGGCCTAAATCCATCGTTTTTTGCTCACCATGCCATTCCAGTTTGAACCCAGCCATATGCAAATCAGTCTTGACCCTGTGCCTCATGGGAACAGTCCAGCCCGAACTGCCAAGCCAGGTCCTCCCTGGACTGAAAACAAGCATCCTAGGACCGGTTTCGGGGTTTCACCCCTCTTCAGCCAGGATAGCTTGATTCCAGTGGCATGGAGAGCACGGGACCCACGTCTGGGCATACCCGTCCCACTCGGGGTGACAATGCAAAAACAACAGTTGATGGACAGAATGCAGAACAATGTCATACATTCACCCCAGTACAGAGATCTGGGCCTAAATCCATCGTTTTTGCTCACCATGCCATTCCAGTTTGAACCCAGCCATATGCAAATCAGTCTTGACCCTGTGCCTCATGGGAACAGTCCAGCCGAACTGCCAAGCCAGGTCCTCCCTGGACTGGAAACAAGCATCCTAGGAACGGTTTCGGCCAGGATAGCTTGATTCCAGTGGCATGGAGAGCACGGGACCCACGTCTGGGCATACCCGTCCCACTCGGGGTGACAATGCAAAAACAACAGTTGATGGACAGAATGCAGAACAATGTCATACATTCACCCCAGTACAGAGATCTGGGCCTAAATCCATCGTTTTTTTGCTCACCGTGCCATTCCAGTTTGAACCCAGCCATATGCAAATCAGTCTTGACCCTGTGCCTCATGGGAACAGTCCAGCCCGAACTGCCAAGCAAGGTCCTCCCTGGACTGGAAACAAGCATCCTAGGACCGGTTTCGGGGTTTCACCCCTCTTCAGCCAGGATAGCTTGATTCCAGTGGCATGGAGAGCACGGGACCCACGTCTGGGCATACCCGTCCCACTCTGGGTGACAATGCAAAAACAACAGTTGATGGACAGAATGCAGAACAATGTCATACATTCACCCCAGTACAGAGATCTGGGCCTAAATCCATCGTTTTTGCTCACCATGCCATTCCAGTTTGAACCCAGCCATATGCAAATCAGTCTTGACCCTGTGCCTCATGGGAACAGTCCAGCCCGAACTGCCAAGCCAGGTCCTCCCTGGACTGGAAACAAGCATCCTAGGACCGGTTTCGGGGTTTCACCCCTCTTCAGCCAGGATAGCTTGATTCCAGTGGCATGGAGAGCACGGGACCCACGTCTGGGCATACCCGTCCCACTCGGGGTGACAATGCAAAAACAACAGTTGATGGACAGAATGCAGAACAATGTCAAACATTCACCCCAGTACAGAGATCTGGGCCTAAATCCATCATTTTTTTGCTCACCATGCCATTCCAGTTTGAACCCAGCCATATGCAAATCAGTCTTGACCCTGTGCCTCATGGGAACAGTCCAGCCCGAACTGCCAAGCCAGGTCCTCCCTGGACTGAAAACAAGCATCCTAGGACCGGTTTCGGGGTTTCACCCCTCTTCAGCCAGGATAGCTTGATTCCAGTGGCATGGAGAGCACGGGACCCACGTCTGGGCATACCCGTCCCACTCGGGGTGACAATGCAAAACAGCAGTTGATGGACAGAATGCAGAACAATGTCATACATTCACCCCAGTACAGAGATCTGGGCCTAAATCCATCGTTTTTTTGCTCACCATGCCATTCCAGTTTGAACCCAGCCATATGCAAATCAGTCTTGACCCTGTGCCTCATGGGAACAGTCCAGCCCGAACTGCCAAGCCAGGTCCTCCCTGGACTGGAAACAAGCATCCTAGGACCGGTTTCGGGGTTTCACCCCTCTTCAGCCAGGATAGCTTGATTCCAGTGGCATGGAGAGCACGGGACCCACGTCTGGGCATACCCGTCCCACTCGGGGTGACAATGCAAAAACAACAGTTGATGGACAGAATGCAGAACAATGTCATACATTCACCCCAGTACAGAGATCTGGGCCTAAATCCATCATTTTTTTGCTCACCATGCCATTCCAGTTTGAACCCAGCCATATGCAAATCAGTCTTGACCCTGTGCCTCATGGGAACAGTCCAGCCCGAACTGCCAAGCCAGGTCCTCCCTGGACTGAAAACAAGCATCCTAGGACCGGTTTCGGGGTTTCACCCCTCTTCAGCCAGGATAGCTTGATTCCAGTGGCATGGAGAGCACGGGACCCACGTCTGGGCATACCCGTCCCACTCGGGGTGACAATGCAAAAACAACAGTTGATGGACAGAATGCAGAACAATGTCATACATTCACCCCAGTACAGAGATCTGGGCCTAAATCCATCGTTTTTTTGCTCACCATGCCATTCCAGTTTGAACCCAGCCATATGCAAATCAGTCTTGACCCTGTGCCTCATGGGAACAGTCCAGCCCGAACTGCCAAGCCAGGTCCTCCCTGGACTGGAAACAAGCATCCTAGGACCGGTTTCGGGGTTTCACCCCTCTTCAGCCAGGATAGCTTGATTCCAGTGGCATTGAGAGCACGGGACCCACGTCTGGGCATACCCGTCCCACTCGGGGTGACAATGCAAAAACAACAGTTGATGGACAGAATGCAGAACAATGTCATACATTCACCCCAGTACAGAGATCTGGGCCTAAATCCATCGTTTTTTGTTCACCATGCCATTCCAGTTTGAACCCAGCCATATGCAAATCAGTCTTGACCCTGTGCCTCATGGGAACAGTCCAGCCCGAACTGCCAAGCCAGGTCCTCCCTGGACTGGAAACAAGCATCCTAGGACCGGTTTCGGGGTTTCACCCCTCTTCAGCCACGATAGTTTGATTCCAGTGGCATGGAGAGCACGGGACCCACGTCTGGGCATACCCGTCCCACTCGGGGTGACAATGCAAAAACAACAGTTGATGGACAGAATGCAGAACAATGTCATACATTCACCCCAGTACAGAGATCTGGGCCTAAATCCATCGTTTTTTTGCTCACCATGCCATTCCAGTTTGAACCCAGCCATATGCAAATCAGTCTTGACCCTGTGCCTCATGGGAACAGTCCAGCCGAACTGCCAAGCCAGGTCCTCCCTGGACTGGAAACAAGCATCCTAGGACCGGTTTCGGCCAGGATAGCTTGATTCCAGTGGCATGGAGAGCACGGGACCTACGTCTGGGCATACCCGTCCCACTCGGGGTGACAATGCAAAAACAACAGTTGATGGACAGAATGCAGAACAATGTCCTACATTCACCCCAGTACAGAGATCTGGGCCTAAATCCATCGTTTTTTTGCTCACCATGCCATTCCAGTTTGAACCCAGCCATATGCAAATCAGTCTTGACCCTGTGCCTCATGGGAACAGTCCAGCCCGAACTGCCAAGCCAGGTCCTCCCTGGACTGGAAACAAGCATCCTAGGACCGGTTTCGGGGTTTCACCCCTCTTCAGCCAGGATAGCTTGATTCCAGTGGCATGGAGAGCACGGGACCCACGTCTGGGCATACCCGTCCCACTCGGGGTGACAATGCAAAAACAACAGTTGATGGACAGAATGCAGAACAATGTCATACATTCACCCCAGTACAGAGATCTGGGCCTAAATCCATCGTTTTTTGCTCACCATGCCATTCCAGTTTGAACCCAGCCATATGCAAATCAGTCTTGACCCTGTGCCTCATGGGAACAGTCCAGCCCGAACTGCCAAGCCAGGTCCTCCCTGGACTGGAAACAAGCATCCTAGGACCGGTTTCGGGGTTTCACCCCTCTTCAGCCAGGATAGCTTGATTCCAGTGGCATGGAGAGCACGGGACCCACGTCTGGGCATACCCGTCCCACTCGGGGTGACAATGCAAAAACAACAGTTGATGGACAGAATGCAGAACAATGTCAAACATTCACCCCAGTACAGAGATCTGGGCCTAAATCCATCATTTTTTGCTCACCATGCCATTCCAGTTTGAACCCAGCCATATGCAAATCAGTCTTGACCCTGTGCCTCATGGGAACAGTCCAGCCCGAACTGCCAAGCCAGGTCCTCCCTGGACTGAAAACAAGCATCCTAGGACCGGTTTCGGGGTTTCACCCCTCTTCAGCCAGGATAGCTTGATTCCAGTGGCATGGAGAGCACGGGACCCACGTCTGGGCATACCCGTCCCACTCGGGGTGACAATGCAAAAACAAAAGTTGATGGACAGAATGCAGAACAATGTCATACATTCACCCCAGTACAGAGATCTGGGCCTAAATCCATCGTTTTTTTGCTCACCATGCCATTCCAGTTTGAACCCAGCCATATGCAAATCAGTCTTGACCCTGTGCCTCATGGGAACAGTCCAGCCCGAACTGCCAAGCCAGGTCCTCCCTGGACTGGAAACAAGCATCCTAGGACCGGTTTCGGGGTTTCACCCCTCTTCAGCCAGGATAGCTTGATTCCAGTGGCATGGAGAGCACGGGACCCACGTCTGGGCATACCCGTCCCACTCGGGGTGACAATGCAAAAACAACAGTTGATGGACAGAATGCAGAACAATGTCAAACATTCACCCCAGTACAGAGATCTGGGCCTAAATCCATCATTTTTTGCTCACCATGCCATTCCAGTTTGAACCCAGCCATATGCAAATCAGTCTTGACCCTGTGCCTCATGGGAACAGTCCAGCCCGAACTGCCAAGCCAGGTCCTCCCTGGACTGAAAACAAGCATCCTAGGACCGGTTTCGGGGTTTCACCCCTCTTCAGCCAGGATAGCTTGATTCCAGTGGCATGGAGAGCACGGGACCCACGTCTGGGCATACCCGTCCCACTCGGGGTGACAATGCAAAAACAAAAGTTGATGGACAGAATGCAGAACAATGTCATACATTCACCCCAGTACAGAAATCTGGGCCTAAATCCATCGTTTTTTTGCTCACCATGCCATTCCAGTTTGAACCCAGCCATATGCAAATCAGTCTTGACCCTGTGCCTCATGGGAACAGTCCAGCCCGAACTGCCAAGCCAGGTCCTCCCTGGACTTGTAACAAGCATCCTAGGACCGGTTTCGGGGTTTCACCCCTCTTCAGCCAGGATAGCTTGATTCCAGTGGCATGGAGAGCACGGGACCCACGTCTGGGCATACCCGTCCCACTCGGGGTGACAATGCAAAAACAACAGTTGATGGACAGAATGCAGAACAATGTCATACATTCACCCCAGTACAGAGATCTGGGCCTAAATCCATCGTTTTTTGCTCACCATGCCATTCCAGTTTGAACCCAGCCATATGCAAATCAGTCTTGACCCTGTGCCTCATGGGAACAGTCCAGCCCGAACTGCCAAGCCAGGTCCTCCCTGGACTGGAAACAAGCATCCTAGGACCGGTTTCGGGGTTTCACCCCTCTTCAGCCAGGTTAGCTTGACTCCAGCGGCATGGAGAGCACGGGACCCACGTCTGGGCATACCCGTCCCACTCGGGGTGACAAATACAAAAACAACAATTGATGGACAGAATGCAGAACAATGTCATACATTCACCCCAGTACAGAGATCTGGGCCTAAATCCATCGTTTTTTGCTCACCATGCCATTCCAGTTTGAACCCAGCCATATGCAAATCAGTCTTGACCCTGTGCCTCATGGGAACAGCCCAGCCCGAACTGCCAAGCCAGGTCCTCCCTGGACTGGAAACAAGCATCCTAGGACCGGTTTCGGGGTTTCACCCCTCTTCAGCCAGGATAGCTTGATTCCAGTGGCATGGAGAGCACGGGACCCACGTCTGGGCATACCCGTCCCACTCGGGGTGACAATGCAAAAACAACAGTTGATGGACAGAATGCAGAACAATGTCATACATTCACCCCAGTACAGAGATCTGGGCCTAAATCCATCATTTTTTTGCTCACCATGCCATTCCAGTTTGAACCCAGCCATATGCAAATCAGTCTTGACCCTGTGCCTCATGGGAACAGTCCAGCCCGAACTGCCAAGCCAGGTCCTCCCTGGACTGGAAACAAGCATCCTAGGACCGGTTTCGGGGTTTCACCCCTCTTCAGCCAGGATAGCTTGATTCCAGTGGCATGGAGAGCACGGGACCCACGTCTGGGCATACCCGTCCCACTCGGGGTGACAATGCAAAAACAAC